>CM077166.1:45994112-46734112 GCA_039583875.1 Platanthera guangdongensis
AGCATGATGGGATGCGGTTGACTCCACCGCCTTCCCTTTCTCCTCATAAGTTCTCTCCAGGTCGCCTCCCTCTCGGACTTTGGACGTCCGCTCCCACCGCCCGAGAACAATGCCCATCTTCCCCGCAGTTGTAGCAAGCTCCGGGGACTCGACTTGTAGTTGCCCCCGATGCATCAGCCGAAGGGCCGAGTTTGAAGTCCTCCGCTTCTTGTTCCATCTGCGGAAACCTGTCTTGTGACTTGGCACCTTGAACTCGGTCTTCCTTTCTCCTGGGTCCCTCTTCTCTTGAACTTTCTTCGCAACAACTTTTCCAACGATCGGGCCGAATTGACCAAGGCTAGGAAGCCCTGCGCCTTAGGCCCAGCAAGGAGTAACTGTAAATCGCCACGAAGACCCTCATAGAATCGGTTGGTCTTCCTCTCTTCTTCTGAAAACATAGCACCAGCATAACGACCCAACCGTGTGAACTCATGCAGATATTCGTCCACGCTTCTAGATCCCTGAGTCAACCCAAGAAATTGATTCTCCATCTCCAACCTCTGAGCAGAAGTACAAATCTGGCTAGGAAGAATCTGAAAATTCTTCTATCGGCACATCCGCAAGTTGCCTTCCCACTAGAAGATGAAACTCCAACTCGTCCCACCACAGAGCCTCGCCTCACCTTCCAAAAGAAAAGTCGCTATGGTGGTCTTCTGCCACTCCTCAGTCATTGTGGCCGTCAACACCCTCTTTATGGAAGAGAGCAAGTCCTCAGCTTGAGTTGGTGTTCCAACCCCATTAAACCTCGGAGGATTAAAGCCCATCACATGCTTTAGCTGCCTCTCCGTAGTTCTCCTCGGCTCTACTAACTCAACTGCTGCGCGTTCCACCACTCTCGGCTCTGCCGCCCTAACCGGTTCTTGCTCATCCGCAGGAGGTGCGCGATGCATTTGCCCTGCAGGTTGGGCATTTATCATTGCGAACACGGCTTCAGCCACCATCCTGATGGTTTCCGCTGAAGGAGGTGTAGCAGGCACGTCCCTTGGTGCACTACTTTCCGCTGATTGCGGACGCTCTGACTGACCAGCACCGCTCCTAGCTGCCTATAAAAGCAAAGACACACGATTAGGCGACAAACAAATTGCTAAAAGCAATCATTGGAACACTCAGTTCCACAAAACAAGTGTATTTTCATTCCTAAGTGGACATTCATGGGTTCTTTTTAATGTTATAACGATGACGCACACATGTGCTCACCACCCTTAAAAGAATTCGCCCACGAATTCATTTAAGCTTGACCGTAACCAGAAGTCTGATACCAAATTGTAACACCCCCATCCGTCGCATGGCATATAACAGAAGGTCCAGCTGGAACCCGACGCCATATACCACAGACAGTCGGAAGGGTTACTAAATGAACAAATCAAACCATCTAATTAAGACTACTCGTCCTAATCACAGAGCATTCTAGCGGAAGATTTTTAAAGTTGAAAGAACCCAAAAATAAATCCATCAATATGAATGTCCACAGCTACAACAATAGGAATGAAAACTCAAATACACAGAAACGGGTACATGGCCTTAAGGCCTTACAAATGTTCACTTCATGAATAGTGTTTTACATACATCGGCTCGCAGGCCGGCCACACATGAAATATATAAATAAAACTATTCTACGGCCTTCTAGGGCCAGCACAGCAACATGGGCTCCAGCCCGCTATTTGGCGCTCGGCTCCGCAGCACCTGCAAGCACATACCACCGCGCGGTGGAAAATAAAGCAACGGTCAGCTAAAAGCCGACCAATTATAACGACCCCGCCCCTCACTCGGGACGGCGGTGCTCTTTCCCTGCAAAACATTAGCCCAACAGTATATATATCGCAATTATAATTCGCCACAGGTGTAGGCTCGCACGGCCAAACACCCCGTGCACTCAGGGCACATTCATGGTGGACCCTGACCCATCAGTGCATCCACCACCACCCCCAGGATGGCAACAACATGTGAGCATTTAGCCTTTCTGACCACCGTCTAAGGCTCCGACTATGCCAACGGCCAGTCCCCGTCTTCGGGTCTCTCGCACCGAACCACATAGCCTAGGTCCAATTCCACTTGCCCGTTGCTCACGCCGCATGTCCAATTTAAGGAACTTTGCGCGGGCCAAGCTTCTCTCGGATCCCAAATTTTCCAAAACAGTCTCATAACCCAGTTATGATCAAGGCCGGTTCCCAGACCGCCAAGTTAGCAGAACACGTTTCCGCTCAATTTTCCGGGTGCGCCTTGAAGCTAACCTTCAAGGATCCCTGCTGCAATCTACCGCGAGGAAACCCGAAAAATCCAAAGCACGGAGTCTTCTCCGGCAAAACCATATCAAATGCAACATCACCGATCCAGACAAAACACGTCCGGGTAGGCTTCACACACAATGCCTATGCCCGTACTTACGATTCCGGGCTCTACATGCAACACAAGGGGGACTATTCCCGTCAACCCCAAGGAACACCACGCACTCACCGCATACTCGCGGGAGCGGGATTCCCTATGCAGAAAGAAAGAGATTCAAGCGCTCGAGTTGAGAATCGTTACCCTTGTAGTCCGTTTTGGCGCCATGGAAAAACTACGCGGTTAGAACTCTTCGCAATGACCTTCCCTCCACGGATCCGCTCTCCGATTTCGAAATAGCGCTCCGATGCTCCGCCGGTGGCCGGAAACCTCCTTCTTCTTCCTCTCCTCTCTCACTTTGGAAGGGGAGAACTTTGGAGAGAAAATGAGGGAATAACTCCCTATTCTCGGCCTTAACAGAGCAGGATCTCATCTGGGCCATTGGATCCTAATTAAAGAAAACGAATGGCTCGGATCTGCACAAAATTCCCCTGACCTGGCCGCACACGGCTTGGCACACGGCCGTGTCCAAGGCCGTGTGCCTCGATCCAGGCACGATCGTCGAACTGAGAAACGCACACGGGCCAAGACACGCCCGTGTCTGACCTGACACGCCCGTGTCGGGTTTCTCGACACGCCCGTGTTCGAGGGCGTGTCACGCATAACCGCCACGGCAACGGACACGACCCCTCAGGACACGGGTAGGGACACGGGTTGGCACACGCCCGTGTCGGCTGACACGCCCGTGTCATCCGGCCGTGTTTCTGGTCGTGTCCTTCTCGGGTTGGAAACGCCAAAAATCACCAGCCAGACACGGCCTTGGACACGCCCGTGTCCTAGGCCGTGTACCCCTACAGGCACCAAAAACTCTTTTTTCGCGACCGACTCGCACACAAAATTCGGGGCGTTACACGCGCTCACCTCATGTGAGGGCTTCGTGTGCACTCCTATGATAAGCATCATGCGCGCTCTCCACCAGCAAGCGCTCTGCGCACTCTTCGCCAACAAGCTCCAGGCGCACTCACCTCTTGCAAGCGCTCCACGCGTTCTCCTCCAACAAGCGCCTCACGCGCTCTCTATCAATAAGGGTTCCGCGAGCACTCCACCAACAAGCGCGCAGCGCGCTCTCTACCAACAAGAGCTTTGCGTGCACTCCGCCAACAAGCGTCCCACGTGCACTCCTCCGGCAAACGCCCCGCGCGCTCTCCTCCAACGAGCACCCCACACGCTCTCCTCCAGCAAGTACCTCACGCGCTCTCCATCAACCAGCTCTTCTCGCACTCTGTCATCAAGTCCGCTCCAAGCGCACCTTCTTGTGTTCTTTTCTCAAAATCGTTGCAAAACACCTTTAGCTCAACAATGAGTTTGTTAAACGTCAGCAAATCAACAATTCTCGTTTCCTCTAAGTACAACAGGAGACAATCCACAGGGGATAGGAAGCGCCCGCGCGCCGCACGAGTTTCCAAACCCCAGACATGAGAACAAGTGCAACAAGCTGCTCCCACCTCCAAGAACTATCAGAGGACTCCAGAATACAACAAGTGTATAGCTCTGTGCGGTACACGAAGAAATTATTAGCTCTGCGAATGGTGGTCTGTCACCCTCTGAGCTCTCCCCCCCCCCCCCCCCGCCCAATAACTGTAACAAGAGGCGGCAAGTCGCCCTCGAGTTCTTGGAAAAGTCCTATAACAAAACTCAGATTTCGTGGAGGTTTGGTTGGCACAGATCCGACCATATGGTTTTTCACCCTATTGTCGAGTTTTCCACGTAAAAAAATTGTCTTGCCGGTATTTCTTTCTCTGTGACTTTGTATGCGCTCGACCGCTCCATGGGCTAAGATGGTCCAAGTTAATCTGGTACGACCAGGGCGTCGAGTTTGGTCGCAACAATTTGGCGTCGTCTATGGGAACCAAGTTCCCAGCTTCCTCAAAAGACAGTACCCTCAACACAACGGTACTCGTGAATAGAGACTATGGATGTAACGTCCTGGCCGCTAGGTGGCACAGCGTCGTCGGCCTACCAGTGGCCCGGGTTTAGAGCTCAGAGGCTACCACACCCTATCATGGGCCGCATAGCGTGTCTCGCCCCACGGCGCCACGGTAGTCGGCCCAAACAGCAAGGCCTGCATGCCCAATGCACCCCAACACAAATCTCCGCGTCTATTTCTCAGCAGCGGTAGGTTGTTGCCACGGGGTTTCGAACCCGAGACCATGATAAGGCTCTCTTCCACCAGAGCTCATCACCAACTGAGCTGAGTTGGTGATGAGCTCTGGTGGAAGAGAGCCTTATCAATGTCTCGATTCGAAATCCCGTGGCAACAACCTACCGCTGCTGAGAAACAGGCGCGGAGATTTGTGTTGGGGTGCATTGGGCCTGCAGGCCTTGCTGTTTATGCCGACTACCGTAGCGTCGTGGGGCGAGACACGCTATGCGGCCCATGATAGGGTGTGGTAGCCTCTGAGCTCTAAACCCGGGCCACTGGTAGGCCGGCGGCGCTGTAACACCTAGCGGGTCAGGCCGTTACAATGGAGGGAGAAGTTGCCCACACTGCAGATGGGATGACCCTTGGGGGCACGTCGGTCCAGTTCCCCCTCACTTGGGTGTCAACATGGTTGAAGCAGACCCCCCCCCCCCCCCCGCGCATGGATATTCAAGGCCACGAAGCCCATCCTGCCAGAGAAACTGGAGCTCAAAATCACTGCAACTACCCTGAAGTAGCAGGCCTCGATGAGAGGCTCACACGCGAAGCTCAACGTAATCACAGAAGAGCGCGAGTGAGACGAGCAATGTTCTGCTTCAGCTAGCCGGCCCCTCCATCATTGCTCGCCATTTGCACCTGAGGTCCTGGCACATCCAATCTCCTATGGTTTCAAGCTCTCAAAGATTGAGGCATTTGACGGAGTAGATGACCCATCAGAGCATGTTAGACACTTCGTAATCATGATACAACTGTGCAATGCTTCTGATCTTCTGTTGTGTCAAGCATCTCCAGCGACCCTAAAAGGACAAGTTCGTACTTGGTTCCTTTCCTTAAAAGAAGGAGAGATCAGAAATTTTGCAGAACTAGCACAACAATTTACGGACCAATTCATCGCCAATCATCAGATAGTCAAAGATCCCTCCCATTTGTCTAGGATCCGCCAAAGTAAGGGGGAAACCCTCAGAGATTTTTTCTTCAATTCACTACAGAGGCACGACTGATCGTACGCGTCATCCCAGAGCTTTTAAGAGGCTTTCTCTTAGGAGGACTCCACCCCGACAACTTATATTCAACATTAATGAAAGAAACAACATCAAGTTATAATGATCTAATACGACGAGTCGAAGCCCAGATTGTTGTTGAAGAAGTAATTGAGACACATCAACAACAGTTTGATAGAAGCATAAAAATGAGAAGGGAGCAAGAAGCTTCATCAGACCTGAGGAAGAACAGTGAATGTCGTGGCAACCCACCACCTTATCATCAACTGTGAAAGTACAAGTTAGATCTGATATACTCTAGAGGGGGTGAATAGAGTATGGTGCTTGCTAGAAACTTTTTATAACAGTTGGTGTATTCCTAAGTGAACAGGGAAGCAAATAATATAAAGTAAATCTAAACACAGCAACTATCTAATCACAGAGCAATCTAGTCACAAACCACAGTCAGAAACAAAAAGAAAGACAAGCAACCAGATGACACAAGGAGCTATAGTGGTTCCCCAATCAACGTGGGTACATCCACTCTTCTACCACCCTAGGTAGGAATCCACTGCAGGATGAGTTGATCAGGTGTCCTGGGCACCAATGAGCTTTTGATAAGATGCTTAAAAACCAAACTAGATTTTTTGATCAGGTGTCTTGCCACAACTGAGTTTTGATAAGGTCTCAGAAACCAAACACAAACTTTTGAAGGGAGTTTGAAAAACCCTTTACAGCAGAGAGAGAGAGAGAGAGTGATGAGATGATCTTCTCTGTCAACAGTCAGAGAGAAGATAGTGGATGTTGTCAAAGCTCCCCCTGAGATCTGTAGTTGTTCAGGAAGTGAAGCTTTGCAGTAGGGTGATAGGCCTTCAAATGATTTGATCTCCAGCAATAGATGATTTCAGCAGCAACTGAAATGTGAGGTGTCTGGAGTCTTGAATGATGATGGCCTTTGAACACTTGAATCAAAAGAGATCTGAAAATTTTAGTTGGTTGATCTCCTTTTGTGATGGGTGTTCTTGTATGAATTTGAGACTGAGAATGTCTGCAACTCTCTTTCTTTTGTGTGATTGTTGTGTTATAAGAGTTGTTGTTGCAGAGAATATGTGTCTAACTTCTTGTTCTTCTCTGGCAGGAATGAAAAAAATCTGATCTTTATTTTTTTTTGTCTGAATAGAAATGATCCACTGTCCAAGATAGCCGTTAGCATGTCAATAAATGACTTCCTTAAATGTATTTGTCTTCTGGAGGAAAGTCCAATAAAACATTCCTTGAAAATTCCTTGAAACTTGCTCAAGATTAAATGAAAAACGGCTACAAGATCTCTGAATTCAATGCTGACAATAATTCCACAGCTGTCCAAATTTGAATCTTGAAAAACGTTGAACTCTTCAGAAAAACTTCGAACTGAGCTCCACTATCTTCGAACTGAGCTCAGCGATAGAGAATCAAACTGGAGTCAAGATCGTCGATCTGAGCTCGAAGATCGTCGAATGGAGTTCGACGACTCGTCGAAGTTGAGCTCAGAGATCGTCGAATGGAGTTCGACGATTCGTCGAAGTGAGCTCAACGATCGTCGAATGGAGTTCGACGATTCGTCATACTGAGCTCGACGAAATGACTTGGTCTCCAAAACTGAAATCTCTGCTCTTGAGGGCAGCTTTCAAACCTAAGTACTAACCCTTAGACTCAATTCTAATTGACCTTTAGATCTATACAATGAGGTCAAAATAGGTTTCCTAAGAGACATAGTGATCTTTGCCCAAATCAGTAATAGGGTGTTCCAACAATCTCCCCCTATTTGGGTTAGGATTACTATTTACAGATATTGGAAAATTAAAAACATATACAGAGCAACAATATAACAAATAAGACATTGCAGAATCACAGACATAATCTCAGATAGATCAGAAATCAAAATAACTGTCACCTTACAGAATTACTCTTTTTCTTTGCTCTTTATAAGTACTATTTCTCTATTTGGATTGAGAGCTTCTTTCTTAGATCTCCTGTCATCAGCTGCACCTAGAGAAGTTTGTTGCTTTGGTCTGGGCACTACAGCTTCAGGGTGCAGCTTCATGTAACTTTCTGAATCAAAAAACTTGCTGGATGAATATCTTTCAAGTTCCTTTTTCCTTTGATCTGATAAGGTGGTTATATTGGAAGTGTCTTTGCCTTGTTCTCTAGCTTTCTTAATCTGATCCAAAGCAGCTAACTCTTTCATCCTAGTTGTCCATGAAGTAGGATTGTTTTCTGGATCCTCAAAAGGAACTGGAGGCTCATATCTGTTTGAGGGATTGTCTGCAGGAGCTCTGGAGGAGACTAAGTCTTTCAGCTTGTAAGGAAATGGACCAGAGGTTGTATCAGATGAACCTTGTCCTTCCCTTGAGTATGGATGTTGCCTGGAATAGCCTTTGGAATAGACTTGAAATTCTCTTTGGTTTCCTCTATAATTTCCTCTCCTTGACTGATAGCCTCTAGATTGACTTCCTCTGTATTGGGATCTACCTTGAGGTTGATAGGAGGATTGGCTTCTGGCAGAGGGTTGAGATGCAGAACTACCACTTGCACCTGCACCTGGTTAAGGAGGAGGAGGAGGAGGATTGAACTGAGAAGATCCTTTCTCATACTTTCTTTTTTTTTTCATAGCCTTCAGTTGATTTTTGGAGTATTGCATCCAATGTTCTGTGATAGGACAGTTATGCAGAATGTAGTAAGGAATATCATTTGTGTCTTTCACTTTGGCTGGAGGAACCCTTTTCATTGCTTTGCTTCTGGCTTTTCTTTTTCTTGCAATAGTAGCAGAGGAGTCATCTGAATCAGTCCTATACTGATCACTTTCTGAGCTTTGATTATCATATAGTGCATTAATCCTTTTGAGATAGTCTATCTGTTGTTGAGATTGAGCAGAAGTAACAGTAGTAACAGCAACAACAGGAAGAGAAGTAGAAATAACATTGGCAGAAGAGGTCATGGTAGCAACAGTAGATACAGCAGTAGCTGGGGCAGCAGATTCAGATATAACAGTTTCAGCAGTTTCATATACAATACTTTCAGATACAACAGTTTCAGTAACAGAAATAACATCAGTAGTAACAGTAGGCTCAAAGTCAAATGCCTCTGTCATATGTATATCCTCATATATTAAAACATCAGAATTAACAACAATATCAACAATATCAGTACTTTCAACAGAAACTGAAGGAGCAGCAGCAGAAAGGGACTTTACAAAAGAATGTATTATACTGGTGTCACAGCTTGAAATAGGCACAATGGCCTTAGAGAGATCTTCAGATGGCTGGACTGCAGTGTGCTCTGGAAGACAGCTGAAATAAATAGAATCAAAATCTGATAATAGTGATCTGAGGTCCATTGAGAAAACTGCAACTTGAGATGTTGAGGCTTGAGCTTGAACTGAAGATACAGCAGCAGCAGGCAATCTTCCCACTTCATGAGGCATCTCCCCCTGCCTAGATGCAGTCAGGACTGGATCAAGGCACCCAGATGAAGGGATTGCCTGAGGAGGAATGAGAGAGGAGAGCCTGGCAGACAGGTCTGCAAATGACTTGAGAAGTGGAGCCAAGTAGGTCTCCAACAAGAGTGATAGCCTGGGAGCTATCAGCTCATAGAGTCTGTCTGCTAAAGCTGGAATATCTACATGCTCAAGAGGGACTTGAGCAGAGGTATGGACTGAAGGTGGACCAGCTGGAGATGTGGGTGGAGAGCTGGTGGATGGTGGAAATGAAGGTTGAGAGATGGGAATTGTGGAAATAGAAGATAATGGAATGGAAATGGCTGGTGTGAAAGATGGTTATGCAATGATATCTTGCATTAGTTGTTGATAAGATGTGGATGAAGATGGTGGCTCGGGTGGGGATGAGGGAGAATCATCCATAAAGGAATCATCTATAAGATTGAAGGATGGAATGTGGGATGATGATTCAATATCCAGGTGGGGGTATTGATGTAGAGGGTGGAAGATTTCTTCTGTTATTGGAGGAATTGGAGATGGAATTGAAGTTGGAGATGAGGTTGAAATGGTGATTGTGGATGTGATTGGTGTAGATGAAACAGGAGGTGGAGGAGGAGGAGAAGAAATAGGCAAGTCTTCTGCAGGGGCAGAAACTTAAGGGAAAGTGACTGCAGCAGTCCTTGTGCCTGAAGTGGTAGATGCAGAGGGCCTGCTGGGCTTCACTATTTGCCTATCTCATTTGCCAAACAGGGCACAGGTGAGCCTCTTGGAGGCATTGATGTGCATCTCATTTGAAACTAGCAGGGCAGGGCATCTGTTTTGAAGAAACAGCCCTATTATTCTCCCATAATTAACAAAAATTTTGTTAATCTTCTTCTTGATCAGATCAAAGAAGATTGCTCCCCAGTTCAATTGTTTCTTATCTACAAGAGCGCCCATCAAACATAGTTGATACCTGGAGATGGTATCATGGGCTGAGTGTTTGGCCAATAACACCTTTCCTACAACATCAGCCAAAAATCTGTACTTCACAGATAGATTTTTCTTCAGGAGTTTGCTAGGGTTTGCATCTGAATGACCCATTCTATTAAGCATATCAGAAAATTCTTCTCCAGACAGTTCAGCAGAGTCTTCTCCAGAATTTAATTGAAAGATCTCTGTCAGGGCAGCAGGTGTGAGATATACCTGGGTCCTTGAGATTGTTCAAACAACTGTATTCTGATCCTGAGTGTGGGCAGTATATACTCATTCCTTGATTTCATCTGCAGGTAATTTGATCCTGGTAGACATGATGGTAACAAGCTTTTGTTCCTTGAAAAGTTCCATAATATCTTGGAAAATTTGATCGTTGTTATTGAACGAGTCCATGTCGATGTCAAAACCTGCATCAAATTTCATTGCGGCCAGGACTGCAATTGAGACGGTCATTGATTCCTGCAAAAATCAACAAACAAACGACCAAGTGTAGAAAAGTTTGAAGGGAAAGAGAAAATTTGCAGAGAGAATGAAATCGCAAAAGGAGAAAGACGGCCGAAAAATGAATTTTATATTAGGGTTCGACGCAGAAAAGGAAAGATCGTTGAACTCAGTTCGACGATCGGGGCTTCTAAAGGAAACTAAAAGGTCACCAATATCGTCAATCTCCGTTCGACGATATTGGAGAGCGTCGAGCTCCGTTCGACGAGAGTTCAGAAAACAAAATCGTCGAGCTTCGTTCGACGATTGCTGACCAGAAAGAGATAGTTTAGCACTATCTGAGAAGCGCTGAACTCTGGTCGACGATTTCAGAAAGCGTCGATCTCCGTTCGACGATCTGGGGGAAAATCGTCGAGCGCAGTTCAAAGATCAGAAACACTCCTATACACTAGAAAAATCAAGAAGTTTGCCTAGTCTTGGTCAATTTTTAGAGTTTCAAAATCTTGGACATTATTTTAGACTTCCTCCATCTAACATTCCTAACTGATTCAGGAAGAAGGTGTGTTTCTTTTCATCCAAGGGTTTGGTGAAAATATCTCCCCTTTGCAAATCAGTTGGGATATATTGAAGTTCAATTTTATTTTTCTCAACATTATCCCTTAGAAAGTGATGCCTAATTTCTATGTGTTTTGTCCTACTATGGAGGACTGGATTTTGTGCTATGGAAATAGCACTGGTATTATCACAAAATATTTTTGACTTCTCTAAGTTGTAGCCATAGTCTAGGAGTTGGTTTTGAATCCACAAGATTTGTGAACAACAACTACCTGCAGCCATATATTCAGCTTCAGCAGTTGAAGTTGGCACAGATGTTTGTTTCTTGCAAAACCAGGAGACAAGTCTGTCACCAAGAAACTGACAAGTTTCACTTGTGCTTTTCCTGTCTATTCTGCATCCAGCATAATCAGCATCAGAAAATTTAGTTAAGTCAAATGCTGAATCTTTTGGATACCAGAGACCTAAATTTGGACAACTTTTTACATACCTGAGAATCCTTTTTACTAATGTTAGGTGTGACTCTCTAGGGCTCACTTGGAATCTAGCATATATGCATGTAGCAAACATTATGTCAGGTCTACTAGCTGTAAGGTACAATAAGGAGCCAATCATTGCTCTATATGTTGTCTGATCAACAGGTTTTACATGTTCATCAGCATCTAATACAACATTAGTAGGCATAGGTGTTTTCATACATGATGCTTCAGACATACCAAATTTCTTAACCAATTCTTTTGCATACTGGGTTTGAGAAATAAATATGCCTTCAGCATGTTGCTTGATTTGCAATCCTAGAAAGAAGGATAGCTCACTCATGCTACTCATTTCAAATTTGAAATGCATTAGATTTGAGAACCTTCTGCACAAATTTGAATCAGTAGAACCAAAAATAATATCATCTACATAGATTTGTACTAGTAGGGTATGAGACTTATGGGTTCTAACAAAAAGAGTTTGGTCTACTCTACTCCTTATAAATTCATTTTTCAGAAGAAATCATGTTAGGGTCTCATACCATGCTCTAGGAGCTTGATTTAGACCATATAATGCTTTATGCAACTTGAAAACATAATCAGGATGAGTTGAAGAGATAAAACCTGGAGGTTGTCTGACATAGACTTCTTCTTTGATATCTCCATTTAGAAAAGCACTATTTACGTCCATCTGGTATACTTTGAAACCTTTGTGTGATGCATATGCTAAGAAGATTTTTATGGCCTCCAACCTTGCAACTGGTGCAAAAGTCTGGTCATAATCTATCCCTTCTTCTTAAAAGTATCCTTGAGCAACTAGTCTTGTCTTGTTCCTTACAATTACTCCTTGATCATCCAATTTATTTCTGAACACCCATTTTGTTCCAATAATGGAGTGATCCTTAGGCCTTGGTACTAGTTCCCAAACTTTGTTCCTTTCAAATTGATGCAACTCTTCTTGCATTGCAATGATCTAGTGTGGATCTTGCTCAGCATCTTGAATGGATTGAGGTTTAATTTGAGAAAGGAAGCAAGTGTGCATCAGGTTTTGGTTGACCTGATTTCTGGTTTGCACACCAGCTGAGATGTCTCCAATTACTTGAGAAATTGGATGGTCTCTTGATGTTACTAAATCAATAGGAGGTGTTGATTGTTCACCAACCTGTGTTGTTGTTTCCTCTGATGGTACAACAACTGGCTCTTCAAAAAGTTTCTCTTCAAGATGTTGAATGTCTTCTTCATCTTCATTGCTTTCCTCTTTTTGAATGATTTGTAATCTGTTCAAGTCTTCAGCAAGAGAATGTACCTGCAAAGGTTCTATGGTAGAAGTATTATTCTCCTTGAAAGACATGTTAGTTTCATCAAAAGATATATGAACAGATTCTTCAATTTTATGAGTTGATTTATTATATACCCTATAATCCTTACTGATCATGAAGTATCTCAGAAACACTCATTCATCAGCTTTAGCTTGAAATTTTGCTAAATATTTCTTGTCATTATTATGAATGTAACAGATACAACCAAAAATTCTAAAATAATCTACTTTAGGTTTCTTCCCTTTGAGTAATTCATAGGGAGTCTTTCCCTTCAGTTTATGTATTAAACTTCTGTTCAGTACATAGTTGGAGGTGTTCACTGCCTCTGCCCAAAAAGATAGAGGAAGGTGAGCATCTGACAACAATGTAGTGGCAGATTCAATAAGGGTTCTATTTTTCCTTTCAGCTATCCCATTTTGTTGAGGAGTTCTAGGAGCTGAGAAAGTGTGTCTTATCCCTTCACTCTGACAGAACTCTTGCATAAGAAGAGAATCAAACTCTGTCCCATGATCACTTCTGATCAGGGCAATGTGAGTATTGAACTCAGTCTGTATGCATTTGAGAAACTCTGTCAAACACTTAAAGTTATCAGACTTCTTCCTCAGAAAGAACACTCATGTGAATCTAGAGAAGTCATCTACAATCACTAAAGTGTAAGATTTCCCTCCTAAGCTTTGTACTGTAATGAGTCCAAAAAGATCTATGTGTAACAGATACAAAATCCTAGGTGAATCACTCTTATTAAGTGACTTGAAACTATTTTTGATTTGCTTGCCTAATTGGCAAGCCCTGTAGAGTCCTTCCTTCTTGTAGGGTCCAGAAGGTAGTCTTCTAATAAGGTTGTTCTTGGATAGCATAGCAATGATTCTAAGGTTTATATGCCCTAGTCTCTTATGTCATAGCTCATTAGGTCTACTAATAGAATTAAGCAGGCAAATATCTACTTCTGTTGAAAGAAAGTCCACTAAGTAGATGTTACCTTTCCTTTTACCTGTCAACACAGTTGTGTTGTCCTCTGATTTGATCTTGCATAAGGATTTGCTGAAAGTCATCTGGTAGCCTTCATCACATAGCTGACTGATGTTGATCAAGTTGTGCTTCAGTCCTTTCACATAGGCTACTTTCTTGAATGTGACTGTGCCAATCTGAACTGCACCATATCCTTTTGTTAGTCCAAAGTTTGAATCAACAAATATGACTTTGGGTTCAAGATTGGCTTTAAAGGATGTGAAGTTGTCCTTGCTTCCTGTCATGTGCTTGGAGCACCCACTATCCAAATATCATTGCTGGTTTGATGTTGGATAGATCTTCACCTGCATATAAAGCAATTTACTTATTTTTGACTCAGTTTACCTTGGGCCTAGGTTGATAACCTTTAAATTCAGAAATAAATGACATCCCTGGTTGACTCTTATAACCTTCAGTATGATATCTCCTTGGAGGTATTATCCATTCAGTATAAGGGTTAAAGCTTTGGGATGAAGGATCCCTAGGTTTGGATTTTGATTTACCCTTGAAAAAAATTTTAAAGCTCTGATCTCTGCTCAACGATCGTGGATCTGAGTTCGACGATCTTGGGTCAGATCGTCGAGCTCCGTTCGACGATCGACTGTGGCAGAGTTCAGGGTTTAGAGATCGTCGACCTGAGTTCGACGATTTTGCCTGAAATCGTCGATCTGTATTCGGCGATCGTCTAGCTCCGTTCGACGATTTCTATTGAACCTTGGTTTTCTTGGGTAAGTCAGAATTTTTCCTAGCTACCTCTACAACTCTCTTCCCTTTATCAGAGATAAACTTAATTGGGGTTGTTAGAACTATAAGTTGGCTGGATGAAGCACCCAAGCCCAGTGTACTATTGAATCTAGAGTTCACTGTGCTTGTGATGTCCATTAGCTTGATACTTCTCCCATTAAGGGATTCCTCAAGCTTTTTGGCCTCTGATAGCTCACTTTTCAGTGAAACTATCTGTTCCCTACAACACTCCAACTCCTCAGAGAGTTTGAGGTTTTCTGATTTTAAGGTACTGTGTTCAGACAATTGATTTCTGAGAGAAATGATTTCCTTCTCAGATTTTAATAAATCTAAACATAGTGCTTTAAATTCATACTTAAAGTCCTCAGAGTTGAAATCAAATGAGTCTATTACCTGGTCTTATTCAGGTTGAGTCTCTGATTCAGATTCAGACTCTTCTACATCAGAATTGTATTGTGAGGCATTGATAGCCATCATGCAGAATTCCTTCTCTTCAGCATCATCCTCATCATCACTTGAGCTGGAAGAAGTTTCTGATTCTTCTTCTGTCTCACTCCAAGTTTCAGCAATAAATCCCTTCCTTGTGTGTTTGTTCTTGTTTGAGGAGGGTTTGTCATTGATATTCTTCTTGAAGTCCTTGTCTTTTCTTCTTTCTCTCTTATCCTTTATGTCCTTATTTTTGTTCTCTGGACAGTCAGGCACAATGTGGTCTGGTTTCCTGCAACCAAAGCAAATAATTTCTTTATTATTTGATTTATCATACCTTGGCTTGTCATGTTCTTTGTATGATCTCTTCCTGAAGTCCTTTCTGGCCATTTTATAAAATCTTTTGGCCAGTAGACTAAGCAGCTCATTATTGCCTGTGACCTTGTCTTCAGGCTGATCTTCAGTGGCTTTGAAAGCTATTGATTTCTCCTTTTTGTGGCTGGTGAGGCAGCCTTCTGCTCTTCTTCTCTATTCTTAATGAGCAGCTCATAAGATTTGAGCTTGCCCAAAAGAGCTTCTGTTGTGATCTCATTGAGATTTCTGGCATCCTTGATTGGCCAGATCTTTGAGTCTCAAGTGCTTGGGAAGCACATTAGGATTTTGTCATTTAGCTCAGTTAATGAGATCTCTTTATCCAAAGTCTTCAGTTCATTGACTATCAGGCTGAGTCTATTATACATTTCTGCTACTGACTCAGCTTTTCCTTTCTTAAAATTCTCATACTGGGTTATGAGGTGAGATCTTCTGTCTTTTCTCTCGTTAGCAGATCCTGAGACTATTTCAGATAGCTTGTCCTAGATGTCCTTTGCTGAGTTGCATTCAGCTAGCTTTTAGAAAATTTCATCAGACATAGTCTGGGCTAGAATGTTCATAGCTTTTGTATCTGCAACTTTCCATTTCTTTCTCTGCATCTGTTCCTGATGGAGGTGGAACAGCATTTGTACTTTTGCTCTCTGGAGGTCTTGGAAACACTGTCAAAACAGAATTGAAAATGTCCTCATCAATAGAATTCATGTACAGTCTAATCCTTGCCTTCCAAAGTGCAAACTTAGATAGATTGCACACTAGAGGTCTGGTGCTAGCATAATCTTTGTTTTGGGCCATGTTTTGTGAGGAAATAATTCTAATAACAAAATCAAAACAAGCAGATCTAACTGGAGGGATCTTTGGGTTCAGGTGTTAGCCTGTGCAACCACTAAGATGTGGTATTTTTAACCAACCTCGCTTTGATACCAATTGAAAGTGCAAGTTAGATCTGATATACTCTAGAGTGGGGGTGAATAGAGTATGGTGCTTGCTAGAAACCTTTTACAACAGTTGTTGTATTCCTAAGTGAACAGGGAAGCAAATAATATAAAGTAAATCTAAACACAGCAACTATCTAATCACAGAGCAATCTAGTCACAAACCACAGGCAGAAACAAAAAGAAAGACAAGCAACCAGATGACACAAGGAGCTATATTGGTTCCCCAATCAACCTGAGTACATCCACTCTTCTACCACCCTAGGTAGGAATCCACTGCAGGATGAGTTGATCAGGTGTCCTGGGCACCAATGAGCTTTTGATAAAGTGCTCAAAAACCAAACCAGATTTTTTGATCAGGTGTCTTGCCACCACTGAGTTTTGATAAGGTCTCAGAAACCAAACACAAACTTTTGAAGGGAGTTTGAAAAACCCTTTACAGCAGAGAGAGAGAGGGATGAGATGATCTTCTCTGTCAACAGTCAGAGAGAAGATAGTGGATGTTGTCAAAGCTCCCCCTGAGATCTGTAGTTGTTCAGGAAGTGAAGCTTTGCAGTAGGGTGATAGGCCTTCAAATGATTTGATCTCCAGCAATAGATGATTTCAGCAGCAACTGAAATGTGAGGTGTCTGGAGTCTTGAATGATGATGGCCTTTGAACACTTGAATCAAAAGAAATCTGAAAATTTCAGTTGGTTGATCTCCTTCTGTGATGTGTGTTCTTGTATGAATTTGAGACTGAGAATGTCTGCAACTCTCTTTCTTTCTCTTGTGTGATTGTTGTGTTGTAAGAGTTGTTGTTGCAGAGAATATGTGTCTAACTTCTTGTTCTTCCCTAGCAGGAATGAAAAAATCTGATCTTTTATTCCTTTTTGTCTGAATAGAAATGATCCACTGTCCAAGATAGCCGTTAGCATGTCAATAAATGACTTCCTTAAATGTATTTGTCTTCTGGAGGAAAGTCCAATAAAACATTCCTTGAAAATTCCTTGAAACTTGCTCAAGATTAAATGAAAAACGGCTACAAGATCTCTGAATTCAATGCTGACAATAATTCCACAACTGTCCAAATTTGAATCTTGAAAAACATTGAACTCTTCAGAAAAACGTCGAACTGAGCTCCACTATCGTCGAACTGAGCTCAGCGATAGAGAATCAAACTGCAGTCAAGATCGTCGATCTGAGCTCGAAGATCGTCGAATGGAGTTCGACGACTCGTCGAAGTTGAGCTCAGAGATCGTCGAATGGAGTTCGACGATTCGTCGAAGTGAGCTCAACGATCGTTGAATGGAGTTCGACGATTCGTCGTACTGAGCTCGACGAAATGACTTGGTCTCCAAAACTGAAATCTCTGGTCTTGAGGGCAGCTTTCAAACCTAAGTACTAACCCTTAGACTCAACTCTAATTGACCTTTAGATCTATACAATGAGGTCAAAATAGGTTTCCTAAGAGACATAGTGATCCTTGCCCAAATCAGTAATAGGGTGTTCCAACAAACTGAAACACATGCCCCTCAATACCTTCATGACAAATGTACCTTACGCAATCCAAGACAACGAGGCACTCTGCAATCCCAGACCCCTTGTTAAAAATACGGCGACCAGAAAAAATACTGTGAGTTCCACCCGGAACGTGGACATGACACGGAGGATTGCTTAAGGCTTAAGGAGGAAATCTAGCATCTCGTCGAATAAGGCCTCCTGGGGAGATTCTTGATGGGCTAGGCACCAAGTACGCTAACAGTAAATCAGTCAGCTACTTGCCAGAACGGACTGGGGCTGGGGGGACTCCTAAGACGACCAGCCTAAGAGTGGGTTTTGTACCTATTAGCGGGTCTCTGCCCATTATAGTGTTTACCAATTTTACTTTTCTATGAATTATTTGTGTGAATTTCCACAAGAATAGTCTCACGGTTGTAAATCTAATAGCTTTTAAAGTTTGCTAATTTCAGGTCTATAGAAGGCGAGCATCATCCGTGCGGTTTGAAATGCATACTCACTTCGCCCAAGTGCAAAGGCATCCATTTACATTAACAGCACCTGCCTCCTGACAGCGCGTTCTTTACAGCAACTGCCTCTGGGCAGCGTGCTCTTTACAACAACTGTCTCCGGGCAGCGCGCACTTCACAGCAACTGCCGTTGGGCAGTGCGCTCTTTACAACAACTACCTCTGGGCAGCGCCCTCTTTACACCAATTGCCTCCGAGCAGCGCACTCTTTACATCAACTACCTCTGGACTGCGCGCTCTTTACATCAACTGCCTCCGAACTGTGTGCTCTTTACAGCAACTGCCTCCGGGCAGCGCGCTCTTTACAGCAACTGCCTTCGACCAGCGTGCTTTTTACAGCACCTGCCTTCGGGCAGCGCGCTCTTTACAACAACTGCCTCCAGGAAGCGCAATCTTTACAGGAATTGCCTCTGGGCGGCGTGCTCTTTACAGCAACTGCCTCCGGGCAGCATGCTCTTTACATCAACTGCCTCCGGACAGTGCGCTCTTTACAGCAACTGCCTTCGGGCAACTCGCCCTTTACAGCAACTGGCTTCGGCCAGCGTGCTCTTTACATCATCTGCCTTAGGGCAGCGCGCTCTTTACAACAACTGCCTCCGGGCAGCGCGCTCTTTACAGGAAGAGCATCTGGGCAGCGTGCTGTTTACAGCAACTGCGGCCCCTCCCGAGCCCACCAGACCCAAGTGGAACCTTCTCTCCCTCCCCCTCCCCATTTTTGACGTGATGCATGGCACTCCCGGCGGCCGGAGCACCGCCGGCGCCACCCGAGCCTTATTCTAGGTCGGGTGGTGCCCAAGGAGGTGGAATCCTCCCCCAGCGTCGGTGGTGGCACTGGGGGAGTGTTACACCACTGGGGGCAGTGGCCCCTAGCGGCAGAGAGCGGCGGTGCTGCCGGAAATCGTGGTTCCGGCGGCACCCGCAAAAACAGAGTTTTCTATATTTTAAGCTGGCGGCGGCGGCCGACGGCGCATGGCCGCCGGACCACCGCCGGCGAGAATCCTAACCCCCGGCGCGTCGGCTGGGGGTAGACTAATAGGTGGCAGGCTGCCCGATGAGCGGGGGTGGCGCGATAGCGCCGGGAGCAGGGCCACCGCCACCCCAAGCTCTCAGGAAGAATATTTCCGGCGGCGGCCAGCGGCGCCAGGCCGTCAGACCCCCGCCCAGAGAACCGTCGACCCCCGGCGAGCTGATCAGGGCCGGCAGTGGAGGTCGATCAACCTCTACACCGCCGGCGAGGAGCAGCAGCCGCCCGATCTGGTGATAAAGATCGGGCGGCTGGGATTTTATTAATCCCCGCCCCCTCCTCAGCATCAGCGCCCCCCACATCGGATCCGTTGTCGATCCGCTGTGGGGGCAGAAGGATAAAAAGCATCTTGCGGCGCAATCTCGGCCAAATCTAAAGGCCAGAATTTTGGAAATTTTTGAGGCCAAACCTAGGCCTCTAGGAGAAAATGACCAACATGAAAAATGTTCCCCATGATGAGGGCTACCTCCACAAAAAATTTGAGATTTTTTGGAGTTAATTTATTATTTTTAAAAGCTAAAATAAAATTTATTTGCCTAAATTAAATGCGCAAAACACCTTGAAAAATTATAAAAAAAATTATTAGGCTCATTTTAGGCCATTCCAAGATTTGTATCAATATTTGGGTTCATGGTGATAAGTTTTGATATTTTTCTTAAAATATTGAAGCTTAGGGTCGCATACGGACCCTTTATCCGCTCGTTTTCCCTAAAAGACGGAAATTGGAGTGCGCGACCACTCCTTATAATTAAATAAGTACTTTAAACTATTTTATCGACGAGAACGGCCGAGGCAAGTGACTAAGCTCTGGGTTTTTCAAGATTTCGTTAAACCGTCGAGCGCCTCGACTCTCAGATGAATCGGGCACGCTCGGAAGATGAGTGTATGAGTGATGACTTGGAGTTGTTCCTGACTGCTAATAAGAATGTAACTCCTAGCCAACCCTTGATCTAATTAAGCCGTAATAAATATGGCGCAACCAAATTAATTGGATCTTAATGGTTATTGTAACCCAACCAAATCTCTTTAAATCTTGAAGCCTCCTGAATATGAGTGATTGGACTACTAACCATTTTCTTTGTGTTTTCTCCAGTCTCGTAATGGTCAAGCTTATTACTTTCAATTCAGTACTACTCCAGTCTCGTACTGGTCAAGCTTATTTCAGTACTTTCCATTCAGTACTACTCTTGTCTCGTACTGGTCAAGCTCATTTCAGTACTTTCTATTAAGTACTACTCCAGTTTCGTACTTGTCAAGTTTATTTCAGTACTTTCTATTCAGTACTACTCCAGTCTCGTACTGGTCAAGATTATTTAAGTACTTTCTATTCAGTACCACTCCAGTCTCGTACTGGTCACATTTCATTCCAGTACTTTAAATAAGCAGCATAATCACCGCACTTATTCCCATTGCAATTTACTATTATATTCTCGGGTCCTGCTCTGACGAGCAGTCGTCGAGCCTTAGTTGGGGATAACTAGAGTTGAAGTAGTCCTTCAGGTCTAGCCCCAAATAATGCGCTCTCACACTCCTTGTCAAAAGTAGAGCTGAGTGCCGATGCCCGAAGTCTAAGCCTAGTAGGGCAGGCCGACGTAGACCCGATATTTATATTGTTTGCCTTTTGTTTGATTGATTGTAAATTGCTTGCAGTGAAATAGTAGTGTGTCAGGCCCTTCCGCAGACCGTTCATACCGATGCGGGAAGGTAGACGACTCAAGACGACAGGGAGATGAGTATCATGGGTGATTGGCCGTTATATTCCCCGTCGGGTTTTCCTCCGCTGGTTGGCCAAAACGATTCGCCGGATGTCGCTCACATCCAAGAGTACACAAGGTTGTACGTTAGGGCATGGAGTTGTGCGGTACGATCACCCCCAGAAGTGGCAGGACTGGCCACTGTCACCGACGGCCACATCGGTGAGGCCTGCAGGGCTCGCTACCCTGTTGGAACAGAAGCGGTCCAAACTATGTCGACATAGGGTTTGTGTGCGCGACTATGAATGAATGTGGTGTGTGTGGCTATGAATGTCTGCGGTGTGTGCGCGGCTATGAATGTCTGCGGTGTGTGCGCGGCTGTGAATGTCTGCGATAGATTTCAGGATATGAAAACCTGATGTGCTGATGAGCTAGTAGAGCCTTGTTATAACCGATTTATACTATTGCTGCTTTTACCGGTTATACTGCACTCTTTTATAATTGCTCTTAGATGTTCATATATGAAATGTTGTGTTAACTCTCTCTTGCTTCGGCTATTTACTTTTGTTGGGTGGGTGCGTGTTCGTCCCCAGGATGTGGATCCGGGGAGGAGATTTGTTTCCACTTAGCTCTGTGACTAACGGTTATTTGATTAACCATTCACAGGAGGTGGAGCACCGTAGTGACCCGCTGCCGCAAGAGATTACGTCAGCAGCTAGGTCTACTTGATTAGATGCACCCACGTCGTCCCCAGAGTTTAGAGATGTAAGTACCGCCAAGCAGCATAAAGAGAGAGTATATGAGGATTATATGTAGCACATGTATAGCCCACAGGCTTATTTTAACGCTTAAGCTTCGACCCTAAAACCTTTGTGATAATGATATGTTATATATATTTGCAATGGTTTTTGTTAATGCTTCCGCTATACTTTGATGGGTTGTGAATATTGTGATTCGATCCGAGCAAGGCGGCCATCAAATGCTTGGATAGGGTGAATCATTTCCCCTAAGAGCACTGGGTGGACGTCTTGGGCCAGTAGTACCCCTCCGGCCCGACCCGGGCAAAAGGTTGGGGGCCCTACAAACGGATCAGAGCCATCACAATTCATTCTTGTGGAGCAGTCTCAGGATCCCTTCATCCCTCGCTTCGTTCTGGGTTCGGGACGAACCTTGCAGTGGAAGCATGGTGGACCCTAGTGTAGAGGCTTAGGGATTTTAGATTGTACGTAGTACGCCCATACACCGTTGTTTCCCGCTTGGGTTGTAGTTTTTGCAAAGTTCCTCTACATTTGCAAAATACTGACACTCTTTCCTGTTACTTCTCCAGATATCGGAGTACAGTAACGGGGGATCCTCGTCGAGAGGATATGTTCCAGCTACCCCACCACCAGACACGGTCGCTCCCGCGGCCGTACCGTTTGTCGAGACAGATATGGGGCAGACACTGACGGCTATTCTAGCGACTTTCCGGGATGCCCTGGCACAGCCACTGCGAGAGATGATCGCACCCACCGATCTGCTGACGACTTTCCGAGGACTGAGGCCTCCCCCTTTCAGGGGTACAGAGACGGTCATCCAGGTAGAGGAGTGGGTGGAGCGAGTGGAGGAGCTGTTAGTAGGAATGATGTGCCCAGTTGTGGCTGCAGTCTCTTTGGTGGTGAACCTTTTGGAGGGATACACGAGGGATTGGTGGAGAGCAGCTAGTTGCTCTACCTTTCAAGGTCGACCGTTGAGCACGATCCTTTGGGGGGAGTTCTTCGTAGCTCTACTAGATTTCTTCATCACAGATGCAGACCGAGCCGCGCTGCAAGAGAGGTTCCTGCTCATCTGACAGGGCAACCACATAGTGGAAGAGTATGAGAGAGAGTTTATACACCTGGTGTAACGCCCCAAAAACCCGAAAGAGGGATGGACTGCGTTTAGAGCCAAGTTGGGGCTTGGTAGGGGTCACACGGCCTAGGACACGGGCGTGTGCAAGGCCGTGTTGTGCTCGGGTTCGACAAAGAACCCGGGTGACCGACGAACTGAGCTCGACGAAGTGTCGAGACAGTGAACATGGCCTGGGACACGGGCGTGTCCAAGGCCGTGTCGTGCTCGGGTTCGACGAATTTTCCGAGTGGTCGACGAAAATGCAGTTGAAGATCGTTGAGACAGTGAACACGGCCTGAGACACGGGCGTATCCCAGGCCGTGTCCTGCTCGGGTTGTTAGTCGAGCCATGTCGGGGGAGGAACATGGCCTGGAGCCCAGGCGTGTTCGGGTTTGACACGGGCGTGTCAAATGTGGCACGGGCATGTCGTGTACCCGTGTTCTTCTTGGGTTATGTTTGGTCCTGTGTCGATGGAGGAACACGCCCAGCAACACGGGCGTGTACTGAGTGACACGGGCGTGTCCAGTTTGACACGGGCGTGTCCAGAGCCCGTGTCCTGTTCTGGGTGCGACGGTTTCGGTGTCGATTGAGGCACACGACCTTGGACACGGGCGTGTCACAAGCCGTGTTCGGCCCAGGAGTTTGGTTTTGAGTGCGAATCGTGGCCGTCCGATTCCTTCTAATGGAATCTGATGGTCTAGAGTGGTCGTTGCAGTGATAAGTCTGGGAATAGGGTTTGAAACCCTCATTCCTCATCAAGTTTTCTCTTTCTGAAGTCTTTTCTTGTCATTTTGTAAAATCTCTTGGCAAAGAGACTCATTAGTTCCTCATTGAATGTTGAAGCTTCAGTCTCTTCAGCAGCCTTGAATGCTATGTTGTGCTCCTTTCTTGATGGTGGAGGAGTCATTTGTTCTGTAGCTTCTCTGTACTTTATCAGCTGCTCATAGGATTTGAGCTTTCCCAATAGAGATTTTTGTGGAAATCTCATTTAATCTACTGGCCTCCTTGATTGGCCAGATCCTGGAATCCCATGAGCTTGGGAAGCACATGAGGATTTTATAATTTACTTCAGTAAGGGTGATGTCCTTATTTATAGTCTTTAGCTCATTGATTATTAAGCTCAGTCTGTTGTACATGTCAGCAACAGATTCTGACTCATCCTTCTTGAAGTTCTCATACTGGGATATGAGATTTGATCTTCTGTTTTTCCTCTCATCAGCAGAGCCAGCCACCATTTGGTTGAGAGAGTCCCAAATAGCCATGGCTGATGTGCATTCAGCCACCTTCTGGAAGATATGATCAGACATAGTCTGAGCCACAATATTCATGGCCTTTGCATCAGCAATCTTGGCCTTCTTCTGTGCATCTGTCCACTCAGGTGGTGGAACAACATGTGTGCTTGATGTTGAAGTAGATGTAGATGGTTGAGGAGGACCTGTCAAGATAGAATTGTAGATGTCCTCATCAATGGAATTCATATAAAGTTTTATTCTTGCCTTCCATATGGCAAACTTATTTAAGTTGTACACTGGAGGACTGGTGCTTGCAAAATCCTTATTCTGTGTCATGTTGTGAGTATAATCCTAAGAGAAATAAAAGGTCAGATCTAACATAGGATCTTTTGGTTCAAGGGTTAACTTGTACAATCAAAGAAACACTGCTCTGATACCAATTGAAAGAGGGTTGGACCTGATATACTCTAGAGGGGGGGTGAATAGAGTATCTTTAAATCTTTTCAGTTTATAAAAACTTCAGAGTAAAGCAATTAATAAATACTAAAATTTGTTGTAAGTAAAAGAGCAACTTAAGATAAATCTAACTATCACAGGCACAGCAAAACTACCTAACACATGCACAGCAAGAACAAAAAGGAAAGAGGGCAACCAGACAACACAAGAACTTTTATAGTGGTTCCCCAACCTGGGTACATCCACTCTTTTACCACCCTGATAGGAATCCACTAACAGGTTTTTATCAGGTGACTGTCATCAATGAGCTTTTGACCAGGTGCTCAAAATCCAACTCAAGTGTTTTGATCAGGTGACTTGCAACCAAGGAATAAATTTTGAAGGGAGTTAAAGAACCCTTTGTGCAGTGAGGGGGTGAGAGAGTTATGATGTCTTCTCTTTCTCAAATACAACTGAGAAGACTAGTGGATCTTTGATGTTATCAAAGCTCCCCCTGAGTTATTGAGTTGTTCAAGAAGATTGGAGCTTTGCTTTAGGGTGAGTAGGTCTTCTATATTTAGCCTTGATCAGAAGAGATCCAGAAACTTCTTGACTGATAAAGATTTGTTGTCCTTGAAGAATCCTGGAATGAAGAATGAAGAAGACTCTTGATTTGAATGGATGTTCTTCTTCTTCTTCATCAGTGTCAAGATGAAAACAAGATTGTTTTCAATACAGAGAAGTATTAGAATGATGTTGTTAATCTTCTCTGTAGACCTTCTATTATTTCTCTGGTCTTGGCTATCTTGTTGCTTGCCTCTATTGCTTGTCGTGTTCTTGATATCTGTTTAGAAGAAGGAAGAAAATCACTTTTATATTCTCAATGGAATTTCTCATTTGAATTTTTGAATTCCTTCCTGCATTGATTGCTGACGGCCTGGAGAATGTAATACAGTTGGATAGAATATCTGCATTAATTGGATTTCCCCAACTGTCCCATTGAAAAGCGGCAAATAATAATCCTGATGAATGTCATAATCAATGCTGCTTCTAACGGTAATATTCAGAGAATATTAATCATTGATTATTTAGGAATTACTACAATAAAATAAGGACAGAGGGAAGGAAAAATCCAAGTCTGAATCTGCACAGAAATCGTCGAGCAAAGAACAGATTTTGTCGATCCGAGTCCAGAGTTTGTCGAGCTGAGAAGTCATGTTTGTCGACCAGATAATTATTGTCCGTCAACCTGAGATCCAAGATCGTCGACCAGAGAACTGCTAACTGCAAACTGCCAATTCTATGCTCTAAGATCGTCGAGCTGATAACATAGATTCGTCGACTGGAGTTCAGAGAAATGATTCTGGACTTGGAATGTTGAAGTTGAGCATCCAGAGATCGTCGACCTGAGAACCAAGTTTGTCGAGCTTAACTCAGAAAATTGTCTCTGAGTTCGCCGAGCTGAGCACAGCTTTCGTCGAGCTGAGTTCGACGAACGTCGAACTCACTTTCCTGAAACTGATTTTTCTCTAAGTCTTGAGTATTCTGCAGTCTCTTGTTGGCTGGTCCATGTAATGTTGACTCTAAAGACATGGCCTAAACTCAAGGACACAGACATGACCCTGGCTATACAAGATGGGTCAATTATCTTAGATTATTGAACATAGCTCAAATCCAACTAGGGATCCAACATCGTGCCGCCTTTTTGCACGCTCTTGAGCACATCTCTTCCATGCGCGCCTTCTCGTGTGTCGCCTCCTTGTGCACATCTCTTCCCTGCGCACCTTCACGTGCGCCGCCTCCTTGCGCAGTCTTGCACGCATCTCTTCCTTGCGCGCCTCCTTGCACGTTCTTGCGCGCGTCTCTTCCATGCGCGCTCTCGCGCGCTCCTCCTCCTTGCGCGCCCTCAGGCGCGTCTCTTTCTTGCGCACCCCAGCTCGCTTCACCTTCTAGCGCACACTCACATGCTCCGCCTCCTTACACGATCTCATGCTCGTCGTTTCCATGCATGCTCCCGCGCGCATTTTTCTTGTGCTCTCCTGTGCGCGCCTTTTCCTTATGCACTCATGCACGCCTTTTCCTTGCACGCATCTCTTCCTTGCACGCTTCACTGCCTCGTGCGCTCTCGCACAAATCGCTTCCTTGCGTACGCCTCTTCCCCCTGCCTCTGCGTGCTCCCCTTCACTAAGCGCTCCAGACAAGCTCCTCACACGCTCCCCTCATGTGAGCGCTCTGCGCACTCTCCTCCGATAACTACCCTGCTTGCGCTTTACCAGCAAGCGCTTCGTGCACTCTCCGCCAACAAGCGCCCCGTGCACTCACCTCATGCAAGCGCTCAGCGCGCTATCCTCCAATAAGCGCCTCACGCGCTCTCTACCAACAAGCATTTTGGGTGCTCTCCGCCAACAAGCATCACGCACGCTCTCTACCAACCGGCGCTCCACGCGCTCTCCGGCAACAAGCACCTCACGCCCTCTCCTCCGGCAAACGCTCCGCGCGCTCCTCCAATGAGCGCCCCGTGCGCTCTCCTTTAGCAAGCGCCCCACGCGCTCTCCATCAGTCTGCTCTTATTGCGCTCTGCCATCAAGTCCGCACCAAGCGCACCGCCATGTGTTCTGCTCAAAAAATCGTTGCAAGTATTCAACGCCTACAGCTCAGTAACGAGCCCACCAAGCGTCAGCAATTCTCATTTCCTCCAAGTACAACCAGAGACAATTCACAGAGGATAGGACGCACTCAGTGCGTCGCATGAGTTTTCAAGCCCCAGATATCAGAATAAGTGCAACAAGCTGCTCCCGCCTCCAAGAGCTATCAGAGGACTCCAGAATACAATGAGCGTAAAGCTCCCTGCAACACACGAAGAAATTTTAGCTCTACGAATGATGGTCTGTCATCCTTCGAGCCCTTCTCTCTCCCCCCAATAATTGTAACGAGAGACGGCCTGTCGTCCTCGAATTCTTGAAAAAGCCCTGTAACAACACTCAGATCTAGTGGAGATTTGGTCGGCACAGATCCGGCCACGTGGTTTTTCGCCTGGTTGACGGGTTTGCCGCGTTAAAAAATTTTCTTTTCAGCTTTTATTTCTCCGTGACTGTGTGTGCGCTCGACCGCTCCGTGGGCTAAGACGGTTCAAATTAATTCGGTCCGACCTAAGCGTCGAGTTTGACCGCAACAAATATATTTGAGAGAGGGTCGATAAGGAAGTGACAATTGTAAACACGATACAAATCTCTAATATCAACTGATAATTTTGAACAAAGACTAGGCCTGTCCAAAAGGCCCAGGCCCAGTGGGCCGGCCCGAGCCCGGCCCGGCAAAAGCCCATTTCGGCCCGGCCCGAAAAAAAACTCATTTCGGCCCGGACCGAGGACGGGCTCAGGGCCCTGGTTTTGGGGGCTAACCCGGCCCGATGCCCAGCCCGGGCCGGGCCGGGCAAAGCCCGAAAGTCGGGCCGGCCTGGGCCAGGACCCGGGCCCGGACGAAGCCCAGACCGGGCCCGCAGGACGGCCCGGACTTGCTGGCCAACGGCTCTATGAGCCGTTGGAACTGCAGCCAGCATGGCTGCTGCTAACAGCCCTACTGGCTGCAGTAATGTGGCCTAGGGCCTAAGCAACAGCCTAGGCCCTATGCCATATTAAAAAAAATTTATAACCCCCCTACCCAATCCTCTCTCTCTCCCCTTCACTCTCTCTGTCACTTTCTCTCTCTCTCTCTCTCTCTCTTCCACTCACTTTCTCTCCCTCTCTCTTCCACTCACTTTCTCTCTCTCTCACTTACTCTCCCCCTCTCTTACTCTCTTACTCTCTCTCGCTGCATGGCATCGTCCTCCTTAACGTCGGCATCGTCGACTCAAATCACGACCGAAGTTGTGGAGCATAATCGGAGGGCGCCCGACTGGGAGCATTTCGACAAGGTTAAAGTCGGCGACGAATTCAAGGCGCGGTGCAAGTTGTGCTCAAAGTTACTAACTCTTACCGGCAACTCAACACTAGCGAGACACGTTAAGTCGTGTTTTGTGAAGCAAGCTCCCGAGTCCAGTCAGGGACAAATATCAGCATCAGGACAAATTTGGGCGTACGATCAAGCAAGACAGCGAGACCTACATCTGAAAAACGTCATCAGACGTAGGTTGTCATTCAGTCACTATGACAACGATGAGACGACGGAGTACATACATGAAGGGCTTCAGCCCAAATATCAACAGATAAGTAGATCCACTATTAGACGTGACGCACTTAAATTATATTTTGACGCAAAAGAAGATTTAATAAAAAATTTTGAAACATTCGAGGGACGTGTGAGTTTAACGAGCGACGTTTGTAGTAGCGTACGGATATGGTTATCTTATATTTGTATCACGGCTCATTGGATCGATCTCGTTTCATATGAGTTAAATAAGCGCGTAATATGTTTTGAAGGTTTTGAATTTTCGCACACTGGTAAGGTTATATATTCGGTAATTATTAAATGTTTGCGTGAATTTAAAATAAAAGATAAAATAATGAGTATTTTTTTTAATAACGCGAGTAATAACAACACCGCAGTAGAGTGGTTAAAACGTGAATTAAAACCAATGCTCAACAATGCGTTTTTTCACACTCGATGTGTGTGCCACGTTTTAAACTTAGTGGTACAAGATAGTTTAGAATCTATGGAACTGTATGTTGAAAAAATCTGTACTATGCTTAGATTTATTTATTGTACCAAACAACGAAGTCAAGATTTTCGAAAATTTGTGATCGCACAATGTCAAAATATTTGAAATCTCAATTTGATATGTCTGTAAGATGGAACTCAACATATAAAATGTTAAAAACAGCGTTTCAACAAAAAACACTACTTATGGAATATTACACTATGACAAATAATCATAATTTAACTGATAATGATTGGGACGTACTATTTCATTATATGAATTTATTAAAATGTTTTTATAGAGCGACTGTTTTTTATCTGCTGTGTATTATCCAACTAGCTCGTTAGTAGTTGAAAATTTTGTAAATATCGTACAAAAACTTAACTATTTTAAGCAACACTCCGGATGGCTTCCTTTAATTGAAGTAATAGAAGAAAATTTTTTTAAATATTATAAAGAAATGTCTCCTGCATTTTCATGCGACGCCGCTTTAAACTCGTTATTCGCTATAGACGGCGTAGAAAATTTAATAGATGAAATTAACGTTAACTTAGACATAAATATAAGTTTTGATGACGTTGACGACGTTAATACTACTAAATTTAATTATATTTTTACAGAATGTTTTAATTATTACGACAACTTATATGTCTCACGACCCCGAGAAGAAATAACGCAACCTAGGACAAAATATTTTTTTACAAATAAAATTTTAGAATTAGCTTATAGGAAAAAAAAAAGCACGCACATCGAGTAGTTTAAACGAATTAGGACTGTATACAAAAACGCAATTTCGTGATTTTATAACTACGAAAGAGATCGAAAACTTCGATATCTTAAAGTGGTGGAAAGGTAAAGCTAATAACTATCCTATTCTGGCCTATATGGCACGTGATTTACTAACAATTCAAGCTAGTACAGTAGCTTCGGAGTCCGCTTTTTCTCTTAGTGGCAGGATTTTGAACACGCGGAGGAACCGACGAAATGAAGAATTACTAGAACTATGCATCTGCTACAAGGATTATTTAGATGCTACGAATAGGAAGCAACACATTTCAGCATTGAAGGAGAGCTCCGAGGAAATTGAAGAGAAGATGGATAACCTGAATTTGTAAAAATGTAATTTTTTTTATTATCATTAAAAATAATAAATTCCATTTTTTCTCTACTTTTATTTTTTAAAAGTGTAATTTTATTTTTTAATATTTTAATATTAATAAAAAATTTTATTCTATTTTTTATTTCAGTTTTTTTAACTAACATGTTTTTTTAAGAGGGCCCGGCCCGGGGGGCTGGCTCGGACCCCTTCCCGGGGTCAAAGCCCGAGCCCGGACCAAGCCCGATAAAAAAAGGGCCCGGGCTCGGCCCGGTTTGCAAAAGCTCGGGCCCGATCAGGCTCGGGCCGGGCCGGCCCGATCGAGCCTTTTGGACAGGCCACTTCAAAGACGCTATTTTTTCTAAATATTATTGTGGACAAACTGTCTTCTTAAGCATTTGTGTGGCCAAATGTTAGCAATTGTATTCTCGAATAAAGCTTCGATTAGAAATCATTTCAAATGAAGTGGCTCAATGTGTAGGAAAAGTGTTCAGATTCGGCGGAACCGTGACTTTTGAAAATAGGTTTTCTATATTACATTTTTAGGAAAAGTGTTCAACATAAAAGTTATAGATCTCGACGGGCGGAACCCGGGCGGAACTATACGAATCACATAGTTCCGCCCGGGTTCCTCCCATTTTGAAAATAGACCTACTATATGATAATTTTAGAAAAAATGATCAACATGAAAGTTCCTAAAAAAACTTGAGATTATATATATGTATATATATATATATATAGGGAAAAGTTGCCTTCCTGAAATATTTGAAATTGTCAAATATATCCAAATTATTTATTATTTTAATGTAATGACTTATATTATAATTTAATTAAAAAAATGAAATACAAATTACATCATAATCTCAAATAAAAATTAATGATAGAAATTCTTAAAATAAAAAAAAATAGTAGAGCTTATATATCTATTATGATAGGCTGTCATTAAGCATGTCAATCGTTCGATTCTGCCGCCTTCATACAACGACATCTCAAAAACCTCATTTTCCTCCCATCCACAGTACTATTCACAATCACGCTCCTCCGCACTCGTAGAAGATTAAAGCAACTGTGATCTCAAAGTGCGACATTCTTCATTCGTTTCCACCGCTGTGTCAGCCGTAGGTTGTGGGCAAGTGAAGGCAGGAGGAATCGTGAGAGAAACCATTTTCAGCGAACCATCTCTCCGCATTCTATTTTCAAAAATCTCCTATTTTGCAATCGGGGTGAAAAACCACACGGTCGGTACGGTGCCAACCTAACTTCCACTATATCATAGTTTATTACAGAGCTTTTAGAAGGGGAGTGAGGGCGACATACCGCGTCTCGTTACACTTAATGAGATGGGGGGACATATGACGAGTGTCGCTGGCAATCGTGCTACTTTTAATGGCCTTCCACTATTCGCTTCTCGAGGGTGCGGGCGTTGCCTTGTCTTCGGAGTGGCCTTGACGTGTTGGCGGGGATGGCACCATGCGTCCTGTCTTTCGTTCCTTCGTGAGGCCGACCGTCTGAGTGGTTGTTCTCGGAGCGTGTGTGCATGCCGCACTTGCCTTGTTTTCTCCCCAACTTTGTCTTGACTTTGCGGACTTGGCGGAGCCATGCGTAAGTGGTCTTGGGTGGAGTTCCTGCAGAGAGAAAGGAGGAATGAAGTGGAGTGAGAGTTAGGAAATTTCCTGAACCTAAAAAAAAAATTTTGAAGTAAGATTCGACATATTAATAGAATTTTAAGAGTGGCAGTCCGGTAATTTCGCTTAACTATTTCCAGAACGGCCAATAGGATCGCTCGAAATGAAGCATGTGGATTGCCATTTTTTTAAAACGACGATCCTACTGTAACGCTCCGACCCTTTAGACAAAGCCGCGCTACAGGGCTGCAGCCCGCACACCCCAACACAATCTCCGCGCCACCGGGCAATGGTAGGTTGTTGGCATGGGGTTTCGAACCCACAAACCTTTAACAAGACTCTCATCGGAGAGCTCATCACCAACTGAGCTTCGGCCCTTTAGACCAAGCTGTGCTACAGGGTTGCAGCCAGTACACCCCAACGCCATCTCCGCGCTACCGTGAAATGGTAGGTTGTTGGCGCAAGGTTTCGAACCCGCAACCTTTTTGATAAACTATAAACCGGAGAGCTCATCACCAACAGCTCTCTAATGAGAGTCTTGTTAAAGGGTTGTGGGTTCCAAACCCCATGCCAACAACCTACCGTTGCCCGGTGGCACGAAGATTGTGTTGGGGTGTACGGGCTGCAGCCCTGTAGCGACACTTGGCGTAAAGGATCGGGTCGTTACACCTACCCATGGGCCAAAGGAGAGTTTGTCTGCCAAGACTAGCGGCCCAGTGAGGACGGCGGGGGCGGCAGCCACCATCCCCATGCTCGGTTAGCGGCCGGGGGGCTGGCTCCGCCGAGGCCGCCCGAATCCAGGCGGCCTCGACTGACCCTTGCGAGGGTCGGCCGCCCTGAGGCCGCCCGGGAACGGGCGGCCCTAGCTAGCCCTTGCGGTAGTCGGCCGCGCCGAGGGCGCCCGGGACCGGGCAGGCTTGGACCTTGTGGGGACAGGCTATGACAAGGCCGCTCCGACTCGGGCAGCCCCGACCGTCCCTTGCGGGGCCCAGCCGCGACGGCCCCCCGGGAGCGGGCAGCCTTGGTTGGCATTTGCGGGGGATGGCAGTAGCGAGGCCTCTTGGCATCGGGCAACCAAAGAGAAGGAGAGGGCGAGAGCCAGGCGGGGTAAGGCCAGACGGTGTCGGCGGTCGGCATCGGGTGCACCATGTTTGGGATCCGACGTGCGGCTGTTACGCATGTAACTTCCTATGACTTTGGCGGGGGAGAGGGAAAATTGGTTATGTGCAAGCCGATTTTCCTATAAATTGGGGTTAACCCATCATTTGCCCCTCAAAGCCCTCAGAGTTGGGAGTCGGAGCGAGCAGAGTTCGTGGGCTTTTATCCTTGTGCTGATTTGGATCCCATGGTGGGGGCAATAGGAGATGGTCACGGTGACACGATCAAGACCGGGAAGGTATGGCGAGTGAGAGAAATGCGAGAAGAACCTTGCCAAAGTGTGAGGCTTCGACAAGCGAGGAGGGGTAGACCGAAGCCCCCCACCCCCCCCCCCCCCCATGCAGGTGTGTACGTGTGGGGTGCATCGTGCACACAGTACGCGTGCTCGGTGCACCCCCACGCACAACATGTGCACACACGATGTCACAACCTGCATTTTCTCCGTATTAAATAATATGTCGGAGTGAGAGAAAATACGCGTCGTGATGTCACGTCGTGCAGGGGACAACTGCAGACGCTCAGGCGCCTCGTCCTCACATTTACTTTAAGTAAAAGACTTATGAAATTAAGTTTAAAAAGAAAATATAAGTTATTTGAGTTACTGACTGTGTCCCTCGGTCGGGTGGATCACTAGCCCATAGGTGAGAAAATATAAAAGTTTATGCAGCGGAAAATACTTATTGTTTGTTTATACTTGCTCTCTGAGAAGGATTTATGTTATGATGCATATAGTTACTTTTAAGTATACAAAACTGTGTTCTGGAGCTCAGTTGGTGATAACCACTGTTGGAAGAGTGTGTTATCAAGGTTGCGGGTTCGATCCCCAGCAACAACCTTCCGTGGTGAGAAACAGTCACGGAGATGGGTTGGGGTGTACGGCCTGCAGGCCTTGTAGATTCCGGCTGTACCACCGTGGCGCCTTGGGGGGGCATGCTGCACTGTTACGCAGTGGGCCTCTGACCCTCAACCTTGGGCTGCTGGTGGGCCGGGCGATGTCGTGGTCCTCCCGGGTCGTTACACACGAGGTGATCCCCGTGCGTAGCAAGAACCCCCACGCGCGGGGTGCGCCCCCATACGCAGTGCGCGAGCGCGGGGTGCAAACCCGCGTGTTCACACAACGCCTCCACGCGTGGTACGCACACAGACGTGGTGCGCCCCCGCGAGTGGTGCGCCCGAGCAAGTGCGTGTGTATGGTACACCCCCAGTGCGCGATGCGTGTTTGCGCAGGGTGTGCCCCCGCGCGTAGTAGTTTGGTGTGTCATGCTTGCTAGCGGGTTCTCCCTTATGTGTTTTGTGTACATGTACGGGAGCATCCCTGTGCATGGTGTGCGGGACGAGGTTCCCGAGGTGCCTCTTAATTGGATTTTAACTTGTCCTTTGTGCATTTTTTCCAGGCTCCGCGACATGTTGTTCATAGTAGGTCGATGTGTATGCGCTCCACTCTTACCGCGGAGCAGATTGCTTCTTTGAAGAGGCATTACAACATTCCCTTCGATCTTGAAATCAAGATTCCTCATGGCGAGCAACAAGTGCAGAGTCCCCGGTGGGTTGGATGACTTTATGTGAGTCGTCTTTAAAGGTCAGGCTTCGATTTTCGTCGTGTCAAGAAGTTACAGAGATCTTGAAGCATTATGATATTCTGACGTCGCAGTTTACCCCTTCAACGATGACACACATCATGGGTTTTATCATCTTCTTCCGCAAACATGGGTCGAAGTTCTCGCGGGAGCTTTTCAGAGAATGGTGTGATGTGTGTTCTGATGGCAGTGGTCGTATCAAGGTCCATATCAACAAGACTTGGTTGGTATTCGAGAGTCGGATGGACAAGCGCCACATGAACACAATGTATGGCTACATCAGTAATTGTTGGGAATGGCCTGAGTTTTGGAGCTATCTTCCAGACCGGTGTCGTCGGATGAAGGGTCAGGAGCGTGATTTTACTCCAATGTTCGGATTCGAGGTGCCCCATTAATTGGCATACCATCTCTTTAGCATTTCTCCGTTTGTAGAAGAAAAGCATCTGCTGCTTTTGGTCTTTCAGCTACTCCAAAGCATTTTGTCGTTGTTCTGTTGGGTCGTGATTGAAAAAAAAAGTTGTTGTTCAAGGGCCATGGGGACTCGTCCACTGCACACCGCCCTACTAACCTGCTGAAGCGGTGTACATGAGCGGCCCCTTGCGGTTCCCGAGTGGATGGGACTCCGCTTGTTAACGACCAGGATGTTGAGGTTCTGAGCTCCTCTCCCCCCAGTCTCCAGTCGAGGGGGCACCTGCTTCATCCCAAGTGAAGGAGAAGCGAGTCTCTTCTTCCTTGGTCGTGGTGAGTTCACCTTTGTGCACTATCTTGTTCTTGTTGCTCTTATCTTACCTCGCTCCAATCTTCCTTGCAGATTGGCGTGCAAGCCTAGATGGCTCTTCCTTGGAATGATTGTTACGGTTGTTTGAAGGACAAGTACCTCTCCCTTCAGGAGAAGCTTCGAGGCGTGGAGACCTCCTTTTTGAATTTGAAGGGGAGACGCGAGTGCGAACTATCTCGCTTTCGGTAGGTCGAGTCAAACTTGGACGCTGAGGTACTGCGGCTTTAGGAGGAGCTCCTGGCTAAGAAGTCTTTAGTGGAGAATGCATTGGGGGGTGTTGCTCGCTTAGAGTCTGAGGTGGGATGTCTTTCTTCAGAGGAGCGGCTTTTCGAGCTGAAGGCGGCTGGGGTGATGGAATACCAGAACTCGATTTCCTTTAAACGTGATCGTTGCTTGCTGTCTGAGGAGATTGATGAGGAAGTCTGGACGAGAGAGGTGGAATCTGAGCTTTACGATATTCGGGAGGTAGTGTTTCATCGTGAGATGAAGAATACCCTCTGGATGATATCTCACAAGCATGAGTGTGACATCTCTGACCTTGATTTTGACGACCTTTCAGAGGATGAGTGCATTATGTTTGATGAGAAGGAGTAGACTCTAGCCCTGTAGCGTTTACTTTGTTTGCATTTGCTTGTATTTGATGTGTATATGTGATTGGGCTTTGTACCCTTACTTCAATTATAACAGCTTTGTGTGATTTGTCTTTCTTCTGAGTAATTACTTTACTATGGTTTTGAACACCTTCAGAGAAGTTTGTAATATCGGCTTTGTTATCTTTGCGTGGGTGACTTTGATGTCCTTTGAGGTTGATCGTTGGGGAGCAAGACCCAGACGATGTCGGGATCTATTGCCCAGGCGAATGGCAGATGCTTCAAGCCTTGTGGTGCCGCTGAATGTGCACTACGGTTGAAGGATGAGACCCAGATGATTCCACAACCTACTACCAGGACGAAGGGCGAATGCTTCTTGCCGGATAGTGCGAGTTCAAGTTTATTATCCTAGGGAATGTCATTGAGCCATCGACAGTTGAAGGTCAAGACCCAGATGGTTCCACGACCTATTACCAAGGTGAAGGGCGAACGCTTCTAACCGGGTAATGCGAAGTTGGGTTTACCGGTTCAAGGGATGTCGCTGAGAAATTGGCAGTGAAGGATGAACCTTCAAACCTTGGCGATCGCGAGGAGGGCAGGCCCTGACAGTATCGCAACCTACTGAGGGAGAAGGGCAGACCTTTGATCACTAGCAGTGGGTGTAACACCCTCTATCCGTCACATAGCATATAGCAGTAGGTCCGGCCGGGGCCCGACGCCATATACCACAGACAGACCGGGTGGTTACTCATGGAAACCATCCAACCAATCTCAATGTCCTACACAGAGCATTCTAGCGGAAGCAGTTTATAAAAGTTGTAACAAAGAACCCAGCATTAAAGCATGAATGTCCACTAATACAAAATAGGAATGTTATACAAAATACCAACATAAGCCTTAAGGTCTTACAAAATGTTTCACTTGATATTACATGATTTACAAACCACGGCACGCAGGCCGGTCATACATGAATAAAACAGTAAACACTTCCATTTGGGCCTTCGAGGGTCGGCTTCGCAAAAAGGGCTTTAGCCCGCTATTGACCGCTTGGTCCAGCAGCACCTGCAAGCAACAAACCACCGCACGGTGGCAAAACAAGGCAACGGTCAGCAATGCTGACCAAATTATAACGATCCCGTCCCCAACTCGGGGCGGCGATGCTCCTTCCCTGCATTTCATTAGCATAAGCGAGCAATATATATATATAGTCATTTCATTACAGACGTTGGCTCGCACGGCCACACGCCCCATGCTCTCAGGGCACATTCTCGGTGAACCGGTCGATGTCACGTCAATTAAAGTCATAGACATTCCGGACTCACCACCGCCACTTTGACGGCCAAACCTATGAGCAATTTGTCTTCCTGGCCTGGGTCACGACAATTTAAGCCATTGACCGCCGAAGACCCTAATCTATGCCAACGGCAAGTGCCACGTGCCTTTAGGTCTCTTTAACCGAACGACATAGAACGGGTACGGTTCCATCTAACCCGTGCTCACACCGCAACGACAATTTAAGCCATTTGCGCGGGTCAATCTTCCACCGAGTCTCATCTATCACAATTCACATAACTCGGTTATGTTCAAGTTGGCTCTCAGGCCACCAAGTTGGCAAGATCTCGCATCCGCCCAGTTTTTCGGGTGCACCTTTGGGTTAATCCCCAAGGCTCCCTGCTGCAATCTACCGCGTAGAAAACCCGAAAAACAACCAATAGCACGGAGTCTTCTCCGGCATTTATGCAATGCAACATCACCGATCCAGACCAACATGTCCGGGTAGGTTTCACACATCATGCCTATGTCCGTTCTCGCTTACGAACTCTAAACAACGGGGACTTCACATATCTACCCGAAGGAACGCCTCCAACTCTTCGCAAACTCGCGAGAGCGGGCTTCCTATGCAAAGAAGGAGAGCTACTCATGCTCAAGAAGAGAATCGTTACCCTAGCGTTCCTCTTTGGCGTCATTGAAAAGTAAGCGGATGAAAAGCACCGCACTAGCTTTGCCTCCGTGGATCCGGAGTCGGCTCGCGATTTGGAGCTCTGAAGCTCCTCCAATGGCCGGATCTAGCTCCTTCTTCCTTCTTTGGCTCTCCCCTCTCTCTAAGCTTTTAGAAAGATAATAAGTTATGAAAAGTGAGGGTTTCTAAGTTCAATCCCGGGTATATCCCTTCAAGAACAACCCACAGCCGTTGGATCCCAAAATAAAAAAACGAACGGCTTTGATTCGGGGCTGAAATGCCCAATCTGGACCGAACACGGCTTGGCACACGCCCGTGTCCAGGGTCGTGTGCCTCATTCGCCGTCAAAATCGAATCGCCTGGAACGACACACGGGTATCGAACACGCCCGTGTTCGACCTGACACGCCCGTGTTCCACCTGACACGGCCGTGTGGCCGGCCGTGTACCCCCATCATTTTTCCCCGAAAACAACCCGAGCACTGTACGGGTTCTAGGACACGCTCGTGTTCCACCTGACACGGCCGTGTGGCCGGCCGTGTACCCCCATCATTTTTCCCCGAAAACAACCTGAGCACTGCACGGGTTCTAGGACACGCCTGTGTCCTTACCCATGTTACCTCAACACGCCTGGGCTCCAGGTCGTGTACACGGTCTCGACACTCGACACTTCGTCGAGCGAAGATCGTCGACCTGATGACACGGCCTTGGACACGCCCGTGTCCTAGGCCGTGTGCCTTCTCTCGACACAATGTCGAGACCAAAGTGTCGACTTACCGGGACGAGTGTCGATACGGGTTGACACGCCCTGCGAGACGCCCGTGTCGCAGGCCGTGTGCCATGTCTCGACACTTCGTCGAACGCAGAGTGTTGACTTCGCGGGCTAAGTGTCGACACGGGTCGACACGCCCGTGTCGCAGGCCGTGTGCCCAGTCTCGACACAATGTCGAGACCAAAGTGTCGACTTCTCGTCTCAGTGTCGACACAGGCTTGACACGCCCTGGGACACGCCCATGTCCCAGGCCGTGTGCCTGCAGCCAGAACCCAAACTGGCCCAAAACGTCCCCCTTTGCTCCTTTGAGTTTCGGGGCGTTACAACTCTCCCCCTCTTAAAAGAATTTCGTCCACGAAATTACATAAAGGAAAGACATGTACAAAACCAAAATTTGTACCTGAGCGGAACAACTCCGGATACTCGTCAAGCATAGTCTGCTCTCGCTCCCAAGAGAGCTCCTCACGACCGCAATTGTCCCACCGAACCTTGACCATCCTGATCTCTTTATTGCGTAGTCGCTTGACCTCCGAGTCCTCAATCCGCACGGGCTTGACCTTTGTCGTTAGCCCACTATCCACCGGCACTTGATCGATCGCGATCACTTGCGTAGGCTCTTGCACCGCCTTCCGAAGTACCGAAATATGGAATACATCATGTAAACCACTAAGCTCCACTGAAAGCTTCAACCGATAGGCTGCTTCTCCAACTCGCTCCAAAACCTCAAACGGTCCAAGGTACCTCGGCCTTAGCTTTTTCAATCGCCGCACCCGCGAGACACCCTTGAACGGCTTGATCTTTAAGTATAAAAAATCGCCCACAGCGAACTCCACGTTCCTGTGCTTGGCATTATAGTACTTTGCTTGTCGGTCCTGAGCGATAAGCAACCTCTTCCGAATGGTTCTCACCAAAGAAGTAGCATCCTCCACTTTCGATCGCTTATACAACTTTGACTCACCCGTTTCTAACCAAGACAACGGCGTGCGACATTTTCTACCATATAGGGCCTCGAAAGGCGCCATCTGAATACTCGCTTGGTAGTTATTATTGTAGGCGAACTCCACCAAATAAATGTGGTCTTCCCATTGCTTTCCAAAATCCAATACACACATGCGGAGCATGTCTTCCATGGTTCTATTGACCCTCTCGGTCTGCCCATCCGTTTGCGGATGGAAGGCTGTGCTGAATTTCAGCTTTGTTCCCAACATTTGCTGCACTAGCCTCCAATCATTGGACGTAAACCGTCAATCTCGGTCACTCACGATGCTGCGAGGCACACCATGAAGCCGTACTATGTTATCCACATAAAGCTTTGCCAACTTCTCCACCGGATCATCCTTCCTATGCGGAATAAAATGTGACACCTTCGTTAATCGATCAACAACCACCCAAATGGCGTCGTTCCCCTTTTGCGACCTTGGCAAACCGTGCACAAAGTCCATAGAGATGTCGTCAAATTTCCACTCCGGAATAGGCAAGGACTTAAGAAATCCACCCTGCTTTTGGCACTCCGCCTTTACCAAGGCGCAAGTTTGGCACTTTGCTACGTATAGCGCCACATCCTTCTTCAAACCCGGCCACCAAAACAGTTTCTTCACACCACGGTACATCTTCGTGCTCCCTGGGTGAATCGAGTACTTGGTATGGTGTGCCTCGTACAACAACTCCACCCGTAAATTGCCCACACTTGGGACGCACAGACGACCGTCTTTCCAAAGTAATCCGTCCTCCATGACGAATTGGGAATTTGACCCATCCAGAGCCTCTACCATGAACTGCTTCATATGAGCATCCATATCCAAAGCCTGCCGAATACGATCAGCTAGGTCATATTGGACTTCGGTCCAACTCAGAACTGTTTCAGTTCTTGATTGTCTATCCACACAAACAATCTCCAACGCCTCCAACTCTCGCACCAACCGCTCATCATGCACCGATAGCCAATTGGCTTGAGCTTGGGCTCGGCGACTCAGCGCGTCCGCAACCACATTCTCTTTGTCAGGCACGTAGTGGATCTTGAATGTATAGTCCCCCAGGAACTCCATCCATCTACGCTGCCGCATATTCAGATCCTTCTGATCAATAAAATACTTCAGGCTCTTGTGATCGGTGTAGATATCAATCTTCACACCGTACAAATAGTGTCTCCACAGCTTCAAGGCAAAAATCACGGCCGCTAACTCCAAGTCATGGACCGAATAATTCCTCTCATGCACTTTTAGCTGTCTCGAGCCATAAGCTATTACACTTCTGTGTTGCAGTAGCACGCAACCCAAACTGCTGCCTGAAGCATCACTATAAATCTCGTAGCCTTCGGTCCCACATGGCGAACTCAGCACAGGCGCCGTGGTCAACCGACACTTCAACTCCTCAAAAGCTCGTGCGCACTCCGGCGTCCAAACGAACTTATGTTCCTTCCTCGTCAAAGTAGTGAGAGGCAAAGATATCCGCGAGAAGTTCTCTACGAAGCGCCTATAATAGCCGGCAAGCCCTAGAAAACTCAGGACTTCCGCTACCGTAACAAGCTCAGGTCACTCCCGTATCGCAACGATCTTCGCCGGACCACAGCAATACCCTCTCCACTCACTATATGCCCGAGGAACGCCACTGAGGATAGTCAAAACTCGCACTTCGAGAACTTGGCATACAACTGATTTCTCCTTAGCGTTTCCAACACCAAATGAAGATGCTTGAAGTGATCTTCCTCACTTTGCGAGTACACCAAAATATCGTCGATGAAGACGATTACGAAATGATCCAAGTACTCCCTGAAAGTCATGTTCATCAAATCCATGAACACTGACGGCGCATTAGTCAGCCCAAACGGCATGATCGTAAACTCATAATGCCCGTATCTCGTACTAAACGCTGTCTTCGGGATATCACTCTCCCTTATTCGCAACTGATAGTACCCAGCCTTGAGATCCAACTTCGAGTACACCGTCGACCCGACTAACTGATCAAAAAGATCATCAATCCGAGGGATCGGGTACTTGTTCTTCTCCGTCAGCTTGTTGAGCTCCCGATAATCAATACATAGCCTCAAGCTTCTGTCCTTCTTCTTAACAAAGAGGACCGGTGCGCTCCAAGGCGAAGAACTCGGGCGCACATACCCTTGCTCCAACAACTCTTGCAGTTGAACTTTCAGCTCCGTCATTTCCTTAGGCGCTAGCCGATAAGGAGATCGTGACACGGGCTTTGCATCTCGCACTAGCTCAATCGTAAAATCTATCTCCCGCTGAGGCGGGGCTCCAAGAAGATCGGCGGGGAACACATCAGGGTATTCCGATACCACTGAAATACAATCCAACGTGGGCTTCGGCTTTGCAACCTCCACTAGTGTAAAGAACAGTTCTGCCCCGGCACGAACCGCCTTTACCACCTGAAGAGCAGACATCAACGTCTTGCTCGACCCCTTTAAGCCCGTAAAAGTCGTTTCACGACTTGCTCCCAGCTTGACTTCCTTGCTACCGCAATCTATATGGGTCTGCTGCTCCGAGAGCCAGTCCATGCCAAATATGATGTCGAACTCCACCAACGGAAGTAAATACGCCCACAGGTCGAACTCCTGATCGTCAATACGAATCTTAATATCGCAGATCCTATCCGCTCGCATCGAACACCCATTGGGCAACAACACATCCAACTTATCCTTCGCCATCGAAGAAGGGACTCTGATGCGTGATATAAATCCTTCGGACAAGAAGGAGTGTGAAGCACCCGTATCGAAGAGTGCTCGTGCCGGATTTTCACAAATCAATACAAATCCTAAACAAGCAGTGGTAAGGTAACATGTGCATAACAAGTATTTAAAGAAATTGACTTGCTATAAATTAAATCGTACCTGTCACCACATCAGCCTGTTTGATGGCCTCCTGTTGGCCAAGATTGTAGACCCTTGGTTGGGCTGAAGCATAATGTGATGCGGTCGACTCCACCGCTTTTCCCTTCTCTTCATAAGTAGCTCTCGGGCTTCTCTCGGACTTAGGACGTCCGCTCCAACAGTCACGGGCAAAATGCCCCGTCTTTCCACAAGTAAAACACGTGCCCGGGGTCCGACTCGTAGTCGCCCCAGAAGCACCAGAAGGAGCTGGACCCGAAGTCCTATGCTTCTTGAAAGAACTCCGATAGCCGGACTTTGAAGTAGTCGGCACTTTAAATTCAGATTTCCTATCACCCAAGCTTTTCTTTGCTTGTACATTCTTCATGTCCTTCTCCAAGGACCGGGCAGTATTGATCAAGGTTAAGAAACCCTGCGTCATCGACCCCGAAAGTAGTAATCTCAACTCATCTATCAAGCCTTCATAGAAGCGATTAGTCTTCCGCTCCTCATCCACGATGGTGGAGCTATCATATCGACTCAAACGAGTGAACTCATGGAGATATTCATCCACGCTCTTCTCACCCTGAACCAACTTCAGAAATTCGTTCTCCATCGAAATCCTCTGAGTATAAGAGAGGTATCTTGCTAAGAACAATCCCGAGAACTCATCCATCGGAACGTCTATAAGTTGTCTACCTCTCAAATGATGCAGCTTCAATCCTTCCCACCACATCCTCGCTTCACCGTCCAGAAGGAACGTAGCGATGGTGGTCATTTGTCACTCCTCCGTCTCCGTTGTTGTTATGACTCTCTTCACCCTGGAGAGCCAGTCTTCAGCCTGAGATGGGGTTCTCAACCCCGAGAATAACGGAGGGTTAAAGCTCATTACATGCTTAAGCTGCCTCTTTGTTGCCCTCCTTGGCACTACGGGTTCCACAACCACTTGCTCCACTCTCCTCGGCTCAGCCTCTTGAAGAGGTTCTTGCTCCATCGCAGGAGCGGGCTGCTGCGTCTGCCTTGCAAGCTGCGCATTTATCACGGCCAACACCGCTTCAGCCACCAATCGTATGTTCTCAGCCGATAGAGGTGTTGCGGGAGCAACCTCCGGTGCACTACTAGCCTCAGAAACTCGGCGTTCTGACGGCCCAACACCACTTCTGGTCACCTATAGTGGTACAAAACACCGTTAAGCGACCAAATAAAATTGCAAACAGCAATTATAGGAACACGCAGGTTCCTCAAACACGAGTATTTTCATTCCTAAGTGGACATTCATGGGTTCTTTTACCATTATAACGATGACGCACACAATGTGCTCACCACCCCTTAAAAAGAATTCGTCCACGAATTCAGTTGAAGCCCGACCAAAACCAGTAGTCTGATACCAAATTGTAACACCCCCTATCCGTCGCAAAGCATATAGCAGTAGGTCCGGCCGGGGCCCGACGCCATATACCACAGACAGACCGGGTGGTTACTCATGGAAACCATCCAACCAATCTCAACGTCCTACACAGAGCATTCTAGCGGAAGCAGTTTATAAAAGTTGTAACAAAAAACCCAGCATTAAAGCATGAATGTCCACTAATACAAAATAGGAATGTTATACAAAATAACAACATAAGCCTTAAGGCCTTATAAAATGTTTCACTTGATATTACATGATTTACAAACCACGGCACGCAGGCCGGTCATACATGAATAAAACAGTAAACACTTCCATTTGGGCCTTCGAGGGTCGGCTTCGCAAAAAGGGCTTTAGCCCACTATTGACCGCTTGGTCCAGCAGCACCTGCAAGCAACAAACCACCGCATGGTGGCAAAACAAGGCAACGGTCAGCAATGCTGACCAAATTATAACGATGCCGCCCCCAACTCGGGGCGGCGATGCTCCTTCCCTGCATTTCATTAACATAAGCGAGCAATATATATATATAGCCATTTCATCACAGACGTTGGCTCGCACGGCCACACGCCCCGTGCTCTCAGGGCACATTCTCGGTGAACCGGTCGATGTCACGTCAATTAAAGCCATAGACATTTCGGACTCACCACCGCCACTTTGACGGCCAAACCTATGAGCAATTTGTCTTTCTGGCCTGGGTCATGACAATTTAAGCCATTGACCGCCGAAGACCCTAATCTATGCCAACGGCAAGTGTCACGTGCCTTTAGGTCTCTTTAACCGAACGACATAGAACGGGTACGGTTCCATCTAACCCGTGCTCACACCGCAACGACAATTTAAGTCATTTGCGCGGGTCAAACTTCCACCGAGTCCCATTTATCACAAATCACATAACTCGGTTATGTTCAAGTTGGCTCTCAGGCCACCAAGTTGGCAAGATCTCGCATCCGCCCAGTTTTCCGGGTGCACTTTTGGGTTAATCCTCAAGGCTCCCTGCTGCAATCTGCCGCGTAGAAAACCCGAAAAACAATCAATAGCACGGAGTCTTCTCCGGCATTTATGCAATGCAACATCACCGATCCAGACCAACATGTCCGGATATGTTTCACACATCATGCCTATGTCCGTTCTCGCTTACGGACTCTAAACAACGGGGACTTCACATATCTACCCGAAGGAACGCCTCCGACTCTTCGCAAACTCGCGAGAGCGGGCTTCCTATGCAAAGAAGGAGAGCTACTCATGCTCAAGAAGAGAATCGTTACCCTAGCGTTCCTCTTTGGCGCCATTGAAAAGTAAGCGGATGAAAAGCACCGCACTAGCTTTGCCTCCGTGGATCCGGAGTCGGCTCGCGATTTGGAGCTCCGAAGCTCCTCCAATGGCCGGATCTAGCTCCTTCTTCCTTCCTTGGCTCTCCCCTCTCTCTAAGCTTTTAGAAAGATAATAAGTTATGAAAAGTGAGGGTTTCTAAGTCCAATCCCGGGTATATCCCTTCAGGAACAACCCCCAGCCGTTGGATCCCAAAATAAAGAAACGAACGGCTTTGATTCGGGGCTGAAATGCCCAATCTGGACCGAACACGGCTTGGCACACGCCCGTGTCCAGGGCCGTGTGCCTCATTCGCCGTCAAAATCGAATCGCCTGGAACGACACACGGGTATCGAACACGCCCGTGTTCGACCTGACACGCCCGTGTTCCACCTGACACGGCCGTGTGGCCGGCCGTGTACCCCCATCATTTTTCCCCGAAAACAACCCGAGCACTGCACGGGTTCTAGGACACGCCCGTGTTCCACCTGACACGGCTGTGTGGCCGGCCGTGTACCCCCATGATTTTTCCCCGAAAACAACCCGAGCACTGCACGGGTTCTAGGACACGCTCGTGTCCTTACCCGTGTTACCTCAACACGCCTGGGCTCCAAGCCGTGTACACGGTCTCGACACTCGACACTTCGTCGAGCGAAGATCGTCGACCTGATGACACGGCCTTGGACACGCCTGTGTCCTAGGCCGTGTGCCTTCTCTCGACACAATGTCGAGACCAAAGTGTCGACTTCCCGGGACGAGTGTCGACACGGGTTGACACGCCCTGCGACACGCCCGTGTCGCAGGCCGTGTGTCATGTCTCGACACTTCGTCGAACGCAGAGTGTCGACTTTGCGGGCTAAGTGTCAACACGGGTCGACACGTCCTGCGATACGCCCGTGTCGCAGGCCGTGTGCCCAGTCTCGACACAATGTCGAGACCAAAGTGTCGACTTCCCGTCTCAGTGTCGACACAGGCTTGACACGCCCTGGGACACGCCCGTGTCCCAGGCCGTGTGCCTGCAGCCAGAACCCAAACTGGCCCAAAACGTCCCCCTTCGCTCCTTTGAGTTTCGGGGCGTTACAGTGGGAGGCCGCAGGAACGTGGTCCCAGAGAGGTGGTGAAGGGCAGACCTTCGAACCGGTGGAGAGCGGAAGGTGGCAGGCCTTTGCAATGTCGTAACCTACTGTGGAGAGAAGGGCAGACCTTCGATCGTCAGCAGTAGGAGGCCGCATGTACGTGGTCTCGGATGGACGGTGGAGGGCAGACCTTTGAACCGTTGGTGAGCGCGAGGGGGGCAGTCCCCGACGATGTCACGACCTACTGCAGATAGAATGACAGACATTCGATCGTCGGCAGAGGGAGGTTGCAGGGACGTGATACCAGAGATACAATGAAGGACAGACCTTCGAACCGTTGGCGAGTGCGAGGGGGCAGGCCCTAGCGACGCTAGACATACTATAAAGAGAAGGGCAGACATTCGATCGTCGGCAGTGGGTTGTAGGAATGTGGTCCCAAAGAGATGTTGAAGGGCAGACCTTTGAACCGGTGGCGAGCGCGCGGGGGCAAGCCCTGGCGACGCCGCGACCTACTATGGAGAAAAGGGAAGACCATCGATTGTCGGTAGTGGGAGGACGCAAGGATGTGGTCCCGAGGAGATGGTGAAGGGAAAACATTCGAATGACCCGGTCCATCATCCTCTGATATATCGTTCATGCATTCTTCAGCCCAAAGGTCATCATCATGTAATTATAGCATCCCTCCCTCGTGATGAAAGAGACATCCTTGATATTGGGTGGGTGTGATACGCCCGAAATAGATGTATATTTTACGCAAGTGCACGTGCCGAATCAAGTAATAAAGTGATGAGATAAGTGATCGTTCCCACGAGAAAGTGAATAATTTAATGCTCGCAATTACTAGCTCTACCTGTTCTTTAAATTCAAGTCGATTAATTTAAAGTAAGTCTAGATTGAAGACAGATAAAAGAAAGCAATAATATTAAATACTAAATAACGTCTATTGAGAAATACTTTTATCAAATGGAGAAGTAGTCGCGTATGTTGATTTCCTTTACATATTGCGATAAGTTTTTAGAGTGACTTTTCATGAAATGATTAATCACTATCCTACAACGATTTGAAAGTAGACGTCTTCATCTCTTGATCTCAGAAATCAGTTTATCCTAACTCTCCTAATTATCTCTACTTAAGTGAAGAAGAATATCATAAACACACAAATCGACGTTGCTATCACAAGATTAAATCTCTTTCTCTTTTTATACTATGTTAGAAATTATGTTGCACTAACGTTACTCCTCTCTCGAATTTCGCAGCGCAGTATGAAGATGAAACTTGGATAAGGATTTACGTGACTGCTCTCTCGAATTTCTCCACGCAAAATAAAAGATTCAACACTAAGATAGCATAACTCCTCTCTCGAATTTTGTCACGCTATCTAGAAAGAACAATACTTGATCCAACATTCCATAGATTAAAAACATAAATCCAACAAAGATAGATCTCTAAACATTCATCAAAGAAAAGAAAGTTAAATTACCACATTACAACATGCAAAGTACTCTCAACATACACAGCTTAAAAATTTAGTTCATAGCGATTGGAGAAACACACCACACAATAAGAAGGATCTTACTAGACATGATTATGAAAGGTTAAATACTGCAGAATTTCCCTCGCGAATCTCGATTCAAAACCTTCTTTCTTCTTGCCGGTGCGCCAAAACCCTAATCTTTTCCTTGGGGAAGAAGATGGTTTTTTCTTCCTTCTCTAATCTCCAATAGATCTCCAATAGATCTCCAATAGATCTCTCCTCTGGTTGTTTTTACTTTAAAAACATCTGCCCCCCTTGGAATGGACACATCCTTCCATATTTGAAAGTGGCGGCAATTTAAATTTGAAATTTAAATTTCGGATCCCGCCATTACTGTAACATTGAAAACTAGATATTGCAACAACTGCCTTAGGCAAAAATTGAGTATCCAGCTTTGTTTCTTGAAGTTGATTTCTTTGATGGTTCTTGCATGAAAACCATGAAATATGACCAAATTAATATAATATATCATAAATTTATATTTAATCATATTTTTAATCATTTAAACTCATTTACTATTAGTTTCAATAAGCAAATAAGTAGAAAACATAGGCTTAGATAACTTTATTTGAGAAGTTATCCCACCTTCACACTTAAATCTTTGTTAGTCCCTAGCAAAAATAATTCACATTGGTAAAATGAGTCAGAGATAATTATCGAAATTATGAATTAAAATGAATTTTTTTTGGACAAGAATTAATCAAAGCATACTCAAGTAATTCACTTTACTTAATTGATAAGTTTGTAATCATCTAAGAACTCAATTATTAACAATTCCGTTAGCTAGACAATGAATAAAGCTCAAATTAAGAATTTTAGTGATGTGTGTGTTTTTCCTTAAAAATAATTTACTCCCCTGCAATTATTTTCATTGGACTTCAGCACCAATAGAAAAGGGTGAGAATATGTTAAGTTTCAATTTAGCCTACACAAGAATTAGTAGCTCAAATGAAAATAAGATAGACTTTGACTTGGTTAGAAATTGATGAATAACTTTGATAGTGAAGTGATCTCCACTAGTCAAATATCTTAAGAGCTTACCATATTATGGGGTTTATAAACCTTTTGTTTATTAAACATTTCTTTTTCACAGTTGGGATCATTCCAAGTGTTGGTGCACATACCTAGGCATCATATAACTATGTTGTTTCATTTTCCTCGTTTTTTTTTCTTTTCTTTTTGCAGATCATAGTTGGAATCATTACAAGCATGCATTCACATATTTGGGCCACATATCACTATGACACACACACATTATTTCTTCTCATTGTGTTCATCATAGTAGGGATCATTACAGGTATGTATACCTATACCTAGGTCACATATCACTATGAAATTCAATTTTTTTTATATAAACAAAAATTAAACACCCATAATGGCTTACTTACTAAGATACGTCTAGTGTCAATATCAAAATATGCATATATTAATGTGTATTAAAGGTGATAAAGATCAAGCTCAAAGGTTATAGTGAATGATCAAAGTGGAATGCTACATAATTTTATGTGTTGGCTTAGCTTATTACTTAGTTCTTGTTCAGTTCTCTCCATTAGTTTTAGAAGTCAATATCAAAATATTGCAGGAAAATAAACAAACATTATATTGAAGAGTGTGCAAAAAAATCCTAAAAAGAACTTTACCAACAAATCATGCTAACTTCAAATTCATACCTCGAGCTTTTAGAATTGTTTCATCTTATCAATTAACTGTCATTGAATAATTTGAAAAGCTTATACATTAATTAATGCCAAAATCAAAATACCCCTAACCGATATGTGAAGGATATATCACCTCCACACTTTAGCTTTTTGCTAGTCCATAGCAAATATATTTTTGCTTCATGAAACTTTGGTTAAATTAAATAATTGTACTAATGAGCATATAAAAGTAAGGAATATAGAAAATTGAAACTGAATGGACTCCCTTGAAAATTGAAGTGTCGGATGAATGATCAACATTATACCCCACATGCTCATAACTACTCAAAGTATGATCCTCATTTCCTTAGTAACATCAGTGTCACACCTGCAATTGATTAGACAGACGAGCAAAAAAGTAAACGTGTAACAAGGAGTGCCAAGAATATCATCATACACCTAGTAACATTTCACCAAAAAGATGGTAAAAGAACAAAGTCAACAATCATGACACAGGAACATACTACTATATGTCACATCACAATAATCACACCAATTGTGCTTCCTACTGACTAATTAAACAACTATGTTGCACTATCATCACATTAATTACATAAATAAAATGTTAAAGTAGTGCAGCATCAAAATATATAGCATTCATGATGTAGTCCAATCAGATCAGCATATAGTCCCATCAGATCATTAAAATAAAATATTAAAAAGCAAAAGAAACAGTAATAAACCCACATAGATTTACTCGTTTCCGTCCTCTTCTTCTTCTGCTGCTTCTTCCTCGTCCTCCTTTTATTCTTCTTCTTTGTCAACTGCTTCTTCTTCATCTTTCTCGCCTGCATCTTCATCATCGTCTTCTTCCTTGTTCTCTGTATTACGTATAGATGGGTCAACTCTCGATCAGTCTGAAGTAAGCAAATATCCCTTACTGTCAAACTGCTTCGTCATGCTGAAATGCGGGTTGGGCCCTTGAACCTTTGCCTTTTTGGCCAACCGACTCAGAGTAGCATGCATGTCGTCCATCCGTTCCTTAACAAACAACTGCAAACACCTCAGATATGCCTTAATATAATCCAAATTCTCTATAATAATGTCTGGGTCGGCGCCTCTATCCGCGAGAGGAATGTCAATGTCCATGAGATCCTCCTCCGAGAGGATAGATGGCTGCCCCTGGTATACTTTGATGTTGACCTCCACTATCGTCTTAGTGATATGTCGCTTCTTTACTTTTGTCACCATATCATCATCTCCTACCCTTACTCCTGCAGCCCGACATAACTTTGTGATGAGTGTGGGGAACCATAACTATTTTGGCTTCTCTTCCTTTATCTTTTGCCTTAATTGATTTTCTGTAACTTGTCCCAGATCAAACCTAATCCCTTTGAGAATACAATAGATGATGTCCACCTTGTTAAGAGTCATATTGTTGGGATGTTGAGTCGGCAAGATAGATGCATTGATAAATAAAAACCATGCCTTTGCTTCTCTCCTCAGGCATGTAGTCTTCCAGGATGTATGTGCGGCGTTGGTCCTTTCCGGTTCCGGCTTACAACATACGACTTATGTCATCTCTTGATGTGTTAGGTGGGAAAGGGTAGTTGTGTAGTCCCCTTGATCATGATCTTCCATCTCAAACATATCAGAAATTTTTGTCGCCGAGTACACCACTTTTTTACCCCTCACAAGCACTGTTTCCTCATCAGCACCTCTTGCGTTCGCGTAAAATTCATATACCAAATTGAGGATGGCCTCAGTTCTGGGATGACATAACCGTTCACAACGAAGTGCTTTGATTTGGTTTACATATATTAGGCTCCAGGCTCGCTTTTCCATTTTAAATCCTCGCTATGAAGGGGTTAGATCTCAAATCCTTAAAACAAATCCTAGCCTCCTCATTCACAAACTTGACATGTTGGTTGGCCATTTATTTCCCTTTCCATTTTCCTTTTTCTTTCCTCCTTGATGATATGCTCTAACCCAAGCAAAATGAATTTTTACAACTAACAAAAAATAACTTCACACACAAGTGACTTATCATGGTAGAGCTAGGGTTAAAAGGTATACCTTAGAAGCTTTCAGCTCCTTAAATGATGCGGCTGTCGCTGCCCTCAGACGGTTGATATCCCAATGTGCGGCCGCGATTCGCCGGAGCCGCTACCAGCCTTCCACCAGAGATCAGTCGCAGCAGATACGAAATCAACTAGAGGTGGAGTTGCCGTCAAAATAAAACCACGGGATGTGGAGTCGTTGATCCAAACCGCGAAGCCGCCGGAATGTGAACTTGCCTCTGCCCCTGCTTCGAGACCGCGAGCCGCAAAATCGCCCGGGACGTGGAGTTACCTGGAGTCCTAACACGACTTCCAGGATCGCCACGCTTACTAGCGCGCGTGATGCCGCCGGTCGCCGCTTCTTGCCGCTGCTAGTCTTTCTATTTTTTTCTCTTTTCTTGACCTAGCCGGAAAGATCGGGAAGTGCACAGATCGGGAGGTATTAATTGGGAGGATTTACATAATTTAGTTAACGTAAATCTGTTGTTTGTAATGGTTAAACCGTCATTGATTTAATTAAGTTGATTTATATTCCAAAATCCAGCATAAAGCTGACCGAGTGCCGGTTCAGCCGAACCAAGAAAATAAACTGCAGCTCAACATTTCTCTCCACGTGTAGGCAGAAAAACTAAGGCTCTATTTGTTTGGGCGTTTTGCTTTTCCGTTTTGAGCAAACGTCGTCGGAAGGAGGGTAAACAAATGAACCTCCGGCGGCGTTTGCTCTGTTTCCACCCGCCCGCCTTGAGAAACGTCCCAAAAAAGCTCCGTTTGGAGCAGCCACCTCTCCCCTCCGGTACGAACTCTTTGTTTCCACCCATCGTATCGACCCGCCACCGCTAAAACAAATGTAGCCTAAAACTGCAACGAGCCCTTTTTTGACTTGCAACAACTGCCTTTCAGCACTACTTAAGTTTATGTCAGAAGAAAAGAAAAGAGCATTGTTAAGTGCACCACAGTCTTCGCTATGTGCAATACAAAATCACTTAATTAATAATTCAAACTTCTCCCTAAATTTATAACTAAGGGAAAGCATGTTTGTGCACCGCAATTTCTTCTCTCAACCCTAGCCCCGTTCGCGACACTTCTGCCTGGCCTCGACGCTTCCGCCTGGTCGTGCCCAGTTCTCCGCTTCAACCCTCCCCGCCAGCCCCGACGCCAGCCCCGACGCTAGCCCCGTCAACCCCGACGCCTTCTGGTTTCTCAACGCCCCTGCAACTATTTCCACCTGGGCGTGCCTCTACACTGGTTGACATGGAGGTTTGCCCATTCAACCATAGCACAATACTCTGTTTGCCATTTTTTACGAGTTCTTAATTCTCCAAAAATGATATTTGTGTTTCCATTAGTTATACATTTGAAGACAAGAGATATAAATGTTCTAATTTTGTTGTGACTTGTGAGACGTCATTTTGGAGCACTCTCGTACAATGTATGCAAACATTAATCGTAAAAAAATTCATTACTAAATTTCATTCATTAAATGTTAATTTTTATGCTTAAAATTGTAGCAATATGAAGAAAAACAAGGATCAATGAAAAAAAAGTTTGGACAAAGAAAGTGGAGATCTATTTATTTTATTTTGGGTTTTCTCATTTTGATGAAATCATATTTTTGTTAATCCATGTTATTTTTTGATCGGCCATTTTCCAAATTTGAATGTAATCTATGGTGTGTGTCTTATTAATATTTTATTTTTATGAAAAAATGTTGTGATTCATTGATATATCAAGTTAATCTTGTTAGTTTGCTATTAACAAAAAAGCGGTGCACATAACAATTATGTGTGCACCTATCGTAGTGCGGTGCTCTTAACAAAAAAGTGCACATAGCGAAAACTATAGTGCACTTAAGAATGCTCAAAAAAATTTGTAACCTCGCTTTTCTTATGTTGCAACGACTGAAACTAGGCTTAAAAATCATTTGCTCAAGAGCGTGGACAGCAAAAGAAATACTACGACGACCTTTTAAGGTTGTTGCAACAAATCTTTTGCTCTAATAAACGGCCATTCCATTAGATGTTTTTTTTCAGATTTTATTTTTTACATATTTATATTTTTCATCTCTCTTCTACAATGCAGTCACTTAGAATCTCGCGGCATCGCTCCCTCCGAATGTCTTTCTAACCTAATGAAACAAACTTAATCCATTTATTTATTGATAATTATATACATATATATATATATATATATATATATATATATATATATATATATATATGTTTTAATTAAGATAAAATAAGATGGGTTGCCTCCCACCCAACTCCTCGTTTAAAACGTCCCGGCCGGACATTTCTCCTCTCAACTTGGTCATCGAAAATACATGGTCATCGCTTCACGATGATCATTGTATTCATAGTACTCTTTCAGTCAGTGTTCATTAACCTTGAACTCGGTACCATCCTTTTCGTTGCAAATCGTTACTACCTCATACGGATATACCTCCTTCACTCGAAATGGTTCGGCCCATCTAGACTTCACCTTTCAGGAAATAATCTTAGTCATGAATTATATAAGAGCACTAGTTGGCACACCTTGAACTCCCGCTTTCTTATCCTCGAATCGTGCCATTTTTTAGTTCTTTCCTTGTAGAGCTTAGCGTTTTTATACATATTAATTCTGATCTCTTCCAATTCATTAAGATGAAGCAATCTAGTCTTGTCGGCCTCCTGGAAATCGAAATTTAATCTCTTTATTTCCCAATACGCTTTATGCTCAAGCTCTACGGGTAAATGACATGTCTTTTCATAAATCATCTGATAAGGTGTCACTCCTATCGGGGTTTTGAATGCGGTCATGTACGCCCATAATGCGTCATTTAATTTTTGTGACCAATCCTTTCGATTTGTACTCGCAGTTTTCTCTAAAATCGACTTAATATCCCGATTCGACACTTCGACCAACCCATTAGTTTGAGGGTTGTAAGCAAGGGCAACTTTGTGCGTTACGCCATATTTTTTGAGAGTGTTTTGAATTGTGAATTGCAGAAATGTGCCCCTCCATCACTTATTATGACCCTCGGTGTACCAAATCTTGTGAGAATATTTGTTTTAAGGAATTTAAGTACCACCTTCGCATCATTTTTCGGTGTGGCTATCGCTTCCACCCATTTGGAAACGTAATCCACTGCAAGGAGAATAAATAGATTTTCATTCGAGTTTATAAATGGCCTCATGAAGTCAATCTCCCACACGTCAAATACTTCTACCTCTAAGATGTTTGTCGTCGGCATGTTATCCCTCCTATGGATATATGTTCCCTGTTCTCTGGCAGCGATCATACTTCTTAACAAATATGTGTGCATCCTTAAATAATGTCGGCCAATAAAAAACAGTCTCTAATACCTTCATAGCAGTCCTTTCTCCCATGAAATGCCCTCCGTATGGAGATGCATGACACTTTTTTAAAATACTTGGAACTTACATTTCTGATACACGCCTTCGGATAATTTGATCGGCACAAATTCTGAATAAGTATGGTACATCTCATAGGCATAATTTCACATGTTAAAGGAATCGCTTCCTTTGTTGGTACGTAAAGTCCGGGGGAAAAACTTTACTAACAATATAATTGACAAAGTCGGCGTACCATGGGGTGCTACCTTCCGTGATTGCAAGTAAACATTCATCTGGGAAGCTTTCCCTAATCTCAATATATCCGTCTTTCTCACACTCATATTTTAGTCTTGATAAGTGGTCTGCAATTGGGTTTTCTGCTCCCTTACGGTCCTTAATCTCGAAATCAAACTCTTGGAGGAGTAAAACCCACCTAATAAGCCTACGCTTCACATCCTTTTTATCCACTAAATATCGGATTGCTACATGGTTCGTGTAAACTATAAACGTAGAACTTATCAAATAAGCACGAAATTTGTCAAAAGCAAAGACCACCGCTAGGAGTTCCTTCTCCGTAGTGGTATAGTTTTCCTGGGCATTTATAAGAGTCTTACTAGCATAATGGATTGTGTGAAAGACATTGCCATGCACTTGAACCAACACGGCCCCTACCGCATAGTTACTTGCGTCGCACATGATAACAAATGGCAAAGTCCAATCGGGTACTTTAATAATGGGAGCGGAGGTTAATTTTTCCTTTAAAGTTTGGAAGGCTTCTAAGCACTCGTCGTTGAAAGCAAAATGAGTATCTTTTTCAAGTAGGTTGCATAAAGGCTTTGATATTCTTGAAAAGTCTCTAATAAAACGTCTGTAGAATCCGGCGTGTCCTAGGAAGCTACGAATGCCCTTGACATTCGTCGGCGGAGAAAGCTTTTCAATGACTTCAATTTTCGCTTGGTCAACTTCTAGTCCTTTATTAGACACCTTGTGCTCGAGCACAATACCCTCACGTGCCATGAAGTGGCACTTCTGCCAATTTAAAACTAAATTAGCTTGCACACACCTACCCAAGGCCTTTTTTAATACCTCTAAGCAACCATCAAATGATTTTCCAAAAACTGAATAGTCATCCATGAAAATTTCAATGCCATCATCCATCAAGTCCGTGAAGATGGAGATCATACAACGTTGGAAAGTGGCATGGGCGTTACATAATCCTAAAGGCATTTTACGGAATGTAAATGTCCCAAACGGGCACGCGAATGTCGTCTTCTCCTGATCTCCAGGTGCTACCATAATCTGGTTATAACTGGAATAACCATCTAAAACTTGGTCAATCTATAACTGGAATAGCCAGAAATACTGGCTACCTGCCAATCTATCTAAGACTTGGTCAAGGAATGGTCGCGGGAAATGATCTTTTCTAGCCACTTTGTTCAATTTTTGATAGTCTATACATATCCTCCATCCCGTGACGGCCCTAGTCGGTATGAGTTCATTGTTAGCATTTTTAACAATAGTTATTCCTCCTTTCTTTGGTACACAATGCACTGGACTTACTCACTTACTATCTGAAATGAGATAAATAATGTCAACGTCAAGCAACTTTATGATTTCTTTTATCACTACTTCTTTCATTGGAGGACTAAGCCTACGTTGATGTTCAATGGATCCTTTTTCCCCATCTTCTAATAAGATTTTGTGCATGCAAATGGATGAGATGATCCCTTTAATGTCGACAAGAGTCCATCCCATAACTTCCTTAGTCTCACTTAGTACTTCAAGTAATTTTAACTCCTCCATTTTTAATGAAGCGTTAATGATGACCGGTAGAGTGTTATCTTCCCCTAGAAATATATATTTGAGATGTTCTGACAGTGGTTTTAATTCTAGTGTAGGTGGTTCAAGGATAGATGATTTCATTATTTTTGGTTCGCTTGGCCTACTTATCACTTCAAAATTTCTATTTAATGGCAACCTTTCGCAAGAATCAAGCATGTTAACCACCTATTCCACCTCCTCATCTTCTTCCCTTTCTTTATTGACTAGGATATCTAACAACTTATGTTCTAAATCTTCTTCCTCATGTATCAACCAAGAGGGCGCCACAATTTCTTTAACTGAATAACAGTCTTCTTTATCATTAGGGAATTTCATAGCCTTAAGGATATTGAATGTTACCTCCTCTTCGTTGACTCTCATTATTAGTTCCCCTTTTTGGACGCCTATGAGGGTCCATCCCGTTGCTAATAACGGTCTTTATAGAATAATAGGAACATCCTTGTCTTCGTCCATGTCTAACACAACAAAATCGGCTGGGAAGATAAATTTATCTACTTTAACCAAGACTTCCTCAACAATTCCCTTAAGAAATGCTAAACATCTGTCTGCCAATTGAAGTGCGAGAGATGTTGGAGCAATCTCTCCAAGACCCTGTTTTGTATAAGTAGTCAAGGGCATCAAATTGATGCTAGCTCCCAAATCACACAATGCTCTCCCGGAAAAGGTTGCTCCTATCAAACATGGTATCGTAAAGCTGTCAGGATCTCTTAGTTTGGGAGGTAGTTTCTTTTGCAATATTGCGCTACACTCTTCGGTTAAGGCTATTATCTGCTTATCAATGAATTTCCTTTTTTAGATAAGATATCTTTCATGAACTTGACATAACTAGACATTTATTCAAGTACCTCCGCAAATAGAATATTTATAGTTAATTTCTTAAAGATGTCCATGAACTTTTGAAATTGCTTATCTAATTCTGTCTTTGCTAGCCTAGATGGGAAAGGTGGTGGAGGGTAAATAATTTCTTTCTTTTTATTTGTTAGTGGTTGAACTTCAATCAACTCCGGCTCCTTTTCCTCTTCAGGCTTTTCTTCATGTGGTTTCCCTTGTCTGCTCTCTTGTTACCTTCTCTCATCATCTCAAGCTTTCTCTAGCAGTCCATCTCCACTTAGGATTTCTACCTCACTCCTTAGAGTGATAGCATTGCAATGATTATTAGGTTCCTCTATTGTTGGATTGGCCGTGTGGTATCCGATAGTAGTGATCCCATTGGCCTTTTGCTTAATGTAGTTGTTAGTTGTCTCAATGTAGTTTTTAAAGATCTTAGAGATGACTCAATTCCTCCCATCCTAGACACATTCTTTTGAAATATTCCCATGATGAGTTCGTCGGTTAATTTTCTAGGATTGGGTTGGTTGTTATGAGAGTTACTGTGAATTGGGTTCAAATTTTGATTAAATCCCGGTTGTTGGTTCATTCCTTGATTATTTCTCCAAGAAAAATTAGGATGATTTCGCCACTCGGGATGGTAATGATTAGCAAATCCCGATGGAATTTGTCTTTGTTGCCCCCCCCCCCCCACACACAAAATTTGCTTCTTCAGTGATTTGATTTAATTGTTCAACCGTGAGTGGTGCACCAGGTGTAGGATTTGATAGCACATCTAGCCTCTTATTAATTAAGTTGAATTGTGATGTCATTTGAGCGGCTAAAGAAGTAATTTAATCTACTTGGTGTACTCCTAACGGATTACTTGTACCTTGTCTTTCATACGCTTGATAATTATTAAATGTTAAATCTTCTATAATGACGTAAACGTCTTCTGGATATTTATCCATTAGGGAGCCTCATGCGGCTCCGTCTACTAGAATCATGATTGTGGTTTGCAAACCATTATAAAACGTATAGACTTGTTGATGTTGGGCTAATCCATGATGTGGATATTTTCTTAACAACTCTTTGAAACGCTCTTAAGCGTCGTAAAGAGTTCCCCATTATTTTGAATGAAGGTAGTTATGTCTCTTTTTAACTTTGTCATTTTAGAGGGCGGGAAGTATTTATTTAAACATTTATCTATCAATTTCTCCCATGTGGGAATACATTCCCCTAGTAATGATTCCAACCAGTCTTTTGTTCTCCCCTCTAAAGAAAGCGGAAATAGTCGTAATAATATTGCATCTTCAGATGCTCCATTAAACATAAACATGTCACAAATTGCTAAGAAGGTTTTTAAATGAGAGTTTGCATCTTCATGGCTAAGACCTCTAAATTTATTGTATTGCACCTATTACATAATTAGTGGATCCATTTTAAAGTTATTAGTTGTAATGGCGGGTCTAGCTATACTAAAGTGCAAACCTTATCTCAATGGTGTGTTATAGTAATGACACGTCATTCGTGGGGCTGCAGGTTGACCATTTTGATCAACCTGACCATCATTATTATTTGTTAGGGTGTGGTTCTCATACGAGTCGGTAAAAAACCACCGGGCACGCTTGTAGCTGCTCGTGATGTTACAAGTTTATGTTTGGAGGCCGGAGCGATGTTGGAGCTGTCTGGGCTCAGGGTTCGTCGAGCAGCGCTCCATAAACGAGCTGAAATGAGCACCAGTTTTGGAGTTAGGTAGCTTTTCTTTGGGGCCTATAAATGGAAGCCAATTCCAAGGCCAAAGACATTCATTCCAAGAGAGATTTGAGTGGAGGAAGATCAAGAGAAGATCTTGGAGAAGAGTATCGAAGATCGGATCGTCGGATTCTAAGAAGAAGGGGCTTTGTGTAGCCTTTCTCCTTTGCGGCATTCGGAATGGATTTTTCAATCCGTTGGGTGCCCTGGTCCGGAAAGTGCTATTTTTCCAACAAGTGGTATCAGAGCCAGGTTGCTGGTCAGTAGTCAGAACAGGGCCGATACTGGGCTGACCTTTTGTGATTTCGAGACGAGGCGATTGTATTCTCAGGTTTGGCATTGAGTGCGGTAGTTTACGACCATTGGTCCTCTGGCTATCCTCTTCAGTGACTTATCGTGAGAGAGTCGCGCTCAGAGAACTGTGGTCAGTCCGGCCAGTTGGTTTAGCAAGATGGAATTGACTTCAGAACAGATGGTCAAGTTGAATGGAGCAAATTATCATCAGTGGCACTTGCTTATGGAGGATCTCATCTACGTCAAGGGCTGGCATGCCCCTATCTTCGAAGAGATGCCGAAGGATATGGATCCGGCTAAATGGCAGGTGGAGCACCGGAAGCTCTGTGGCTTCATTAGACGGTTCGTGGAGCCGAACGTCTACAACCACGTGGCTAGCATCACGGATGCGAAGGAGCTGTGGAGAACTCTGGAAACGTTGTATGCCAAGAGCACTGGCATCAACAAGCTGGCTTTGCTGACAAAGCTTGGAGAGTTCCGCTACCGGGAAGGCTCACCGATCATGGATCATGTCAATGAGTTCCAAGGAATCATTGATCAGTTGACGGCGATGAAGGTGACATTTGAGGATGAGGTCAATGCGCTGTGGCTGTTGAAGTCTCTTCCGGACTCTTGGGAGATGGTCAGGATTGCACTGATCAACTCTTCACCCCAGGGGATTATCACCATGGAGATTGCCAAGAGTGGGATCTTGAATGAAGAGGTGAGACGGAAGTCTCAAGGGACGTCAAGCTCTTCATCACGAGCTGATGTTCTGTTTACGGAATCCAGGGGGAGAGGCAGGAGCAAGAGTCGAGGACGGAAGGAGGAAAGAAGCCAGAGCAGAGGGAAGTCACGTTCACGATATCAGAACGTGGAGTGTCATTTCTGCCACAAGAAGGGACACATCAAGAAGTTTTGCTATGCCTGGAAGAATGAGCAGAAGAAGGGTGTGGCGACTGAGACCAAGGAGGAGAGCCACACTGCTGCGGTTGTCTCCAGTGATGAGGACGATGTTGTCATTGTCGGTGATGAAATCACGACAGCGCTCTCCTGTGATTACAGGAGATGGATTGTAGATTCAGGTGCTTCTGCGCATGTCTCCCACAATCGGGAGCTATTTGCCACGTACACCACCCATGAATGCGGGGTGTTACGAATGGGCAACGGGAATACGTCCAAAGTGTTGGGACGTGGAGACGTGCATCTGAAGACGAGCACTGGAGTGTTGCTGGTTTTGCGGGACGTGCGACACGTGCCCGATATTCGTTTCAACCTACTTTCCGTAGGGAAGCTTGGAGATGAAGGACATGTAAGTGTCTTTGGTGGTAATTTCTGGAAGCTAGTTCGAGGATCGCTGGTTATGGCCAAGGGCTATAGGGAGTCCGGCCTTTATTACATTGAGGGGAGGCCTGAAGATCCACAGGCGAACTCCGTGAGAGATGAGGGATCCATTTCCCCGTGGCACAGGAGACTGGCTCATATTAGCCAGAAGGGCTTGGACTGCCTACAGAAGAAGAAGCTACTCAGTGACCTATCGACCGATCACTTGGAGAGGTGTGAGCACTGTATGGCGGGGAAGCAAAATCGGGTTTCATTCCGTCGTCATCAGTCCACCAGGAGATCTGAGCCATTGGAGCTCGTACACACAGACGTCTGCGGGCCTATGAAGGTCCCAACGCGAGGGGGAGCTCAGTATTTTGTGACCTTTATTGATGACTGGTCGAGGAAGGTTTGGGTCTATCCGTTGAAGACCAAAGACCAGGTACTTGAGACCTTCAGAAGGTTCCATGCTGAGATGGAACGCCAATCTGGAAAGAAGCTGCTGTGTATCCGTTCTGACAATGGGGGAGAGTACGTGGGTCCATTTGATGAGTATTGCAAGGACCACGGGATTCGTCATGAGAAGACCCCCCCAAAAACACCACAGCTGAATGGTGTTGCTGAAAGGATGAACCGGACATTGATGGAGAGGGTGCGATGCATGCTTTCTGAGTCCAAGCTGCCAGAGATGTTTTGGGGTGAGGCTCTTTTGACTACGACGCATGTCATCAACCTCTCGCCGAGCTATCCTTTGGATGAGGATGTTTCGGATCGAGTCTGGTATGGGAAGGACCCGTCCTATAGTCATTTGCGGGTCTTTGGCTGCAGGGCCTTCGTCCACATTCCCAAGGACGAACGATCGAAGTTGGAATCGAAGACCCGAAAGTGCATTTTCTTGGGCTATGGTCATAATGGTGAGCTCGGATACAGATTCTTTGATCCGGTGGCGAAGAAGTTAGTGCGGAGTCGAGATGCAGTGTTCTGCGAGGAGCAAACTGGAGGTGATCTGGAGAAAATAGGTGAGTCTAGGAGTGACTCACGTTCTGCTGAGTTGCCTATTGGTAGTGATGACCACGTTGAGGAGACTGTGGAGCCAGTTCCAGCACAGGGTGCTGAAGATGATGTTGAGGAGCCAGGAGCTGCTGAGGAGGTTGTAGAAGAGGAGCCTGCACCAGCTCATGAGCCTATGTTGAGGAGATCAGATCGAGCTAGGCATCCGCCTGCCAGATATTCTGCGTCAGAGTTTGTTCTACTAACTGATGCAGGGGAGCCAGAGAGCTATTCTGAAGCAGTAGAGAGCGCGGATAGGCACCACTGGATGGAAGCGATGCAAGAGGAGATGCAATCGCTGCGGACAAATCATACCTACGACCTGGTGCGGTTGCCGAAGGGCAAGAAGGTCTTGAAGAACAGGTGGATCTTTAGGTTGAAGGAGGGTGCTTCTCCTACACCTCCTCGTTACAAAGCCAGGTTGGTAGTAAAGGGATTTGCACAGAGACAGGGCATTGATTTTGATGAGATATTTTCGCCCGTAGTGAAAATGTCCTCCATTCGAGTTGTGCTAGGCCTCGCTGCGAGGCTAGACTTGGAGGTGGAGCAGATGGACGTGAAGACAGCTTTTCTACACGGCGATCTTGAAGAGGAGCTGTACATGGAGCAGCCTGATGGCTACTGTATCAGAGGTAAAGAAGGATATGTATGCCGCTTGCAGAAAAGTCTGTACGGGTTGAAACAGGCCCCGCGGCAATGGTATCGGAAGTTCGAGACTTTTATGGGGGAGATCGACTTCACGAAAACCACCCTGGACCACTGCGTATTTGTGAAGCAGTGTGCTCCTGAAGACTTCGTCATTCTGCTACTTTATGTCGACGACATGCTGATCATCGGGAAGAACACTGCGCGCATTACTGAATTGAAGCGGAAGTTGAGTTCGAAGTTTGAGATGAAGGATCTGGGTCCCGCAAAGACTATTCTGGGGATGCATATTCGCAGGGACAGGGGCACCAGATTCATTTGGTTATCCCAGGAGCGGTATATCCGCAAAGTGTTGCAACGTTTTTCTATGGATCAAGCGAAGAAGGTGAGCACGCCACTTGCAGCTCACTTCAAGTTGACCGCTGATCAATGCCCCAGCACACCAGAGGAGAAAGAGGCTATGCAGAAGGTGCCTTATGCGTCTGCAGTGGGAAGCCTTATGTATGCTATGGTGTGCACGCGCCCAGACATTGCTCATGCTATTGGTATTGTGAGCAGGTTTCTCTCCAACCCTGGGAAAGAACACTGGAGCGCGGTGAAGTGGATTCTGAGGTACCTGCAGGGGACGACAGATCTGAGTTTGAGATTTGGAGGCAGTAAGCCCGAGCTTCTGGGCTACATTGATGCTGATATGGCCGGAGATCTGGACTCTAGAAAATCTACGTCCGGGTACCTGATGTTATTTGCAGGGGGAGCAGTTTCGTGGGCATCGAGACTGCAGAAGTGTGTGGCACTGTCAACGACAGAGGCTGAGTTCATTGCTGTAACTGAGGCAGGAAAGGAGTTGCTCTGGATGAAGAGGTTTGTTAGAGAACTTGGTTTCACTCAGGATCATTATATGTTGCTATGTGACAGCCAGAGTGCCATCCACTTGGGAAAGAACTCCATGTTCCATTCGAGGTCGAAACACATCGACACACGGTATCATTGGATACGTGATGTTGTGGAGAAGAAGGAGCTCGAGCTACTAAAGGTTCACACCGATGATAATGGGGCGGACATGCTGACCAAGGTAGTGACCCGAGGGAAGTTTGAGACATGTGTGAGAATCGCCGGGATGGCGGTTTCTCCCGACTCGATGTGAAGGGGGAGTTTGTTAGGGTGTGGTTCTCATACGAGTCGGTAAAAAACCACCGGGCACGCTTGTAGCTGCTCGTGATGTTACAAGTTTATGTTTAGAGGCCGGAGCGATGTTGGAGCTGTCTGGGCTCAGGGTTCGTCGAGCAGCGCTCCATAAATGAGCTGAAATGAGCACCAGTTTTGGAGTTAGGTAGCTTTTCTTTGGGGCCTATAAATGGAAGCCAATTCCAAGGCCAAAGACATTCATTCCAAGAGAGATTTGAGTGGAGGAAGATCAAGAGAAGATCTTGGAGAAGAGTATCGAAGATCGGATCGTCGGATTCTAAGAAGAAGGGGCTTTGTGTAGCCTTTCTCCTTTGCGGCATTCGGAACGGATTTTTCAATCCGTTGGGTGCCCTGGTCCGGAAAGTGCTATTTTTCCAACATTATTAATATGATGTTGTGTGTTATTATTATCCATCGCAGCATGAATAATATTAACCGTTCTAGACTCTTTTCTGTTATGTCTGCAAGTACGTTCGATTTCAGAATTTAATGGTAAAAGTTCAACGTGCCGATATCTGGACATGCATTAACAGAATTTTAAAGAGAAAAATACAAATACAAATAAAATATTTGATCTCTAGGTACTTAGGTTTTACTAATATTGCAAGAGATAACATTAAATCAGTTGCACTTCCCCGGCAACGGCGTCAAAAACTTGATACGCCCGAAATAGATGTATAATTTACGCAAGTGCACGTGTCAAATCAAGAAATAAAATGATGAGATAAGTGATCGTTCCCACGGGGAAGTGAATTATTTAATGCTCGCAATTACTAGCTCTACCTGTTCTTTAAATTCAAGTAGTTTAATTTAAAGTAAGTCTAGATTGAAGACAGATAAAAGAGAGCAATAATATTAAATAATAAATAACGTCTATTGAGAAATACTTTTATCAATATGGAGAAGTAGCCTCGTATGTTGATTTCCCTTGCATATTGCGATGAGTTTTTAGAGTGACTTTTCATGAAATGATTAATCACTATCCTGCAACGATTTGAAAGTAGACGTCTTCATCTCTCAATCTCAGAAATCCATTTTTCCTAACTCCCCTAATTATCTCTACTTAGGTGAAGAAGAATATCATAAACACATAAATCGACGTTGCTAGCACAAGATTAAATGTCTTTCTCTCTTTATGCTATGTTCGAAATTATGTTGCACTTATGCTACTCTTCTCTCGAATTTCACAGCGCAGTATGAAGATGAAACTTGGATAAAGATTTACGTGACTCCTCTCTCGAATTTCACCACGCAAAATAAAAGATTCAACACTAAGATAGCATAACTCCTCTCTCGAATTTTGTCACCCTATCTAGAAGAAGAATACTTGATCCAACATTTTATAGATTAAAAACATAAATCTAACAAAGATAGATCTCTAAACATTCATCAAAGAGAAGAAAATTAAATTACCACATCACAACATGCAAAGTACTCTCAATATACATGGCTTAAAAGTTTAGTTCATAGCGATTGGAGAAACACACCACACAATAAGAAAGATTTTACTAGACATGATGATGAAAGGTTAAATACTGCAGAATTTCCCTCGCGAATCTCGATCCAAAACCTTCTTTCTTCTTGTAGGTGCGTCAAAACCCTAATATTTTACTTGGAGAAGAAGATGGTTTTTTCTTCCTTCTCTAATTTTCAATAGATCTCCAATAGATCTCTCCTCTAGTTGGTTTTTACTTTAAAAATGTCAGCCCTACTTGGAAGGGACACATCCTTTCATCTTTGAAAGTGGCGGCAATTTAAATTTGAAATTTAAATTTCTGATCCCGTCATTACTATAACATCGAAAACTGGATGTTGCCACAACTGCCTTAGGCAAAAATTGAGTATCCAGCTTTGCTTCTTAGAATTGATTTCTTTGACGGTTCTTTGCATTGAAACCATAAAATATGACCAAATTAATATAATATACCATAAATCTATATTTAATCATATTTTTAATCATTTAAACTCATTTACTATTAGTTTCAATAAGCAAATAAGTATAAAATATAGGCTTAGATAACTTTATTTGAGAAGTTATCAGGGTGCATCCTAATTTGATGATAACATGAAAAAGCATCCAAAAACTCATCACAAGAAAACCGACGGCTGAGTCAACCAGCGCATCGATTCGAGACAGAGGACAACAATCCTTAGGACATGATTTATTTAAAAGAGAAAACTCAACACACATCCTCCACCGCTCATCACCTTTTTTTAATCATTACCACATTGGATACCCAGCCTGGATACTGAATCTCTGATACAAAACTTGCTTTGAGGAGCTTCTCCGCCTCCTCTCGGATGGGCTCTTCCAGCATGGTAGCGACGGTCCTCCACTTCTAGCAGATGAGACGTGTTTTTGGGCTGAGGTTCAGACAGTGGCACGCCACATCTATGTTGATGCATGACATTTCAGTCGCGCTTCATGCAAAGATGTCGATGTTTCTCTAGATGCACTATAGTATTCTCTCCTAATCTTTCAGGCTCAGCCCTCCGCTGACTCATACCTTCTGTCATCCCTGCCTCGGTGAGGACCTCTATCTATACCTCCTCTTCTGCTACTTATAGCTTGGATTGCTCCTCCCACTCGCCTCATGCCCTCTCTCTCCCTGGATGAGTGCTGCATCTTCCTCTGCCTCTTCCACTTCCATTACCCTAGTCTGACTCTCCAACAACCCTTCCACCCCTCCCTCTTGGGTGCGGATCTCCACTTCAAATTTCTCCTCTCTCTCTCTCTCTTCTCTCTAAGCATCCCCATCTCCTTCATCGCCTCTTTCCCCACTCCTCCAGCATCGCCTCTTAGACCCGCTTGCACTTCCATCTACCTTCCCATCTCCTCGGCTTCCGCCATCCAAGAAATAGTGTTAATGGATGTCACATAGTTCTGCCTTACCATTTTACGATCCCCTTTAATCCGGACCTGAACTCCCCCGCTGTTGAACTTGAGGCACTGATGGATCGATGTATCGTTAGCATTACCTCCTAGGGAGCTTTTGTTGTGATGTGTGTGTAACCTGTCTCTCGAAGACCGTGTGCTAGCGTGTTGAGTTGTGCGCCTTGGGTGCCCAATTTTGGTGGCCATGAGTGCTAACCTTGGAACATAACATGTGTTATGTCGTGTGCGGGAAAAGGGATGCTGACCCGCGTCGTTTTCATTAATTGGCACGACGATTTGAGCAACGGGAAAGAGCTGAACTGTACCCGCTTTATGTTGTTCGGCTAAATAGACCTACAGTACGTGGCAATTGTTGTTGGCATATTGGTGAGTCGAGGATATATGCCTGGCTAGTAATGCTCAAGCGGAACTATCCAATCTGGGACTGAGAATGGTGGTAGACTAGCGGAGTTCACCGTTGGGGTACTTTATACACTATTGTATGTCTGTGATGGCAAAAGGTGGGAATCGGGGAAACCCGGTACACCATTAAGTTTTCCTGAGTGCACGAGATGTTTGGCTGGTTGCGCCAACGTCTGTGATGTATGATGCTTAAGTTACACATTTATATTAACTATGTAAATATGCTAATTGCTTGCATGGAAGAAGCACCACCACCTCGAGAAAGGGGTGAGGTCGTTATAATTTGGTTAGCTCTCGTTGACCATTGCCTTGTTTGTCACCGCTTGGTGGAATGTTTTGCGTGCAGCTGCTGCAAAGCCAAGCGGGAAGTAGCGGGCTGAAGCCCTTTTGCAGAACCAGCCCTCGAAGGCCCTAGTGTTATGTTTAATAATTTTCATGTGTTGTTGGTCTGCGTGCCAATTTATGGAATCCACTTTGTTTTGGAGATACATTATTGATGTAAGGCCAAAGCTATGTGGTGTATATCTTTTCATTCATAGTGTCTTGGTTAGTAGACATTCCTATTTTGAATAATTGGTTTTATAACTATTAAATGTTTCCGTTAGAATGTAACTCTGTGTTAGAGTGTGTTTTCAAAATAAAAAGAACTTATGGTTTCATTTCATAACACTTTAGTATGTTTGTTTAGTATAACGGGGGGGGGGGGGGGGGGGGGGCGACCGGACTTTCTGTTATATTATTCATGACGGGTGGGGGTGTTACATTGCATTTGGGTACTTTTGCCTTGCAGATGGATTTCCTGCGGGATTTGGGCAGAACGCGGGATCGGGAGTGCGCGGGATGGGGACTGTGGTTGAAGGTTGCATCGTCTTCCTCCTGCCGATAGCGGAATTGATGGGCGACTGCCACCGGGAGCGAGGGATGAGCGACGATGGAATAGTGTGGGTTGTCGAGGGATTGAGGGTTTGGCAATCGGGAGTGTTACACGAATGTTTTTTAGCTTTACACCGTGAAATCGACAAATGTAAGACTTTCTCGTTCGATCGAACCGTTGGAATCATTTGCTGAGTGTTACACCACGTTACACCGTGTTACACCGTGGAATATGATTGACTCCCGATATTTATTTGTACATATAGTATAGATATATATACTATCTTAAAATGAAAAATACCATTTGGTTAAACATTCAGCTTTTCAATTTTACCATTTTTATTACAAAATTTCAATTTCATTAATGTATATATTTTTTTAATTTCGAAATATGTGCTCTCATATAGACAAAATCTATTATGTATAATAAAAAATATGCTTTCACTGTCGCCCGCAAACCCCCATGCATTAGGAAAAACGAGTGACAAGTGGAGTATAACTCAGGGCAGATCCACTTTGGGGTGAGTGTGAGCGGCCACGCACACTTAATTTTTTTAAAAAAATTTAATAGTATTAGTAATGGTTTAAACCGTGACTAATGCCCTATTCTTTAAAAAAAAATGATAGGATTAGTCACGGTTTAAACCATGATTAATACCGCATTCTTTAGAAATAAAATAGTATTTGTCACGATTTAAAACTTGACTAATAACTATTTTTTTTAAAAAAAATAATAGTATTAGCCAAAGTTTAAACCGTGGGCGCCCTATTCCCGCCATCCAAAGCACGACAAGCGACATAGACAATGAGACATGCAACATCCATTCTCGCAACCTGCGACTCGCGATTATGTCTTTCTCCTCAACGGAATCCGCGATCCCGGGTTTCTTCTTCTTCCCCCATCTAACTAGAGCTGAGGTAAAAATCACGGTATGCCGATCTCCCTCATGTTTGTGTTTTCTGCAATTTTTCCATGCCCGGTATTTCCTCCTCTGATTTCGTTCGAAACTAGGGCTCTCTTCTGAATCTTGTTCGAGTCGCGTTTCCTCCATCAAATACAGTGTGTACCGTCACCCCGTGACATCCGTGTTCATCGAGCTCGTCCTTCTTCTAGTGAAAGACGTTGTGTTTTGCTTATGTTGCTATTTATTCAAGCATGAACATGATGATCAAAGCGACATAGATTCTGTTAATAATATATGTATTTAATGTATTTATTTATTGATTTTAGATTAGTCCAACACCGCCTGTGGTGTTTCCTCTTCTCCTATATGTAGACCACAAAGGTCCTTTTACATATGAATACAAACGCTTTTGTTACTCCTAACATGGTATCAGAGTCAGATTCTCCTTAAGATTTCTCCGCACTCGCACCCCTGATCGTGTGCTCTGTCCGCGACTTGTTCGCACCCTTGGCTTTCTGCTCGCACGACCTCTTGCCCGTGCGACCTGTCCGCGCCCTCGGCCTACTGCCCTCGCGACCTCCTGCCCGTGCGACCTGTCCGCGCCCTCGGCCTACTGCCCTCGCGACCTCCTGCCTGTGCGACCTGTCCGCGCCCTCGGTCTTCTGCCCTCGCGACCTCCTGCCCGTGCGACCTGTCCGCGCCGTCGACCTTCGGCCCTCGCGACCTCCTGCCCGTGCGACCTGTCCGAGCCCTCGGCCTTCTGCCCGCGCGACCTCCTGCCCGTGCGACCTGTCCGGGCCCTCGGCCTTCTGCCCGCGCGACCTCCTGCCCGTGCGACCTGTCCGCGCCCTCGGCCTTCTGCCCGCGCGACCTCCTGCCCGTGCGACCTGTCCGCGCCCTCGGCCTTCTGCCCGTGTGACCTCCTGCCCGTGCGACCTGTCCACGCCCTCGACCTTCTGCCCGCTCGACCTCCTGCCCCTGCGACCTGTCCGCGCCCTCGGCCTTCTGCCTGCGCGACCTCCTGCCTGTGTGACCTGTCCGCGCCCTCGGCCTTCTGCCTGCGCGACTTGTTTCCGAGAAGCCGCCTCACCCGCACGACCTATCCTCGACCTGTCCGCAGGTCCCTCTTACCGAGAAGCCTTCTGCCCACGCGACCTGCAACATGCTTTGTCCGCGACTTGTTCTCGAGAAGCCGCTGCACCTGCAAGACCTGTCCGCGACCTGCTCCAACGATCTACTATGCTCTATTCGCGACTTATCCCCGCAAAGCCGTTGCGACCTGCTCAGTCCGCCAGCACTGTGCCGCCAGCTCGCCTGCAATCTTGCACCTTGGGACATGATCAGTCTGACAACTCTTCCCCTGCGACCTGCTCAGTTTGCTGCGACCTCCTCAGTCCGACCGACAACCCACACCTTACCGCCAACTCCTCAGCTAGTACAGTTCCCGCAGCGACCTGTTCTGCCCGCTGCGACCTGCTCGGTAGCCGCTAGTCCGCTTTCCATCCAGCAGCGGGTTGCCGCTGGCTTTATGACCGCCCCCATAATCTCGCCTCCTCTGAAGGCCACTTCCTTCCAATTGGCCGCCGCCAGCGACTGGTCAGACTAGTCTTTTACTATTGAAGCTTCTCTCTCCACCCGTGATCTCTGGGATCACATCATCGGTGCTCCCCCGGCCTCTGAAAGTTCTACTAATATTAGCTCTGTCAGCACCACTGATGTCGCCACCCCTCCTGATGATGCTACTCTCTGGCGACGTCGCGATCAGGCCATTCAGGCTTACATCCTGGAGTCTGTTGCTCGTTCGCTCCTCACCTCCATTGCCCGCCTCTCCTCAACCCACACTATATGGGAATATCTTCGGGATCGATTTGTTACCCGTGGTGGAGCACGAGGCCATCGTCTTATCTATGATTTTTATTCTGCACGACAGGAAGGACGATCCATTCAGGATTTCTTCACCGTGATGAGCACCTTCTAACATGAATTGGATTCCATGATCTCTTTACCCCGCGGTTGTGCTCGCTCCCTAGAGTTTCAGCGCCATCTTTCCGAGGGCCATCTCCATCAGTTTCTTGCCCCCCTGCGACCCGAGTTTGCTCTTTAGTAGCCCAACTACTTCATCAGGTTCGTCTTCCTACATTGGATGAAGTCTTGATTGCCCTACTTGATGAAGAGACTCGCCTTCGTCCTCCCGTGGACCTTCCGCCTCCTCCTAGGATTGACACAGTTCTTGCAGTTCGACCATGTGACAACCCTATTACCTGCAACTACTGTAAAAAGGTGGGTAACATGAAGTTCGAATGACCCACTCATCCCCCACGCCCTGATGAAAACCATCGCAACAGCCGTGGTCGGAGGTGTAGTTGTGGCCCACGTTTTACTGTTGTTACATATCGACTACAATGTCTTGAGGAGTTACTTCTTCAGTCACCACTGCTTCAACCCGCCACCTCTGCAACCCACAGCCTGTCTGTCGCTCTTGGTACTACTATTGTTCGGGTTCCATCAACCGCGCCTTGGTATTTTGACTCTGGGGTCTCCTGCCACCTTACCAACGATTCAAAAACTCTCACCAATTGTACTTCAAACCCAACTCACCTTCAGGTCACCACTGCTGACGGGGGTTCTATCCCCATTATGCAGTTTGACTCGATTACCCCAACATCTGCTCCCTTTGGTTACCTTACCCTCTCCAACATCCATCATGCCCCTCGCCTCAACATGAACCTTATTTCTGTTAGTTTTCTTTGTGATCTTGGCCTAACTGTTTTATTTTTCACCTTTAATTGTGTTGTGCATGATTCACGAATGACTTAGAGGATTGGATGGGGATGTAGGACTGGTGACCTGTATCAGCTGGAGTATCCTCACCTTCCACCATCTTTATCCTCACTACCTTATATTCTTTTTGTCACCTCTGATGCCGACCTGTGGCACAGACGTGTAGGTCATTTGTCTGGCGACCGACTCCGAAGTGTTATCCGCTTCGAAGCTTTGGGTCGTGTCTCTTCTTCCCCCCTCTCTGTCTGTACGACCCGTCGTTTGGCAAAATACCTTGCTCTACCATTTTTCAGCAGTGCTTCTCAAACAACATCCCCCTTTGATCTATTGCATTCTAATATTTGGGGCCCAACCCCTATTGCCTCTCATTCTAAATATCTTTATTATGTCAATTTTATTGATGACTTCTCTCGCCACATTTGAGTTTATCTTCTACGACATCGCTCTGAAATACCCACCGTGTATCACACGTTCACCGTAATGATTCATACTCTATTTGGGTGTCACATTAAAATTTTTCGCTCTGACTGCGCTCATGAGTTTCTCTCCTCCACCATGTGCCACCTCATCCAATTTCATGACACCCTCCATCAACAGTCCCGCCCGCACACCCACAAACAAAATGGGTTCGCCGAACGGAAACATCGTCACATTATAGAAACTGCTCCTACCCTTCTCATCTCCGCCTCTGCTCCTTATTCCCTCTGGTCTGACGCTGTTCTCACCGATGTTCACCTTATCAACATCACTCCCTCCTCGGCCATCTCAGAATTCACTCCTTATGAATGACTGTACTCTCGCCCACCAACCTACGGACCTCTCCGTACGTTTGGGTGCACCTGCTTTGTTCTCCATCCTAGCCCTGAGCGCACCAAACTCTCTGCCCGCTCGGATCATTGTGTCCACTTAGGCCTCAGTCCCCACCACAAAGGATATCGTTGTGACGATCCAATCACTTATCGCGTCCATATCTACCGTCATGTATCTTTCATTAAATATGAGATGTTCTTATCTTCTTCCACGCCCCATCCAACAACACATCCCACACCACCCACTGCTGCTCCAACACTCCTTTCCTCTGCTTCCTCTGACACCCACTCGTCCCAGGACTTACATTGCTCCCTTACCCTGTTACCAAATAGCCCTCCAGACGATGGTTCTCCTTCGACAACAGCTCCCCCTACTGCTCTTGCTCCTCCTGATATGGCTCCGTATAACGCTCTGTTCGCTCCTTCGTACGTGGATCCTGCTCCTCCTCAACATAACCTTGCTTGCCCGTGACGCCCGCCTGCTCGCTACGACCACAGCCCTGACAGGTATAACCCATATGCGCTCACCACATGCACCTCCTATTCCCCTACTTTTCAGGCATTTCTCACTACTCTCCACTCCCACCGGGAGCCCTAGTCATACCGAGAAGCAGTTGCACATCCCGAATAGCAGCAAGCCATGAAAGTAGAACTTCAGGCTTTCCACTGAAGCCATTCCTGAGACCTCATCCCCTGTCCCCTCGGCGTCACTCCTATCAGCTACAGATGTATATTCAAGATTAAGACCCGGCCGGACGGGTTTATTGAGCGACACAAAGCCCGTTTGGTTGTCCGAGGGTTCTCGCAAAAGCATGTAATCGACTATGAAGATACTTTTGCACCGGTTGCCGGCATGACAACCGTACACACTTTACTTGCAGTTGGTGCTGCCCGAGACCGGCCGTTACATCAGATGGACGTCACCAATGCTTTTCTTCATGGTTATCTTGCAGAGGTGGTGTACATGGATCCTCCACCGGGTCTCTCCATTCCCACCGACCACGCCTGTCATCTCCATCGGGTCCTCTATGGTCTCAAACAGACCCCACGAGCTTGGTTTGAGCGCTTTCGCATGGTTGTTCTCAAGGTCGGGTTCATTGAGAGACAGACTGATCATGCCTTGTTCACCCGCACTTCTGCTCAGGGATGTGCCATCCTCATTCTCCATGTGGATGATATGATTATCACTGGTGATAACCATACCACCATTGCCTCTCTTCAATAGCACCTCCGCAGTCAGTTCGAAATGAAGGACATGAGACCCCTCCGCTACTTCCTTGGGTTGGAAATCTCCCGATCCAAACGTGACATTCTGGTCTCTCAACAGAAGTACATATCTGACATCCTATCTATTGCAGATCTCACTGACACCCAGACAGTTGATACTCCGATCGAGCTCAATCTAAAACTCCTCCCCATTGATGGCGAACCTCTTCCAGATGTCTCCCGTTATCGATGCCTCGTTGGGATGCTGATCTATCTCACCATGACTAGGTCTGACATTGTCTATGATGCTAGCTTTGTCAGTCAGTTTGTCCAAGCTCTGCACTTAGTTCACTACGCCGCCATCCTCCGGATTCTTCGCTACCTGCGCACCTCCGTCACTCGGTCTCTATTTCTCTCTGCCACTTCTACACTCACCCTCAAAGCATTCTCAGATGCTGACTGATCCGGAGATGTTACAACTCTTCACTCAACTACTGGGTTCTGTATCTTCCTGGGTGACTCTCTTATATCTTGACGTAGCAAGAAACATGGCTCCATTGTGCGCTCCGACACTGAGACCGAGTATCGTGCCATGGCTTCCACCACTGTCGAGATCGTTTGGCTTCGCTGTCTACTCTGTGATCTTGGAGTATCGATATTCGGACCCACTCCCTTATTCTTGATAATCGAAGTGTTATACAAATTGCCTCCAACCCGGTATTTCATGAACGAACGAAACACATTGAAATTGATTGTCACTTCACTCGCCAAGAGTTATATGCCAACACCATCTCTCTACCGTTCATTGTCTCTGGAGAACAAATATCAGACTTCCGCACCAAGTCCCTCACATCTGCTAGATTTCAACATCTTATTAACAAACTCTCGGTTCATGATCACCCGTGAGTTTGAGGGGAGATGTTGATAATATATGTATTTATTTATTGGTTTTAGATTAGTCTCACAACGCCTGTGGTATTTCCTCCTTTTCCTCTTCTCCAATATGTAAACCCCAAGGGTTCTCCTTTTACATATGAATACAAACACTTTTGTTACTCCTAACAAATTCTTTTGTCAGTGGGGGTTCACAATTTAGAAACATAAAGACAAATTAATTATATGTACATGTTTGAAACCATAGTAGCATCCATAAATAGGCTTTAAGTCTTGCCTTGACTCGATGAATCAAAAACAACACGTTGAAGTTCCCTTGTGCACTCAATGGATTGCATTACATTTCCTTTAAAACATGGTTCAACGGTTCATTGTCAGAATTAAACCGATGAATCAAACGATTTTTAAGTCCGTACACACTGAAAAAAATTCCTGCGTCCGACACTGAGTATAACATTCAAGAATTTGCGAGCGACGGAAACACTATCACGTCGGGGCAATGTCATGACTGAAATACTATCGTGTGAGACATTGAGGCCCACTCCGTGCCTAATCACCATAAAAATACTGTTACAATCGCAATACTGTTACAATCAGCTGTAGGGGGGAGTCTCATATTACCAAAATAATATAGACGATCATTTTGGGAAAAATTATTACGACCGGGCTCCGGGGCGAGTATTTTGCTCGCACGCGACTACTAAGAATCTGCTCGCGCATCTTTGATTTGCTTGTCTCTCCTCTCTTTAAATCGCGCCCGTTGATACCTCTACTCGGCAACACCTCCTCTCATCCGGACGGAAATTTAGTGACGGAGCCGGTTGTAATAATCTCCCTCATTTTGGGGGTAATTTTAATGTACCCCACGCGTGACGCGGCACATGATTCTCACGCGTGCATAGTCTGTAAAGCGTAAACCCGTCCCCCGGCGCTTTTTCCTCGCGCGCTACTACTTTCTTTGACAACTGTGGAGTACTCTCTCTCTCTATCTCTCTCTCTCTCTCTCTCTGCCACACACACTCTTCTCTCTGGCATTCGTCGTCTTCGCCGTGTCTCATTAGCTTCACTTCCGCAGCTCACAGTTACACGCATCGAAAAGAAACTGCAACTCCCACAATGAACCACATTCGATCACCTACTGCTGCCAGACCTCAAATCTGAGCAGTCTTCTTTGCTGGAATCAAACTTCCGAAGTCTCTATGGCGACATCCCATTTCTTCCATCTCCTCCTCATCTTCTTCCTCTTGCAGATTATCTTCTCTCACTCGCAGCAGCTCTCTGCATCCCAATCTCAAACCCTCCTTCGCCTCCAGCAAATCCTCGAATACCCTCCTCTCCTCTCCTCATGGACTCGCCATGCCTCCTTTTGCAACCTGCCCTACTCCCCATCCCTCTCCCTCTCATGTTCCTCCGCAGGACAAATCATCCGGCTCTCCATCCTCGGCGACGGCCACCAGGCTGCCCTCTCCTCCAATTTCTCCTCCGATTCTCTCTTCACCACCCTCTCCAGGCTAAGTAGCCTCAGTTCCCTCTCCCTTGTCTCCTTGGGTATTTGGGGTCCTCTGCCTTCCAAGATTAAGAGGCTCTCTTCTCTCAAAGAACTCAATCTTAGTTCAAATCACTTCAATGGAACTGTTCCCGATCTCAAATCCATGGCGTTTCTCAGTACATTGGATTTGGGTGGTAATTTCCTCGGGCCGGAATTTCCCTCCCTTGCGAATCACATCGAGACTCTAATACTAAGAAACAACTTCTTTCGCGCAGAGCTAGCCATGGAGGATCTTGTTTCCTTAGATCGCCTTCAGAAGCTCGATTTATCTTCCAATCAGTTTACCGGGCCTATTCCACCATTACTGTTTTCCTTTTCAACTGTTCAGTTCTTGGATTTGTCGAATAACAAGTTGCAGGGAGCTCTCCCAACAAATCTTTCGTGTGGAACTGATCTAAAATTTGTAGATATATCAAGAAATCTTTTGGTGGGAAGCTTGCCGTCTTGCATTCATTCCAACTCCTCCAATTTGGTTGTCTTCAATTCATGGAACTGTTTCTCATCTGTGGATCCAAGGTATCAGCATCCTAACTCTTACTGCACGAAGAAGCCATTGGCGGCAATGATTCCTGTTGCCAATGGAAATAATGGATCCAAGAACAACTTGTCACTTGTACTGGGAATTTTGGGAGGGATCATAGGAGGCGGTTTGCTGATAGGGTTGCTGCTGTTCTTATTTCTTAGAAGAGTGAAACAGGATGGTGAAGGTATGCAGATTCTGGACAAGAAAATCAATGGCAATAACTCGATTCATCTTCCCAAAGGAACTCCAGCAGATGCAAGTAAGCCATATTTTCACGCCCTTATCTTAGCTGCTGTGAAGAAATTAACGCTATGGTTGTTGTTTCCTATTACTCATCTACAATATAATTTTTTTTTGAACTCTTAGGAATAAGAGCAAATTTTCTGTGCGCAGGATACATCTTGCACACCATGCTCAAATACATTGAGGGCACAAAGGATTTGCTCTAGGAATACTGCCGCTATTGAATCAATAAAGGGTAGATTGTAGATACCCTATTTATATGTGCAGATGATATTCCACACAATCAAATATGAGCTGTCTGCTGTCATAATTAAATGCAATAATACATATACTATATACAAAATGTCTTTATAAGCATCATATTATATCAAATGAAACATTTAAAATAACAAACAATTTGAATCATGGTAAATATGCCTGCCACATAATCCTTTGAATAAACAAATATAAGAGCAGGTTGTTTAGTTTCTTAATTCTGTTGAACCTGATGAATATCAGCCTCAATATTTTTGTACGATTGTGAGATACGGAGTTGGTAAGCAACAATAATACATTTTGTTGTCATGATAAAGGCTCTTGTTTGGGGGGACTTATTTTCACCGGTCAAGCGGTTACGTCCGGTTCATGCAGTCGTCACCGCTTGACCGGTGAAAATAAGTCCTCCCAAATGAAGCCAAAGTGAGATAGAGATACCATACACCAATATCATGCAAAAGATTGTGTTGTCATGTAAGCTAATGCAGACAATACGTGAACTCAGGGTTGCGAGCAAAGTTCAGAGATGGCGGGTAAGTTGTGATGATAGCAAGTAATTTGGTTGCTCCTTCTGCGAGTATTCTTTTGAAGATCTCATAAATTTCACTACCCCGCACTATTTATTCTTTAATTTGTGAGCTTCACAATGTAATATAAGTAAGAAGCAACATTGTATATGGGACACCAATTTTGAAACCTAATCTTTATTTGGTCTTTGTGTTTGTGGTGGTTAGGGATAAGCAACCTAGTGCACCGGTTAATTAATGCTTATTGTTGAAAAGTGTGGAAAAATAAAGAGAATTTTTATTAATCCAAAAAATTGTCCTTTACAACTTGAGATTGTACATATTTATAGGAAAAGAGAGAGGAGAAGAATCCCAATCCAAAGATGTGAGATTAATACAAGGGGAACAAGTGGGTCAAAACATGGGCCAAAGTAATGGGCCTATTTTTACATGACTTTCTCTAACACTCCCCACAAGCTGGAGCATACAAATCGTAGGCACCAAGCTTGGATAAACACTAATGATGCAATGGTCGAGGTAAGACCTTAGTGAGAATATCTGCAACTTGCCCGGTAGCCAAGACATGCTCTAATTCCAACTTCTTTAATTGAACCTTTTCTTGAATGAAGTGACAGTCAAGATCAATATGTTTTGTTCGCTCATGAATACGAGATTCTTGGCAATATCTATAACAGCTTGACTGTCATAAAATAATGTAGCTGGTGAGGACTATGACACCCAAATCCCCAAGGAGACTTTCTAGCCAGGTGAGTTCCGACACAGCTGTCGCCATCGCACGATATTCGGCTTCAGCCGATGAGCGAGTAACAACTGATTGTTTTTTTTGCTTCAGCCGATAACCTGGAAGAAAGGAGACTCCTGTTCTGAATAATCTGGCTAACACGCCTCACTGTTAAAATCAAAAAATCTTAAGGCTGTGAGAGAGTGAGAGAGTGTGAGAGATATAGATAGATAGATATAGAGAGAGAGAAGGAAGAAGAGGCGGTGGAGCTTACAGATCTAGGTTGCCGGAGCAGAATCAAGTGCGCAAACCACCTGAGATGGAGAGGGAGAGGAGCAGCTTAGAGGAGGACTGGGAGGAGGCGTGGCTCTGCCGTAGAGAAGAGGCCGATGAGATGCCGATGAGGAGCTGCCAAGGAGGAGCTGCCAAGGAGGAGCTGCCAAGGAGGAGCTGCCAAGGAGGAGCTTGGATGCTTTATGCGGAGGGGCTTGTGCGCGAGCGGCACGCACCCGTGCGCATGCGGCCAGCCCGCGTGGCCCCCAGGCCGCTCCTCTGGGAGGCAGCTCCTGCCGCCGCCGGGCACCTTGCCTGGGCCGCCCGAACTGCTCGGGAGGAAGGGGGCACTACTGTCATTTCGACAAAAATGGTGATTCGCGTGATCGAAATAAAGCGACGTCATTCACCAACACAAATCAGTACTCGACGCAATTACTGACGCACCCCTCCAAAAAAGTATAAATACGCCCACAGACCTTCATTTCACGTCAAACAACTCCAGAGACAAGAGATAGCTCTGAGGTTTTTCGGCGAGATCGTGGACTTAGGCCGACTCTCCGCTCAGGAATTCGCTCCGCTCTTCTCCTTGCGCCACGGACTGCTCACGCCTCAAGTGACATCAACCGCCTTCACGAGAGTGCTCCCGTCTAGGTTCCGCATCAACGGGTGCACAACCTCTTGAAGCCCCGTGGACTTAGAAGATTTTCCAGCCAGAATGCTCCCACCAAGGTTCCGTGAGCTCGACGCCATCTCAAGGCCGGAGCGCTACCATCGTGGCTCCAAGGACTTAACCACTTTTCCTCTTTTTCTGTACTTGTAATGGAGTAGCGGTCTGTCCCCCTACGAGATCAAACCAATTTCTGTAACACTCCAAGGAGCTAGTAGATTTTGGCTTGATACAGTTTCAGCCACGTGGTTTCTCACCCTTTTCGGATTTTCCACGTCAAAAACATTTCTTGTCCATTGCTGCGGTTTTGTTTAACTGATTGCGCGCCCGACTCGACTTCGGGCTAAGACGCTCCGATTCTTCGGACAGGGGAAAAGACCGAGTGACCCACAACAATAGTTGAGATGAGATTGCAACGATGACATGACCTGTCCAACACGGTCATGATGAACATCACAAAGATGATCAACATGAAGACTATCGACAGAATGATTTCGATCAAAGAATGGAGACTTTGGGGACATTTTTTCAAGATAAGGATCTATAAACAAATATTTTGTGGAGAACTTGACATGAAAGACTTCATTGACTGATTTTTGGAGGTAAACAGAGTTTTGAACTATATGGAGATATATCTGTTTAATGAAGGTGAAACTTGTCATTCAAAATCTGGAGCAATAATTTAGTGAGATATGCTACAAGAGGAAAGGTGACAAGAAGAGAGGAGACACAGTTCTTCTCATGTAAAAAATGTAAAAGAAAATGAAAATGTGTTCATCTCTTGCTTGATGACTATAAGCAACACAATTTTTTACTATTACCAGTGGTGTGCTCTGAGACCTCACAAATGCCATGAAGTACATGCTATGTGCTAACTTGTAGCTCATCAATATCTTGTCGGAGATGGTGGAGGAGATGAAGGTACAAGACATTTGTGCTCAACTGGCATAAATTCGATAAGGGAGCTAAGCTCAACCTAAGGGAGACGGAGGAGGAGGAGAGCCATTCTCAAACCCAATCCTAACTTGAACAGGAGGATAGAATGAAAATTAAGAGAGAGTAAAGATGATTAATTCATTGGTTGTCTTTTCTCAGACCCAAGGGGTCCTTACATAAAAATGCTACATGCCGCAAACATAAAATAAAAGCGTGATATTCTTCGACACAATCATAAAGTCACGATGCGATATGTGGCGCCATTTAGAGGGGATCCTCTGTCATGCTTGCAGTTTCCGCGAATGATGGCGTTCTGTCGAGGGGTTGGCGGAATGCCAACAAAACTGTGACCTCAAAGATTTGAAGTGGAAGCGTCTGTTAGGGAGAGATTGTCAAGAGTAATCTTTGGATTCGATGCAAGGGTGACCGGCGGTCGAGGGCAGTCAAGGGCATTGAAGGAGCCTATGAAACGTGAACTACGATGATTGTGACTTTGGAGGAGTGTTGTCATCTAGTGAACTATCACCGAAAAGGATGGCTCAGTGGTGATCAATGAGATAGGTAGCTCAGTGATAGAAGTCGGGAAAATCTGTGGCTCGAGAGGAGGGTACTAGATGGAAACAACATAAATAAATAAAGGTGCATTATTGCGCCTCAAGCACTATTTCAGATTGCAAAATGAGCACGGGGTAGCTGTCTGCGCTTCTTGAAGGACCTGAACTTTGAAAACAAGATTGGTGAAAGTTGCTTGTATTGCCGCATGAGAGACATCTAGGTCTTTTTTACATTGCTCAAAAGTTTTCATGTTCCTCAAATATTATTATTGGACAACCTCCACTGCTTGGCCCGTGGGACTGAAAAAAGCTCGTGTGCACTACGACACTATCGTCACAGACTTAAACAAGTAGGAGTTTACTTGGCTTGAGACGATATGCAAGATTACATACTTAGCAAGAAGACAACAAGCTGCTCGGTTTTGTGGCTGCGCAATACTCGAGAACGATTATGGGAAGACGACAAAATGCATCAGAGCCAATATCATCGCCGTGTCAATGGCTAAGGACCCACGACTATAGGTGGGAGTCTACCTATGAGGCTAATGTGGTTTCAGAGTGGAGATGAGAGAAATAAATGGTCATCTTTGCGAATCGACAATGAAACCCTACAAAGACTGTGGGGAGATGGAAGACAAGTTATCGATTAGAGTCGGGAGACGTAATGATCGGTTGGAGTTAGAAACGCGCTAGCAGAGAAGACATGTGGGAGTTGGACAATGTAGAGAAGACATACTTGCATAGTTGAGTCGAGAGACAGGCGATCGACATACCCTACTGTCGACGCCAAGCGCAGGGATAGATTCACACACCCGGAGTTCGTGCATAACTGTGAAGACCCTGATTCTGGGCTTCACAAATGATTTGAGAGTCGAACATTTTTTCAATAAAAAGTCGCATCATCACAGTACAAAGACCATACCTCCACCAACTCTTCAGGGGGGATCCTCTTTGTTGCACTGAGAGTCGCTCCCGTTGCCTAAAAAAATGAGTCCACAATGGGTTAGTCATAAAAACTATGACTATGTGAGAAAAATATTTCGTGAATAGTTATACATGCAAACAATGAGAAATAACAATATGCATACATTACAATAAACCATTATTTTCATTTACTCTCAATACTGACCCTTAATTTGCCCCTTAGTTTAGTTTTATAAAATAAGAAATGCTCATGCATGCAAACTTGAATTGGCCACACCCCCGAAGGGCAAAAATTGTAGGTTCACCCCTACTAGTGAATACATCAGTAGATGTCTCTATATCACAGGATTCGAATCCTTCACATTTTCTTAGCAGAGTTTTATTATTCTTATCTTTATTGTAATTTTCGTGAAAACAAGAGTTTTTAATAAATGTATTCCCCTCAGAAATATGTATCGCTTCCATGTTTTTCCCCCGCCCACATTTATTCCATAGCGATATATCATTGAGTTAAACTCGTATGCACTTGCAATATTTATTTAAAAGGTAAAACAAGAATATGAAATTACGTGAATAAAACTTAATCCAAAAAATAAAAAACTCACAAAAGCCTTGTCTTTATCAGTACTTTTGTTCATATTATTGTCACGATTATCTTGCGACGCCATCCTTTTGTTCTTGGGTCTCAGAAACCACTGAAATAATACACACTTTTATTTGAGTTGCGTCACTTGATATTCGTAGCGTTAATGTTTTTAAAATAACTAATAGGCGTTTAAAATCCGTCAAAATTACGAAAGCCAAAATAAACGACAAAAGGAATATTTATACGAGTTACCAACCAAAACAGTCCTCAATCAAGACTGCGAATCTCAAACTCAGCCGCCAAACAGTACAAAATAGCCAAAGAAATAACTCTTAAAATAGCTCAAAAACAGTCCAAAATCAGCCATTTAAACAACACAAAAACAACTTCTAAATAGCGTAAAAATAGTCTCAAAACAGTCCCCAAAAGTATTCATATCATCCCTTTAAAACCAGCAAGGTTTAAATACCAAAACAGTCCAAAACAGCCCACGAAATTGTCTCAAACTGGTCACAAAATTATCTCAAAATTATCTCAAAATATTCCTGAATATAGTTACTATAGAAGAGGAGGAATGACCAAACCAGTAAAGGGAGGAGAGGAGAAGGGGCAGTGCACAACAACCACAGGAGGCAGCACAGCAGGGGATACCAACAACTGTTCAGGAGCAGCAGTAAGTAACAACAACAGCTCGGGAGCAGCAGCAACTGGGGAGAAACAACAGGGATCAGCAAGCCCTAATAGCGGCACAACACAAAATTGTCGGCACAGAAACAGTGACGACGTAGAAGCAGCGACAACACAAAAGCAGCGACATCATAGAAGATCAGAGAAAGATAGTAGAGCAAGCCAGGAAGAAGAAGAATAAGCCAGTAACAGTAGAGCAGAAGAAGCAAAGTAGCGGCAGAGAGAAGACAGCAGCAAAGCAGCGACAGAGAGAAGACAACAGCAAAGCAGCGACAGAGAGAAGGCACATAGACGGGTGCAGGAATGAGAAGGGCTCGACTCGATTTTATAATAGGGGAATAAGTGGCCAGCGGCAAGAAAAAGTCAAGCACCGATCCAGGTGCCACCCAACCAAGCCCCAAAGCTCAAACTAGCCAACACCACACCAGCCAGCACACCCATTCAGCCAGCACACTAAAACAACCAGCTCAAAATTCCAGCCCACTTAACATAAGCTTATTTGAAATGACAGTCCACTTACAAGCCCATTTAGCCATTGACATCCAAAATGAAGAAATAAAGTAAATGTAACTAATAAAAGGAAACGGAAAAAACGCGAAAATTGTTCGTAAAAAATTTGATTTGTCTTTTGTTCATCATCGAAGAAAAATTAAAATTATTTGACGCATTTTTGTATTAGTCAGAGAAGTCAACTGTCAACACTCAACATTGAGTACCTTAAGTCAACCATTTTTGAAGTTGTGGTCTTGTCAAGGGCACAATGAAGAATGTGCTAGTAGGCAAGCAAGTGAATCATATCTATGGAATCTATACTTGTAGAAGCTACAATCTGAATCTTATTAGTCTTTCATATGATATTGTTTTGCTAGCTTTGTGATGCAGGACGGACGTCACACCCGCCTGCCACCCCGGAGTCCTACCAGGGGGACCACCATGGCGACACACCATGGCGGCTTTATCAGGGCCGCGACCCATACACCCCAACTCATTCCCGGCCCCACACCAGGGCCGATAGGTTGTTGAGGACGGGGCTCGATCCCCCGACCTCCTTGATAAAGAACTCTCATGCGAGTTCTCATCACCAACTGATCCGCGGTTCAGTTGGTGATGAGAACTCGCATGAGAGTTCTTTATCAAGTAGGTCGGGGGATCGAGCCCCGACTTCACAACCAGTTCAATAATCTCAAATGGCCAAAGATACCTCGAGCTTAGCTAATTCAAGCAGCAAATCCGGGTACACCTTTGAACTTCATGATCTTGAGATAAACCCAATCGCTAACCGCAAACTCAACGTTTCGGTGCTTGGCGATATAATACTTTATCTTCATGTCTGGAGCAATAAACAATTTTCTTCACTACAGCCGGCTGGTCCTATCGTGGATCCCGACCCGTGCGCTGCTTCTCCCGTCTCCGCCTGCCGTTCGCCCGCCTCCCAGCCTCCGGTAACACCCCCCTACCTTCCTCCGCCCTCCTCTCTTTCTCCCATGCCTCCGACGAACAACTGCTGCCCTCACGACCTCCCCCTCTCCCTTTGACAGCCCCCGAAACTCAATTCCAGCCCTCTTCTGTAACCCGGCGTCCACCCAGCCCCCGCCTCCTCCCATCTTCCCTGTCCAGCTAGCCGGAAGTCTTTTCCCTGTCCAGATCCATCGCCTGAGTCCTCTGGCAACCCTTACACCCCATCAGTCTCCAGTCAACAACCGCAACCCCTCCCCCACCCCTCCAGAACCCGCACACCATCCTTAAAATGGAACCGTCTCCCGATCCCATCACCCTTAACCCTCTACCTTCCAGATACCCCTACCTCTTCCCCATTCAGCCCAGTCGAGCAGCCATCAGCGTATCACGGTCAAGTCCCGGTGCATTTCCCCCATCCCTAAGCTAGCCGCCATAAGCACGAGTAAATCGAGGTATGAAAATTGTATTTTCTCATTGAATATTTTGGTGTTGAACTTTAGCTACGAGATTTGATTATTATATGTATTTGTTTCCGTTAGTCGTGGTGTAACTTGCGGAGCATATTCAGCGCTCTTGAATAGAATTACGCCTCATTTCGCCGGTTGATTATGATTACTCTCTACTCGTCTGTGATTGTTAAACAATTGTGCTATTAGTATTTAGATGCTTTATAAATCTTAATTACTTGCTTAATGATCTTAATTGAGGTTGTTATCTCATGATCGCACATGCACTGCATTTGGATTGCATTTTTATTTGTTGATTTAAGACTTTTGTGTGTCGTCCGCCAACTGTAGACTCGTGCTGCATCAAATTGGTATTAGAGGGAAGTTTCGTTAGCGTCGCATTTAAATGCAGTAGTGAAGTCTACTAGTAGTATCTCATGACATATCATTTCGACGATCATCCTTATTTGCATTCCGCTCCACCCAAAGATCGTGTTGACTCATCGTCATGACTTGCTAGAGACGATCGATATGACTCTAGGAATTCACGTTATCGTCACTATGCCACGACATGACTCGATGTTGGTAGAGTTGCGTATATTCGTAGAACACCTCCGGACACCCTTTGACACACCGTGAGTCTATTAGGGACGAGCATTTTGATGACTATCCGGATCCCTGTAGAAGTCACCACTATGTGGATAACCTCACGCATTTGGGTCCCCTATTGTTCTACCAACAGAGATACCTGAAGCCGAATTTCAGCGATTGGTTCTTGAACAATTTGATCTCGTACATGCTCAAATGGATCGCCTGAAATCTGCCCTTGAGGAAACCTATAGTGTTACACATCTGGATTAAAGTCAAACCACTAATGCGTGCAGTACATCCATAGTTATGAGCTAGTCGTCACCTGATTTTGGTACTCTCCCCCTTGATGAGCCTCCATGCCCACGCGATTTTGAGGCAAAGTATGACCCTGGACTTGTAGTACCGGGGGAGAGTGTCATTAGCACGTCGAGGGTGAGGCCGAGCGATTCAATGACACTATGATGGTCTATCCATCTTCTGCACCTTATGTTGGCCTCGTTACCCCCTTGGTTACAGACTCCTCTCTTGACACCTCGCCGACTAACCCCCACTTGCGTATGAATTCTTCTCATTCTCCCTTTAGCTTTATGTCGAGTCATGTCATGACCGAGAACCTCAAGCCCAGTGTCGATGTCTTGGTGGTTGTCTCACCTGCTTTTAGGGACACTACCCTAATTAGTAGCATTCACTTGGAGGATCATGACCCTACTGTCGGGTTCGTTAATGACCCCCCTCACGAGCCACCTGATGAACCACCAGTTCCCCTTGATATTGACATCCCGCCGAGCAAGCCATCTGTGGGCTCCCACCTATTCACACCTCTCCAATGCACGTCCCCCTTTTTGCTTTGGAGAGCGGGTCGTGAGGGTGACACTGAGTATGTCAAGATTTTCTTAGATACGCTTGAGCATCCTTTCGATGTATTGGGGTTAAGCGTACGATCTACCACACTCTTGATGAGTTCGTAGACATACCACCTGCTGACCCACCTGATGGGTTCTTGCTTACATGCGACACTCACCTCACTCGAGTGTTTCATCCTATTATAGGTGTCTGCTACGCACTCAGGTGACCGTCACATTCGCGACGAATTTTTATACGTACCTCTCGGTGAGCCGCCTGATGCGTCACGTTCATTGAGAGATATTAGGGTCCATGTGAGTTCGTATTGGAGTGTTGACGTCTTACACAGTCATTCTGACACTCACCGCACGCTCACTAAGTTTTACCACTCCCCTCCAGACGAACTCCTCGATAAACCACCTATTGCACAAAACTTTCGCCACATAAAGCGGGATGAATGTCAGTGCAGCGTGCTTGTCGTGTTTTTCATACATCATTCATGCAAGCATGTCATCTTTTGGGACCATCATCTGCATAAGTTTGTCGAGTCGTTCATTCAGCTCATTCATGCACTTCATGTCATCATTTGGGTCATCATTCACGTCATTGGCCCGCTGAGTTGTTTGTTTATCATATACACGCACTACATGAGACAGTCCGAAGAAAGATCGCCGCCAGTAATGGAATTTAGAAGGCTCAGGTTGACCTGCACATGAGAGAACAAGTTTTTGACGTTGGAGACCAAGTTATGATCTGCCTTCGACCTGAGAGACTCCCCCTGGGGGTAGCGAAGAAGTTAAGTGTCCGTCGAATGGGTCCCTATACAATTACTCGACTATTTGGTGCAAATGCGTATGAGGTTGATATCCCGCCAGCAATGGGGATTCACCGACTGTTCAATATGGAAGATTTAACTCCTTACCACGGGGAGCGAGTGTATGTGGACCCATTGTCCCTAGCTACCCCTGAGCCACAGCTTGCCCCACCCCCCTTTGGCACCCACCTTGCCCAAGCAGGCGCGGACAGTTGAGCACCCCTCAGAGGACCACACTACCCGGCCGTCAGCACCCCCAGCACCAGTCCCAGACGGAGATACATCGCTTCGACGGTCGTCTGCGCTCACCGGCGATGCTTTACAGATCATTAGTCACGACTTCACGACGATGGGTAGTCAGATGGTTCCGTGCTACCTGGTTCATTGGCTCGCTCGCCTGGTTTCTGACGACACTTGGATTGCTGCTGAGGAGCTCCAGAGATTCACCCCAGACTTACGCCGAGAGTACGATAGTACTCACTCACCGGAGATGAGTGCTTTCAAATCGGGGGAGTTGATAGCGATCGACGGCCCACACACCCTCATTCCCGCAGAAGGCGGTGATCGACGACCCATTTGGGCGATCCAAGTCCGCGGATGCGCTCGGATGGTCGCTGCGAATCTTTTTACTATATTACTTTAGATATTTTGTGTTGTTTTGGCCCCCGATCGGCCCGATCGTTATGGGTCATCCATCGGGATGCCCTAATTTTATGTCCCCTATATATACTCATGCTTGTGGTTGTGTTAGGGATCAGAGGTTTGCTTCACTGCAGCCGGCTGCTCCTATTGTGGATCCCGACCCATGCGCCGCTTCTCCCGTCTCCTCTTGCCGTTCGCCCGCCTCCCAGCCTCCGGTAACACCCCCTGCCTTCCTCCGCCCTCCTCTCTTTCTCCCAGGCCTCCGACGAACAACCGCTGCCCTCACGGCTCTCCCCTCTCCCTTTTCCAGCCTCTGAAACCCAACTCCAGCCCTCTTCTGCAACCCGACGTCCACGCAGCTCCCGCCTCCTCTCATCTTCCCTGTCCAGCCAGCCGAAAGTATTTTCCCTGTCCATATCCATCGCTTGTGTCCTCTGACAACCCTTACACCCCACCGGTCTCCAGTCAACAGCCGCAGCCCCTCCCCCACCCCTCCAGAACCCGCACACCATCCTTAAAACGAAACCGTCTCCCGATCCCATCACCCTTAACCCTCTACTTTCCAGATACCCCTACTTCTTCCCCATTCAGCCCAGTCGGGCAGCCATCAGCGTATCACGGTCAAGTCCCGGCGCCTTTCCCCCATCCCTAAGCTAGCTGCCACAAGCACGAGTAAATCGAGGTATGAAAATTGTATTTTCTCATTGAATATTTTGGTGTTGAAGTTTTGCTACGGGATTTGATTATTATATGTATTTGTTTCCGTTAGTCGTGGTGTAACTTGCGGAGCATATTCGACGCTCTTGAATGGAATTACGCCTCATTTTGCCGGTTGATTATGATTACTCTCTACTCGTCAATGATTGTTAAACAATTGTGCTATTAGTATTTAGATGCTTTATAAATCTTAATTACTTGCTTAATGATCTTAATTGGGGTTGTTATCTCATGATCGCACGTGCACTGCATTTGGATTGCATTTTCATTTGTTGATTTAAGACTTTTGTGTGTTGTCCGCCAACTGTAGACTCGTGCTGCATCACTTTGGAGAGAGTTTTGAATAATGTAACACATCTCCTTGTAATAACTATGAAATAGTTGTTGAGTAATAGAACCTAGCATGTACCATAGAGGATCATTAAGGCCATATGCTCAATGGGGACTTGAAACTATCTGCGAGGAGGTAGACAAAGGCTCTGTTTGGGGCGGTCGTGAACATAGTTGTTGTAAATGGTGTTTGTGAACGTAATGCTTGAAAATTGCGGTTAGGAGCACAATTGACATATTTGGAGGAACTGTGTTTTTAGTGCAATTACGAACATCAAAGCAATTTATTTGTTTGGTAGCATAAATCTGCGGTCGCTGTTCACATCAAAATTAACGTAACAAAATATCATGCATATTTTAAAATTCCAAATAAATTACAAAAAATAATGCAGTTTGCATCATGTAAAAATGTATTCAGCGATTGAATCAAAGATGAATTCTAAACAACAAGTGAGATCCACACAGGTCTATATATTCTTGTGCTAGAACAAAAAAATAAAAACTAATCCAGAAAACTGTAAGGGTACGTTCAACATGTAGGTATTGATTTTATGGAATTGGCATAAACCAATATCTGCAAAAATTGGGTTTAGGTATGTTAGAAAAGCCCATGTAAATGGCCCATTATTGAGCCCATGTTCTATTTTATTTCCTTCTTCTCCTATTAGTCACACATCATTGTATAAGATTTCTTCTCTCTTTTTCTCTCCTATATATTTGTATTCTCTCCTTGTATTTTGATACACAAGCAATACATACAAGTTTTGAGCTCACTCAACATGGTATCAGAGCACACGGTTCGGTCCTTGCGGTTTCACTTCCTCTAACCGCCCGATTCGTCTTCCTCTCATGTCCGCTATTCCTCTGCGACCTGTTCTTCTACTCGCACCGGGTAGCAGACTCTTCTTCCCGCCCGCTCTCTCCGCGGCTTCTCCCTTGCTAACCGTTGCCTGCTCTCCTCACCCTCCCTCCGTGGATCCACCCCTCAGTGCCTTTTATAGCCTCTCTTCTCCACTCGTGGGGCCCACTTCCCGCTGCAAGCTCTGTCTTCCTCTTACCGCGCGGGCTCCTTCTCGCCCGGTCCCTCCTCTTCTTGCCGCTCGAGTAGTCCTACTCGCGGCCTCTTCTCTCGGTTTGCCGTGTCGTGTGGTCTCTTTCTCGCTCGTTCTTCTTCTTGCCGTTTGCGGTTTCTCTCTCTGGCCGCTCGAGTTCCTACTCGCGGTCTCTTTCCTTGCCGCTCGAGTTCCTACTCGCGGTCTCTTTTCTTGCTGCTCGAGTTCCTACTCGCGGTCTCTTTTCTTGCCGCTCGAGTTCCTACTCGCGGTTTCTCTCTCTTGCCGCTCGAGTTCCTACTCGCGGTCTCTTTTCTTGCCGCCTGAGTTCCTACTCGCGGTTTCTCTCTCTTGCCGCTCGAGTTTTTCTCTCTTGCCACTCGAGTTCCTACTCGCGGCCTCTGCCCTCTGCCCTCTGCTTCCTCTCGCTGCTTCCTTCTTCTAGTCGCGCGGACTCTATATCTAACCACTGCGGCTTCTCCTTGTCTCTTTAGAGCCGACTTCTCTTCTCGTTCTTGTTTGGCCACTGGTGCTCTCTCAGTGACCGTGCGGATTGTCCTTGCTCTCTCTCCGCACCTGGTCGCTGCCTCCTGTCGCTCTCTCCCCTGGGCTTGTCGCCGTGACTACCCGCTGCGGCCTCTTATCTAACCGCGTGGGCTTGTCGTGCGTCTCTTCTCCGACGACCTCCTCCTCTTCCCGCAGCAGACATTGTGTCTACCCGCGTGCTCGTCTATTCGCTGCGGCCTCCCCAGGCTCCATGGGCTCCTCCATCAACTCTACCGGACAGGCGGCTAATCCTCCTGCTGACCGCCCGGCTTCTCCTCCAGACCTCCGAGATGAGCTGCGGATCATAACTATCTCATTATCTGGGAAGAAGAACTTTGTTCCATGGGTCCACTCGGTTCGGCGTGTTCTTCAGGCCAAGGGCCTTGTGCTTCACCTTACTAACACACCTCCTTCCCCTACTACTGATGACTGACTATGAAATGACGGCTGCGTCCAAACATGGTTTCTTAATTCGCTGAAGGGTGAGCCGTACTAAATGGTCATGTACCATGAGACCGCCAAAGCTATGTGGGAGGAGCTTCACTCCTTATACTCTGGCAAGGATAGTCTTCAGCACCTCTATGACATTATTACCGACCTTCAGACTCTTGATGCTGGCGGGGCGGCTGACATGATCTCGTTTGTTGCTCGTGCGAAGACTCTGGCGGAGGCCTGGATCCAGCACCAGCATTCTACCACCGACCTTGCTGCTCGCGCGTGCAAAAGAAGGCTGTATGTATTGCCATGATGATGGCTCGTGTCCCGCCTCACCTTCAGAGCATCCGGGCTCAGGTGTTGGCCTCGGCCTCTACTCCCTCACTCTCTGATGTCTGCTCTATGCTCCTTCGAGTATCACCACCCCTGGATTCTCCGGCACCGTCCTCTCCGGCCCTCCTTCAGCAGACCCTTCCCCCATCGCCTTCTGCTCGCGGTGGACGTTCCGGCTCTCGCGGAAGGGGACGTGGGTGTCGGGGCCGCCCCAAGTGTTCATATTGCGGCCGGGATGGCCACACTGATGCCGTATGCTACAAGAAACATGGCTATCCTCCTCGCCCAACTGCGGCTGCTGCTACTGATGGCTCCTCCTCCACTGGTACCGACCTTGAGGCCGTTCGCCTCCAGCTACAGCAACTCCAGGGGCTTCTTAGCCCTCCTTCTGCTTCTGTTGCCTCCATCTCTACTGCAGGTATTACTTGTTTTTCCTCCAATCCGCGTTGGATTTTGGACTCGGGAGCTACTCATCACATCACCTCGATGCGGCCACTCAAGTACTCGGATGTTCCGCATCCGAAATCTATCACCGTCCCTAATGGGGCGACTGTTCCGGTCTCCGGCTGCGCCGACATCTCTCTTACCCCCTCCATCTCTTTTCGCTCGGCTCTTTATGTTCCGGGCTCTCCATTTAATTTGCTTTCTGTTGGTCGCCTCACTCATGATATGGATTGCTCTATCACATTTACTCCCTCTACCTTTTTGATACAGGATCGGCGGACGCGGACTACCATTGGTAGGGGTCGACTGCAGAACGGGCTCTACCTTCTTGATGCCTCTCCTCCTATCCTCTCCTCCGTCTCCGCTGTTGACTGACATCGCCGTCTTGGGCATGCCCCTTTACCCGTTCTCCAAAAGGCGCTGCCTGATGTATCTTTTCCTTCTTTCAAATGTGATTCTTGTATTTACGGCAAACAGCCGCGTACTTCTTTTCCTGCTAATTGTACTAGGAGCTCTGCTCTGTTTGATTTACTGCACTCCGATGTTTGGGGTCCTTTCAAAGTTACAAGTATCTCTGGGTATCGTTATTTTATAACTTTCATTGATGATTATTCTCGCACAACATGACTTGACCTACTTTGTGATCGCTCCGAGCTTCCTCGCATATTTCGTGACTTTATACAAGAAACTCGAATGCAATTCTCCATCACTATCAAAACAGTGCGCACAGATAACGCTCGCGAATACACCGACCATGAATTAGCCAATATATGTGCAAAATTTGGTATTATTCATCAAACCTCCTGTGCATACACCCCCCAACAAAATGGCGTTGCCGAACGAAAGAACCGCCACCTCCTAGACGTTGCCCGCTCCCTCATGCTTCAAATGCATGTTCCAAAAATTTACTGGAACTTTGTGGTATCCACTGCGTGTTTCCTCATCAACCGCCTTCCTTCCCCGGTTCTCAACTCAGCCACTCCATTCAGCCTCTTATTCCCCTCCACTCCGGCCTTCCCTATCACACCAAGGGTCTTTGACTGCACTTGCTTCGTTCACCTCCTGGGTCCCTCCTCGGATAAGTTGGATCCCCGAGCAGCTAAAACTATTTTCGTCGGCTATTCTCGCACTCAGAAGGGCTACCTGTGTTACTCTACGGTCACCCGGAAGGTCATCGTCTCCGCAGATGTTACTTTTTGGGAAGATCAATCTTTCTTTTCCCCCCCTCAAGCTCCTTCCTCCCCGACGACATCTCCACCTCTGCCTATACCCTGACCCGTCATCCCTACTATTGCGCCTGTTTCCCTACGTCCTTCTAACCCTGCTCCTGCTCCCTCCAAGCCACCAGTTATCCAGGTTTACACTCGCCGCCTTCCTTCTCGTTCCGCTACCCCTCTGCAGTCGGCCTCATCCTCGGCTACCCCGCGCCCTGCTGATCAGGTATCTCCCTCCACCGCTCATCCTCTGGCGAATTATGTCTCCCTGCATCGTCTCTCTCCCCAACGACACACATTTGCCACTTCTATTTCCTCCATTTCGGTTCCTAATACTGTGCAGGAGGTGCTACAACATCCTGACCGGAAGGCTGCCATGGAGGAGGAAATGACTGCTCTTTGGGCCAACCAGACCTGGACTCTCGCACCACTTTCCCCGGGTCAGAAATCGGTTGGGTGTAAGTGGGTCTTCGTCGTCAAACATGCCGCTGATGGGACGATTGACCGTATGGAAGCTCGGCTGGTCGCCAGGGGCTTCACCCAACAACACGGGATGGACTATGAGGAAACTTTCTCTCCGGTGGCGAAACTCAACACCGTTCGGGTTCTTATCTCAGTGGCTGTCCATCGCCGGTGACCCTTACTGCAACTGGATATTAAGAATGCCTTTTTGAATGACGACTTGTAGGAAACTGTCTATATGCAGCAACCTCCCGGGTTTGAGACCACGGGGGAGTCTCAGGTTTGTCGCCTTAAGAAAGCTCTGTATGACCTCAAACAATCACCACGGGCATGGTTCAACAAGTTCAGCAAGGCTCTTCGGGAGGTTGGTTTTTCTCGAAGCACGATAGACTTCTCGATGTTCACTCGCCACCGTACAATGGGGACGATTCTTCTGTTAGTATATGTTGACGACATCATAATTACGGGAGATGACTCAAAGGGCATACAGGAGGTCAAACGACATCTCGGTACAATTTTTCAAACAAAGGATCTGGGACCCCTCTGGTATTTTTTGGGCCTTGAGGTTGCTAGACGGCCAGATGGTCTTGTCCTTTCCCAGCGGAAGTATTGTCTCGACCTTCTTCATGATGCAGGTTACTCGGGTTGTAAGCCGATCAATACCCCAATGGATGTGAATCACAAGTTATGTGCTCAGGCTTCCTACTCAGATTTCTTACTCGAGAATCCTGAATACTATCGCCGTAGTTGGAAAATTGATCTACCTCACGGTAACTAGGCCGGATATATCTTTCGCAGTTGGTATTGTCAGCCGATATATGCATTCCCCGCGAAAATCTCATCTTCACGCCGTTGAACGCATTCTCAGATACCTCAAAATGACCCCTGGTCAAGGATTAGTCTACAAGACCTCATCTTCAGCTCCTACATTGATAGCTTACTCTGATGCTGATTACGCTGGTTCTCTTGATGATCGACGGTCAACCAGTGTGTTTTGCACATATTTTTTAGGACACTTGATTACGTGGCGGAGCAAGAAACAAACGGTTGTGGCTCGATCATCTGCTGAGGATGAATACCGGGCAATGGCGTCTGTAGTTTCTGAACTAACATGGCTGAAAAGTCTTCTTACCGATCTGGGTATAAAACTTCCTTCCCCAGCCCTTTTCCTTTGTGATAGCCAAGCGGCGATACATATTGACAAGAACCCGGTATTCCATGAGAGAACTAAACATATTGAAGTTGATTGTCACTTCATCAGAGAAAATGTTCAAATGAAGAAGATTGACCTGAAGCATGTTCCCGGGACAGAACAAGTTGCGGATGTGCTCACTAGAGCTCTTCCCAGTATACTCTTCTATCAGTGCTTGTCCAAGCTTGGTGCATACGATTTGTACGCTCTAGCTTGCGGGGGAGTGTTAGAAAAGCCCATGTAAATGGCCCATTATTGGGCCCATGTTCTATTTTATTTCCTTCTTCTCCTATTAGTCCCACATCATTGTATAAGATTTCTTCTCTCTTTTTCTCTCCTATATATTTCTATTCTCTCCTTGTATTTTGATACACAAGCAATACATAGAAGTTTTGAGCTCACTCAACAAGGCAAAAAACCAATTCTGTTGTTCGGCTGCATGATAAAATTTAGTGAATTGGAATTTATACCTAAAAGTTGTTCGAATGCACTATGAAATTAGCTTTCTGGAATTGAAACTTTAAAAATTCATGATTTTTAAAATTGAACATAAATAAAAAACAGAAATGTACCCATATGAACTGGTACTAATTGTGGATACCAGGATTTAGCGCTCCAGTTTAAAATAGGAAGTTAATCATTACAATCTCACATGATGTCAAATACTACAATATGGCCCCACCAAGACCAATCAAATTTCTGCCAGAACAGCCACATATCAACTTAAATCCAACTAAAATACTATTGCAAGCAACAGAGCATGAGAATAGCCTTATTATAATATTAGCAACAGTACTTCAATACAAACCTCTATTAAAAGTAACAGTTACAATAATCCACTATGCAAACATAATTTCATAAGAAGAAATAGCAACAGTGAACCACAATGCCATCAAATATTCACAGGAAGAAAATCCATTTTTAAAACCACCAGCAGATAGGAGAAATATATTTTCTATTGCAACTAGGAGGAAGAAGGCTCTCGATTTTTTCATATCTGGAAAAGGATCAATGCGATTTCCTCCAGAACACGAATTGAGCACAAAACGACAGATTTACCTGAAAATAGGAGGAAGAAGGCTCTCAATTTCTTCAAATATGGAAATAGATCTATGCGACTTCCTCCTCCAGAACTCGAATCGAGCACATGGCGAATTTTTTTCCAAAAATAGAAGGAAGAAGGCTCTCGATTTCTTCATATCTGGATAAAATAGGAAAAACATGAGTTTTTTTTCAAAAGGAAGAAGAGGGAAGCAGAACAAGAAAAAGAGGAAGAAGAAGAGGAGGAGGAAGAAGAAGAGGAGGAGGAAGAAGAAGAGGAAGAATCGGGCGAGCGTCTGGAGCGAAATGGGGGGAAACCGGTGTCGAGGGCTAAGTTTTTTAGAATGAAATTTTAGGCTTAAGCCAATACCGATGGAATTCCGGTTCAAAGTCAATATCCGTAGTAAAATAGCGCGCTAAACATGATAATTGGTTTTCTGGAACCCAAAGCCAATTCCAAAAAGTCAATTCCTACGCGCCGAACAGACCATAATCATACTAACATATTTTTGAATATGACAGCAAATCTTAAGGCAAAAGGAGAGGAATGTATGAACTCAAATCTGATGGCAACAGAAGAATATGCAATTTTCGAATCTGCTCAGCACTTGATCGAAAACCATCGACGGTAGAGGCAGATTCGCTCCATCCTCAACCTCTCCTTGAGGTAGAAGGCTGCCGCCCTTTTCTCTGCCGCCTTAATGGTAGCAGCCAACATGGAGATTTGTGAGAGCGCAGACATCGGTGATAGGAGATCTGTGCGCGGATCATTATTGTCGCCATTGGAGGGCTGCACGATAGGGTCGTCGTCAACATTGGATGGTTGCGTGCGATCGAGCAGGGGACAGGTTTTAGGATTACACGTGATATATACACATTTTTAAACCCGCTCGCTGCCTCATAGCTTACGCGTTTTTTTAAAATGCCAATTTTTAGCCTTCCACAGTATTTTAACCGCCACCCCAAATGACATAAAAATAGCGGTAGCATTTATTTAATAACACCATCACTCCTAAAATGCTGCCCTAAAGAGAGCCAAAATGATGTGAAATCAACAACTGGTCCAAGGAGACTGAGAAGAGGACTATAGCGAGGGATTTGTGCAGGAAAGCTTTCAAATTCGGCTGTGGACGAATAACAAAATGATATTGGTTGTCTTATGGAATGTAATAGGAAACCATGAATCGTTTCAAGAACACATTCTTCCATCACGAGTAGTTATCCCTAATATCAGACATGGAGTATAATTTTTGAATGGATTGATCATCTTGGCCAGCTTGCTGAAGAAATTGATGAAGTTGGGGAAGACCAGTATGAACAAGCATGTGACTCAGAGCTAGATGATATTCATAATATATGGTTAATCACTCAATTGATAGTCGATGGGGAGGATGAATGTTGCTATGATATGACTTATGTGAAATGATCAGCTTATCATTGAGAGTCCAAGGGGCTACGTGATCATCTAGTCATGGGTGTTTGATGCTGAAGTATATAAAGAAGTTTCTTTAGATGATATAATGATTAGGAGGTCATCTGAATGGGCCATCAACATAACTGATGAGGATTGGTGATGCGGACCTGCCATATTTGGCGACTTCAGATCGACGATCCGACTCCGCGGATGCGTCCGGATTAACGTTTTGACATTTTTCATGTATTTGTGTTTTATTTAGTGAAATCGGACAACCGTCGTGTGCGCCCAATCTTAACCGTCAAAGATCGTTGTCCTGAGTCATGTTTTATTATAAATAAAAGATTGCTGTCATGCTATTGCAGATTTTGGAGAAAGAAAGCTTCCCGGAATGCGGCGATCTTCTCATAGTGACGACTACTTGAGGGTCACGACTCCTAGGTTTGTTCTTATATTCCCTTGTATCCTCCTCTTGCCGCTGCACTTTTCTATTCCAAAGTCCCCCCACAAAACCATCAGCCCCTCCTTGAAACCCAATAGCAAAGCCCTGCCCAACCTAGTCCACTGAAAACCCAGATTTTTTCCAGGTTTACCATAAAGCTAGCCTTCCATGAAGGCCAAAAATCCTCCCCGGAATCCCAAGCAACAACTCCTTTAATCCCTTACAATTTTCCCTGGATCGCATGCCCAGCACATCCCAAATTCCACTGCAACCCACACTTACTGAACAAATTGCTTCCCCTTTTCCTCCAGAAATCCCACCCAATAACCCATCCGCCCCCTCTACACAACCTTTTCTCGCATTAGCCACAGTTTTCTCCCAGCAAGCCTATGCTCCAACAAACTCAGTCCAACAATTGGATTCCACCCCCACTCTCCCTGTTACCTGCTTCCAGGCCAATCCAACCAGCAGCCTTAAATCCAGCCCTTCCCCACCTCCAATACCTTGATTCCATTCACGATACAACACCATACAACATTCTTTCCTCCTCCAGACAACCAACCACCCACGAGTCTCCGGATCTCCATTGGACGGCAACACCCCTTACTCTGTGAGTGTTTTTGTTGTAATATTGAGAATCTCATGTGTAAGCTATAAATAGCCGGCTTATGCCCGAATGATATTATGGTTTATTTTCATTCAACTTGGTATCAGAGCACGGGGGAGAAAAAACCGCTCGGTGACATCGGCGAACTCCGCGACATCGGCCTCGCCGCTCGCCTCCAGACTTGCCCCTCGCTCCCGATCTTTCCATCGACGGCGGACCTCCGCCTCTAGGCTGCGGGAACGCTCCTTCCGCAGCCCCATCCAGGGTTTCCGCCTCTGTGTTCATTCGACGGAGGACCTCTGCCCCCAGGGCTTCCAGATCTGTGCTCGACGGAGGACCTCCACCTCTAGGGTTGCGGGAATGACCCTCCCGCCGCTGAATCCAGCGGTTGTCGCCTCCTCCGGCTAATGCGTGACCGGACGTAGCGGGTAAACAAAGTATCAGCGAGTCTTCATCAACAACACGTCCGCACCCTAGCGGATCTGAGGATGTAGTGATCGGATCTAGGGAAGGAGGAGGCATCGGTTGGTACCGAACAGGATGTGGTGATCGGCGAGGAAGTTGATCCATGACGTCGAAGGAAGGAACAGTGGAATATGTCTTCAAGATGTTGGACCCGGATGAGTTGACCACATTGTTGAGAATGTTTGGCTCATGACAACGGTCGGCAAAATTGGAACTTCCAACGATTGATTTGAAGCTTGACGGACCGACGACCTACCTGAGTTGTTCACGCCGTGTGAAGAAAATCCTTGCAGCAAAACAGGTTGGGGGGTTCCTGATAGGGGTGTTAAAGAAATCAGAGAACTCATCTGGAGATGAGTGAGAGTCGACCCACATGACAGTGTTTATGTGGCTTCTCAGCTCGGTCGTCCCATTGATTTCCGCCATGGTAGATGGCCTCCAGACGGTCATGGAGGTTTGAGACAAGTTGAAGAATGTAGAAATGGCCGGAAACTTATGTATATATCTTGAGTATGTAAATACAAAGAGAGTATAAAAATATATAGGATAGAAAGAGAGGAAACAAATCCTATACAAGATGTGGGACTAAAGAAGAAGAAACATAAATGGGCCAACAATACATGGGCCCAATACAATAGTTATTCTAACACTCCCCCGCAAGCTGGAGCGTACAAATCGTATGCACCAAGCTTGGACAAGCATTGATAGAAGGATGCTTTGGGAAGAGCCTTTGTGAGGACATCTGCAACTTGTTCCGTCCCTGGAACATGCTTTAAATCGAGCTTCTTCATTTGAACTTTCTCTCGAACGAAGTGCCAATCGACTTCAATGTGCTTCGTTCTTTCGTGGAAGACTGGGTTCTTGGCGATATGTATAGCCGCTTGGCTATCACAAAGAAGTAGAGCAGGAGAAGGTAATTTTACACCCAGATCAGTGAGAAGACTTTCAAGCCATGTGAGTTCGGATACAACAGAAGCCATTGCGCGGTATTCTGCCTCAGCCGATGAGCGAGCAACGACCGCTTGTTTCTTGCTTCTCCATGTAACCAAATGTCCCCCAAAGTATGTGCAGAAACCACTAGTAGACCGCCGGTCATCAAGAGAGCCCGCATATTCCGCATCAGAGTATGCCACTAAGGTAGGAGCAGACGAGGAAGTTCGGTACACAAGTCCTTGACCCGGGGCTGTTTTTAAGTACCTCAGAATGCGTTCAACCGCCAGAAGATGAGACTTGCGAGGAGAGTGCATGTATCGACTGACAAGACCAACAACAAAGGAAATATCTGGTCGGGTAACAGTAAGATAGATCAACTTTCCAACAAGTCGTCGATAATATTCAGGGTTCTGGAGAAGAAGATCCGAGTCAGAAGTCTGAGCACACAACTTGTGGTTTACATCCATAGGGGTATCACATGGCTTACACCCTAAGAGGCCAGCATCATGAAGAAGATCAGTACAGTATTTCCGTTGAGATAGAATAAGGCCGTCCGGTCGCCTGGCAACCTCAAGACCCAGAAAATATCGCAGAGTCCCCAGGTCCTTTGTCTGAAAGACCGAGTTCAGATGTGCTTTGACTGCATGTATCCCTTGTGAGTCATCTCCTGTGATGATGATGTCATCAACATATACTAATAGAAGGACCGTCCCTGATGGTCGGTGACGAGTGAAGAGCGAGAAGTCAGCCGAGCTTCGGCTAAAGCCGACAGCTCGAAGTACTTTACTGAATTTCTCAAACCAGGCCCGGGGAGATTGTTTGAGACCATACAGAGCCTTGTGAAGGCGGCAAACCTGAGACTCCCCCGTGGTCTCAAACCCGGGCGGTTGTGGCATGTAGACCGTTTCCTGGAGATCCCCATTTAAGAAAGCATTCTTAACATCAAGCTGAAAGAGAGGCCACCGGCGATGAACAGCGACAGAGAGGAGGACCCGAACGGAATTGAGCTTGGCAACCAGAGAAAAGGTTTCCTCATAGTCGAGCCCCTGTTGTTGAGTGAAGCCGCGAGCGACAAGGCGAGCCTTCAGACGGTCGATCGTCCCATCAGCAGCATGTTTGATGACAAAGACCCACTTGCAGCCGACCGGTTTCTGACCCGGAGGGAGGGGGACAACGGACCATGTCTGGTTAGCCCAGAGAGCAGACATCTCCTCGTCCATGGCTGCCCGCCAGCCCGGATGTTGAAGCGCCTCCTGTACAGAGTTAGGAACAGAAACCGAAGAAAGAGAAGTAGCAAAGGTGTGCAGAGGTGGAGAGAGGCGATGAAGAGAGACGTAGGCCTCCAAAGGATGGGCAGTGGGGGGCGTTACCTGATCAGAGGGACGCGAAGTGTCCATGGCAGAGGTCGGCGGCAGAGGGGCAACGGAACAGGGAGGGCGACGAGTGTAGACCCGGATAACGGGCGGTTTGATGGTAGGAGCGGGGGGAGGAGAGAGCGGGGGTGGTGGTGGAGTAGCAGGAATAACGGGACGAGGGAAGGACGGCGGGAGAGGAGGCGGGGTGGGAGCAGGAGGGGAGGGAGCAGGAAAGAACGGTTCGTCTTCCCGGAAGGTAACGTCCGCAGAGACAGTGACCTTGCCGGTAGCGGGTGAGTAACAAACATAACCCTTCTGGGTGTGGGAGTAGCCAACAAAGATGTGTTTCGCCGCCCTAGGGTCCAATTTATCGGAGGCGGGCCGAGGCAGTGGACATAGCAGGTGCTTCCGAAGATACGGGGGGAGAGAGGGAAAGCCGGAGTGGAGGGAAACAAGATGCTGAAGGGAGTCGCATAATTGAGGACAGAGGAAGGGAGGCGATTAATGAGAAAGCAGACAGTGGAGACCGCAAAGTTCCAGTAGGCTTTAGGAACATGCATTTGGATCATGAGGGAGCGGGCAACGTCCAATAAATGACGGTTCTTGCGTTCGGCAACCCCATTTTGTTGCGGGGTATACGCACAAGAGGTTTGATGGAGAATCCCGTATTCCGTACATAAGGTGGTAAAGTCGTGGCTGGTGTACTCACGAGCGTTATCAGTACGGAGAGTTTTGAGGGTGGTATGGAATTGTGTCGGGTCTCGAGGACAAATGCCCGAAACACCCGGGGAAGCTCGGAGCGTTCGCGAAGTAAGTAGAGCCACGTGGTGCGTGAATGATCATCAATAAAGGTGAGAAAATAACGATAACCACATATACTAGGAATCCGAAATGGTCCCCAAATATCCGAATGAACAAGATCAAAAGGAGCCGCACTCCGAGTACAATGCGAAGGAAACGAAGAACGTGTCTGTTTGCCGAGAATACATGAATCACACTGAAAAGAAGTAAAAGAAAGGTCTGGAAGAGCCCGCTGGAGAACTGGCAGAGGGGCATGACCAAGGCGGCGATGCCAGGCAGTGGAGGAGACGAAGACAGAGCGAGCGGAGAGGCATCGAGAAGGTAGAGCCCATTCCGCAGCTGACCTTTACCAATGGTAGTCCGCGTCCGCCGATCCTGTATAACAAAAGAAGAGGAAGTGAATATAACAGAACAATCCAAGTCACGCGTAAGACGCCCAACAGAGAGTAAGTTAAAAGGGGAACTCGGAACATGAAGAGCCGAGCGAAGAAGGAGGGATGGGTGGATAGAAAGATCGGCCGAGCCGGAGACAGGAACCAGCGCCCCATTGGCCACGGTGATGGACTGCGGATAAGGAGAACCCGAGTACTCGGCAGGCCGTTGCGAAGTGATGTGATGAGTAGCGCCAGAGTCCATAATCCAACCCGGGCTGTGGGAGAGACAAGCAGTACCTGTGTGGGAGACGGAGGCGACAGAGGCCGAGGGGGGGGGGGGGGTTGAGCAGCCCCTGGAGATGCTGGAGCTGAAGACGGACGGTCTCGAGATCCGGAGGAGCGTCAGTAACGGCAGAAGCCGTCGGGCGAGGGGGGTAGCCGATCTTCTTGTAACAAGCCGCCTCAAGATGGCCATCCTTGCCGCAGAAGGAGCACTTTGGCCGGCCACGGCCGCCACGGCCCCGGCCCCGCGAGCCCGACCGTCCCCCCCGAGTAGAAGTGGGAGGAGAGGGTAAGAGCGGAGAGGCATGCTGAAGGAGAGCCGGTGGAGAAGGAGCTGGAGGATCTGGAGGAGGCGAGACCCGGAGAAGCATGGAGCAGACATCCAAAAAAGAGGGCGTAGTAGGAGCGGCCAGGACCTGAGCACGAAGGCTTTGAAGATGAGAAGGAAGTCGAGCCATAAGGATGACAATGCAAGCAGCTTCCTTCTGGGCCCGCTGAGCAGCAAGATCAGTGGTCGGCGGCCAGTGCTGGATCCAGGCTTCAGCAAGCGTTTTAGCCTGAGCGACAAACGATGTCATATCTGAGGCGCCGCCAGTGTCGAGAGTGAAGAGATCAGTGAGGATGTCATAAAGATGCTGGAGGCTATCGCGGCCAGAATACAAGGAATGGAGCTCATCCCACATAGCCTTGGCGGTGTCGTGGTACATAGCCATTTGATAGGGCTCACCATCCAAGGAGTTCAGAATCCAAGTCTGAACACGACCGTCATTACGAAGCCACTCATCCGTAGGTGTAGAAGGAGGTGCCTGAGTAAGGTGCGGGAGAAGGCCCTTAGCCTGGAGAACCCGTCGAACAGAATGTACCCAAGGAATAAAGTTCTTCTTGCCAGAAAGAGAAATAGTTGTGATCCGGAGCTCATCACGGAGGTCGACAGAACAGGCCGGGCGGTCTGGAGGACAGGCCGGATGGACAGGGGGCGGGCTGGCCGCTGAGCTGGGAGAAGTACCAGAGGAAGTCATGGAGACAGGCCGCACCCCTTAGACGACGAGAGAAGAAGGCCGCGGATAGAGAAAAGCCGGGCGGACTGGGACAAGCCGCACGGACTGAGACAAGTCGGCCGACCAGGAGACGGTAGACGATCGCGACCAAGATGCAAGCGGGAAGGAGACAGATCACACGGTCAGGCAGATCGTATGCGCCGGAATGAGACAAGTCGCGCCGGACTGAGACAAGTCGCGTCGGACTGAGACAAGTCGCGTCGGACGGAGAAAAGTCTCGCGCCTAGGAGAAGGCAGGAGATCGTGACCAAGATGCAGGCGAGAGGGAGACAGCCCGCACGGTCAGGCAGATCGGATGCGCCGGACTGAGACAGGCCGCGCCGGACTGAGACAAGTAGCGCCGGACTGAGATAAGTCGCGCCGGACTGAGACAAGTTGCGCCGGACTGAGACAAGTCGCGTTGGACTGAGAAAAGTTTCGCGCCTAGGAGAAGGCAGGAGATCGCGACCAAGATGCAGGCGAGAAGGAGACAGCCCGCACGGTCAGGCAGATCTGAACAGCGGACAGAAGAGAGAGACCGCGGCGGACAGAAGAGAGGCCGCGACTAGGAGTGAGGCCGCGACTAGGAGAGAGGCCGCGACAGAAGAGAGGCCGCGACAGAAGAGAGGCCGCAGCGGTCAGGAAGAAGAGAGGCCGCGACTAGGAGAGAGGCTGCAGCGGACAGGAAGGAGGTGGTCCCACGGAGAGAGGAAAGGCTATAAAAGCAGGAAGGGGGGGGAAGGAAGAAGGTGGATCCACGAAGAGAAAACAAGAGCAGAGGGAGGCGGACTGAAAGAGCAGGCCGCCAGGAAGCGCGGCTAGAAGCAAAACAGGCCGCGAGAAACAAGCCGCTGGAGGAAGTCTGCGAGAGAGTTTACACAGTGCGGTCAGACGTTGGTAAACCGCGAGAGGCGTAACCTGGCTCTGATACCATGTAGAAATGGCCGGAAACTTATGTATATATCTTGAGTATGTAAATACAAAGAGAGTATACAAATATATAGGAGAGAAAGAGAGGAAACAAATCCTATACAAGATGTGGGACTAAAGAAGAAGAAGCATAAATGGGCCAACAATACATGGGCCCAATACAATAGTTATTCTAACAAAGAACACATATAACGACGTAGTGAACACTCTGCGGGTCTTACAAGTGAAAGGAGAAATTGATGACACTGCTTAGGGAGAGAAAACAGTGCAAGAGTACGCCTTTGAGTTGGAACGACTATGGGTGGATTACGGTCAGGCCTCTGACGGGATGTGTTGCAGCGACTCATAGTGTCGGGCTTCCAAGATCATCGTGGAGGATAGGACGATGAAGTTTCTGAAAGGGTTAGATGACAAGTTTGATCAGCGGAGAGCCCTACTTCTCTCTGGTATGAAGATTCCCCCACTCACCGAGGCTATCTCTGCTATGATTCAGGATGAGACATGTATCAAACTTCATGTAGGGACTGGAGGTTCCACGATTGCGAAGTCAGTACTAGTGGTTGCTGCCCCTGATGTTACAAGACCGAGGGAAGAAACCCGACGGTGCTACGATTGTAGCGAGGTAGGCCTTCTGAGGCAATCATGCCTTAAGCCGCCCAAGGAGAAAGATTTGGGTGGTGGAGGGGGACGTGGTCGGGGACATTGTCGTGCAAGAGGTGACAGAGGAGGCTACCGGGCCAATTTGTGTATGACTGGGAGTGCGGAGGAAGTTGACATTATCTACACAGAGGAGGAGCATACCCTGCTTAGCATGATGGAGGGCATCAAAAGGAAACCGATGGGCAAGGGGATCAGAGATGGAGCTGGGGGAGGTCACTATGTATGCCCACCCAACTGATGGATCTCGCGCTCTTGCGTCCATATCTTCTTCAAGGGCATCAGATTGGATCATTGACCCAAGCGCATCACGTCATGTGACTGGAAATGCAGGCGAGCTCTCCTACACTCGTCTTGCTACTGCAGTTAACATCCAGACGGCGTACAGTACGGTCCAGCCAGTGGTCGGTAAGAGTGTTGTTAATTGTTCAGGTTCAGTAAAACTATCCAATGTTTTGCTTGCTTCTTCATTCGCAGTTAATTTTTTATCCATTAGTTCCATAATCATTCAACTGAGATGTGCTGTTTCTTTTGATATTCCCAAGGTGACTTTCCAGGAGAAAGAGACGAGGCGGATACTTGAGACTGGGACTTGACATGACGGGTTGTGGTATCTGGACCGAGAAGGATTGAACGAAACTCTTGTATCTGTGGTAAAGAATATGGGAGCTAGATGACAGAAGATGCGTGTCGTGGGTATGTTGATACTACATCACAAGAGATTGGGGTACTCTCCTTTAACACTGTAGATAGATTATTTTCAGCTATTTTTGAAAGAGCAAATAAAACAAAATTGGTGTGTGATGCTTGTGATTTAGGGAAGTTTACTAAGAGTTCGTATGCTAGTACGGGCCAAAGAAGCTCTTCTATTTTTAATGTCGTTCATTCCGATGTATGAGGACCTTGTACTGTAAGCTTTTTGAATAGTTATAAGTACTTCGTAACTTTTATTGATTGTGCATCTCGTGTTAGTTGACTATATTTGATAAAAACTAAGAGTGAGGTACTTACTCGCTTCTGAGATTTTCATAAGCTTGTTCAGACATAATACACTACAGTGATTAAGGTACTAATATTAGATAACAGAACAGGATACACTAACAAGATAATTGAGGAATACTTCTCAACCCATGGAATACTGCACCAGATCTCCTGTGCCTACACACCGGCACATAACAGAGTGGTGAAAAGGAAGAACAGACACCTGGAGGTGGTAAGGAGTATGATGCTTAACATGAATGTTCCTCAGAGACTGTGGGGAATTTTCAGTGTTAACAGCGACACAACTAATCAATAGGATGTCATCAAAGATTCTAGAGTGGAAGTCTCATTGTCAGCAGTTGTAAGGACATAATGAGGGGATACTTCCTTTGAAGGTATTTGGGTGTGATGTGCTTCGTGAGGACAACCAGTCGGGTGTTGGTAAGCTTGATGCATGAGCAGTCAAGTGTATGTTCGTGTGCTACTCTCGCACTCAAAAGGGATATATGTGCTGGAGTCCAGTGGAGAAAAGATGTTTTGTGAGCATGGATGTTCACTTCAGAGAGTTAGAGCAATACTACCGACAAAAGGGAGCCCTACCCGTATTAGACTTGTCAGATACGAAAGGTATGAGGCTAGAGAGAGAAAGGTTGGTGACAGATCTGAGGGTATGACAGGGAGGATTTGTGGAGGAGCAGGATAGTGATGAAGAGCAGGAGGAGGAGAGACGAGATGTGAGACCTACGACTCATGGGGAGCTGCTGACATACAGTAAGAGAAGGAAGCTGCCAACAGTACTAGATCCAGTGCCAACAGTTTTAAATCCAGTGCCTGTGCCCGGTCTAGCTCATAGTCCCTTGGATACGACGCTCCCTACTCCTGGAACACCTACATTACCACGAGCCTCAGGTGATATCCTTTACCCTTCCCCTACTCCTCTTCTATCGTTACAGAGGACTACTCGCAACAATGCGGGAAATCCTCCTAATAGATACGGATGAGACCTTGCGTCCTTTGTGTCTTATGATCATATCTCCTCTACTCACGGGTCATTCATTGCATCTTTGGATAGTATTATTGTACCTAACAGTTGGTAGGTTGTTAAAGATGATCCGAAGTGGAAGGCAACAATGAAGGAAGTGATGAGAGCTCTTGAGAAGAACACGACCTAGGAGCTGACACAGCTGCCAAAAGATAAGAAGGCCGTTGGGTGCAAGTGGGTGTTCACTGTGAAGCAGAACCCAGATGGACAGGTCGAACGCTACAAGGCTCGATTGGTTGCCAAGGGGTACAACCAGACCTATGATATCAACTACGACGAGAAATTTGCACCCGTTGCAAAGATGAGCACTATTATGACTCTGATCAGCCTGGCGGCGAATGGTGAATGGATATTGCACCAACTAGATGTGAAGAATGTATTTCTTCATGAAGATCTAGCAGAGAAGGTGTACATGGAGATACCACCTGGGTTTGACACGACCAAGACAGAAGGCAGAGTCTGCAGGCTGAAATCTCTCCATGGACTGAAGCAGTCACCCCGCGCGTGGTTCGACAGGTTCAGAAAAGCGATGATTGAGATGAGATATCACTAGATCAATGTAGATCACACAGTTTTTTCCAGGCAGAATGAAGGTCACATCACTATACTTGCGGTGTATGTGGACGATATGATCATTACAGGGGATGATGAGTAGAAGATTTACCACCTCAAAGGGGCTCTTGCTAAGGAATTTGAGGTGAAGGATCTGGGCTTTCTTAGGTACTTCCTTGGGATTGAAATCGTTTATAAGGCAGAGGGGATAGTCCTTTCCCAAAAGAAATACGCGTAGATCTCCTCACTGAAATTGGGATGTTGGGGTGCAAACCTGCCGCGACGACAATCGATCAGAGGTTTAAACTGGATGCAGAGGCCGGCCAACCAGTAGATCGTGAGTTGTATCAAAGGCTAGTTGAGAGGTTGGTTTACTTGAGCCACACTCGTCCGTATATCTCCTTCTCTGTGAGCGTGGTGATCCGCTACATGCATGACCCAAGGAAGGGTCATATGGATGCAGTGTACCAGATTTTGCGATACTTGAATAGTGCTCTTGGGAAGGGGCTGACCTTCAGAAGGAATGAGCATGTGAAGATTGAGGGCTATTGTGACTCTGACTGGGCAAGCTGTGCAGATGATAGGAGGTTCACTTCAGGCTATTGCATATTTGTGGGAGGCAATCTGGTCTCTTGGAGTAGCAAGAAACCATCAGTAGTGGCTAGATCGACAACAGAGGCAGAGCACAGAGCCATGACATTAGGGGTTGCAGAGCTCTTGTGGCTGGGAGGGATGCTTGTGGAGTTGAAGTTGGATCGAGGAGATATGATGAAGCTATGGTGTGACACTCAGTCAGCCATCAGTATTGCAAATAATCCAATCCAACATGATCGAACCAAGCATATAGAGATTGATAGGTTTTTTATAAAAGAGAATCTTGATAGTGAGCTACTGGAGTTGAGTCATGTCTCAACAAAGGGTCAGGTTGCAGACTGCTTAATCAAGAGACTCAATTCAAAGGATATGATCAGGGGTTGTAATAAGATGGAATTAGTGAATATCTTTCGCCAATCTTGAGGAGTGTTGTAATATTGAGAATCTCATGTGTAGTCTATAAATAGCCGGCTTATGCCCTAATTATATTATGATTCATTTTCATTCAACTATTGTTGTATGGAACATTTTTTTAGCATTAATATATGGTGTTGTGTTATTATTTTTTTGGATCAGTACTATTTGTGGAATTTTGTTTTAGATATCTTGTGATTTGTAAGAATCATTCACCGCGCGGTCTTATTTTGACCCTCCACGCGGAGGTAAACCTAAGCTTGCTTCTTCTTACTGTAATGTAATTGCTCTGCTTAAATTATCAACATCCGATTTAATATTTTATTACTTGTTTTGTTCTCTCCATCGTGTCCCGTTTGCATGCTACATATATGAGAACTACTTTTCTACACCTCACTTAGGGTTGCTTGTTATACACACACCCACGTATCCTACCCTTCATTAGATAGTGTTTAGGTTCATTGCATGATTACTTGCATTACATCTAGGGTTAGAGAATTATCTATCCGCGGCTTGTAGATTCGTCCCGCGTCAATAACCACTGAGAGCGAAGACATGTAATTACATTGTATAGCAAGAGCTCACATAGTATAATTTTCGGAGAAGTGCACACAATATATTTTTCAGCAGCCGTGGGGTGAACATCAATATGTAGAAATTTGTTTAATTCTTATTCTTGATGATAAGCTTACTGAGAGTGGCCAGTAACTTCAATGGGGTTGAAACTGGAAGAAGCAATGGAGAGGAGATACAATGAGGAGGCGTTGAGATAAATTTTGATGCTCTGTGATGATCAGATGCTGCATAGGAGTCGATGAAAGCAAATATGTTGGCCTAACATAAAGTCCACAACGATGCGGAAAGATAATATGCCCACAATTGAAAAGAGACCAGCCCCCATGGAGTCCATCGAAGAGGCGGAGGAGATGATCAAGCACACCAAGGAACTCCATGAAGACATTGGTGGGGAAATGATTGTCGATGTCATCAGCGACAACAAGAAAGATTCCAATTAAGAGAGGCATCACTGGATGCAATAGGATATATCTATTATCTACACATATATATATTTGTGTGCAGTGATATTCCTGATTAATAAAATATGATCTTTATATACTACAGGAAATAATCTATACTTTATACTGAGAATATCATAATAAACAATATGCTATGTTTACCATGTACTGTGTTAAAAATATCAGCTTTACAGGGCACATGTCTCAAGGGGTGATCATTGAGAGACTTGGGGTAACACCATACCGTATTTTTACAATTGAGGAGCTTGACGAAGCTACCAATGGCTTTGACTCATCCAGTCTGATTTCAGAAGGTCCTCAAGGACAGGTACGTGCAGACTAAAGGCAAAACGCGTTGAATAGTACTTGCATTTTATCAATTTTTAGAAAAATACCTTTCTATTTCAATCATTGTGGGCAATGCCAGAATCACACTCTTTCTTTGCCTTAATTCTACGCAACCTTTTTTGTAAATTTCTTTCCTAAAAAAAGACTATATATAAGAGATGTCTTGCATTTGATGTCATGACTTGGTCTAAGATGTTCTGATCCACTTCCTCTTGTTTTATTTTATTCAAAATCCACTGTATGTAGCTGATAAATGTTAATTTAATGATTAGTGGAATAATTACTACTAAACACCAGAATAAAGTTTAAAAATGTGGAGGTACTTTTTGAAAAGGAGATGAAACCCATCCCAGTGTATTTATTAGAGCATTGACCTATGCCTAAACCAAACCGGCAGGTCACTAAGTCTTATAAGTTTTTTCTTCAAAGGTATTAAATAGAAAAATAAATTGACTAGGAAAAAAATGAAATAAGATAGTCTTGTGGAGCAGTGAATCAGATTACTTGGATGTTTAAGGATCCAGCAACAAAGATGAGGATGCCCTGGGCCTGTACGCCCTTTCTCCTACCACCGGGGCAATAGCCTTGATTGTAATTTTGGAGGATGGGGTGGGGTGGGGGGGATAGCAACTCCACATATATCGATTCTCCAGTAGCCCCTGGTCAATAGGTTCTATAACCCTAAGGACGATCACAGAGTGTCGTGAGAATCACTCCCATTCTCCTCATCGCACTTCGATAAATTTAAGGCTTCCTTGACTTCGTGTCGGCATAATCAAATGACATTAGATTTAACACAATAGAGGTAGCAAGAGGATTTTTTTTATTAAAATCATTAAATTTCTTTATTGATAGTCCCAGAAATAGGAAAAAAATGTAAATCTTAGTAAGGTGCGAAACTAGCACAATCAATTGGCTGCACTTTTACAGAATTATTCTTCATAAAAATGAAAAAATCTCAAAGATACTATGAAGATAATAAAAATATCCTAAACAATAGTGTGGGATGTGTGAGTAAAATAATAGTCAAAAAAACATCACATTCTTGTTAATAATGCCATCTATAGGTAGAGTTATATTTTGGAGAGTCAAGGAGATAACGGTCTCACAACATTAATGGCCCGTTCATTTGAATGGAATTATGGTCTTTAAATTGGAGGTCTAATTCCAATTTTGTTACTCGGTGTGCACAAGGGTGAAATTGGAATTCATTTTAAACTAAATCCAATTCTTTTCAATCTGTATAAAAATTGAAGAATTCCGCCATGTTTGGCTCATATGAATATATATAAGATATTCTTTGCATTAATAAATGTGATAATTTATTTATTCAAATCTTATATATGTTTCTTGAGGCCCCGATTAATGTTCTCATAGTTTGTTGAGTTTGATACTGTTAGAAAAGCCCATGTAAATTGGCCCATATTGGGCCCTTGTTTTCTCCTCCTTTCTTCTTCTCCTTTTAGTCCCACATCATTGTATAGGATTTCTTCTCTCCTTTTCTCCCCTATATATTTGTATTCTCTCCTTGTATTTTGATATAGAAGCAATACATACAAGCTTTGAGCTTTTCCAACATGGTATCAGAGCCAGGTTATCCGACCTCGCGGTTTCCCCTTTTCTAACCGTCCGGCTTTGCTTCTCCGCCTATCCGCTCTCCCTCTGCGGCCTCCTCCTCTACCCGCCCGGGTAGCAACCTGTTCCTGCCCATCTCTTCTTTCATCGACTTCTCCCTCTTAAGCCGCTGACTCTCCTCTTCCTCTCTCCCTCCCGTGGCTCCACTCCTCTGCCCCTTTTATATCTTCTACTCTCTCCCGTGGGACCCACTTCTCTCTGCTTCTAGCCGCTTGCGGTTTGTCTGCTTGCCGCTTGCGGTCTGTCTGCCTCTAGCCGCTCGAGTTCCTCCTCGCGACCTCTCTCCTCTAGCCGCTCGAGTTCCTACTCGCGGCCTCTCTCCTCTAGCCGCTCGAGTTCCTACTCGCGGCCTCTCTCTCCTAGCTGCTCGAGTTCCTCCTCGCGGCCTCTCTCCTCTAGCCGCTCGAGTTCCTACTCGAGGCCTCTCTCCTCTAGCCGCTCGAGTTCCTACTCTCTCCTCTAGCCGCTCGAGCTCCTACTCGCGGCCTCTCTCTCCTAGCCGCTCGAGTTCCTACTCGCGGCCTCTCTGCTCTAGCCGCGCGCGTCCCCCCCCAGTCTTTCCTCTGCTGGTCGCACGATTTGTTCTCACCGCGGCGGCTTCTTCTTCTATTTCTCCTTCTCGAGCGGTCTCTGCCCCTCCAATTCGCAGCGGTCTTCCCCGGCTCCATGGGTTCCTCTGTTGACTCTACCGGACAGGCGGTTACTCCTCCTGCTGACCGCCCGACCTCTCTTCCAGATCTTCGCGATGAGTTGCGGATCACCACTATATCCTTATCTGGGAAGAAAAACTTTGTTCCATGGGTCCACTCTGTTCGACGTGTTTTTCAGGCCAAGGGTCTTGTGCTTCACCTTACTAACGCTCCTCCTGTTCCCAATATGGAGGAGTGGCTTCGCAATGACGGCCGAGTTCAAACATGGCTCCTTAATTCTCTAGAGGGTGAGCCATATCAAATGGTCATGTACCATGAGACCGCCAAAGCCATGTGGGAGGAGCTTCACTCCTTATACTCTGGAAAGGATAGTCTTCAACACCTCTATGACATTATTACCGACCTTCAGTCCCTTGATGCTGGTGGGGCGGCTGACATGACCTCTTTTGTTGCTCGGGCCAAAACTCTGGCCGAGGCCTGGATCCAGCATCAGCCTTCTACCATTGATCTTGCTGCTCAACGCACGCAAAAGGAGGTCGTCTGCATTGCCATGATGATGACTCGGGTCCCACCTCACCTTCAGAGCATTCGGGCTCAAGTATTGGCTTCAGCTTCTACTCCCTCTCTCTCGAATGTTTGCTCTATGCTCCTTCGCGTTTCACCACCTCTGGATCCTCCGACACCCTCCTCTCCGGCTCTCCTTCAGCAGACCCCTCCTCCCTTACTTCCCCAACCGCCTTCTGCTCGCGGTGGCCGTTCCGGCTCTCGCGGAAGGGGACGTGGGGGTCGGGCCCGCTCCAAGTGCTCCTACTGCGGCCGGGATGGCCACACGGATGCTGTTTGTTACAAGAAACATGGCTATCCTCCTCGCCCCACTGCGGACGCTGCTGATGGCTCCTCCTCCACTGGTCCCGACCTTGCGTCTGTCCGCCTCCAGCTCCAGCACCTCCAGGGACTTCTTAGCCCTCCTCCTGCCTCTGTTGCCTCCACCTCTACTGCAGGTATTACTTGCCTTTCCTCCGGTACGCATTGGATCTTGGACTCCAGAGCTACTCATCACATCACCTCGCTGCGGCCTCTCCAGTACTCGGATGCTCCTCATCCGAAGTATGTCACAGTCGCTAATGGTGCGACTGCTCCGGTCTCCGGCTGTGCCGACCTCTCTCTTTCCCCCTCCCTCTCTCTTCGCTTGGCTCTTTATGTTCCGAGCTCTCCGTTTAACTTACTTTCTATTGGCCGCCTCACTCATGATATGGATTGTTCCGTCACATTTACTCCCTCTTCTTTTTTGATACAGGATCGGCAGACGCGGACTACCATTGGTAGCGGACGACTGCAGAACGGGCTCTACCTTCTGGATACCTCTCCGACTATTCTCTCTTCTGTCTCCGCTGTGGACTGGCATCGTCTACTTGGACATGCCCCTCTTCTTGTTCTCTGAAAGGCCCTGCCTGATGTTTCGTTACCTGTTTTTCATTGTGATTCCTGTATTTACGGCAAACAGCCGCGTACTTCTTTTCCTGCTCATTGTACTCGGAGCGCTGCTCCCTTTGATTTACTCCATTCCGATATCTGGGGTCCTTTTAAAGTTACCAGTATCTCTGGTTATCGTTATTTTCTCATCTTCATTGATGATTACTCTCGCACCACATGACTTTACCTCCTTCGGGACCGCTCCGAGCTCCCGCGCATATTTCGCGACTTCATTCAAGAAACTCGCACGCAATTCTCCACCACTATTAAAACCGTGCGCACCGATAACGCTCGCAAATACACCGGCCATGAATTTGCCACCCTCTGTGCTGAGTTCGGTATTCTTCATCACAGCTCCTGTCCCTATACCCCCCAACAAAATGGGGTTGCCGAACGGAAGAACCGCCACCTGCTCGACGTTGCCCGCTCTCTCATGATCCAAATGCAGGTTCCAAAACATTACTGGAACTTTGCGGTTCCCACTGCCTGCTTCCTCATAAACCGCCTCCCTTCCTCAGTTCTCAACTTTGCCACCCCATTCAGTCTCCTCTTCCCCTCCACTTCGGCTTTCCCTCTTACACCACGGGTCTTTGGCTGCACCTGTTTTGTCCACCTCCTGGGTCCCTCCTGCGATAAGTTGGACCCCCGGGCCGCCAAATCCATTTTTGTCGGCTACTCTCGCATCCAAAAGGGTTACCTATGCTACTCTCCGGGTACTCGGAAGGTCATCGTCTCCGCCGATGTTACTTTTTGGGAAGATCAACCATTCTTCTCCCCTACTCCTTCCTCCACGCCGCCATCTCCACCGCTCCCTCTACCCCGGCCCGTCATCCCTACTACTGCTCCTGTTTCCCCATGTACTTCTTCCTCTCCACCTGCTCCCTCTCCACCTGCTCCCTCTTCTTTCCCTCCACCTGCTCCCTCCAAGCCGCCCGTTATCCAGGTTTACTCTCGCCGCCTTCCCCCTGCTCCGCTGCCCCTCTGTCGTCGGCCTCTTCCACGGCTACCCCGCGCTCTGCTGATCAGGTATCTCCCTCCACCGCTCATCCTATGGCGAATTATGTCTCCTTGCATCGCCTTTCCCCCACCTACACACCTTTGCCACTTCTCTTTCCTCTATTTCGGTTCCTAACACTGTGCAGGAGGCGCTAGCACATCCCGGCTGGAAGGCTGCCATGGAGGAGGAAATGCCGGCCCTCTGGGCCAACCAGACCTGGACTCTCGCACCGCTTCCCCCGGGTCAGAAACCGGTTGGGTGTAAGTGGGTCTTCGTCATCAAACACGCCGCTGATGGGACGATTGACCGTCTCAAGGCTCGGCTCGTCGCCCGCGGCTTCACTCAACAACCCGGGCTAGACTATGAGGAAACCTTTTCCCCGGTGGCCAAACTCAACACCGTTCGTGTTCTTATCTCGGTGACTGTCCATCGCCGGTGGCCCTTACTGCAACTGGATATTAAGAATGTCTTTTTGAATGACGACTTGCAATAGTCTGTCTATATGCAACAACCTCCCGGGTTTGAGACCACGGGGGTGTCTCAGGTTTGCCGTCTTCAGAAAGCTCTGTATGGCCTCAAACAATCACCACGGGCTTGGTTCGACAGGTTCAGCAAAGCTCTTCGGGAGGTTGGATTTTCTCGCAGCACGGCAGACTTCTCCATGTTCACTCGCCACCGTACAGCTGAGACAGTTCTTTTGTTAGTTTATGTTGATGACATCATCATTACGGGCGATGACTCACAGGGAATACAGGAGGTCAAACGACATCTCGGTATAGTTTTTCAAACAAAGGATCTGGGACCCCTCCGGTATTTTTTGGGCCTTGAGGTTGCTAGACGGCCAGATGGTCTCGTCCTCTCCCAGCGGAAGTATTGTCTCGACCTTCTTCATGATGCAGGTTATTCGGGGTGTAAGCCGATCAATACCCCAATGGATGTGAATCACAAGTTATGTGCTCAGGCTTCCGACTCAGATCTCTTACTTGAGAATCCTGAATACTATCGCCGTCTAGTTGGAAAATTGATCTACCTCACGGTAACTAGACCGGACATATCCTTTGCCGTTGGTATTGTCAGCCGGTATATGCATTCTCCCCGAAAATCTCATCTTCACGCCGTTGAACGCATTCTCAGATACCTCAAAACGGCCCCTGGTCAAGGATTGGTCTACAAGACCTCATCTTCAGCTCCTACATTGATAGCTTACTCGGATGCTGATTACGCTGGTTCTCTTGATGACCGACGGTCAACCAGTGAGTTTTGCACATTTTGGAGGACATTTGATTACATGGCGGAGCAAGAAACAAGCCGTTGTTGCTCGATCATCTGCTGAGGCTGAATACCGGGCAATGACGTTTGTAGTATCTGAACTAACATGGCTGGAGAGTCTTCTTACCGATCTTGGTGTACGACTTCCTTCCCCAGCGCTTCTCCTTTGTGATAGCCAAGCGGCAATACATATTGCCAAGAACCCGGTATTCCACGAGAGAACTAAACATATTGAAGTTGACTGCCACTTCATCAGAGAAAAGGTTCAAATGAAGAAGATTGACTTGAAGCATGTTCCCGGGACAGAACAAGTTGCGGATGTGCTCACTAAAGCTCTTCCCAGTACGCTCTTCTATCAGTGCTTGTCCAAGCTTGGTGCATACGATTTGTACGCTCCAGCTTGCGAGGGAGTGTTAGAAAAGCCCATGTAAATGGGCCCATATTGGGCCCTTGTTTTCTCCTCCTTTCTTCTTCTCCTTTTAGTCCCACATCATTGTATAGGATTTCTTCTCTCCTTTTCTCCCCTATATATTTGTATTCTCTCCTTGCATTTTGATATAAAAGCAATACATACAAGCTTTGAGCTTTTCCAAGAGATACATTTGCCAAAAAAGTTGACTGGAGGCAAACAATGGTGGAGGTTGCCACGCTAAAAAAAATGAAAGTTGTCGGATCATTTTCAAAATTTTAGATAGCCTTATTGTCATTGTCTCAAGATTGCTGGTGGTGACAGTTTGTCGATCTGATCTTCAAATCTCTAAAGATTGCTTTTGAATCGCCGACTCTAAATAATATGGAAGTTGTCAGATCATCCTCAAAATTCCAGGGAAGCTTCTTATCATTCCATGACCGCCGGTGTTGACGGTTCATTGATCTGAGCATTAGATCTCTGTCAATCTCAATCAGACCATCATTATCAAAAATGAAATTAGTTAGTTCGTCATCAAATATTTTGGTAAGCTTCATGTCATTGAAAGTGCGAAAATCAGAGAATACTGAGTTTCACTCTAGATGAGGGTGAATAGAGTACTAAAACTTATTTCCCATAACACTCTAAAATCACAATTTAATAGAATCAACACAATACAATACTAAAATTAAATCTAAGCTATAGAGAGAGAGAAGAAATTTATAGAGGTTCTCCAAAACACAAGTACATCCTCTCTTCCACTACAATGGGAAATTACTACATATTACACACACCCGAATTTTCTAATAAGGAGACTTTTAGAACAACTAAATTTATGAGAGAGATTCTTAGAAATCCTATACAAGGAGATTTAAATTAAAAAATTACTTTTCTGCAGTATAAATCTCAGATGAGACCTGAGATCCTTTTGCAATGAACTTCAGTGTGGATTCAACAAGTGAATGAAATTCTCTTTTCTTAGCCTTCTCTGTAAATTAAGATAGGGTTTTCTTTCAAGAGCTTTTCGTATTCCGATTTTTGTAACTTCTGAAACCTGATGTCCTTTTCTTGAATGATGAAGAATAGTATATATATTCTCATTCAAAATCATTCTGTAGAAGGGACATAGAAGACATTTCCTTGAACTGATAGGTCAAAAAAAAAGAATGACATCATTCATGAATCTTCTTCCTGGATTGACTGGGCTCTTTTCAAGCGGCTCTAATTACTTTTTAAACAGCTATATTTTTCTTTAAAAACTTATGTAATCAATATCCTTCTAAAATCCTTGATTGTCGAATTCCATTAGGCGATAGCCTTCTAGAGCATTCTTTTGAGTATAATTCTTTTCAAAGAACATACTAATCTCCAAATAATATTTGACTATTGACTTATGATACACTCTTTATTCAAATATACCTTTGATCTTCAGGTTGTTATTCAACTACCCCTTCTGACAAGTCTTCATTCTTTAAATATCTTTGAGCTCCTAAAGTCGTTCGACTTTTAGCTTCTAATAGACCTCAGTCTTCAAGCTTCTTCATACTCCGAATGCTATTCAACACATGACTTCTAAAGAACTTCATTCCGCAACAATTCCTTTAATCTTCAGTAGCCATTTGACACATGATTTCTAGAACACTTCATTCTCCAGACTTTTTTATGCTTTGTTAGCTAGTCGACTTAAACCTTCCACGTGTCTTCATCTATTAAAAAACTTCATCTTCGATAAGGGTCGTCTTTGAAAGTATCTTCTTGCATAGGAAAGATTGGCACATGCTAATTAAGTAGGATATTTGTTGAAATCTGCCCTTTGAATTATTCTTGCATGGGATTTCTGCTATTAAAATATATCCATGTATTTTTCATTTAATTGAGTTTTCATGTAATGGTCAAGGAAAGTCTAGCACACAGAAAGACAGATAAATACACTTGAAATATTTTAATTTCTAAAAAATTGGTTGATCGGCGCTTAATGATTGTCGACTCGGAGTTAGAGATCATCGACCAGTGATTGGTGACTGTTAGATTATACTTTATGTTTTATGCTTTAATTATGTATTGTATTCACCTCTATATATAGAGGGTTTCTTGTAATAGCAAACATTCCGATTTTTTCCCGGTTCAACATGGTATCAGAGGGAGAGGTGTTCCGCGTTCCCTAGCCTCCGCCTGCCGTGCCATTCGCCCGCTCCCGCGCAATCCCGCTCACCTTCTCCTTGTGTTCGCCCGCTCCCGCTCGCCGTTCTCCCACTCCCGCTCGCTCCCACTCCCGCTCGATCTAGTTTGCCCGCTCCCGCTCGATCCAGTTCGCCCGCTCCCGCTCGATCCAGTTCGCCCGCTCCCGCTCGATCCTTTCTTCTTCTTCTTCCTCTTCTTCTTCTTCTTCTTCTTCCTCTTCCTCTTCTTCTTCTTCTTCTTCTTCCTCTTCTTCCAGCCGGGTCTCCAACCCTCCTGCCCTCCATCCGGCGCCGGTATGCTTAAGCCGTGAGAGCCCTGTTTTTTTATCCGGCGCCGTTTTTTTCTTTCTTTGGGTGCTCTAATGGAGTGGATCTCTTCATTTTCCCCTCAGTGTTTTTTGATGCCCTAATCCTGTGTTGTCTCTGGATTTCTATTCCTGAGCCATCATGTCTAGGGATGCTGAATCTCCCGCTCCCTCTTCTAGGGTTGCTCCCTCTTCCGGTGTCTCCACTGCGACGGTCCTCTTCCATGGTACTAATGATCATAATACACACCAAATCACTACCATACGTCTTAACGACTCCAATTATCTCTCGTGGTCTCGCTTTATCACTCTGGCACTCAAAAGCCGACGTCTCTTTGGCTGTCACTGGCAAAATGAAGGAGCCCAACATGAATTCTTCTGAATGGCAGCAGTGGGAGTCAGAGAACTCCTTGGTCATGTCCCGATTTACTAACTCGATGCAGGAGTCCATTGCCCGGAACTACCTATTCCTCGACAACGCTGCCGATATTTGGCGCCGCGCAGAGTCTACCTACTCTCGCCGCGGCAATGCTGCTCAGATTTTTCAGTTGCGCCGAAAGATCTCGTTACTTCAGCAGGGTGACCGTCCGCCGTCTGCATACTACTTGAAGTTCACACAGCTGTATCAGGAATATGATCACTTTGATCCTCTTACCTTTGTGAGCCATATTGATGAGACACTGGTTCGGGCACGGGATGACCGCAATCGTATATTTGAGTTTCTTTATGGACTGCATCGCGACTTCGATCAGATCAGTGTTCAGATTTTGGGCCGACCGCTGATACCATCCCTTCCTGAGGTCTATATTATTGTGCAGCAGGAATACGATCGTCACCTGACTCTTATTCCAGACCCGATGTCTGAGGGGTCAGCTTTGGCGGCTGCTGCCCCCCTCTTCTTAGTACTCGTCCATATCGAAACTCCAGATTGAAGGGCTCTGATAAGGATCATCTGCTATGTGATTATTGTGGCCAGAACCGTCACACTCGGGATACCTGCTTCCGGCTTCATGGGTTTCCTAACCCCAGAGTGGGTGCTCTGCCTCGTGGAGGTCGTGGTTCTGGGCGCTCCTCTGGTCATCATGCTGTTCCACGTTCTGCTCATCTTACTGATGCTTCTGTCGCGGTCCCTCCTGGTTATTCCAGTTCTGATGGCTCGGTCCCTCCTGGTGCCCTCCCGCAGGAACGAACTACGAACCTTCAGTTTACAGCTGATGAAATGTTGGCTCTTCGACACATGATGCAGGGCCTTTCTATAGAGCCTTCTGCCTCTTCCTCCTACGCTCACATGAGTCTCCCAGGTGCTCACTCTGCTGCTTCTCATCCTTCTACCCAGTGGATTATTGACTCTGGGGCCACAGATCATATGACTGGGTCCTCTACAGGTTTTATATCCTATACTCCTCTTTCTGGCCGTGATAAGGTGAGCATTGCCGATGGTTCCCTTTCCTCCATTGCTGACAAGGGTTCCATCTCCTGCTCCTCCCTCACCTTATCTTCTGTCCTCCATGTTCCTAATTTTACTCGTAATCTTCTTTCTATTTGTCATCTAACTAACTTCATGCACTGCTCTGTGACATTTCTTCCGTCTTTTTGTGTTTTTCAAAACCTGACGACGGGGAAGGTGATTGGCTTTGGTAGCATGGTAAATGGACTCTATGTGCTCAACTCCGGCCAGGCTACGTCTCCTCTGGCTCTTCATTCCAGCACTGCCCATCCTTTGTACTCGTGGTACTGTCGCCTGAGACACCCTTCTGTTTTTGTTATGAAATTGTTATTTCCTGCTATGTCTACTGTTGTCTGACTCTTTTGTCTATGATGTATGTAGTTTAAACAAACATATCGTACCTCGTTTACACATGTTTCATTGCCAAGTTCTATTCCTTTTGCTGTTATTCATACTGATATCTGGGGTCCTTACCCGACACCTTCTATTTCTGGATGTGTGTGGTTTGTTGACTTTATTGATTGCTTCTCTCGTACTACATGGTTGTATTTGATGCGTAACAAAAATGATGTTTTCTCGATTTTCTGATGGTTTTATTGCATTATCTCCACTCAATTTCACTCTGAAATTAAAATTCTTCGTAGTGATAATGGTCGCGAATACATCGATTCGCACTTTGAGCAATATCTTGTTGATCGTGGTATCCTCCACCAGACTACCTGCGCGTATTCTCCCGCACAAAATGGTGTTGTTGAGCGGAAGAATCGTCATCTCCTGGAAGTCGCTCGTTGCCTTTTGTCCATTATGCATCTTCCGAAATTCTATTGGGGTGATGCCGTTCTTACTGCGACATACCTCATCAATCGTATGCCCCACTCGTGTTCTTGGGAATGCTACACCCCTTGACACTCTTCAGGTGCCCCCTTCTCGGCTTCCCATTAGGGTGTTTGGATGTGTTTGCTTCGTTCATATCCACCACCCCCGCCCTTCCAAACTCGATCCCTAGGCACTAAAATGTGTCTTCATTGGCTACTCCCCAACGCAAAGGGGGTATAAATGTTTCCACCCTCCTACCAATAAAGTATTTGTCACTATGGACGTTACGTTTAGTGAATCCGAAGAATATTATCCTGTCCCGGATGCTTTTCCCTCGCATACTCCCCTTTCTCTTCCCTCGGTTCTCTTGCCCATACCACTACCGTATTCCTCACTTCAGGGGGAGCCTCTTTCTCTACCAGTAGAAGTGAGTCCTCCCGTGACTCCTCTACCAATGGAAGTGAGCTCTCCTCCTGTGCCTCATCTACCAGTGGACATACGTCCTCCTCCTGGGCCTCCTCCTCCGAGCTTGTAGGTTTATACCCGGCGTACAAAGCAGACAAGCACGCAAGATCCGACTATGCTACCAGGACAGTCAGTGGAACCTGATTCAGGGACTTCTGATCAACCAATTTCCATCAGGAAAGGTATCCGGTCTTGCACTCGCCATCCTTTATCACATTATGTATCGTATGATTCTCTTTATACTACCTACAAGGCCTTTGTTTCTTCCCTTGCTGTTTCTTCCAAACCTGAATCACGGCAGCAGGCTCTGGAGGTCCCTATGTGGCGTGAGGCGATGGTTGAGGAAATGAATGCTCTTGAGAAAAACCATACATGGGATTTGGTTCCCCTTCACTATGGAAAGAAGACGGTTGGGTGTAAATGAGTGTTCACTGTGAAACAAAACTCACAAGGGATTGTTGAAAGATGCAAGACTAGGTTGGTGGCAAGGGGTTATACGCAAACTCTTGGTATTGACTATCTGGAGACGTTTGCCCTGGTACTGTCAGGGTCTTGTTATTCTGTGCTGCTTGCAAAGGCTGGGAGCTCTTGCAACTTGATTTGAAAAATGCCTTCCACCACGGTGGTCTAGATGATGAGGTTTACATGTCTATTCCTCCGGACCTCATTCATACAGGTGCTGCAGGTAAAGTCTGCAGATTGAGAAAGACTTTATATGGGCTGAAGTAGTCTCCAAGAGCGTGGTTTGACCGGTTTCTCAAGGCCATGCTATCTTTTGGTTTCCATCAAAGCAATGCTGATCATACTCTGTTTATTAAACGAAGGATTGGAAAACTCACTGCACTTATTGTGTATGTTGATGATATTGTCATAACAGGGGATGATATCAAAGAAATCCAGAGGTTGAAACAGAAATTGGCTAGAGAATTTGAGGTCAAAGATTTGGGTAAACTCAGGTATTTCTTGGGTATTGAAGTTGCTAGATCCAAGTAAGGGATTTTCTTCTCCCAGCGTAAATACACTTTAGATCTCCTTGAGAAGGTGGGGATGAGTGAATGTAGACCAACTGACACCCCGATTGAAGCAAACCATCGATTGGGGCGCGATGATGGAGAGGAAATTGTTGATATCTCTCAGTATCAAAGATTAGTGGGGAGATTGTTATACCTTCCCCACACTCGTTCAGATATTTCCTATGCGGTGATTGTCGTTAGCCAGTTCATGCATGCTCCTAAAACTCGTCATGTTGATGCTGCTCACAGAATACTCCGGTACCTCAAGTCTACACCAGGAAGGGGTATCTTGTTTGCTCCCAATGCCGGACTAAATATTGAAGTCTATACTGACGCTGATTGAGCCGGATCTGTTGATGATAGACAATCAACCTCAGGATATTGTACCCTAGTTGGGGGTAATTTTGTTACTTGGAGTAGTAAGAAGCAACAAGTTGTGGCAAGATCTAGTGCTGAGGTGGAGTTTAGAGCTATGGCTCACGGGGTCTGTGAAGGGTTATGGCTTCGATCTGTGATGGGTGACCTTGGTCTTATTGAAGCAGGACCCATCCGACTGTATTGTGATAATAAGTCAGCCATCAGTATTGCACACAACCCTGTGCAACATGACCGGACTAAACACATCGAGGTGGATTGACACTTTATCAAGGAGAACATTGAGAGAGGAATCATATGCACACCTTTTGTGCCCTCCGACAGGCAGCCAACAAACATTCTCACCAAAGGATTGATCGGGAACATATTTAGCAATATTGTGGACAAGTTGGACATGGTTAACATCACACGCCCAACTTGAGGGGGAGTGTTAGATTATACTTTATGTTTTAATTATGTATTGTATTCACCTCTATATATAGAGGGTTTCTTGTAATAGCGAACATTCCAATTTTTTCCCGGTTCAACAGTGACCATGTCTCAACTAACAGATATTAAAATCAATTAATAGTAATCAGAGTCTAGTAGTCGTCATTCGCTAACGGAAGATATGTCCGCCAATCGAACCAACATTCGCAAATCGTAAACAGAAGAAAATTGAACAGAGATAGCCGCTGGACTTTCACCGACCGAAGATACGAGTTAGCTGTTACAAATTTAATAAAGATTCCTTTCTAAGAAAGAAGAATAATGGTAAATCTTCAATACCATTTATGAGAAATTTTTGGAATGATTTTCATGAGAAACTTGAGTACCACTAAAGTTTTCATTGCCATCCAAAGACCTCATAACCAAAACTACAACCCATTCATAGAAAAGACAGTCAAAGGAGAAAGAAACCTAGTTCTTCTTTGTGAGAGAAAAAAAGACTAGAGATACAAAGAGAGACATCAAAAAGCATCTGTGTGCCGAAAGAAAGAAGCTCTGTAAAAGAAGTCTTTGTAATCAGCTTCTCATGATTTTTACTACAAAAGAGATTGTTCAAAATTTCAAATCTTGAATCCACACCACATGTATTGTAAAAGAGGACTTCGTCTGAGAAGTTCCTTCATTGTGGAAAAACTTTCATCCTATTCTAGTGTTCCAAGAGTCTCATTTCAAAAAACTTGCTTAGGGTTTTGGGAGCCCCCAACAAAAGATTCAGTTTGGTTGTAAGTGTCTCTAATGGAAAAGACTTAGGCCTTGACATAGGCAGTGGATTCCCACCCGTGTGGACGAGTGGACTGCCCTGATTTATTGAGGAACCATTGTAAAATTATTAGTCTCCTCTCTATATACTTATCTAAGGCTAGAGGTCCGTTTGGTGCGATTTTTTTTTGCTCCGGTGAGTTTGGACAAAAATGTCACCGTCATAAAATATGTGTTCGACATGACAGGTTATGACCGCCACCAGGAAAAAAATTAATATAAAAGTAGATGAAGTTCCTTAGATGCGGCCGGGCATTCCCGAACAACGGTTCATAATTACCGTATTCACGGCCTCCACTACCGTGCCAAACATACCTAAGTGGTTAAAATGAGAAAGTGAATTAAGAGTATTATATCATAAGATCATACCTTGTAGAATTAAACGGAAATTCTACGAGTTTGTTATAAATCTGATAATTTTGTATGAATTTGAATGTTAAGTAGTAAGAAAATCAATATCTAATTTAAGTATGCTATATATGAGAATGCTAAGATGGTTATTAAAATTATTAAAAAAACATATTTATAATTGATTATATATGAAAATTGGTGGAAGTGACTGTAACATTGTGAATCTGATGAGGGAGGTCCGATGAGTGTGGGGAGTGCTTTTTGAGTAGTGAAGCCCAGACAAAGTAGGTACTGAAATGAACCAAATCTCACATCAAAATTATAGGAAAAGCTGCCGGGCTTAAGTAATAACTTAGACACTAAATACCAAAGGCACTTTTTCAGAGCAAGTGAGAGAGTTGTGTTGAAAATTTTATAGTTAAGCAAGCTCTGGTGCGAGTTGTCTTGGGATGGGTAACCTTCTGGGAAGTGCTCGTAACCCACAGGTGGAAAAGGGCAAAATCGTGTGGTTTTGCTCAGTATGTGCTGTGAATAATGGATGAACCAAAGCGGACAATATTTTTGATATTATGCGGGTTGAGTTGTTAAAAATTGTACTAGAGTTTTGCCTTGTGTAGTATAATGTGTGGTTCAGGGATAGATCATGCGAAAGCTGGTAGGTCTCTAATATCCTGAACCAGATGAGGGCATGCGGTTCTTTGGGCAGTTAAGCTTAAGCGAAGTAGCTCATAACAGACTTCTAGGTGAAAGGAGGTGCAAGAATGAACCATGAATTAAAGTAAAAATCGTTGGGCTTGAATAATAACTTGGACCCTAAATATCAAAGATGCATTTTCAGAGCAGGTGAGATGGTTATGTTGGAAATTTCATAGTTAAGTGTGCTCCAGTGAGAGTAGTCCTGAGATGGGTGACCTTTTAGAAAATGTTTATATATCACCTGTTGAAGAAAGGCAAAATCGTGCAGTTTAGCACAACATAAATTGGGATAAATCAAAATAGACTACACCTCTGATATTATGAGTGTTGAGTCTTAACAGTGACAACTATCAAAAATAAGATGATAAAATAAGAATTATAGTTTGGACATGTGGCTAGTAGTTGGAGAAATAAAATGACTATTAATTAAGGGTGCTGTTATTAGCAAATCATTACTATTAGTAAACCTTCAAATTTGAAAATGACTATATGAAAACCTTTTTGTTACTAGCAAAGCATCATAAAAAATAAAATTAAAATAAAAATTTTTATTTAAAGACATGCATTCATTCAATATATGCTGATACATATGCTAATATTACTGATGTGCCCTGCTTAGAGGCGTTAGCCGCACCGAAACCGCCATCATTATTGCCGTGCCAACCGCCATCACCGTCGTCGCACCAACCTCCATCTCCGCCGTCGCGCCAACTGCCATCTCCGCCGCCTCACCAAAACCGCCATCGCCGCCGCCGTGCCAACTGCTTTCGCCGCCACCGCACCGAAACCGCCATTGCCGCAGCCGTGCCAACCGCCTAAGCCGTCGCTGCACCGAAACCGCCATCATCGTCGTCGTGCCAATCGCCATCACCGCCGCCGCGCCAACCGCCATCGCCGCCGCCGCGCCAACCTCCATCGTTGCCGCCACATCAAAACTGTCATCGCCTCCGCCTTACCAACTGCCTTCGCCGCTGCTGCACCGAAACCACCATCACCGCCGCCGCGCCAACCGCCATCGCCGCCGAGCTAACCGCAATCGCCGCAGCTGCGCCAACCGTCATCGTCACCGCCGCACCGAAACCACCATCACCGCCGCTGCGCCAACCGCCATAGCCGCCACCGCACCGAAACCGCCATCACCGTCGCTGCAATGAAACCGCCATCGTCGCCGCCGCGCCAACCGCCATTGCGATGAAAAATAATTAAGATTACCGAACAATATATTAATTAAGTTTATCAAACAAAATATTAATTAAGTTCACAAATTTTAATTAAGTTCAAAACAAATTATTTACTTTTGCTCCTGTAGTCGCGAACAAGAGAGGGAGGGGAGTTGCGAGCGGGAGTAACAAAGGTGACGAAATTGAATTAGAACATGAGTTTGCTAGCAGCAGAATTGAGCCTTTCAAAAAGAAAGAAAAAAATAAATTTTGAATGAAATTTAGGTTTGCTAGAAGCCAAATTAGATTTGCTAGTAATAATACCCTTAATTAAGTACCAACTCACTCTTCTTTATATAGGGGAGATAAACTTAGAGCGGGCAAAATACATGTAATACTCATAAATTCTAAGACCCCGCAAGTTGGGCGTGAGATGTTTATCTTGCTCAACTTTCCAACAATCTTTCCAAATACATCATACTCAACTCCTTTTAAGACGAGCCTTGTCATGTCTTCACCCACATTTACCCCCAACTTTCCTTTCCATTTAATGGAACATATTCTCTCTGCTTTAATATTTCTCCGTTCATGTGACCTCACCTATCCCCAGGTACTACACACACATGCAATTCCCATGCCTCCTGATAGTTTTTTTTCCACTTCTTTCAGCCCCGCTCGTCATGCCGCATTCGTTATAACACCACTCATTCACTACTATCCCTTTTTGTTGGCGAAAATTATTTTCGCGCCTCTGATTTCTAAGGATCCCGACAAACACATTTCGCGCCAAAGATTACAAAAGCACTTTATTTTTACACTCTCAACCAAGGCATGTTTTCACTTTACAGACTGGGCCAGGATGGGATTTGCTCTAATTTCAAACAGAATTACCCCAGATCTGCTGCAACTAGGCTGGCGCAGCACCTCCAAGCTACCGAGGTTTCACATGTGCCACCCTTTAGAGGAGCCATCTGAGTCTAGAAGACGCGCCCATGGATCCCTTATGAGCTCGGCCTTGGGGACAAGGTCGCTTTTCAAGATGGGTGTATTGATTACGGAGCAGTTACAAATTATATTATTTGTAATTAATTATGTATGTGTCTTCAGGTACTTTGTCCTGTAATGGGGGTTTCATCTATATAAGAAGCCTTATGTAATGAGCTTTGGTGATCTCTGAGTGTTAGTTTTTTGGGCTCTCATAGGGAGAGATAATTTCTTTTGGAGGACCCAACCTCTAGGTTCTTATGGGAGGTAGATTTCTATCTTCAATCTAGTATTGGGAGCGAATAGAATGCCACTTCATGGTGATGACTTGAGATATTTTAGAATGAAGCACCGACACTTCAAAATGCCCAGCGTGTCCATGTCGGACTCTACGATACTCGTTCGACTCTCCGACACTCGCGTCGGAAGTCCGACACGCTAGCTCACGTGGGACTCGCGTGTCCCGCTCAATCGGACAGATGTGTCCCTAAGCTAGCTATTCATGGGAGGCAGGACGCAATATGTCTTGGAAGTGCAATTTTTGTGAAATTTTTTTTAGAAGTTCATATACAAGAGTGAAAGCACATTTGTTAATGATTGATGAACAAAGAATTGGAAAGTGCGTAAAAGTCTCAAGAAGTGAGCTATTTGAGGTGAAAAAACTAGTAGAAGAGGTGAATGCTTGAATAACGAGTCTTGCTCCTAAAAAAATGTCTTTGCCCCTTCTAGCATTTCAAGTAGTGAATGCGGATCTACTAGTGTGGTGAATATTTTCTCTAGAAAATGGAAGATTGAAAGTGGTGGAAAAGGTTTGCTTGATAATTCATTATTTTTACTGATGATATATAATAGTAATGTGTTAATGTTCTATCATTTTTTGACTTTCTGTTAAGTTTTGCATTTGAATATTTGATGAGTAATATTCAAACATGACTTAATTTATTTGGATATTTGTTAATTATTCTTTTTTTATTTTTTGTTAAATGTTTTAGGATTTTCATAATTATAAATAATAAATATTTAATATACGTGTCCTAGTGTGAAAAACCTTTTTCTGGTCTCCCCAAATGATTCAATAATCGTGCGTAGTTTCAATAAAAGTGTCGCAGTAAAAGATAAAGATCCATAGTACAAAGAAAACATAACACCGCATTTTATTTCAGTTATATACGTTTACTTACATATGGAAATTACATTAAATATGAAATTTAGCTGTACTCATTACAAAAGACACACTCATAATTCTTGCAGGTCGCTTTATGATTTTCTTTAGCTTCCTCGATCCCGATAAAAGTCTTGAGGCATACATTTGCTAAATCCTCAGCGCGCTTCCGCTTTGCTTCCTCTGTCAGGGGAATTCTTTGTGGTGCACTTGCTGACGCCCCTGTTGCCTAAAAAAATGGGGTCCACAATGAGTTAGTATTAAACATATGACTATGCGAGCAAAGTATTTCGTGAACTGATATACATACATGTTGAACCTGAAAATCACGGTTCAAAGAGTTCGGACCTGGGGATAGCTCGCCTTTACTTCCCTCAAACTAATGCCTCAGCTATTGACTTAGAGTTCAAAAACCTTCCCACCAGAATAACCTCAAACAGACCCCGAGTCGCATCGATGAGGTCCCACCACACACCCGAAAGATCTTAAATTGCTTTCCCTCCCAAACCAAAGCTAGACCGAGCACCTTTGGAGAGCCAAGCTTCTGACCCCCACCAGGAAACCACGGTGAGTGATGAGCTGAAACTCCTGCCAACCAAAGCTAGCCAGGGGAATGGAAAACTCCAAAAGATGTCCTCTCGAAAGGTGCCATTGGGGGTCTATTTATAATTTTCTAGGGATAGTCTGCCGTGATCACGCTGTTAGAAACCACGCCGGCCCCGAGGCTCCAAATATATACGGGAATATCGGGCACAAATCCGGTTCATGGTAGACTGCAGTCTAACGACAACATCTCCAACCAAATCTCCCTGTGTCCCACACGGGTAAAGGTCAGGTAGGTTGTTCAGGCCCGGGGCTTGATCCCGGGACCTGCTTTATAAGAAGTTGACTTAGGCGCCTCTTATAAAGAAGGTCCCGGGATCAAGCCCCGGGCCTGAACAACCTACCTGGCCTTTACCCGTGTGGGACCCCAGGAGATTTGGTTGGAGATGTTGTTGCCGTTAGACTACAGTCTACCATGAACCGGATTTGTGCCCGATATTCCCGTATACATTCGGAGCCTCGGAGCCGACATGGTTTCTAACAGGTCATCTTTTGTTAGAAACTAGGCCGGGGTAGACTACAACACCCACCGGTCCTGTCCGACTGCAGTCGAATGACAAGACATCCCCAACCAAATCTCCCCGGGTCCCACATATTGGGTAAAGGCCGGGTAGGTTGTTCAGGCCCGGGGTTCGATACCAGGACCCGCTTTATAAGGCGTGAGGTTGACTCAGACGCCTCTTATAAAGCAGGTCCCGGGATCGAGCCCCGAGCCTGAACAACCTACCAGACCTTTACCCGATATGTGGGACCCCGAGAGATTTGGTTGGGGTTGCCTTGCCATTCGACTGCAGTCGGCCAGGACCGGTGGGTGTTGTAGTCTTCCCCAACCTGGTTTCTAACACTCGCCTTATGAAAACTGTTAAATGTAGCCCAAAGTGGTTTGTCAATAGCGAGATCCTGCTAACCGGAGCAACTAAAGGCAGACCGGAAACGAATTATTGGAAGAAAGGAAAACAAAAATGAATATCCTCTAATGGCGAGTCTGCTCACCTCAGCCCACTCGCCTAGGCGGCGAGAACTCGATGGGACTGAGCTCTTGCCACTCACCCGGTCGGCGGGCACCAAAACACAGCTGGGCACCCGCCACTTTGATTCTCGCCTACGGTGAGATCTCAACTCGCAGGGTCTGCTTACCAATTACTATACTGGATAAGCAGCGAGCACCTGATAAAACTAACTTCTTGCTCCCTGCCTTTGGGTTAGCCGGGCCCACTCGATAAATACGGGGTTGTACAATCCAGACAGTGAGAGATAACAATATGCATATATTACAATAAATTAATATTCAATATTTGCTCTCAAAATTCTCAATGTTTCCTGATCCCCTTTGATGTTTAGTTACATAAAGTAGGAAATATTAATTTGAATTGGGGCCCACCCCTTTAGGGCAAAAATGTTGACAAACCCCTACTGGTGAGTCCATCAGTAAAAAAACCTCTACATCATATGATTCAATTCTTAACATTTCCTTATGCAGAGTTTTATTAATTTATTATCTTGTCGAATTTGAAAAACAAGTGTTTTGAAATATAAATTTTCCCTCAGAATATTGTATCGCTTTTTTTTCCCTCGACCACATGCATTTCATAGCGATATATCATTGAGTTTAAACTCATATGCACAGTCAATGTTATTTTTCAATAATTAAAATAGGAAATATGAAAAGTAATTGAAATAAACATAATTCAATAAATAAGAAACTCACCAACACATTTCCTTTTCCTAAATCCTTTTTGGATCTATCGCCACGCCTATCTTGCGACACCATCCTCTGAACTTGCGACCTCGGAAACCACTGAAATAATACGCACTTTAACTGGGCTGTTACATAATATTCGTAGCGTTAGTGTTTAAAAGATCTAGAAAAAAATGTTTAAATCCGGCAAAATACGAAAACCAACTCAAATAAACGGCAAAAATAAAACACTTATATTTATACTTGCTGTCCAACCCAAACTCACCCTCAAACAAGGCTGCCAACACAAAATAAGCCGCTAAACAACACAAAACAGTCTCTAAACAATACGAAATCAGCCCAAAAAAAGCTAACATAAAGCTCCAAAATAACTCCCTTTCTTAAAATGAATTCACATATCCTTTCTTAACCCAAAAACAGCTCAAAAAGTAATATAAGTACGCTATTCATTCCCAAAATCAGCTCTAATTCGGCTGTCCAGTACATATACAACAAAAGAAATAGTTGTAAAACAGCCCAAAATGGCTAGGCAAACTAGTAATCGGAAAATTCAATTGCTCCTTCCAAATAGTCCTAAAACAGCCACCAAAATGAAGTATCTCAACAATAAAATAACTAGCAAAAACAACCAACTTCTAAAAGTGAAAACAACCACAAAAGTTGTAAAAATAGCCCCAAAACAAAATAGCAAAATTAATACTAATGGCTGACCAACATAGAGGGCAAACTTCAATTTTATATCAGCAAAGCAACAAATAGAAGAAGCAACATAGAAAGAAAAAAACATCCTTACAGCGGGAGGAGGAGGAAGATGATGCTTTACAACTGATCCTACTTGGATGCACAGAGGTTCAGCGAAATTTTTCCAAAATCCTCGGAGGAGGCACTGAAGAAGAAGGTAGGAGGCAGGGGAGAAAAATAGTAACAACAGTAGCTCAAAACCAGCGGCCAGAAAAGCCCTAATCCAACGGCTCTGGAAGATGGCATGACACAGAAAGTAGCAGCACAACACGTAAGAAAGAGAGGGAGGGAGAGAGCTTGTAAGAGATAGTAGCAGAGCACAGGCACGGGATCCACGACACAGAGGCAGTAGCACAAAGCAGCGACACAGAGCAGCGACACGGGAACAACAACACAAAAGCAGTGACACAATAGGCACAACACCACATCAGAGGTAGCAGCAGCTAGCAGGAGGAAGAGAGAAAGAGAGGAGAAAAAGAGCAGCATTCAGGAAGAGGAAGAAGCCGAGAAGAAGTAGCCAGGAGCAGCGGAGACAAAAATAATGGAGAGTTAGAAGTGCGGGAAATGAGAAGGCTCAGGCTTACCTTATTAACAACAGTAAGCGGCCAGCGACAAATATGGAGCCAAGCAACATCAATGCACCAATCCAGGTCCCAACAAACTAAGCCCAAACCACACCACTAGTCATAACACTTTATTCCATGTGTCAAGCAAGGTTGTCAGGATCGCGATTCAGATCATAGGATCTTACGATCCAGATTTTGTAAATCGATCCTGATTTTGTAAAACGATCCTCGATCCGATCCTACTATCAAATCTGATCCTACCTCGAAACGATCTCATCTAGGATCTCGATCCTGACAACCTTGGTGTCAAGTGCATATGCCAGCACACTACCCAGCCAACACAAGCCAACAAACTTAATCAAACTCAAATCAGTCAACATTTGGTATTAGCAGCCCACAATAACAACATAAATATAATCAAAATATATTTGGCTATTGGCACCCCCATTGATATCTTAATTAATAAAATCAAATAATAATGAACACTCGAAAAAAATTTAGCACATAAAATCGTATTGTATTGCGTTCTCATCATCGGGGAATACTTAAAATATTTCGAACATTATTTGCATCGTCACACTCAGCGTGTCAGAATATGATATTGTTTGAGAATTGACGAGTCGCGTGTCGGTGCAACATATTGTGAGCATCATCAACATGTCGGGACATTGGCGAGTGCAAATACTGGCTAATTACTCCCACCGTATGAAAGATGATAGGGCGTGTTTGAGGCAATTAGATCAGTCTTCTGACCAATCTTTGAAATTAAGTGATATTTTCAATTGCTTCCTCATCATCTCTCCCTAATTTGGACTTTACTTCAATTGGGGTGTCAAAAGGATTACACCCGCTCATCCATGTCTTCTCAAGAAGGTTCATGAAGTGTTTTTTTGAGAAATAAAGATATCATGTTTAGACCTTACAACTTCAATGCCAAAGAAGTACCTGTGTTCCTCAAGGTCTTTTACCTCAAACTCTTTTGCTATTTCTTGTTTTAGTATGTAGATTTCTTTAATATTATACCATATTATAAAAATGTTATCAACATAGGCAATGCAGATAGTTAATTTACATGCCTTGTGCTTGATGAATAGTATATGGTCTACATTGCTCTGGTTGCATCCCAAGAACGTGATAGTCCCGTGGAATCTCCCAAATCAAGCTTTAGGAGATTGTTTCAATCCATATAGTGCTTTCTTTAGACCCCTTAGGACCATATGCTAGGCGGTAGAGGTATGTAGACCTCCTCTTCAAAACAACCATGAAGGAATACATTATTTACATCTAACTGACTAAAGTCTCAGCCCTTGCAAGCAACACAAGTAGTAGTACTCTTCTTGAGTTTATCTTTGCTGCATTGGCAAAAGTTTTTTGATAATCTTTCCCAAGTGTTTGAGTATAACCTCTTGTCATCGTCTTGTTTTGCATCTTTCAACAACCCCATGAGAGTTTCGCTTGATAGAGAATATCCATGTAACATCCGTAAAATTTGACGCAAAAATTTATTTTAATTGTAGGATCGAGTCGCGACGGATTTTGATCGAGGCAGCGCGTCGTCGAGGTACGATGTTAGTATGGTTATAAATCGTGTTCGTTAATTAGTGATTTACATCAGTCGTAAAAACGTGTGACACATTTTTTTTATTAACGAAGCGCATCACATTTTGGGATGCCAATAGTAATTCCCACCTCTTGGCGTGGAAAAAACGGGGGGAGATACCCCAACAGTTTTTAAAACCGCCAGTTACGAGTCCGCACGCCCCGTAATTTTTAATCCCGTAAACATAGCTCACGAGAGGAAAACCGCAGTCCTCCTCCCGCTCCCGATTTCGCGTGTTCCGTCTCCCGCAAGCGACGCACCGTCCGTCTCCTGCAAGCCCTAGCGGCGCTTTCCTCGCTCCGATTCTCAGAGCCGGCCTTTCCTTCTTCCTCTACGGGCGCCGGTGAGTGCTCTCCTCCCTTCCCTTGCAGTTGGAGGTCCGGTTTCAACCCTAACCGGTGGAACCAAGAGTGCCGAAGTTCGTTTTGGTTCCGGTGAGTTTAGTTTCTATTTAGTCTTCGTTCTTTGTGGAAATCCTTCTATTGGAAGTAGATCCTAACGTTTTTAACATTTTTCCTCTTACCCTAATTAGAGATTTGAGTTCTAGAACCCGCAAATCTGAAGTTGGGCGCGTTGAAAGCCATAATCACTCTCACGTAGAGGTAATGCACTATTTTGATTCTTCTTGTGTTTTACCCTAGCCATTGTGAGATTTCTTTACTGATAACCCTAAAGGGAAAGTGTGTAATTTAGGTTATCTTGGACTACAGATTTTTGGTGGCCTCGGGGCAAGGTTCCGGAAGTCCGTAGTAGTCAGATTTCTGTTGCAAATGTCGCCGCGCCGAGTGTACGAGCGCTGCACCACCACGGTAAGGATTCTAATTCTTTTTAGTTTGACGTATCATGGAATTATTTTTATGTACATATGTGTAAGTCGTACATGTGCTATAACCATGTATCTAGGAAAACGGTCGCAAATTATATGTAATTCCTTTTCCAAGACCCGCTAGATCACATATGCTAGCGTTAGGTGAAACCTGTTTACGCAAGTTAGAATTGTAAATGTACTCGCTCAGTAGTAGGATGTCCCAAGTGAGTAGCATTAGACCGAAAAAGGGTCAGTAAACACGCATAAGTCTCCTCATGCTAGGTAGAGGCGCACTAGGGGCATATGAGATTCTATGAGTAATCTTGGGAGTTGACTCCCCTTTGAGACAGTTAGTAGATTCGAGACCGTGTCCGCTCGACACCAGAAAAATTGAGTTTGTCCTCGGGTCAAGATTTCAGTTGCGCGTTAGGAGCTACTCAGAGAAGTACAGATTAGAAGCCACGTATAACACAAGTATAGACCTGACGTGAGACAGCGCTCTAATTCGTGAATGTCGGGGCTTGGGTAAATATAATGAAAGCTCATGAACGTAGAATGAGTAGGTCTGTTGACCAGGAAGTATAGTAAACGCATGCATATTATAGCATAAAGATTTTAATAAACAAAACCGTTTTTCAAAAGACTTGCATTCATCATTTAAGAAAAAGTTTTAGTGTCACTAGGAAGAGTTATTTTTCCTTACTCTGACCCCTCGTGGACAATGTTTTACAGGTGACCCATGTGGAAAACTACGCCTATGATGAGCGCCCTTGTGGTGTCAGTTTGTAGCTGTTTTCCCTTTTCAGTTTTCTTTCATTCTGTATATCCTTGTAACCTTCGATATTGTATTTTATTAATTTTTGATATATCATGTATCCGACTTATTATGTTATTTTATACTTACAGTACTTTTTTCTTAATTCATGTTTAGCGGCTCTGTGAATCCAGTATACAGGTATGTGTTTACCCTTAGATTTCCTTCATAGCTTTCGTTGTAAGTTTAAAATTTTTAGTAGTTTATTCTTTATACCTGCTGTGTACTAGTTTTGATACTGTTTCCTAGTTCTCTTTATATCGCTGACCCGGCCGGATGACTGATTATTGTAAAACTGAGAAGGGGTGTTACGGTATCAGAGAAGGTTTAGGATCCCTGGACCCAAGAAAGATTCACTAAGAGTGCAAACACTTGTTAGTAGCCCCTAGTTTTTCGCAAAGGTATGAAATTAATTGCTAAGCCAGATTTCCCAGATGCATGATAAATAATCATATTCTTTTATTATGTTCTATCAGGCACCACGAGTCAGTAAAATGGGTGAATCTTCACGTCAGGACCCTGTTCCTAACGTTGCCATGGGAGATACTGATGTGCCAAAGGTGCCACCCATTCCAGCAGCTCCAGAGGCCACTAACATAGCATCCCAGATTGCCAAGGCGGTCACTGTTGCCTTGATGGAGTTTCAGAGAGTACTGGCTGTAGGGTTTCTAGCTCCATTGCAAGTACCAGCCCCTGCACCAGCTCCTGCACCAGCACCCGTGGAGATGACCTTGAAGCGCTATTTGAGGAACTTTAAAGAGCTACAACCATCAAACTACAGTGGGGATGAAACCCCGATGGACACTGTCGACTGGTTAGCAAACACCAGAGATCTGTTGAATGTTATGGAGTGCCCGGAGAACAAGAGGGTTTCTCTGACAACTTTCCTTCTCCTGGGTGAGGCAATGGTCTGGTGGGACAAGTACCAGGCAGATGAACCTGCAGGTAAATCGTCATGAAGATTTCCTCGTATTTTAGGAAGTGATACGTTCTTTATAAATGGTATGACCATGCTTTTTGGCCAGGTTGTACGTCAGATATGTTTACGTGGGGCGAGTTTTCTTGGGCCCTTGCAAATTTGTTCGTGCCTACTTCCGCACGGCGAGGTCTCCCGGAGAAATATCTTAGGCACTACCAGGGGGACAAGACCGTTACTGAGTACGAGCGAGAGCTTACCCATCTCGCTCGTTATGCGGGCGTGATACAGGGAGATCAGGCTGAGAAGTGTAGCCGAGTTGTTGATGGCTTGCATGACTTATTGAGGCAGCCGTTGATGACCATGGTCAACGTTGACTACAGGAGCTTAATGGATACGGCTCGCAGGTTGGAGGCAGTTCAACAAAAGGTACATAAGCAAAATAGTTTTCGCACGAAGCGGTCTCAGGATTTGCATCAGCCGCAGCAGAGCAGGAATGACCAAGGGAAGAACTGGAAAAAGAAGCAGAAGCCTGATGTTAAGAAGAGTGGTCAGTCTGGAGACAGGAGCAAGGACTACCCCCCTTGTCCCAAGTGTCAACGTCGCCATCTAAGAGAGTGTTTGGCCACCGCAGACGTGTGTTACAAGTACCGACAACCTGGACATATAGCTCGCTACTGTCAGGAAGTTGGTACGAATCAGATAATCAAATCTTAGTTGTATTAATTACATTTATGTAATTACTGTAAATGACAATTGTAATTTGTTCCTGCAGTCGAGGTACGAGGTTGGTGGCTCTAGCAGAGTAGACAAAAGGCAAAACATTGATGATTACTGATGGGAGACCACGACAGGGTCGATATTTAGCGCAACCCAGAGCGTATGAGCTTGGTCAGCAGGAGGCAAAGGATCAAGAGGATGTAGTGACTGGTGAGTGTTTAATTGCTTAATAAGTTTATTTAACTCTCCGTAGTGACACTCTATTCATCTTTTGTAAATCATTCATGTAGGCATCCTTATGATTCGTAATTTACCCTCCAAGATTCTGTTTGATACGGGCGCCTCACATTCATTCATCGCGGAATCTCTAGTGCGTAAGCTGAATTTGGAAGTCATGATTTCAAATGGATCCCTTCTATAGACCAGAGATAAGTGCAGGGTACCGGTGCAGTTTGGTGATACCGAGATTATCGTGGAAGCTTTGCAGCTACCTATTGCAGGATTTGAGCTGATCTTTGGGATGGACTGGCTTTCGGCAGTCAACGCCAGGATCGACTGTAGGGCGAAGCAGATACAGTTCGAGGGCCCCAACTAGACTGCATTTACCTTCCAGGGCTTGAAGAGAGTAGTGATGATGATCATCTCCTCGGTCCAAGGTAGGAGGTGCATTTCGAAGGGTTGTGAAACTTTCCTAGTACTGATGAATGCAGAGGCTAAGACTGACTTGTCAGAGGTACCAGTGGTGCAGGAATTCCCCGATGTCTTCCCAGAAGAGCTCCCTGGTGCCCCTCCAGATAGAGAGATTGAGTTCCCGATAGGCCTACAGCCTGGGGCTACACCGGAAGCCAAATCCCCCTACCGGATGGCTCCAAGAGAACTAGCGGAGTTGAAGAGCCAGTTGCAGGAGTTGCTTGACTTGGGCTTTATACGCCCCAGTACTTCACCTTGGAGTGCTCCAGTACTATTCGTGAAGAAGAAGGATGGTAGTCTGAGACTGTGCATAGACTACCGTGAGTTGAACAAACTGACAGTAAAGAATAAATATCCGATTCCTAGGATTGATGATTTGTTCGACTAGCTGGTGGGATCGTGCACCTTTTCCAAGTTAGATCTGAGGTCGGACTACCATCAGTTAAGGATTCGGGACGTGGATGTTCAGAAGACGGCCTTCAGTACCAGATATGGACACTTCGAGTTCGTGGTCATGCCGTTTGGGCTGACCAATGCCCCTTCAGTATTTATGGACCTGATGAACAGAGTATTTCGGGAATACTTGGATCGTTTTGTTATAGTCTTTATAGATGATATCCTGGTGTTCTCAAATAGTGCAGAAGATCATGCCGCACACCTCAGGATTGTATTGAGCACCCTCAGGAAGAACCAGTTGTATGTCAAGTTTACAAAATGTGAGTTCTGGCTTTCAGAGATTGCATTCTTAGGTCATGTCTTCAGTCAGAAAGGGGTTAGTGTTGATCCAAAGAAGATAGAGGCCATTAAGGATTGGCCAAGGCCGACGACAGTCTCAGAGGTTCGCAGCTTTTTGGGTGTAGTTGGTTACTACAGGAGATTCATCAGAGATTTTTTAAAGATAGCCTTACGACTGACTTCCCTCACCAGGAAGGGAAAGAGCTTAGATTGGACAGTTGAGTGCGAGTTGGCTTTTGAGGACTTGAAGGGCAGGCTAATGACCACGCCGATCTTGAGTTTACCATTAGGGCCCAACGAGTTTCAGATTTATAGCAATGTGTCAGGTCAGGGTTTGTGCTGTGTGCTCATGCAACATGGAAATGTCATAGCCTACGCCTCGAGACAGTTAAAGGTGCATGAAAGGAACTATCCCGTGCATGACTTGGAGCTTGCAGCAGTCATCATGCTCTGAAGATATGGAGGCACTATCTCTATGGAGTGCGTTGCGAGATCTTCACTGATCATAAGAGCCTCAAGTATATCTTTGATTAGCGGGAGCTCAATTTGAGACAGCGCAGATGATTAGAGTTCTTATCGGACTACGACGTAGACATTCAGTACCACACAGGAAAGACGAACGTTGTAGCTGATGTCCTTAGCCGTAGAGGTTCGTGTTTCTCACTTCTCACTCAGCAACATGAGTTAGTGCGGGAACTTGAGAGACTGGACATCATCTTTGTGCCACGTTGTAGTTTTGGTTCTGCAAGTTTGAGTTGGATGGAGATTACATGTGACATCAAGGATAAAACCAGGACAACTCTACCCTTGGATCCAAAGATGACAGAGATTTGGATTTCAGTGTAGACGGGTCAGAAGGAGAGATTCACTATTCAGGACGATTTGTTATTGCATGATGGTAGGGTGTGTATCCCCGATGTTAAGCACCTTCGTGAAGACATTCTATTTGAGGCACATAATTCCAGATATTTTATACATCCGGGCAGCACGAAGATGTATGCAGATCTCAAGAAGGTATTCTGGTGGCCAGGCTTGAAAGGTGATGTTGCTGATTATGTAGGGAAGTGCGAGACTTGCAAGCTAGTTAAGGCCGAGTACCAAAGGCTTGGAGGCAAGTTGCAGCCACTTCCCATTCCCGAGTGGACTTTTGAGGATATATCCATGGACTTCATCCATGGTCTTCCAAGATCGCAGAGTGAGAATGATTCCCTATGGGTTATAGTGGATCGGCTCTCTAAGGTCGCCCATTTCATTCCTCTTAAGAAGACGGATCAAGATCCGAAACTGACACAGTTATATATAGACGAGATAGTTCGACTTCACGGTGTTCCCAAGACTATTGTTTCAGACCGAGATGACAAGTTTACCTCCAGAGATTGAAGATACGTTCATGAGCGGTTGGGTACCAAGTTACATTTCAGCACCGCTTTCCATCCCCAGACAGAGGGACAGACTGAGCGCACAAATAGAACTTTGGAAGATTTGCTACAGATGTGCATACTGGACTTTGGAGGAAAGTGGGAGAAATATGTCACCCTTGTGGAGTTCTCCTACAATAATAGTTTTCAGATGAGTATTGGGATGACACCGTTTGAGGCCCTCTATGGTAGGCGTTGTCGGACACCGTTGTGTTGAGCTGAAAGTGAAGAAAGATCTACCATCAGAGAATCATGGATTGATAAGACCACTGATAGGATCAAGCTCATTCAAGAGCGTATGAAGACAGCTTAGGATCGCCAGACCAAGTATCATGATCAGACACACAGGTCAGTATAGTTCAGTGTTGGAGACTACGTTTTTCTGAAAGTCAGACCAGTCAGAAGAGTCTCTAAAATAAAGCGAATGGAGAAACTGAGTCCCAAATTTGTTGGCCCTTTTGAGGTACTGGAACGAGTTGGTGAGGTTGCATATAGGTTGGCCTTATCTGAGGAAATGAGTGGTGTACATGATGTGTTTCACGTCTCCTATCTGAGGAGAGCAGTCAGAGATTCCAGTCAGATCATCAGTACCGAGGAAGCACCAACCGAGGCAGATCTTAGTATTGGGGTTAGACCAGTCAGAATCGTGGATTCAAGGATACAAAAGCTTAGGAACAGAGAGATTCACATGGTCAAAGTTCTTTGGATGAACTGTGGCAGTCCAGAGTATACTTGGGAACGAGATGATGAGCTTAAGAGCAATGCAGATTATACTTTCCTCTTTGATTCAGGTATGGTTACAATTTTTCGAGGACAAATTTTTTTTTAGGAGGGGAGATTTGTAACATCCGTAAAATTTGATGCAAAAACTATTTTAATTGTAGGATCGAGTCGCGACGGATTTTGATCGAGGCAGCGCGTCGTCAAGGTACGATGTTAGTATGGTTATAAATCGCGTTCGTTAATTAGTGATTTACATCAGTCGTAAAGACGTGTGACACATTTTATTTTATTAACGAAGTGCAACACATTTTGGGGTGCCAATAGCAATTCCCACCTCTTGGGGTGGAAAAAAAGGGGGGGGAGGTTCCCTAACAGTTAAAACCGCCGATTACGAGTAGTAAAGAGCCCGCACGCTCCGTAATTTTTAATCCCGTAAACATAGCTCACGGGTGGAAAGCCACAGTCCTCCTCCCGCTCCCGATTTCGCGTGTTCCGTCTCTCGCAAGCGACGCACCGTCCGCCTCCTGCAAGCCCTTGCGGCGCTTTCCCCGCTCCGATTCTCAGAGCCGGCCATTCCTTCGTCCTCTACGGGCGCCAATGAGTGCTCTCCTCCCTTCCCTTGCAATTGGAGGTCCGGTTTCAACCCTAACCGGTGGAATCAAGAGTGCCGAAGTTCGTTTTGGTTCCGGTGAGTTTAGTTCCTCTCTAATCTTCGTTTTTTGTGGAAATCCTTCTATTGGAAGTAGATCCTAATGTTTTTAACATTTTTCCTCTTACCCTAATTAGGGATTTGAGTTCTAGAACCCGCGAATCTGAAGTTGGGCGCGTTGTGAGCCATAATCACTCTCACGTAGAGGTAATACACTATTTTGGTTCTTCTTGTGTTTTACCCTAGCCATTGTGAGATTTCTTTACTGATAACCCTAAAAGGGAAAGTGTGTAATTTAGGTTATCTTGGACTACAGATTTTTGGTGCCCTCGGGGCAAGGTTCCGGAAGTCCGTGGTAGTCAGATTTCCGTCAGAAAAACAAATGTCGCCGCTCCGAGTGTACGAACGCCGCACCACCACGGTAAGAAATTCTAATTCTTTTTAGTTAGACGTATCAAAGAATTATTTTTATGTACACGTGTGTAAGTTTCGTATATGCGTTATAACCATGTATAGAAAGGTGTGACGGTAGGAAAACAGTCGCGGAATTAGTTGTTGGGTAATTCTTTTTCCAAGACCCTAATAGCCAGATCACATATGCTAGCGTTAAGTACAAAACCTTGAACGTTTACGCAAGTGTGAGAATTTATCTAAGTTAGGACGTCAATGTCCCTTCTAATCGACCACAAGAAAAGCACGAGTCGCTCAGTAGTATACCAAACGATGTCCCAAGCAGAGTAGCATTAGATCGAAAAACGGTCAGTAAGCACGCATAAGTCTCCTCGTGCTAGGTAGAGGCGCATTACCTTTCTCATAGGGCATATGAGATCCTATGAGTAGTAGTGTCTTGGGAGTTGACTCCCCTTTGAGACAGTTAGTAGATTCGAGACCGTGTCCGCGCGACACCAGAACAATTGAGTTCGTCAGATGGTCTCGGGTGGTCAGATTTCAGTTGCGCGTTAGGAGCTACTATGCCTAGAACCTTTCAAGTAGAAGTGCAGATTAGAAGCCACGTAGAACTCAATCATAGACCTGACGTGAGATAGCGCAATAGTTATTTTTCCTTACTCTGACCCCGCGTGTGCAATGTTTTACAGGTGACCCAGGTGGGTAACTACGCCTAGAATGAGCATCCTTGTGGTGTCAGTTTGTAGCTGTTTTCCCTTTTCAGTTTTCTTTCATTCCGTATACCCTTGTAACCTTCGATATTGTATTTGATTATTTTTTGATATATCATGTATCAGATTTATTATGTTATTTTAGACTTACAGTACTTTCTTTTTAATTCATGTTTAGCGGCTCTGTGAATCCAGTATACAGGTATGTGCATAGTTGTCAAGGCGCGCGCCTAGGCGCGCCTGAGGCGCCGGGCGCGCCTGAGGCGCCGGGCGCGCCTGAGGCGCCGGGCGCGCCTGAGGCGCCGGGCGCGCCTGAGGCGCCGGGCGCGCCTGAGGCGCCGGGCGCGCCTGAGGCGCCGGGCGCGCCTGAGGCGCCGGGCGCGCCTGAGGCGCCGGGCGCGCCTGAGGCGCCGGGCGCGCCTGAGGCGCCGGGCGCGCCTGAGGCGCCGGGCGCGCCTGAGGCGCCGGGCGCGCCTGAGGCGCCGGGCGCGCCTGAGGCGCCGGGCGCGCCTGACCCGGGCGCAGGCGCAGCCCGCCGCGCCTCAGCACAGCTGAGGCGGGCGATGTGCCCCAGGAGCACCTCAGGCGCGCCCAGGCGCGCCTAGGCGCACGCCTTGCAGGCTCCCAAGCGCACTAAATGCACGCCCAGACCTTTCAAGGTATTTTTTTTAAAAATGTTTTTGATATGGGCAAAAAACATGATCTTAGACACACCCGAGGCACCCCCTAGACGCACTTGGGCGCCAAATTCGCTGAAATTGAGCGAATTTGGCGCACAATTCGCTGAAATTGAGCGAATTTGGCGCCAAATTCGCTGAAATTGAGCGAATTGTGCGCCCAATTCGCTGAAATTGAGCGAATTGTGCGCCAAATTCGCTGAAATTAAGCGAATTGAGCTCCCAATTCGCTGAAATTGAGCGAATTCGCGCAATTTCAGCGAATTGGGCGTCGAATTCGCGCAGTTTCAGCGATTTGGGCGTCGAATTTGCGCAATTTCAGGGAATTGGGCGCCAAATTCGCGCAATTTCAGCGAATTGGGCGCCCAATTCGCGCAATTTCAGCGAATTGAGAGCCCAATTCGCGCAATTTCAGCGAATTGACCGCTCAATTCACCCAATTTCCTTTTTCCTCCATTTTTGCGCCTGACGTGCCTCAGACGCGCCTGCGCCTTGCGCCTACGCTTCAGGGGCCCTTTGCGCCTCGGTGCGCCTTGCGCCTTTGATAACTTAGGTTGTGTTTACCCTTATTTTTACTTCATAGCTTCCATTGTAAGTTTAAAATTTTTAGTAGTTTCTTCTTTATACCTGCTGTGTACTAGTTTTGATACTGTTTTCTAGTTCTCTTTATATCGCTGACCCGGCCGGATGACTGATTATTATAAAACTGGGAAGGGCGGATGACTGATTATTGTAAAACTGGGAAGGGGTGTTACAATCCACTTAAACTCAATATTTTTTTCCTTTGATAAAGATGCACCACATCCCATGTTACCCTCGCACATTTACCAGAGGAGCCACCCCTCGCCGGGACCACTGGTGTTGATGCGCGAAAACGGCACCGGGGGCACAGCTAACACGGAAGGGGTGTTTGGCCTCTCAGGCTAGGAGAGGAGGAAGGAGAAGGTTGCGGGGGGAGAGGAGAAGGAAGCTTCTAAGTGCTCGAGAGTGGAGCCAACAACTTGTTCAAGGAGGGATGCGAGGGTAGAGGAGAGGCTGCTGAGAGCAGAGGCGGGCCTTGATCAACAGAGAAAGTTGATCAAGAGAGGAAGAGGAGGCTGATCAGGAGCTGTCGAGCAGACAGTTACTGCGACGGTTGCGCTTGCAGGTTGGTTGCCGAGGAGAGCTGAGCTGAGCTGAGGGCAAGGCTTGCTGAGCATAGAAGCAAGACTTGCTGAGCAGAGAGCAAGACTTGCTGAGCAGAGGAGCAAGACTTGCTGAGCAGAGAGCAAGGCTTGCTGAGCAAAGAGCAAGACTTCCTGAGCAGAGGAGCAAGGCTTGCTGAGCAGAGAGCAAGGCTTGCTGAGCAGAGGAGCAAGACTTGCTGAGCAGAGGAGAGAAGAGGGGGCCGCTAGCAGCGGCAACAACACACTTCGCCCGTCGCGGCCTAAATGCCACTCTTGCGACGGGCTTTCCTTTGATTAATAGCGAGCGGTTACAAGCTTATAAGTACACCTTTACAACAAATCACTAAAGGGGTACAAAGAGAAGCTGACGGCTAAGGGAGAAGAAAATGCCAGAAAGCAGAGAAGAGAAGCTGGCAGAGATTAAGTAAAAGAGGCTGCCAGCTGCTGGAGGGCTGAGAAAACTGAGGCTCTGTTTGGTTGAGCTGTTGCTGATGGAAAGCTGCTGATGAACTGTTGCTGATAGAAAAAGTGCTGATTCTGGAAAACAGAGTTTTGTTAAAAAACTGTTTGGATGAAACAAAGTTTACAAAACGGAGTTTTCAAAAAGTTGTTTGGATACAAAACGGAGTTTTGAATAAATTTTTTTTTTCAAATACAACACAAAATAAAATTCTTTTTAAACAAAACAAAGTTGAACGAATTTTATTTTTCTAAAAAATAAATTTTTTTGCTAATTGAATGCGGGAAGTCAAGCAAGACTGGAGTGAAAAGATTTGAATAATTACATTCAAGGATTAAAAACAAATTTGAATAATTACACGTTTGCTTCTACATACCACAAAATTTGCAATAATACTTTTACAATCAAAATCTGTACATAATGAATGAGAAAGAAGAGGAGATTACAACCAAAATCCAAGACAAAACATCAAAGCAAACAGTTACGAAGAAGAAGACGCACAGACGAGAAATCCAAGCAAAAAAAAGAAGGCCTCAGTTTAGCTTGTTCTGAGTTGTGACTCGTTGGAGAAGCTAATCCCACCTTTCATTGCTTTGCTAATTCTATTTCTGAGTTACCCTCAACATTATACAAGTGCTATTTTGGGGCTATTAGACACAATGATTATAATGTTGAGGACACCTATGAAGAACAATAAACGCCGCAGGAAAACGAAGGTCGACACCGAATCAGACAAAACATCAAAGCAAACAGTTACGAAGAAGAAGACGCACTGACGAAATTGGTGTTGTTATATTTATTGAATTGTTGTTTATGTTTGAGTTAAGTGAGGGTACTGTTATAGTAATATCGTCCATAGCTATATAGGGCCGTTTAATTTGGTTTAGCAGCCTGTTTTAGGTGTTTTCTAGGTTTAGGGTAAGCTGTAGGTGGCCGTGAGGAGGGAACTCCAACCTTCCTTGGTAGTTAGTCAATCACTCACAATTACTAAACCTGGATACATTTGCACTAGCTTTAAGAAAAAAAGGATTTCCATAAGTAAAAAAATCGACGCAAGGAACCAAAGAACTTGAAGGAAAATAGTGAATTCGGGAGAAGCAACGGGTGGATAAATACCAGTGGAAGTCCTTCATGGGTTCAATAACGTCGACGAGGTTTGCCCATTCCACGGTGAATTCATCGATCTTCTCCGGCGAGACGTCGTCCTTGAACTTCGCTAACAAAACGTTATTCACGACTCCAGTCGCCTCTTCCATCCCAATCAAGATAATGGTAGAAATCCGATCAGAAAGAATATAGCCTTTGGCTTGGTCTCAGCATCCACTTAGATCTGAAGCGAAAACCTAAGTTCCCGTTGGTCGGGGATAGCGCGGAAGGGAATCGGGAAGGAGTTCGCAAGTAGCTGTGGCGGTTTTGGAGGAACGCAGAAATATCGGGCGGTTGGGCTTAGGTATTAAAGCGTGGAAATTTAAAAATGGAGTTTTTAAGATCAACCTCTCCAAACACAGCTTATGCCGAAAATTCCGTTGCGTTTTCACCGCACAACAGACAATAAGCCGCCCCAAACGCCACCTGAGTCTGCTGGCAAGACTGCAGGCAAGCTGTGGAGGACTGCGCGGACAGGAAACTGAGTCCGCAGGGCTTGCTGTCAAGACTTGTCTCCACCTCCAGTCCCCCTAAATGAGAGGGATCAGGGGATATTTATAGGCCTCGGGAAGTTCTTCAAGAAGCGGGGCCCAGTGACGTCAGCATGACGACCTGCGCAGACTCCGCGGACTGGAAATTGGAGTCCGCCAGGTTGGCGAATGACGCTGCAGGAAGCTGCGAACGGAGGCTGCTCCCTTGCGGGAGGCCTGGGCGGACTCCGGGGGGAGTCCGCCCGGCAGGGCCGGGGCCGCCCCCTAGCGGGCGGCCTGGGCGGACTCCGGGTGGAGTCCGCCCGGCTGGCCGGGCCGCCCCCGAGCGGGCGGCCTGGGCGGACTCATGGGGGATTCCGCCCGGCTGGCCGGGCCGCCCCCGAGCGGGCGGCCTGGGCGGACTCCTGGGGGAGTCCGCCCGGCTGGCCGGGCCGCCCCCGAGCGGGCGGCCTGGGCGGACTCCTGGGGGAGTCCGCCCAGCCGGCCGGCCCGCCCCCGAGCGGGCGGCCAGGGCGGACTCCTGGGGGAGTCCGCCCGGCTGGCCGGGCCGCCCCCGAGCAGGCGGCCTGGGCGGACTCCGGGGGGAGTCCGCCCGGCAGGGCCGGGCCGCCCCCTAGCGGGCGGCCTGGGCGGACTCCGGGTGGAGTCCGCCCGGCCGGCCGGGCCGCCCCCGAGCGGGCGGCCTGGGCGGACTCCTGGGGGAGTCCGCCCGGCTGTCCGGGCCGCCCCCGAGCGGGCGGCCTGGGCGGACTCCAGGGGGAGTCCGCCCGGCAGGGCCGGGCCTCCCCCTAGCGGGCGGCCTGGGCGGACTCCGGGGGGAGTCCTCCCGGCTGAAGGGCAGAGGCCGCCCCGGGTGGGCGGCCTGGCAGGAGGCCTGCCAGGCGGAGGTCGCCCCGGGTGGGCGGCCTCGGCGGACGGCGGCAGGAGGCCGCCGCCCCTCGAGCGGCAGGGAGGCCGGAGCCCCTTGGGCGGACTGGGAAGCCGCCCCTTGTGGTGCTGTTGGTGGACTCCTGCAGGGAAAATCAATGCACGGTTAGCGGGCCTAACCGCATGACCTGCGAGAGTGAGCTATGAGAACAGCCCGCCGTCCCGCAGGGCACGCGGTTGCAAGGGGACCTAGACGGACGGGGAAAACTGTCCTCCTACGCTGGGGGCTTGTCGCGATCAAAAGGGAGAATCTAAGGAGTGCGACTAGCCAGCGGGCTACCTTGGGAAGGATCGCCGATTTCTGGGTTAACATAATCCCCGCACTTTTTTAAGTTCCGAAGGGAACTTCGAAAAAGTTGGAGACCCACGAAAATCGTGATCCACCCCAAAGGAAAGAGAAGGGGGACAAGGAGAGATAGAACCTGAAGAGTCTCCTTACAAGCTTGGTGTTTTCTGTCTATTTTCCTGCAAGAGGAAAATTAGGGTAAGCATGTATGAGTGGTACATCGAGTGTGTACCTGAGTTTGCTTTTGCAAAACGAGGAAGGTGTGTCTTCTGTTAATGTTCTGCAAAACAAAAGTGAGGAAAACAGGAAGACACAATAACTTGCAAGTACCTGATGGAGGCTTGCAAGCACCTGCTACCCTCTGCAGAAAAGGGAAGGAAGAAGAGTATACAAGAAAGAAAGAAAAATGAGCTGCAAGTACCTGGAAGAAAATTGCAAATCTTTGGAGGTTTCTGCAAAACAAGAGTTAAAAGTACACACAGCGCATGAAAGTAACTTGCAAGCACCTGAATGGAGCTTGCAAGTGTCGGTGATCTCTGCAAGAAGAGAGTTAGAGGCGAGTATTGTATACAAAGATAAGCTGCAAATACCTGAATATGACTTGCAGACGTCTGCTAATCACTGCAAAATGAAGAGTGAGCAGCAGATGTTAAATAATGATTTAAACTGCAAGTACCTGGATGAGGTTTGCAGCTGTCTGTTGTTCTCTACAAAGAGAAAAGTTAGAAGCAGACAATATGCATATGAAAGGAGCTCGCAAGTACCTGTGGAGAAGGCTTGCAAGAGTTTGCTAACCTCTGCGAGGAGAGGAATTAGAAGCAAACAAGACATGAAGATAACCACACCAAAATTGTTGAGATAACACATGAAGGTTGATGAGATAGGGTCGATATGACCAAGTAGCAAGAGAAATGTCCGATGAACATTATCATGAAGCCCAGATTAATGAATTGAGCGCTAGCTGTCGACATGGCTGGATGGACATGATCAAAATGATTGCCAAAATCCTTTTGGTAGGTTGGATTAACTTGTTCACCTGTGAAAGTAGGGAAGAGAGAAAATGAGGTCTACACTCGGAATGACTAAAGAGGGTTGAATGCTGCCACAGGTGTTCCCCGTGCGCCTTATGCATCGCTTGCCCGAAAAATCATCCCGAGTATAGTCCTACTCAAAGCGGGCTGGCCGCGCATCCTCAAGGAGGGCACAAAAGAGAAAAGCAAGGGAAAGATCCTGAGAAGGATCGTTAGAAGGAACGCTCTCTTGCCTTGGGCACAAGCATCACTGATCAACGAGACTGGTTGCGCCAAGAGGCTTAGCTTGTCTGTGGATTGATCAGCGGAGTTGTGAGAACCCGAGAAGGCACAGATCGAGGATACCAGAGTGTTCAACAATCACAGTTAGGTGATGATCGAAGAGACAAGGCTACGCTTGGTCGCCATTGATTGTCAAGCAAAGATCATCATGACTGTAATGTATCCTAAGCAGAGCACAGCAGAGCTAACACATGGGGCTCCCCTAGCACACACTCTGTGTCAGATGCCGACCAGGATCCAAAATCTGAAGCCCATTCCCGCGATTGAACTGTTCCCACTACACACATGGGTATACTCCCGCCATATGTGGTCGTAGCGGTTGTGCGAGAACAATCTACGGAGGGAACGTTTCAGACTCGGTGATATCTCATTGGCGGACCGATCTTTTAGAGAGAGAGAAGAGAGGAAGGAGCAACACAAGAAGGGAACTGTGTCAGTATAAGATCCCTGATAAAAAGCTTTGTAGAAAAGCAAGAGAAGAACACTGAGAAGAGAGAGAGCAAGGGTTGAGATAACCCATGAAGCTCGCTAGGAGCTTTGGAGGACTGCGAAGTCCATCGCTTGCTCAGAACAGCCTTCCAAGCACACCTTCGTCGTCGGCATCGAAGCATTCGACGACTGGGTTAACAACGAGGAGAGGAGGCTCTGCGACTTGGTTCACTCCTCTTGAGGAGCAAGGAATGTCTGCAAGGTCTTTGCCCTTTGAAGTTGCTGGATCAGGGCGTTCTTCTTTAGGAAGCAGGTCATGCATCTTTCCCTGCCGGAGCATCCTTTGCACAAGTTGCCGGAAAGCTCGGCAGTCCTCTGTTAGGTGACCTGGCTCTTTGTGAAATTCGCAGTAGGGTTCTGAACCCCTAGATCTTTGATCTGCTGGTCGATAGGGCTTCTTGAAGTTTGCCCTGTCTTTCATGATCTGGATTACTTCTTGCATGACGTCGTCAAGATCAGACTCATGCAAGTCGTTGTCCTGCTGCTGTTGAACTGCTGCTGTTTGCAAAGACGGAGCTAGCGGCAGCAATGGGTCTTGAGCATGATCACGGCTCTGGAAGGAATATCGATGGCGATGAATCCTTCTCTCCTTCTTTGAGTGAGTTGAGAAGTGATTGTGAGGAGATCTTGGAGGATGCTTGCGGGAGAGATCCTCTTCGGATAGAAGCTTGGAGACGAAGCCCAGATTGCTCTTTTCGCCTCGGATATATGAGTTGGCTAGAGAAATCAACTCTTGATATGTCCTTGGAGCACGAACATTGGCTTCAAATTTGAGAGGTCCTTCACGAAGACCGTGGATAAGAGCCACTCTGTACATTTCTTGATCAGTAACTTCGATGTCCAAAATTTCTCTTTGAAATCGATCAACGAACTGAGACCAAGTCTCATTTCCGCGCTGCTTGATCTCAAAGAGGGCTTCAGGACCGCCCTTTCTCTTGGTTGATGTAGAGAATCTGAGAAGAAACTCCCTTCGAAGGTCAAGGAAGGAAGTGATGGAGTGAGGACGGAGGCCATAGAACCAGTCCCTCACTTGCCCATCAAAGGAGGTGACAAGGAGTTTGCACTTGGTTGCATCCGAAAGGGTTTTGAGAGCAACGACCGATTCAAAAGCTTGGAGGTGCTTTACTGGATCAGTCTCTCCAGTGTAGATTGACAGTCGAGGCTCTCTGAAGTTTGCTGGAGTAGGCTCATGACGAACATTCTCTGCGAATGGTGAAGGTTCTTCTTGCTCTCCTACAGCATAGGGATAAAAAAGAGCATAAGCTGCAGCTGTAAAAGGAGCATGAGGATAACAAGGAAAAGTTGCTGCAGGAGGAGCAAAGGCAGGAGCTGAAGGGTAGGGATGACTTCCCTGAAAATTGAGAACTCTAGCAGGACTTCCTCGCGCTGCTTCCCGGAAGAAGTTATGGCGAGCAGCAAACTCTTCATCTTGAGTTCGCAAATGAGCTGCAGGCCCTTGCGGAAAGGTTGGGGTGTAAGGAGGATAAAACAGCGGGCAAGCTCGAGAGTAAGCTTGCTGATGCTCTGATGTTGGTGTTGGGTTGATTGGAGCAGCTGAAGCTGCCACTGAATGAGCGTCCAATCGCTGCGTGATTGCAACAAGAACTTTGTTGATAGCCTGGAGCTGTTGAGCATTCTCACGACGCGACTGCTCAAAGGCTTCCCAGAGAGGATCTTCACTGGGACTTGGAGCAAGGTTCTCGGCTGATTGATGGTCTGACATGGTCAACTGTTGCTTTCACTGCCTGTTCTGATCTGAAGGGCTGCGCGTGAGCTGACGTTCCACGCTCACCGCACCAAAACTGTTGATGCGCGAAAACGGCACCGGGGGCACAACTAACACGGAAGGGGTGTTTGGCCTCTCAGGCTAGGAGAGGAGGAAGGAGAAGGTTGCAGGGGGAGAGGAGAAGGAAGCTTCTAAGTGCTCGAGAGTGGAGTAAACAGCTTGTTCAAGGATGGATGCGGGGGTAGAGGAGAGGCTGCTGAGAGCAGAGGCGGGCCTTGATCAACAGAGAGGGTTGATCAAGAGAGGAAGAGGAGGTTGATCAGGAGCTGTCGAGCAGACAGTTACTGCGACGGTTGCGCTTGCAGTTTGGTTGTCGAGTAGAGCTGAGCTGAGCTGAAGGCAAGGCTTGCTGAGCATAGAAGCAAGACTTGTTGAGCAGAGAGCAAGGCTTGCTGAGCAGAGGAGCAAGACTTGCTGAGCAGAGAGCAAGGCTTGCTGAGCAGAGAGCAAGGCTTGCTGAGCAGAGGAGCAAGGCTTGCTGAGCAGAGAGCAAGGCTTGCTGAGCAGAGGAGCAAGACTTGCTGAGCAGAGGAGAGAAGAGGGGGACGCTAGCAGCGACAACAACACACTTCGCCCGTCGCGGCCTAAATGCCACTATTGCGACGAGCTTTCCTTTGATTAATAGCGAGCGGTTACAAGCTTACAAGTACACCTTTACAACAAATCACTAAAGGGGTACAAAGAGAAGCTGGCGGCTAAGGGAGAAGAAAATGCCAGAAAGCAGAGAAGAGAAGCTGCCAAAGACTAAGTAAAAGAGGCTGGCAGCTGCTTGAGGACTGAGAAAACTGAGTCTGCAGAGTCTGCTGGCAAGACTGCAGGCAAGCTGTGGAGGACTGCGCGGACAGGAAACTGAGTCCGCAGAGCTTGCTGTCAAGATTTGTCTCCACCTCCAGTCCCCCTAAATGAGAGGGATCAGGGGCTATTAATAGGCCCAAGGAAGTTCTTCAAGAAGCGGGGCCCAGTGACGTCAGCATGACGACCTGCGCGGACTCCGCGGACTGAAATTGGAGTCCGCCAGGTTGGCGAATGACGCTGCAGGAAGCTGCGAACGGAGGCCGCCCCCTAGCGGGCGGCCTGGGCGGACTCCGGGGGGAGTCCGCCCGGCAGGGCCGGGGCCGACCCCTAGCGGGCGGCCTGGGCGGACTCCGGGGGGAGTCCGCCCGGCTGGCCGGGCCGACCCCTAGCGGGCGGCCTGGGCGGACTCCTGGGGGAGTCCGCCCGGCTGGCCGGGCCGCCCCCTAGCGGGCGGCCTGGGCGGACTCCTGGGGGAGTCCGCCAGGCTGGCCGGGCCGCCCCCGTGCGGGCGGCCTGGGCGGACTCCTGGGGGAGTCCGCCCGGCTGGCCGGGCCGCCCCCTAGCGGGCTGCCTGGGCGTACTCCTGGGGGAGTCCGCCCGGCTGGCCGGGCCGCCCCCGAGCGGGCGGCCTGGGCGGACTCCGGGGGGAGTCCGCCCGGCAGGGCCGGGCCGCCCCCTAGCGGGCGACCTGGGCGGACTCCGGGTGGAGTCCGCCCGGCTGGCCGGGCCGCCCCCGAGCGGGCGGCCTGGGCGGACTCCTGGGGGAGTCCGCCCGGCTGGCCCGGCCGCCCCCGAGCGGGCGGCCTGGGCGGACTCCGGGGGGAGTCCGCCCGGCTGAAGGGCAGAGGCCGCCCCGGGTGGGCGGCCTGGCAGGCGGAGGTCGCCCCGGGTGGGCGGCCTCGGCGGACGGCGGCAGGAGGCCGCCGCCCCTCGAGCGGCAGGGATGCCGGAGCCCCTTGGGCGGACTGGGAAGCCGCCCCTTGTGGTGCTGTTGGTGGACTCCTGCAGGGAAAAGCAATGCACGGTTAGCGGGCCTAACCGCATGACCTGCGAGGGTGAGCTATGGGAACAGCCCGCCGTCCCGCAGGGCACGCGGTTGCATGGGGACCTAGACGGACGGGGAAAACTGTCCGCCTACGCTGGGGGCTTGTCGCGATCAAAAGGGAGAATCTAAGGAGTGCGACTAGCCAGCGGGCTACCTTGGGAAGGATTGCCGATTTCTGGGTTAACAACTGGAGTGCGTGTGTGGAAACCGCCGTGATTAATTATTGTAATTAACGTGTATAAATTAATTAATTAATATTAATTATTAATTGCTAGAGAATACTAGGAAAAATAATGTATGGACCCATTACCTTGGCCCATGTATGATTTTGTGTTTAGTCCCATATTATTTGTATAGCTAGATCTTACTCTCCTCTCTCCTATATATTTGTACTCATACTTGTTTTTTGGTATTCAAGAAGGATATACGAGGTTTGGATCTTTCTCTACACGGTATCAGAGGGAAATGGTCCGACCGGTTTTCTCTCTAACCGCCCAGTCCTCCCATTAACCGGGCGACCTGTTTTACTGCTTAACCGTAGTACTTTGCGGCTTCCTTCTTTTCTAACCGCCTCCTTCTCTCCCATGGATCTAACTCCTCTTTCTCTTCTACGCTCTTTTATAGCCTTCATCCCTCTGGCATGTGGACCCCACTCCCTTGCGGTTAGATTTTCTTAACCGCCACGGGCTGCTCTCTACCTGCTGTGGCTACCCCCTTTCCCGCGGTTAGATCTAACCGTCTGGTCTCAAGTTCTACTCGTTGCGACCTGTCTCTGTCCGCTGCGACCACCTTTCTTTTCTTGTCACACGACCTCTTCTCGGTCTTATCGTTGTAGCCTCTTTCCTTGCCACGCGGTCTCCTTGTCATATGAAATCTTATTGCTATTATCGCAAGGAGTTCTTTCCCGCTACGACCTCTCTCTGGCCTCAAGTTCTCTCCTTGTCGCGCGACCTCCTTCTTATCGCAAGAAGTTCTTTCTTGCCTTGCCGCTCTTCTCTTGCTGTCTGCCTTGTTGCTTCCCGCTTCTCGGCTCGACTTGGCTGCTCGCACAAACTGATTCTACCGATCTTGTTGCGGTTTGCTTTTAACGCACGGTCTGGTGCCTGCTCGTCGGTTTTGATCTTGGTGCGGTCTGCCTCTAACCACCGCTACTTATTTCTATCTGGCGCGGGCTCTCTTCTATCTGCTGGTCGTGACCTTTCTTGCCGCTGGTGCGTTGTCACCGTGACCACTGACGACTGTTTCTTACCGTGCTTGTTGTGGCCTTTCTTGCCGCTGGTATATTGTCACCGTGACCGCTGCGGACTGTCGCGGACTGCTTCTACCGATCTTGTTGCGGTTTGCTTCTAACCGCATGGTCTGGTGCCTGTTCGCCATTTTTTGATCTTTGTGCGGTCTGCCTCTAACCGCCGCGGCTTGTTTCTATCCGCTGCGGGCTCTCTTTTATCCGCTGGTCGTGACCTCTCTTTCCGCTGGTGCGTTATCACCGTGACCGCTGGAGACTGTTTCTTACCGATCTTATTGCGTTTTGCTTCTAACCGTACTGTCTGGTGCCTGTTTGCCGTTTTTTGATCTTGATGTGGTCTGCCTCTAACCGCCGCGGCTTGTTTCTATCCGTTACGGGCTCTCTTCTATTCGCTGGTTGTGACCTTTCTTGCCGCTGGTGCGTTGTCACCGTGATCGTTGAAGACTGTTTCTTACCGCGCTGGTCGTGCCCTTTCTTGCCGCTGGTGCGTTGTCACAGTGACCGCTGCAGACTGTTCCTTGCAAGATGTTCAGCTCTCCTCCGGGCTCTGTGGTGTCTATTTCCGATGGTGGCACCTCCTGACTTGCTCATAGCTCATCATGGATTTTGGATTCTGGGGTCTCTCACCACATTACCTCACGGAAACCACCACAATATTTGAACTCTGTGCATCCCAAGTTCATCACTGTTGCTAGTTGGGACCCCATTCCCGTTTCTGGCGCGACAAATATTCAGCTTACTCCCTCCATTACTCCTCGCTCTGCCCTTCATGTTTCGGGCTCTCCTTTCAACCTTCTCTCTATTGGTTGTCTCACTACTGATCTTGATTGTGATGTAATTTTTTCTTCAACTTGTGTGTTGTGCAGGATCGCAAGACGCATACTATCATCGGAAAAAGGCATCTGTCGAATGATCTCTATATCCTTGGCCTCTCTTCCCCAACGGTGTTGTCCTCTATTAGCTCTGTTGATTGACATCTAAGTCTTGGTCACGCTCCTCTTAACATACTCAGAAACTCTCTCCCCGAAGTGTCCCTCGAAGAGTTCACGTGTGAGTCTTGTATCTATGGAAAACATCATCGGTCTACGTTCTCACCACATACTACTCGGAGTCCTGCTCCCTTTGATCTAGTACACTCAGATATTTGAGGATCCTACAAAATTGCGAGTGTTTTTGGATATCGTTACTTTGTCACATTTGTGGATGACTACTCTCGGGTGACCTGACTATATCTTCTTAGTTACCTCTCTGAATTACTTGGTGTTTTCCGTAATTTTTTCATTGAAACTCGCAACCAGTTTTCCACTACAATTAAAACCCTCAGCATCGATAGTGCCCGTGGATACACTAGTCATGCCTTTGTACACCTATGTGCTGAGTTTGGGATCATCCATCAAACCTCCCGTGCCTATACCCCCCAACAAAATGGCGTTGTTGAACGCAAGAATCGTCACCTTCTTGAGGTCACCCGCTTTCTTATGATTCAAATGAATGTTCCCAAACAGTATTGGAATTTTGCGGTTTCTACCGCCTGCAATCTTATTAACCACATGTCTTTCTCTATTCTCAATTTTGCGGTTCCCTTCAATCTTCTTTTTCCCTCCAAACCTCCTTTCTCCATCACCCCTCGCGTGTTTGGCTGCGTGTGCTTTGTTCTTCATCTTGGCCCGTCCACTGACAAACTTGCTCCTCGTGCCACAACATATATGTTTGTAGGTTACTCTCGGACTTAGAAGGGCTACGTTTGCTTTTCTCCCAAGGATCGGAAGGTTGTTACTTCCGCTGATGTCACCTTGTTCAAAGATCAACCATATTACTCTCAACCAGCTGATTCTCCACTTCCGCCACCTCTTCCGCGGCCTGCTATCCCCGTTCATTCAAACCTTTCACCTCTCCTTCCCACACCAACCCCACCTAAACCATCTATCATCTGTGTGTACACTCGACGTCCTTCTTCGTCTATTACCCTACGGGAGATGCCTTGCTCTAATGATGTTTTGCAGCCTGTGGATTCGGCAACAGGTTCCACTGCCCACCCGCTGACCAACTATGTATCTTTTCACCGCCTCTCTCTGGAACTCCGACAAAGTGCTCTTTCTTTATCCTTGTCACGACCTGTCTCGACAGAAGTCAGAGTGCGCTTCGGGCGGGCCGTGATGCCACAGTCATGAGCGGAAAGAAATTCATGCCTGCTAAAGCGGATGTTGAAAATACTGAAAATAGAATTAAAATAGTTACTGTTAAGTAAAAACGGTTTGATGTTTGTTATGCGGAAGCTTTCAGAGTTTTAAATGCATATGTATTTTGTAAAAATTATTCTTTTACAGGTACTACTATAGATTTTATGCAAATATGATTCCCAAGGGGATGCACATGCATTAATATCAAATTCTAGTACATGAATATTTAAATAGCCTAGCAGTTGTCCATGATTACAGAGAAAATGTCTGATTGCAATTATTACATAAAAGAAATATTTAACAGTAAAAGAAATGTAAACATAGAACCTGGAACTTGTTGCTGATTGGGATCGAGGACCTGGCGACGCTGTACGAACGCTAAGGCAATTTCAAAACAGAAAAGAAAAGTTTCAGAACATTGAAATAAACATGAGCACTGTAAAAGTACAAAACAGTAAGTGAAACAGAAAAATATGAGTGTACCAGTTTTCATGAAGCAAACTATTCGAGAAAAGCAAACAAAAGAGCTAAACAGAGCTAAACAAAACAAGTTATTTTATTAGGCTATTCCGGAGTGTAACATATAGACAGATCCAGAAACGTCATTAGCTGCAATCGGTGGAAGGTGGAAGTATTTTATTTGATGCACGTGATTATAAAGTAAGTCTCAATGCAAGTCTTATCAAAACAGTTGTGCTTGCTATGGTCATTTATTGATTTCCGTTGTCAGTCAAACGGAAACTCGATTCAAGGCGTCACATCAATTTAACCCTACCTTTCACTGGTTGCTTATGACACTAATGATTTTAAAGATTCAAGATTTAGGATATTCATAACATACCAAGACCTAAGACAGATTTTGCGATTGAAACTGTACAAGATTAGAGTTCATAAACAGGTTAAGAGAGGAATTGAGTTACAGAGCACCATTCGCTCAATTCTTAGAACAGATCTAAGAAACCAGACAGATGTTAGAAACCAGACAGACATTAGAAACCGAATTCGATGACCCAGAAGGAATCAAACAGTGAGTTTTGACTCTTGCAGGTTCGAGAGGTTAATGTTTCAGTAACCGGAAGATTTTTCGAGTAAATCGCAGAGGTAAGTTGAAATGTATCAGATCAGAGATATCAAGTACATTTCTAGGTTAAATCATACTTGGACTCGAGTATTTTTCACGTAAAAAGTGCGTTACGAGCATGATCCATCAAAACATCAATCATATACTTGCTAATCAGAATTCATTACAGTTATTATCGTGGCAATGTTGCTTGTGATTAACGCTCTGCTATTCTTCAAATTATTTCTCAAAAGAGACAGAATCCATCAATATACATATTCAATTAACCATCGTTCACTAACTCGTCTCCCAATTATCCAAATATCATCCTTTACACTCATGACACGCGTTATTCCTATCGCGTGAACCTCAAACGGATAATAGGTCTATTTAGAGATTCAAGGTCTAAATTATTTGACGAAAAAAAATCAAGAACGAATTCGGACAAATACAAGATCATACAAGGTAAATAAGTTCAATGTTTGCAAGTGAAAACGATCTCTACTTGCCTGATGGAAGCTGAAATTGGCGGCGGCGGCCAAACGACGTAAACAAGATTTAGAAACCCTAATTGAACATGTTTAAGAACAACAAAAGAGACAACAGAATTCACTACGCCAACACAAGCAATTTATTATCAAATAACCTAAACATGAGAGTGGTCAGAGAATATACCTCCCTCAAGAGTGAGGGGAGAAGAGACGCAACGCGGATGCGAAGACTTGGCGGCGCTCGGCTAGGGAAACCCTAAATCGGAGAGAGACTTCTTTCACGAACCGACCATGGATGCGACGAACGATGCCGGAGAACACAACTACAACGAGAAATAAACGATTATTTAGGGCAAAAATCTGAATCATGAATTATACGCAAATTGGAGCACGCAAGTTCTAAAATAAATTCAAGGAAGAAAACTAGGGGGGAAAGAGGAAACTCTTACCCAAAGAGACCGAGATCAGACTCAAAAATCCAAGGAGAGGCAGATCTAAGCAAACCCTAGACGTTGCTCGCCGCAAATCTCAGCCAAAAAGGAGAGGAAGCGGTTGTCAGAGGAAGAGGAGGCGAGATCTGAAGTTGCCGGTCCTAGCAGAGGAGGAGAGGCCACAAGTGGCTGCCGGCTGGGAGAGAAGGGGGTTGCTGCTGAAGTCGGCCTACAGAAACGGAGAAGAGGTGGTCGTCGACCATGGAGATAAACATGAGAAGTTGTCAGCCATGACAAGAAAGGCAAGAGGTGGAGTGGTCGGCGGCGAGCAGGGGGCGGAATCGGGGGTTGGCGCAGGACGAGGAGGCAGAATCGGGAGCGGGTTGTGGCTTCTGCGGTTCTGCGGGAACGGGAAGAGCGGGATGAGTCAGGATCGGGAAGACCTAGCGGGAGAGAATTATATCGGGGGGGGGGGGGTGTGGTTCTCGGGTTAAGTAGGAAAGGAGGGTTAGGGTTTATTAGTTAGTATATTATTATTAGTATTATACTAAAAAAATCGGTTATTACAATCCTCTATTTCCATCCCTAATTCTGTGCAGGAGGCTCTCCAACATCCCGGGTGGCAGGTGGCTATGAACGAGGAAATGTCTGCTCTTTAGGCAAACCACACATGGGATCTGAAGAAGTCTCTTTATGGTCTCAACAATCTCCTCGGGTATGGTTTGATAAATTTAATAAGGTCGTTAGTGCTGTTGGGTTCACTCGGAGCTCGGCCACTTCTCTCTGTTCACTCGGAGCTCGGCCACTTCTCTCTGTTCACTCATCATCGTCCAACATGCACAGTGATTCTGTTAGTATATGTGGATGATATTTTGATTACAGGAGACGATCTTCCAGGAATAAGGATGATCAAACAGCATCTGGCGACTGTGTTTCAAACAAAAGACCTGGGAAGCCTTCGATATTTTCTTGGTCTCGAAGTGGATTGGAGATCTGATGAGCTTGTGTTATCTCAGAGAAAGTATTGTCTTGACTTACTTCATGATGCAGGCTATTCAAGATGCAAGCCTACTGATACTCCCATGAATATCAATCACAAGCTTTGTGCTCATGCCTCAGACTCTGATTTGCTCCTTCCGAATCCAGATTCTTATCGTCGTCTTGCAGGAAAGTTGATATATCTCACTATTACGAGACCTGATTTATCGTTTGCTGTTGGAGGTGTCAGTCGATTCATGCATGAGCCATGTATCTCTCATCTTCAGGCAGTCGAGCGTATTCTTCGATATAAGCCCTCTTCGTCTCCCTTATCTCTAATTGCATACTCTAATGCTGATTATGCTGACTCGTTGGATGACCGTCGTTCCACAAATGGATACTGCACTTACTTTGGAGGACATCTTATTACATGCCGCAGCAAGAAACAGTCTGTGGTTGCTCGCTCATCTGCTGAGGCCGAGTATCAATCGATGACAGCAGTTGTATTTGAGCTCACATGGCTTAAGAGTCTCCTTGATGATCTAGGAGTCAAGCTCTCCTCACCGGCCACTTTATTTTGCGACAAAACATATTGAAGTTGACTATCATTTCATTCGGGAGAAAGTTCAGTTGAAGAAGATAGAGTTAACACATGTTTCTGCTGCTCAGCAAGTTGCTGACATTCTCACCAAGGCCTTACCACGATATCTCTACTATCAGTTCTTGTTCAAGCTTGGTGCCTACTACTTGTACGCCCCAACTTGCGGGGGAGTGTTAGAGAATATTAGGAAAAATAATGTTTTGACCCATTAACTTGGCCCATGTAGGATTTTGTGTTTAGTCCCACATTATTTGTATAGCTAGATCTTACTCTTCTCTCTCCTATATATTTGTACTCATACTTGTTTTTTGGTATTCAAGAAGGATATACAAAGTTTGGATCTTTCTCTACATTAATATTAATTAATTACTTAAATATTTTTATAATTTCTGGTATGGTTCCCCTCCCTCATCTATATGAGGGGGAGAAGTTTTAGGTGTTGGGATATCCTTAGATTATTATGGTTTTGGCCTCTCTTTTTTAAGAGAAGGATCATTGGAGCTTCATTGGTCTTGGCCGGAGCTTGCTCTAGATTATATCCGCGCTCTTTGATTAATGCAATCTTGCCTCGTTCTACTTTGTTAGTCGTAACAATGGTCCGACATACCGCCCTCGCCCGCTCGTTCCACGCCGTCGGGGCTCGAGCCTCGCTAGACACCCTTGCCTCCGTCGAACACCGCCTCGACATTCACGACAACATCCACGCCTCGCTGCCTGCCTCCGTGCACGACGTTCTCCTGCGTCGTGCCGACTGCCAGATCCAGCCCTCACCGCTTCCGACTGCAGCCGCAGACGCACTCCCCTTTAGCGTCGTCGGCCGCCTGACCAAGTAAGTGGCGCTTCCGACAACTACAGCAGAAGCCACACCTCCAACACCGCTTCCGACATCAGCAACGGACGCCCGCACCTTTAGCGTCATCGGCCGCCCGATCTAGCCCACGACAATTCCGGCAGCCGCAGCAAAAGCCACTCCTCCAACACTGTTTTTGGCTGCAGAAGCAGAAGCCCGCACCTCCCTGTCGCCCGCACCTCCAGTGTTGTCGAACCTACCTCCTTCATATGTCGTCACCCGTCAAATCCATTCGTGCCCTCTCCTTCCTACGGTCGGCCCTCCTTCCCACGCAGCTGCTAATTCCCTTCTTGAGCTGCATGCCCTAGTTTTTTTCTCACATTGGAACCTACCATGACACTTTTCTATCACTCCCCTACCAGACATTGCCCTTTTGCCCCACTCCAATACAAAACCTTAACCGCCCCTCATTTTCCCTCTCAAATTTTTATAATTTTCCCGTTTTTATTCAAACTCTCGCTACCCCTCGACGACAAGTTGTACGTCACTTCCGTTCTTAAATATCCCGACAAAGAATTACAACTCGGCCTTGAGGACAATGCTGATTTTCAAGATCGGCATAATGTCACCCTCGCACATTTATAGGAGCCACCCCTTGCCGGGACCATTGGAGTGCGTGTGTGGATACCGCCGTGATTAATTATTGTAATTAACATGTATTAATTAATTAATATTAATTATTAATATTAATTAATTACTTAAATATTTTTATAATTTCTGGTATGGGTTCCCTGAAGGTTGTCTGGATCGAGATCCTAAATGAGATCGTTTCGAGGTAGGATTAGATCTGATAGTAGAGTCGGATCGAGCATCGTTTTACAAAATCAGTATCGATTTACAAAATCTGGATCGATTTACAAAATCTGGATCGATTTACAAAATCTGGATCGATTTACAAAATCTGGATCGTAGGATCGTAAGATCCTATGATATGGATCGCGATCCTGACGACCGTACTCCCCTCCCTCATCTATATAAGGGGGAGAAGTTTTAGGTGTTGGGATATCCTTAGATTATTATGGTTTTGGGCTCTCTTTTTAAAAAAAAGGATCATTGGAGCTTCATTGGTCTTGGCCGGAGCTTGCTCTAGATTATATCCGCGCTCTTTGATTAATGCAATCTTGTCTCGTTCTACTTTGTTAGTCGTAACAATGGTCCGACATACCGCCCTCGCCCGCTCGTTCCACGCCGTCGGGGCTCGAGCCACGCTAGACACCCTCGCCTCCGTCGAACACCGCCTCGACATTCACGACAACATCCACGCCTCGCTGCCTGCCTCCGTGCACGACGTTCTCCTGCGTCGTGCCGACTGCCAGATCCAGCCCTCACTGCTTCCGACTGCAGCCGCAGACGCACTCCCCTTCAGCGTCGTCGGCCGCCTGACCAATTAAGTGGCGCTTCCGACAACTACAGCAGAAGCCACACCTCCAGCACCGCTTCCGACATTAGCAACGGACGCCCGCACCTTTAGCGTCATCGACCGCCCGATCCAGCCCACGACAATTCCGGCAGCCGCAACAAAAGCCACACCTCCAGCACTGTTTTTGGCTGCAGAAGCAGAAGCCCGCACCTCCCTGTCGCCCGCACCTCCAGTGTCGTCGAACCTACCTCCATCATATGTCGTCACCCGTCAAATCCATTCGTGCCCTCTCCTTCCCACGGTCGGCCCTCCTTCCCACGCAGCTGCTAATTCCCTTCTTGAGCTGCATGCCCTAGTTTTTTTTCTCACATTGGAACCTACCATGACACTTTTCTATCACTCCCCTACCAGACATTGCCCTTTTGCCCCACTAAAATACAAAACCTTAACCGCCCCTCATTTTCCCTCTCAAATTTTTATAATTTTCCCGTTTTTATTCAAACTCTCGCTACCCCTCGACGACAAGTTGTACGTCGCTTCCGTTCTTAAATATCCCGACAAAGAATTACAACTCGGCCTTGAGGACAGGGCTGATTTTCAAGATCGGCATAATGTCACCCTCGCACATTTATAGGAGCCACCCCTTGTCGGGACCATTGGAGTGCGTGTGTGGATACCACCGTGATTAATTATTGTAATTAACATGTATTAATTAATTAATATTAATTAATTACTTAAATATTTTTATAATTTCTGGTATGGGTTCCCTGAAGGTTGTCAGGATCGAGATCCTAAATGAGATCGTTTTGAGGTAGGATCGGATGTGATAGTAGAGTCGGATCGAGGATCGTTTTACAAAATCAGGATTGATTTACAAAATCTGGATCGATTTACAAAATCTGGATCGTAGGATCGTAAGATCCTATGATCTGGATCGCGATCCTGACGACCGTACTCCCCTCCCTCATCTATATAAGGGGGAGAAGTTTTAGGTGTTGGGATATCCTTAGATTATTAGGGTTTTGGGCTCTCATTTTTGAGAGAAGGATCATTGGAGGACCCTGCCTCCTTGGTCTTGGGCGGAGCTTGCTCCAAATTATATCTGTGCTCTTTGATTAATGAAATCTTGTCTCGTTCTTCTTTGCTAGTCGTAACATCCCATTTGCAGTTTTCCGGAGCTTGCATCTCCTCAAACATTACTTCTTGCGACTTAAGATTTCCAAGTGCATCTTGTCAAGATGAGGGGATAAAAAATGGAAGCCAAAGAAGACACAATGACCTTATATGAAGCAGTGAAAGAGTCGTAAGAAACATAATGAGATTGGAGATACTTGGTATATGATCTAATACCTTTATCGAGAGTAATAGATAGATCAATAGGCCCTACAACAAGATAAAGTGCAGTTCTGGCATTATGGAATGGCCTTGTATATTTGTCAACTTATTTCTCTGAATATATACCAACAAGGTATGGAAAGCAGTAGACTGGAATAATAAGAGAAATAACATGAACAGGGGGGATTATAAGGAAGAACATGTAGAGGAATAATGGGGGGAGCTCACTTCTAAGATATTGTATGTAACACCCATCCTAGTTTATCAACAAATCAGCAGTTCGGACGGGTCCAACGATAAGAAGTAAGCTAAGAAACATTATTATAACTAGTACATACCAGACATAAATGAAAGGAGCTGAGAATTTAACTTATAGCGGAGGTAGAAAATGCAACTAATGGTAAAAGTGTAGCTCAGCAAGCTGAATTCACAGAGCCACTAAAAAGAAGTAAAACCGAATAACTGAATGTCTGAAATACTGTAACATGTCTGGTACAAAGAGAAAAATTCTTAAACGTTAATAATACATGTGTCGAAAACTAAACAGTACGGTACTTGAAGTAAAACAACTGGAATGAGAAACAAACTATAGAAGCGACTTCATAAACATGCTCATCCTAGGCGCAACTTCCCACCTGAGTCTCCTGTAAAAACATGCCCATAAATGGGTCAGCCCAAAGGGAGAATAAGAAAAACTAGTCCCCATAGTGACACTAAAATTATTTTAAGAAAACTGTATGCATGCTTTTAAAATAATTTTTATACTACAAAAATAACTTTATGCTGATGTACTATGCATGCTTTTTCTAAAATAAGCTAACATGATAAATATCTGTTCTAATTAATCATGTTAAACACAACCACTCAAATTCTGAAAAATTTGGTTTAGGAGTTTCTAAGCTTTAGTTTAAACTTGAGTTCTAAAATCACTTACGTTTGTCCTTTAAAATTCTAGGCAGAGTAGCTCTTATCGCGCAAATCTAATCTAACGATCCAAGTCCTACTAACGAACTCAGGTGTTCTAGTGTCTCGCGGACACAGACTTGAATCTACTAATCTTCTAAAACGTGGATATCATCTCCCAACTTTGAGACTCATAAGTTACACTACGCTCCATGAGAAAGACAATGCGCCTCTATCTAGCACGAGAAAAGGTTTCAATCGCGCTTACTAATCATATACTATCTGGTTACATTCTCAACTGCGTGTCTTGAGTAGTGTCTCTTATTCGTTACTCTCTTAAATTCAAATTCATAAATCTTATATGTACTCGCACCCTAATTATTTATGCGGTAACTTGTTTTCATAATTTTCCCAGGCTTTATGAAAATCTAATTTGCAATGAAATATACTGTTTTGGATGTATTATTTTGAATAATGAAGAGTACTACTATGCTACGCTATCTGATATGTCTAACCAAAGAGAATAAGAGTTTCTTACAGCGGTGTTGCGGCGTTCGTACACCTAACTCGTCGGCATGTGTCCCTCTAACTTATCCTGATAACACAAACTTTCTCCAATTTACGTTCACCCGCACCTGCGTTGCATTTAAATTCTAATATTATTTTACTCACTAGGCAAATTAATTTCAACATTCTATGGTTTCATCGAAAAGTGTTCCAACACCCACAAACCTGTGAAATTTGAAACTTCCAACTGGAGTTTGATATTACCAGAAGAAAAATAATGTGTCAGAGGAAAAGAGAACGTGACCGGAAAACTCAGCCTCGACTAGGGTTGTTGTGGAAGGCAAAATGTAAGCCTCTAAACCCAAAATCCGAGTGAGGAGAAAGTAAATCTAGAATCCTCCTTTCCGAAACCGAAAAGGGAAAGACCGACCACACAATAATCAAGAGGAAGCAGAGTAAGGACCGCTACCTGAAAGCCACATACTGAGAAGGTGGTGAGGCTTCAGTCGATAATCCCTCGCACTCAAACGAGACGGAAATACACTTACAGAGTCGATGATAGTCGCTGATGAGGAAGGAGTGAACACCAAAATCCTCACTAGGGCCGTGTAGAGGCGTTCCTAAGAGAGGGGGGTGGTCGACAGGAGAAAGAGACGGAGATCCGGGTTCGTGGACTGCGGGAGGGAGAGAAATGAGGTGGGTTATCGTCAACTTAGGGTTACCCTGGGATTTTTAGTGAGAGGAGAGGCTCAAGTGGTTACGGAAACCGTCAGGACTGGGGTGAACCGGCATTCCAACACTCAAATGAATTATCCATTTGTGTATATGATCTAATACCTTTATCGAGAGTAATAGATAGATCAGTAGGCCCTACAGCAGGATCAACTGCAGTTCTGGCATTATGGAATGGCCCTGAATGTTTGTCATCTTATTTCTCTGAATATATACCAACAAGGTATGAAAAGCATTAGTAGAATTAACTGGAATAATAAGAGAAATAACATGAACAAGGGGGACCATAAGGAGGAACATGTAGAGGAATAATGGGGGGAGCTCACTTATAAGATATAGGTTCTGTTTGGGACAACTAATGATGATGAATAAGCTTCTAATTAAAAATTGATGATTGGATAGAGATTTTATAAAAATAATGATGAATAAGCAGTAGACTGTTTGGATACTTTGTCCATAAGTGTTTATCTAAATTTTCATTCATTCATAAAAGTCCGTTCATTTGGACATGTTTTCTCTATCCAGACGCGATTTTTTCGTTCAGACACATTTTTTTGCCTCGGTGCGAATTTTTCACATGGGCACGATTTTTCTTCCGACATCGATTTTTCGCCCTAGCGCAAATATTTCTCCCGGACGCGATTTTTTCTCCCGGACGCGGCTTTTTCACCTGGGCGCGATTTTTTTGCCCCGACGTGGATATTTCGACCGGGCGCGAATTTCTCACCCGGGATCGAATTTTTCGCCCGAGCGCAAATTTTTCGCTCGGGCGCGGTTATTTCACCTAGGTGTGATTTTTTGCACGGAAGCTTTTTTTTCGCCCGGGCGCGAATTTTTCCCCCGGGAGCGAATGATCCGCACGGGCACGAATGTTCCGCCCGGGCGCGAATGTTCCGCCAGGGCGCGAATGTTCCTCCCGGGCGCGAATGTTCCGCCCGGGCGCGAATGTTGCGGCCCGGCGCGATTTTTTGGTCGGGGAGCGAATTTTCCGCCGGGGAGCGAATTTTCCGCCGGGGCGCGAATTTTCCACCCCGGCCCAAATTTTCCGCCGGGGCTCGAATTTTCCGCCGCGGCGCGAATTTTCCGCCAAGGCGCGAATTTTCCGCCCGGACGCGAATTTCCCGCCCTGGCGCCAATTTCCCGCCCGGGCGCGAATTTCCTGCCAGGGCGTGAAATTTCCCCCCATGCCCGGATTTTCCGCCCGCGGGTGATATTTTTGCCCAAACACGATATTTTTGCTCGCACGCGATATTTTTTTGCACGGAAGCGAAAAAATGCAATTCTGCAGAAAACAATCGCGTCCGGCCGAAAAAATCGCTCGCGGGCGAAAAATTCGTGTCCGAGCGAAACAAATTGTTCTCTGGCGAAAAAATCGCTTCGGGGCGAAAAAACAGCTCCCGTGCTAAAAAATCGCGCCCGGACGGATAAATTTTCCCCGGGCGGAAAAATCACGTCCTGGTGAAAAAATTCTCGCCCCAGCAAAAAAATCGCGCCTCCCTCACATCGACTTTTCACGCTTCCACGGTGAGAATCTCTCCAATTGGATTTACCGTTGTGATTGTTATTTTGAGGTTGAAGAGACCGCCGATAACATGAAAGTTCAACTTGCCTCATCCTTCTCGACGACAAGGCCCTACAATGACATCAAATTTTCCTCAAAAACCGTCTTACTAGCCAACCTCCACCATGGGAGAAATATATACAGGCTCTTTGCACAAGGTTCTGTGGCCACCTCAATGACGAACCCATGGCTGAGATGAAACGTCTCCCGCAAACTGGGTCGCTCCAACACTACGTGGAACACTTCGAGGAGCTCATCAATCTTCTCACGGTACCCAATGGATAAGTCGTCAGCCTCTTCATCACCTGCCTCTCGCACAACATCGAGAAGGCTGTTTGTATGTTTAATCCCCACGACCTCCCCAATGCCATCCACTTGACCCAGCTTTAGGAGCACCTCCTCTCCGGGCCGAACCCACCACACCACTCTACACCCATCCTGCCACTGCTTGCACCCCCACTCCTTCCGGCGGTCCCCGCACCGACAAAATGTTCTCCACAACGGAACTGGCTGACAGAAAAGCCAAAGGGATGTGTATATTGTACGTTAAAAAGTACTTCACCGACCATCGTTCGACGCCAAATTTATATCATTGATGTTGATGACAAGCACGGTAACACTACTCCAATGAATATCATTTTCACTGATAAGCATCAGGCGGAGTGGCAGACTCCAATGATCAAATAGGTTGCCAACCTCCAACCTCTTGTATCCATGCATGAGATGACTGACACACCCACTTTCAATACCGTGCGGGTAATCTACACTCACCGCCGCGGCAAGACATTCTATATTTTGATCGACAAGTGTAACACACACAACTTTCTTGACGAACACACAACTCGCCGGTTGGCTGGCCGTTCATGGACCTTCCGCCATTTTCAGTGGCAGTGGCTGATGGGAACTACCTTGCAAGTTCCTATTCCTACAACTTCCATGGAAGATGCAAGGTCGTGACTTCCAGACCGACTTGCTCACACTCTCATTAGGAGGCCGCAACATGGTCCTCGATACTAGGACTGGAAGTCACAACCCTACATCTTCCACGGAAGTTGCATTCATGGTTCTCGACATACAATGGCTTGTGACACGTAGGCCCGATCGTTTGTGACATCAGCAAATTTCGCATGAAGTTCATCATGTTCGGCCAAAAGATCTCTCTTCGTGGCGACACTTGCCCTCCGACCGATATCATCTCTCGACGACAGCTTAAGAAATTGATCCAGCAACCGACCAAACTTGCCATGCAGGGGGTTTGCCTTCTTCAAAACAACCATGACACCGCACCACCTAAAACAAACTCTCACCCGCCCGAACTCCAGGCCCTACTCTCTGTATTCAAAGTTTTTTTGTAGAGCTAATCGGCCTTCCCCCCATCGCTCCCATGATCACCATATTCCACTCCTCCCCAATACGCAACCTATTTCGATCCACCCCTATTGCTACCCGACCCTACAAAAAACTGAGATTGAGCGCTTAATCGATGACATGCTCCACAAAGGAATCATCCGCCTAGTGCCAACCCATATTCATCACCCATTGTTTTGGTCAATAAAAAAGACGACTCGTGGCATCTTTGTCGATTACCGCGAACTCAACTAACACACCATCAAAGATAAATTCTACATCGCTCTCGTGGAAGAGTTACTTGATGAACTTCATGGTGTCCAATTTTTTTCTCAACTCGATCTCACCAAGTCCGAATGATCCCCGATGACATTCCAAAAATGACATTCCACTCTCATCACAAACATTACTAATTTTTGGTCTTGCCATTCGGCCTAATCGACGCCCCATCAACCTTCCTGAGTCTCATTAACCGTATCTTTGGACGCTACCTTCACAAATTTATTCTCGTTTTTTGAAGATATTATGATATACAGTTCCACATGGGACGACCATCTACACCACCTTCATGTTACATTTTAGCTACTTTGTCACCAACACCTCTTCCTTAAGTCGACCAAGTGATCCTTGATGGGCTAAACCCGAACAGGCAAGTGTACCTGTCGAATTGTAGTATCAAGGTCGTATTTAAACACGGGGTTGTCAAGTACTGCTACTCACGCTTGAACTATTATCCTATCGAAATAAAGTGGGTTTTGAGAATTTTTTTCCGGAGAAAAACTAAAGATAATTTTTAGACGAAAAACGTATAATAAAAAGTTAGCATTCGATCGAAGATTCACCATGAAACGAGATGAGAGAGATAAAAAGTATAGTTTTAAGCTTGCAAATCAAACTCGACCGTGACGAATCCGAAAATAAGACAAAATCTCGCTAGAGCATTAAGTCTCCTAACTTATAGACGCTTTGCTCGAAATCTCTTTACAAATCAAAGGGACCTAAAGTCGCATTATCGAGGTGACCCGCACTATTGGATTTGACTCCAATCCGGAAGATTTACGTCATCCTATCTCTAGGGTTGCGTTCAACTCCTTCCTTCTTTGAGTGATCTTTCACATTCACGAGCCTCTCGGCTACTCAAATATGAGATCCAAAGCCTACTACCGTATACCGGAAATACGGAGTTGACAAAATAAAAATCAAAGAAGGATCGAGAAAAATTAAGAAAAAAAAAAACTATGAAATAAAAGAAACCCTCATCTTATTTTATGGATCCTCACGATCGAAGGCTAAGAGAAATTAGCTACTCATAATTGAAAGGAAAGACAAAACAAGATAAGAGAGGAATATTTTCATTACTTGCAAAAAAGAAGAGTACACAAAATATTAAAAAGACAAGACTATATTATGAGAAAAACTTGTAATAATGAAAAATCTAATACAATAATGAAACTAACAATAACAACTCACAAGCACTCTCCACTCTCCAACTCAACACTCAAATTTAACTTAAAACTTCACTTCCCAAAATTCACTTCTTGGCTTGAGGGATGGGGTGACTTTTATAGGAGATGGAGAAGCTTCTAGATGATAGGAAATGAAGGGGACATGAAGGGTGGCCGGCCATAGGCTTTGGAGAAGGTTCATGCATGAGTTAAATGAAGGGAGAGAGAGGGTATGATGGATGCATTGTATGACATTTAATGGAATGAAAATAGGATATATTTAATAGAAAGTGGATGAATGTAGAGGAGGGTGGCCGACCATGAGGTTGGAGAATGCATGAATGCAATAAATGATGAGGGAGAGAGAGGGTAGGCTAAATGCAATGTATGGTGTTTAAGAGAATGAATTAGAAAATATAAAATAGAGAAGGGGAATGAATAAGAAATGAAGAGGGGAGAAAATAATAAAGGGGAGAGAGAGAGCATGAGGTGGCCGGGTTTTGCATGAGGGGCTGCTTCAAGGGCTTTGCGGGCTCGGGTTGGACATGGTGGGCCGCTCCAAGGGCTCGGGTAGGCTGTAGGGGCTGCACCTTAAGGGCTCGGGTAGGCTGTGGGCTGCTCCATGAAGGCATGATTATGAGGGCTGCATGCATGTTGGACTTGAGCTCGGGTAGGGGCTGCACCAACACATCAAGGGTTGCATTTGTCAAGAGGACTTGAACCTACAAATAATAAGACAAAACAAACATTAGACACATAATATTATTCATTAACATTGAACACAATAATTATAAAAAATAAAACTGAACATCATATAATATAATATATATATTAATAAGACTAAACATAACAATAATAAGACATTAAATAAGACAATTAACAAAACATAAAAATAAACAACAAACATATTAAACATTAAAACTAAACTAAACATAACATAACACAACATAACATAAAATAATAAGAACAAAACACATAATAAAGTTAGAAATTATAATGTCATAACATGAAAGACATTAAACGAGAAATAAAACAAAACAGACATAAAATAAACAAAATAATAACTAAACTTAGGAATTTAGGCTTATAAACTATACCAAAAATGATGACTAAAAGTAGTCATCACTCCTTTGGCACCTCCTCTATTGAATATAGCGGGCACATTATCTCCCTCCATGGAGTTGCTGTTGATGAAAGCAAGATTCAGGATGTCATTGTCTGGTCCTGCCCCCACTCACTCAAGTCTCTGCATGGTTTTCTCGGTGTCATAGGTCACTACCGCCGATTTATTCAGGAATACGGGTCTCTTGCCAAACCTCTCACCGTGCATCTCTAGATACCTTCCACTGGTCGGCCTAGGCATATGATGCTTTCCTCTCTCAAATGAGCCTTAAGCCACACCCTCGTCCTTGCACTTCCAGATTTCACCAAAGAGTTCACCATTGAAACCGATGCGTCCAACGTGGGTGTCGACACAGTCCTTACCCAGGACTTCCATCCCATCACATATTTCAGCAAAGCATTGGGTCCCCACACTCTCGCCTTGACAACTTATGAAATGGAAATGCTCGCCATTGTCCGTATTGTCTCCAAATGCCGTGCTTATCTCATTGGCCGTCGCTTTGTCATCAAAACAGACCATCAAAGCTTAAAACATTTATTGGAGCAACGTGCGTCGACTCCCGCCCAACAACATTATTTTGCTAAACTTATGGGCATCGAGTACACCATTATTTACAAAAAGGGTAAAGAAAACCTCGCCGACGACTCTCTTGCTTGCCTACAGGAGCACACAACTGGTTCCCTCCATGCCATGGTCACAGTTTCTTCTAATCTTCTGAAGCAGATTCAGGACTCTTGGGCCATTGATCCAGCCATACAACAACTCCTTGCTCAACTCACTGCAAATCCTGCTGGCTACCCTCACTATTCCTGGATCAATAACCATTTGCGCCACAAAGGCAACCTTGTCGTTGGGGCTGAGTCTTTCAGTCACAACACCATCATTCAGATCTATTACAACAACCCCATCGACGATCACTTCGACATCCGTCCCACTATCCACCGCATCCGCCAATAGTTCTATTGGAAGAATCTAAAGACGGCTGTCCACGAATACATTCAACGATGCTCCTTATCACTGCAAACACTCTTGCTCGCAGCCCGCCAGTTTACTTCAACCTCTACCAATACCCCACCCCATGTGACACGAAATTTCAATGGATTTTATTGAAGTCCTGCCTCTCACCCATGGCAAGGATGCCATACTTGTCGTGGCAGACCGCCTTAGCAAATATGCGCACTTTGTTTCCCTTCACCACCCCTATACACTGATCACGGTTGCGCAAGCCTTTATGGATTCCATCTTTCGCCTCCATGGCATGCCCTCCTCCATCGCCAATGATTGCGATCCCATTTTTCTAAGCTTGTGTTGGCAGGAGATATTCAAGTTACACCGAGCTCCACACATCCACGACTTATCACCCCAATTGGACAGCCAAACCGAGGCGGTCAACTGCTGTCTCGAAGGCTACCTCCGCCACATAACCTTTGACAATCCCTCAAACTGAGCGAAGTGGATGACCCTGTTTTAATGATGATATAATACGACTTTGAGAGTGCCATAAATACCACCCCATATGATGTCATCTACAACCAACCTCCAATCTTTTTACCCTTCTTGGAGCACTCTTACATTGTGGGCACGGTGGATCGTTTTCTTCAATCTCATACCCGCATGAATGCAACACCTCCAACAAGCTCAGAATAGAATGAAGCAGAAGGCGGATCGCCACCATTCCGAATGAGTACCATACTGGTACTTGGGTCTATATCCGGCTCCATCCATTTTGCCAGACGAGCCTCCGCCCTCATGCCAATCAAAAGCTGACTTTGCGTCACTTTGGCCCGTTCCGCATCATCCACCGCGTGGGCCCCGTTGTGTACAAATCTCTCCTTCCCGCCAACTGCCACGTTCACCATACCTTCCACGTGTCTCAACTCAAAGCTCACGTTGGCTACGCTCCCACCACACCCATTATGCCAACCACTGTCACGTGGAAGGGTTATATATTGGTCGAGCCAGCACACGTCCTTGATTACCTCCTTGTCCAACGACGGGGCCAACCCGTTACTCAACTGCTTATCCAGTGGCGCAACTCCCCACCAGATGATGCCACCTGGGAATTCCTTTTTGATCTTCTGCACCGCTTTCCTAATTTTACTCCTTGTAGACAAGGAGGTCCTCGACGACGGTGCATTGATACAATCCTTTGTGCCATCGTAATCCCAAAAATGGCTGCATAATACCAATGCTGGAATACCGGTTGCGGAAGCATCTTCCCTCCTTTATGGATTACCGTTTTCTGTTTGCATTTACTAAGCTCAGTAACTCTTTTATTGTAATGGTACTCTATATAACCTCCCAGGCGCATGTATCAGATTATGATGATTAATATAATTTCCTCTCCTATTACTCTGTTTTCTCCTATCCTGTTATCGTGAACACTTGCCGGTTCTCTTCCACGGAAGATACCTATTCTCCCTGCTCCGAGTGCTGCTTCTTCACTCAGCCTCCAGCAGAGAATCGTTCCCTATCAAACTCCAGCATCTGTTGGAGAAGATTGGGAGAGAGCTGCAGCAGGCTTTTTAAAATCTTGGCTCAGACTTTTATTTTTTGCTTGTTTTAATGTATTTCCTCCTCTATATAAGGAGTTCCCAAATATGCATGATTTAATAAAATACTTTCCTTATAGCCTCTATTTTGTTCCATACCTACAAATGGAAAACCAAATCAACTGAGCTAACAAACAGAACAAAGGAAAGATATTTCAACGAGTGGTTATTTTTTACTTATGTATTCCACCTATGTTGGTCCTCATGGAGACAAGTGAGCAAATGTTGGATTAACTTTGAAATGTCTATTTATTTGTGAAGGCCGTACATCAATTTGAATTGTAGAGCAAGTTTAGGCTTCAAAATCTCCATACCTACTTTATTTGATGTTTCTCCTTTTCTTTCCTCTAAAATATAAAGTTCCATGCTTCTAGTCCTTTAAAGGGTGCCTCCAAGATGGTTCCACAGTTCTGGTGAGAACCTTAAAGCTGAAACAAAAGTACTCGTCCCAAACCCTACTTCAATACATAGATGTTTTTTCGAAACTCAGACACCGTCATCTGGTCAGCATCCTTGGGCATTGCATCAGTATTTCCGAGGGGAATGCTAACTCGCAAGCCTTTCTTTTCCTCGTTTTTGAAAATATTTCCAATGGAACTCTGAGGAGTCATCTTACTGGTATGAAAAATTGCCTGGGATGTTTAAATTTCGGTAAGAACATCATGGTTTTTTTGACCTAATTCTTCTCTTATCCTTGCAGAGTGGAGGAAGTGTGAGATGCTAAAATGGCCACAAAGAGTAAGAGCTGTAATCGGTGTAGCTAGGGGGTTACAATTCTTGCACACAGTGACGGTACCCGGTTTAGTGGGAAATAGAGTCAACATTGAGAATATTTTGCTAGATGAAACTCTTACATCAAAAATTAGCAACTATAGACTTCCTGTCTTACCAAAGAATAAGAACAAAAAGGTTAGATGGAAGTTGATCATAGTAGATTGTAATTTTACCTCTAATGTTACCATCTTGATTCTTATTTTCGGTGGATTTTCCAGGTTGATTGTGAAAGCCCTTTCGATTTTGGGGAAAATGGTGATTTTTGCAGGTACTATACATTTTCTAATGTTTAATTTCATGTTTCCTATTTGCTAATTTTACACAGCTTGATAGTTATGAAATTTAAGCACAATATGCTACTGATGAAATTCTTTCGCCTTTTATATGCTGTCCATGCCATTGCTTTGCTCACAGCCTTCAAAGTTCTGAGAGTGGTGAAAAGGAGGACATTTTGCAGTTGGGTTTGATCCTCTTAGAAGTTATCACAGGCAAATCTCTTGGAACACAAAGGGAGTTTGATGCTCTCAAAGTTCAGGTCAATCACTCAACTATTTTCCTTTTTTTCCAGATACTGCACTCATTATTACAGATCCTGGCTGGCATGGCTTAGTAACTTTTACACTTAAAAAGACTGGAACATTTTCGTTTGGATAACTCGGGACATCACTAGAACACTCGGTTCCGCTCAACTTTTCAGTTTAGCTGGTATGATTTGAAGAGAGTTGCTTGAATTGATGTTCAGATGACTCGCCGGTGTTTTGGATTCCTTTCTCTTTGACTTCTCGACCTATTTTTCTCATCACGGTCTTCATTTTTAGCAGTTCGTCGACTCATTTGAATCCAAACTGAGTCCCTTAGGTGGTGCAGGCCTTTTGCCCATTCTTGCCAATCCGATAATTAACATTGAGGCCTCAGTGGGCTGCCGTACTTTAATGTTTTCCTTGAGTTTACTTTCTTGATCCATCACAGCATCGTCTAGCAATGGCAAGATCCTCAAAGTTTCTTCACCCTAACATTTAATGTTCAAATGACTTAAAATTTTTCACATTTTAGCACAAATTGATATGTTGGTGCCGATGGGCCAGACCTAATTGGTTTAAGCTTCTAGATTTTTCCTTTGAAACGCTCTCTACCAATCGGGAAGCTTCCTAGGACGTCCATCATACCAAATTATGCTTCTTTGTTGAAATTGTTGAAGTGGAAGTGAAGTGGAGTGGAACGGTTTGATATGGCAGACCGCAGAGACCGCCAACGGTCTGGCGGGTTGAAGATGGCGGTTAGCCAGATTTCAGCTTCTCTTCTTCTCTCCTGCGGTCTGGTTCAGCAAGCACCCTGGGAGGTAACCGGACGGTTATCAGCGGCTAACCGCTGCTGTTGTAGTCTGGACTGTGAGACCACACAGTTCGCTTGGAGCTGTCAGATTCTCTGGCTCGCGAAGGGGCAGACGGTTAGCGCGGTCTGCGAAGACTAACCGATCAGTTCACTGGGGCCTATTCGCGCGGTTTGTGCCAAAGTTCGCTGGTTGTGTGGACTTGGTCATGGTGTTATGACAAGTCCGGTTTGTTGCCTAGTTTGCCGAGACCGCCTGGTTGCGCGGTCTGCTTCTGGAGTTCACGAAGATCGACAGTTCGACTAGCCACGAATATTGCTTTAGCCTCGGGTTGCAGTGTGCGCGGGCTGGAAGCGGAGACCGCAAAACAACGTAGTCTTGTGGCGGAGTCCGACAGTTCGTCATAGGTGTGATAATGGATCAGGACGCGTGGCTGGATTGCTAAGTCCACGCGGACTGGTGTTGTTGTCCGCTCAGCTTGACGGACCGGTTGTTCTTTCCGTCCTTGTGGATAGATGTTTATCTGTAGTGGACTGGCGCTGGTATCCGCACTTATGCGGATACGTGGTGCTAGCTGCAGGATGATGGACGGTTACCCTATCGCTTTGGACAACGATCACACTCCCCCTATCGCCTATAAATAGGGGTCCCCGACTCGTCATATATATAATAAGAATAGTGAGAACTTAGCTCGCTTTTTGATCTTGTGGTTATGGTTTTCTAACCAGTGCGACTAAGCAAAGTTGACTTGTCTGTGCAGACTGTGCGGCTAGCACTGGGCGACTAGGCAACTAGTTTGTATGCTCATTGTGGAACAGTTCGTGGTTTACAGTCGATGGTTTACAGCAGGTCGCGGTCTCAGCGACTTGAAGTCACTTCCTCGGGATTGCGATTAGTTCAAGCAGTTCGCCCGTTCTATCAGCGAGTTCTGTTCAGTTCATCAACATTCAATAAAGACAATCTGCGCGGCTTGGTTGCAGTTGACAACTTGGCGGTTTCGGCGGACATGGCCCGCGGTCAGCGGCTTGTGTTTTCTGTCCGGTTACAGTTTTCAGACCACACAGTTTCTTCTTGCTCGTAATTGTTTTTCTGCTTTCATCGAGTACATTGCGAAATCATGTATCGCAATGCATGTCTCTCATTGTAAAGAAGTTGTTGATAATTCTAAGTTTTGAGACTTCTGTGTTTCTACTGCTACTGATTTCTACTTTACTTGGTTGTGCTTGAGTGTTCCTACGACTTTTCTCAGCTTCCATCAGAAAATTTTACATGGTATCAGAGAGGTGTTGAAGAGTTATCAGTTCATCAACCTCAGAGGTTTGCTATTCCTACGTGAAGTTCAAGTTAATCAGATTTGAGCAATGAAAGCCGGTTATGCAAGAGATCTTGGGATTGAGCTCTTAACGCAGGCCAACTTCAAAAAGTGGCGATCTCGTATGAAGAGCTATCTTCTGGGTGAGGACCTTTGGGAGGTCGTCGGTGGAGACGACAGACAAGAAGTGGTTGCTGCTGCCGGGAATGCTGAGGCGGTGAGAGCTTGGAGGAGGACGAATGCAATGACTGAGTTCACTCTTAAGCGAGCTATCTCACCGGAGCTATTTGACCACATCATCGGATGTCGGTCAGTTGCTGAAATCTGGATGACCTGTTCAACAAAAAGAACGTAGCTCGGCTACAGTTCTTGGAAAATGGGTTGACAAAGGCCACTCAAGGAGATCTGTCTTTTTTATACTTCTTGAAGATGAAGAACCTCTGCGTTGAGATATCGACATTGGACCCAGAAGAGCCTATCTCAGAAGGGAAGCTGAAGAGACATATCATCCGCGGACTACGAAAGTAGTATATTGCCTTTGTAATTTCTGTGCAGGGCTGAGCCAATCGGTCATCTTTTATCGAGCTGGAAAATCTGTTAGCTTCGCAGGAAAGCTTGGTGAGACAGATGGCTGGAGTTTCGATCTCATGGGGAGATGACGATGCCCTCTTCTTTGTCAAGAAGAAGGGATGAGACAGGAAGAATAAGTCACCTGTTATCAATGGTCTGACTTCTTCATCACAGCAGGAGAGGAGCAAGACTCCTAAGCAGGATGATGAGAAGAAGAGGAGCACGGTGCTGCAGGTGCAACAAGCTTGGTTACATCCGAAAGGATTGCAGAGTCAATCTTCAGCCAGGGCATGCTGCAGGAAAGAGAGAGGCTGAATCTAGAGCTGAGAAAAGAGGATGGGGGAGTGCATTTATGACGAACACTTGTCTCCGTGCACTTGCCCCCGTCAACTATCAGGAGGACTGGATCGTGGACTCGGGTGTGGTCATCGCCTCACCGGGGACGAGTCAATGTTTTCTTCATTGCAGGAGTATAAAGGTAATGATACTATTATTACGGCTGATGATACTGTGCATGTTGTAGAGAGGGAGGGGACAGTTTCTTTAAGCAGTGATCTGAGGCCACTCACTTTGAGGAGTGTGTATCACGTGCCGGAGATGAAGAAAAACCTCTTCTCGGTGACCAACGCTATAGACGCTGGGTATCACGTTCTGTTTGGTCCCAACAGAAGTGAAGTTTATCCGAAATGTGTCAGCTGTGAAAGCTGACGTCACTCATATTGGAAGGCGGGTGAATGACTTGTTCGTGTTGACGACAAATTTTTATGTTGATAAGATGAGTGCTAATGACAGCGTTGCTATCTGACATGAGAGGGTTGAGGCATGTTGGGATGGATAAGCTGAAAGCTTTGACGGTGAGAGGCCTGGTGCATGACTTGCGTAGTCTTTCATCTTTTGGTGACGGTCATGTCTGTGCAGGATGTAAGTATGGTAAGGCTTATCGTCTTCCATTTGACAAATTATAGACCAGATGCAAAGCACCGTTGGAGTGCATCCACGGTGATCTGACAGGACCCACCGTCACCCCCAGTCTCGGCGGTATTAGGTATATGTTGGTTCTGGTTGATGATTTTTCAAGTTATACTTGGGTATACTTTATGAAGGAGAAGTCAGAAGCGTTCAGGAAGTTCATGGAGTTCAAGGAGCTCGTGGAGGGCCGACTCTGTCTGTAGATTAAGAAGTTGAGAAGTGACAGTGGAGGAAAGTTCAACTTAAACGAGTTCTCCAACTTTTGCAAAAAACACGAAATCTGAAGGGAGCTTAGCTGTGCGCATACTTCACAACAGAACGAAGTTGCATAATGAAAGATCTATAATTTGACGGAGAGCTGCAAGTGTTGGCTTCACGCCAAAGACATTCCCAGGACCTTCTGCGTGGAGGGAATGACCTTTGCGACGTATGTCATCAACCAGATGCCCCTCAGTACGAACAACATGAAGTCTCTACAAGAGTTAATGTTCAAGGAGAAGCCCAACGTAGAATATCTTCGGGTGTTCAGGTAAACCTGCTACGTGCATGTTCCAGACGCTCTCAGAACGAAGCTAGATGCGAAAACACGGAAGCTAGTCTTCGTCGGTTATGACGAGAAGAATAAGGGCTAGAAATGCATGGATCCAGAGAAACGAAAGTTCGTTGTCTCCCGTGATTTGGTATTTGACGAATTGACGTCATACCAGGGTAGCTCATCTGTGGAGCTACGTGGGAACAGGTCTGATTGGGGTCAAGATGAAGCTGCTCGGGATCTTCTGGTAGAGTTGACTGTGTCACCAGGTGCTCTGGTTTCATCTAGCTCTGGGGCAAAAGTTTTTGGATCTGGAAGCAGGGGGAGCGATGCTCCTGGTGTGTCCGAGAGAAGAGCTAGTTCAGAAGGAGCAGCGGAAGTGGTGGATCAGGGTCAATCCCTGCAGAGGTCCAAAAGGACACTTATTCCACCAGCTCGATATAGGGACGTGAACATGACGAGTTTCATCTCATGTTTCTTCGCAGGTTTCTTGGATGAGCGGGAGCCGTCATGCTTTGAAAACGTCACTGACATTAAGCAGTGTGAAGATACTATGGATGAGGTGATGACCGCACTCAGGAAGAACGATACTTGGGACTTTGTGCCCAAGGTCAAAGACATCACTCCTGTGATATGCAATTGAGTTTACAAGCTGAAGAAAAAAGCTGACGGCAGTATCGAGCGATACAAGGCTCGTCTTGGAGCTCGGTAGTTCTCACAACAGTACATAGATGATTGTGAAGAGACGTTCAGTCTGGTGACCAAGATAACTTCAATTCAGATGATGATTTCTATGGCAGATTGCCAAGGGTGGAGGATTTGATAACTCGACGTAAAAAATGATTTCCTTTATGACGAGATTGATAAGAACATCTTTATGATGTAACCACCTGGTTATGTTTCTGAAGAACATCCAAGACACGTCTGTAAGCTGAAGAAGACCCTCTATGGTCTGAAGCAGGCGCCTCAGACGTGATATGAGAAAATCGCAGAATACCTCTAGTTCTGTGGTTACTTTGTTTCAAACTCAGATTTAAGTCTGTTTGTTAGGGGGGGGGGGAGCTTCAGGTCCTAGTACTACTGTATGTTGACGATATGATCGTCAACCGAAACTCTGAGGAAGAAGTAGCTATCATGTTTGAGATGAAGGATCTTTGGGAGCTCCTCCATTTCCTTGGACTCGAGGTTGAGAGGAAGAAGTGCAACGTTCTCATTTCCCAGAAGGGTTATGCGGAGAGAATCGTTAAGCGATTCAGCATGGGGAAAGCGAAGAGCAGCTCTACTCCTCTAGAGGTCGGTCTGAAACTTCGGCGTGATGAGCGGAAGGTTCTTTCAAATCCCTTGGTGTTTTGGGCTCTCGTGGAGTCTCACATATCTGACAATTACAAGGCCGGATATTGCATATGCTGTGGGCCGTGTAAGTCGATATATGACGGAGCCGCGAAAGCCTCTTCTGGTGGCGGCTAAGAACATTCTGAAGTAAGTGAAGTCCACCTCGGACATGAGCCTCTTTTACGAGAGGGATACGAGATTCAAGATGCATGGCTCCACGAATGTTGATTATGAGGGAGATTCTGATGACCGGAAGTCGACGTCTGGATAGGTCTTCATGTGCGGAACGACAACTATCTCGTGGTGTAGCAAAAAGCAGGATTCAGTGTCTGTCTCCACTATGGAAGCAGAGTACAAGACTTCGGCCTTGGTAGCTCAGGAAGGCATCTGACTTGGGAGATTAGTGAAAGACATCTATGAGGAGATGCAGAGTCCTACTCTGCTACGTGACGACAACGAGAGTGCTCTCAAATTGGTCAATAATCCAATTTGTCACGCGCGGATCAAACACATCGAGATCGAGCATCACTTCGTTCGGGAGAAGGTGTTGGAGGGGGGGGGGGAGGGGGCGGTCTTTGATGGTTCAGTATGTGCAGAGTCAGGACAACATCGCGGATATATTCACGATGTCGTTGTCGAAGGGACCGTTTACTCGATTACGGGGTTTGCTCGGGCTGGTCTGCACTCCCCACTTTAAGGGGGAGTGTTGAAATTGTTGAAGGGGAAGTGAAGTGGAGTGGGGCAGTCTGATATGGCAGATCACACAGACCGAAGAGACCGCCAGTGGTCTGGCAGGTTGAACGTGGCGGTTAGCCGAATTTCGACTTCTCTTCTTCTCTCCTGTCGTCTGGTTCAGCAAGTACCCTGGGAGGTAACCGGGTGGTTGGCAGCGGCTAACCACGACTGTTTCGATCTGGACTGGACTGTGAGACCGCACAGTCCGCTTGGAGCTGTCAGGTTCTCTGGCTCATGAAGGGGCAGACGGTTAGCGCGGTCTGCGGAGACTAACCGATCAGTTTGCTGGGGCCTATTCACGCGGTTTGTGCCAGAGTTTGTTGGTTGTGTGGACTTGGTTATGGTGTTATGACAAGTTCGATTTGCTGCCTAGTTTGCCGAGACCGCCTGGTTGCGCGGTCTGCTTCTGGAGTTCACGAAGATCGACAGTTTGACTAGGTAGGAAATTGCTATAGTCGCGGGTTGCAGTGTGCGCGGATTGGAAGCGAAGACCGCAGAACAGCGCGGTCTGGTGGCGCAGTCCGACAGTTCGTCATAGGTGTGATAATGGATCAGGACGCATGGTTGGATTGCCAAGTCCACGTGGACTGGTGTTATTGTCCGATTGGCTTGACAGATTGGTTGTTCTTTCCGTTCTTGCAGATATATGTTTATCTGTGACGGACTAACGCTGGTATTCGCACTTGTGCAGATACGTTGTGCTAGTTGCAGGATGGCAGACGGTTACCCTATCGATTTGGGCGGTGATCACACTCCCCCTATCTCCTATAAATAGGGTCCCCGGCTCGTCATATATATAACTAGAACAGTGAGAACTTAGCTCGCTTTTTTGATCTTGCGGTTACTATTTTCTAACCGGCGCGACTAAGCGAAATTTACTTGTTTGTTCAGGTTGTGCGGCTAGCACTGGGCGACTAGGCAACAGTTGGTAAGCTCAGTGTGAAACAGTTCGTGGTTTACAGTCGGTGGTTTACAACAGGTTGCGGTCTCAGCGGCTTGAAGTCACTTCCTCTGGATTGCGTTTAGTTCGATCAGTTCGCTCGGTCTATCAGTGAGTTTTGTTCAGTTCATCAGCATTCAATAAAGGCAGTCAGCGCGGCTTGGTTGCAGTTGGTGACTTGACGGTTTCGGCGGACAGGGCCTGCGGTCAGCGGCTTGTGCGGTCTATGCAATTACAGTCTTTAGGCCGCGCGGTTTTTTCTTGCTTGTAAATTTTTTTTCTGCTTCCATCGGTTACATTGCGAAATCATGTTTCAATGATTTCGCAATGTATGCCAAGTTTTAAGACTCTTGTGCTTCTAGTGCTGCTGATTTATACTTGACATGCTTGTAGTTGAGTATTCATGCGACCTTTCTCAGCTTCCATCAGAAAATTTTACATTCTTTGATGGCACATCTGGATTTTTTTTCTATTCCCAAGAACTTTGGATGACACCAAAGCACCTTTGAATTTCGACGCTGTTTATTGTCTACCGATCTTTGTTTAATGATTTACCTTTCTTAGTGCGGTATGACTCGAGCTTGGGTACTCCTTCAAGTTAACTCTATCTGATCACTAAAAACCGTTATCCTGATAACTAAAATGTCTGCTGTGGTGCAGCTGCAAAAGAGCCTGAATGAATCCGCAGATAAACTAGGCACTGTCGTGGACCCCACAATTCGCAACACATTTGCTCACGAATCTTTGAGAAGGGCCGCCGAAATTTGCGTCAATTGTGTTTCCAAGGATGCAAAGGATCGCCCGTCTATTGACGATGTTCTCTGGAACCTGCAGTATTGCGTCCAGATTCAGGATGGCTGGGCCAGCAATGAGAACCTCAGTACTCAATCATAATGTTTCGGCCTTCGCTCCGCCTGTAAGAGTTTTTCGCTGATTATTTGTACATGCATTTACATTTTGCAGCATAATAAAACCATAGACATCATGTGGCGGTTTCTAGTACCTTGTTTTGTGGTGTCTGGGTTTGCCCATTCGGATCTAATGACGCGTATGCTACAAAAACAAAGATTTGGGCTTATCTGGAGAAGCAATTGAAAGGTCGAACATGATTTTGATATTTGGACATTCATACTCTTGTTTATTGTAAATATGTGTGTTTATTGTTTACGAATGGGTTGTGAAGGCCTTCGCTTCTTACCATATATTCTGTGCAAAGTTGTTAAATCAGTAATTGAAATTATTCAGGCATAAATGATGTTTATTCTTAAACAACCCAAAGAAAGATATCAGAACATTTTAGTTCTTTATGTAATTAGTGACGACTTGAATTTTGTCATTACAGACATAATTTGACGATTAGATCGATGTAAATTATGTCAAGAAATATTATTATTACTATTATTTAGAAAATAATATATTATGGTCGAGTAAATTAATTTTAATATTAGATAAAAAAATATTTTATTTTAGATATTTAACATATTATTTTTAATAAATTAATGAGGCTCTAATCTTGGGAAAGTACACTCCCGTACATTTATGCTCGTGGTTATTGTGGAATAGTTAAATTTAAAATTTAATCGTCAAGCTAATTTTGTAATATTATGTACCTACACTGATTAATTAAATTTGAATTTTAAAATTAAATTCACTAAATGGTAATTCAGTAATTATTAAATATTTATTTTTTTGAATAAATTAATTGAAATGACATCCTGCCAAAGTGGGTTCTCTCGCGTAGATTAATTTAATTTAGTATTATTCAAATTGCAGTGGGTGTGTAATTTATGCGAATATTGATCGACCCAAAGGAAGATGAATATTTTGCCGAATTACGCACACACATGTAATAAATACGTGATAATTATTTTATTCTCCGTGGGAGCAGTATGTCGGTCCAAAGAAAGACCTACTGTTTGACAGAACTTATCGTCACTATTTGATTACTATACCAAGATGATCACTTGGAATTGACATTCTATCCAAAGATTAAAAGTCAGTGTTCTGCTAGGTCTCTTATGATGGGCCCCACCATTTAATAATGAATTTAATTTGCGCATTATGTTGTGTAATTTAATTTTATGGGCACGAAATTAATTCTTTTTAACTTATTTCTTTTCAAGTCAAAACTTGATTACTACGATTTCTACTAATATTAACTCAATTCTAATGTTCAATGTGACTAATTTTAAAGACTGGAAAGAAAGCATCACGATCATGCTCAGTTGCATGGACCTAGATTTTGCCCTTAGGACTGAATCTCCCACATTTTCTTAAGATGATAGTTCCGCTGAGGTAAAACAAAATTTTGAAAGGTGGGAGCGTTCAGATCGTATGTGTCTAATGATCATGAAGCAGGACATTGTAGAAGTATTCAAGGGCACTGAGGAGGGAACCTCTGTTTTGAAATTCTTTGATAACCTTGAAAAATATTTTGCACAAAACGATAAGGCGGATACTAGCATGCTTCTTATGAAGTTTATTTTCATGAAGTACAAAGGTAAATGAAATATACGTAAGTGCATTATGAAATTATCTTTACTTGCTTCAAAACTAAAAACACTAAAGTTAGAGCTATCGGAAGACCTGCTCGTTCATTTAGTTTTAATTTCTCTTCCTGCACAATTCGGTCAATTCAAGGTCAGTTATAACTGCTAAAAGGAGAAATGTACTCTTAATGAGCTCATTTCATATTGTGTTCAAGAAGAGAATAAATTAAAGCAAGAAAAGAATGAAAGTGCTCATGTGGTAGTGGGTCCTTCTAACCAGGTCCAGAAAAGGAAGAAAGGAAAGCAAGCTGCAAACAAACCTCCACAAAAGAAGTCACAAAAGGGACAGGTTAAAGACTCCACATGTTTCTTTTGTCGGGGTGGTGGACATGTGAAGAAAGACTGCCAAATACCACGCCTGACGTGCTAAGAAGGGTACACTTCTCATTTTTGTTTGTTCTGAAATTAAATTAACTTCTGTACCTAAACACACTTGGTGGGTAGATTCTGGTGCTACTACTCACATAAGTGTGTCTATGTAGGGTTGCCTGAGCTGCCGAAAACCATGTGATAGTGAAAGATACATCTTTGTGGGCGATGACAAATCAATTGAAGTTGAAGCTATAAGCACTTTTCGATTATTATTAGAGACTGATCATTACTTAGATTTGTTTGACACTTTTATTGTACTGTCTTTTAGACGGAATTTGATTTTTATTTATATATTGGACAAATTTGGTTATCATTATTATTTTGGGAATAATAAATTCAATCTACTTTTAAATTCAAATCTTGTCGGTACTGATTATTTATCTAATAATGATAACTTATATTTGCTTAATACAGTAGCTTCATATAATGTAACCTTGCACGTTAATTCAAGAGGTACTAAGCGTAAATTAATTAATCATAGTTCCGCCTCTTTATGCCACAAGCGCTTAGGACACATCTCCAAACAGAGAATTGAGAGACTTGTGTCAGATGGAATTCTTGATTCCCTTGATTATACAGACTTTAAGGTTTGCATAGACTGTATAAAAGAGAAATAAACAAACATAAGGAGGATATGTGCTAGTAGATCTACGAAAGTCTTAAAACTGATACATACTGATATTTGTGGACCCTTCCCTACGACCTCCTGGAATGGTCAACAATATTATATCACGTTCATAGACGATTACTCTCATTATGGATACATCTATCTTATTCATGAGGAGTCACAGTTATTAGATGTGTTTAAATCCTATAAAGTTGAGGTGGAAAACCAACTTGACAAACATATTAAACCTTTCAGATTTGATCACGGTGGAGAATGCTATGGTAGATATGACGGATCAGGAGAACAACGTCCAAGCCCTTTTTCTCAATTCCCAGAGGAGTGCGGGATTGTCCCTCAGTATACCATGTTTGGTACCCCTACCATGAATGGTGTTGCTGAGAGAATAAATAGGAAGCTGAAGGATATGGTGAGAAGTATGATTGCTCACTCTTCTTTACCTCACTCCCTCTGGGGTGAAGCACTTAAAATTGCATCTTACATCCTTAATAGAGTTCCAACTAAAGCAATACTAAAAACCCCTTATGAGCTTTGGACTGGTCGAAAGCCCAGCCTAAAACATCTTTAGGTTTGGAGTTGTCCAGCTGAGACTAGGCCTTATAGGACAAATGAAAAGAAATTAGACTCTAGAACAGTGAGTTGCTATTTTGTTGGGTACCCTGAAAAGTCTAGGGGATATAAATTTTATGATCATACTACTAAGGTTTTATTTAAGACTAAAATTGCTCGGTTCCTTGAAGATGTTGAGTTTGGAGGGGAAGATATGGTTAGAGACTCTGTCTTTGAAGAACAATTTATTTCTCTTCCTATAGCTGTTACTGACAATATATAACACCTCCCCTGTAATGACCGTATAATATGGGTTCGGCCGGGGCCCCACAACATACAGACGCCACAGCTTTAGTATTAAAAGATGATATTACTACCCAATCTCAAAACTCAAAACCAAACAACAGCGGAAACATCAAACAAGACCAGAAGCTATCCATATATAAGAGTATCGAAACGGCCTTAAGGTCTTACAACAATAGAGAGTCCACAACTCAAAGATAACATTAAGCATCAATGTGCACAAACACTCCTAAACTACCTCAGCGTGCAAGCCGGAAAGCAAGAGTATCAAAACATACAATGTCACCAAAATAGAGCTAGTACAAACTGAAACACTTCATGAGGCTTAGGCCCTTTTGGCCGGCGAGCTAGCTTCTGCTTGCGATCCTTGCCATGTAAAAATTTGTTGTAGCATGGGTCAGCAAAGGCTGACCTCAAACTGTGTAATAAACACATCTCCTCCTGGCCACCCCTAACGGACCCCGTGGTACCCCTCCAACCTGCAAGTCAGCACTTCGCATTCCATATACATAAACAAGTAAAGTACTAAAAGAATAGGCTTGGATGTCTCAAACAACATGCACGTTTTCTATGTTGAGCATATAATAAAAAGGGGCCTACTATGCAGCATGTATGCAAAACCCGGGCTTCACCCAAGACACCCTATCGCGTATACATCTAGCACATCATCAAACATCTGGGTACTTCCAATTTCCCCATTGGCATTAAGCCTCAAACAAAAAGGTGTACTACAATTCCCCTAACGATATACAAGCCGCCATACGGAACTCTTGCCAAGGCCCATCCCGCTCATGGTCTTAGACCCGGGCTTACCTGCAAGCTCTGACTTCTCCTATCAGGATTCCGTCTAACACACTGACCGATTCCAAGAACCCTTGCTGGACCCCACCCGCTCATGATCTCAATGCCAGGGCTTGCCCCATGCTTGGCGTTCTCGTCAGTCTCATAGAAGGGGACTAGTCTCGCCAGGACACTCTCCCCACATGACTTGCACGTCACGAGATAACTAGTCGACCACAGAGACACAGCCGCGCCTTAGCACATCACAATCCAATAACATTCCCACCCTAATCCCTCATTTGTACTACAACATCCCCGCGCACCAAGGAAAACATCTACCGCTAATGCGGAGCTAAACATGTCCACCAAGGAAACCATCTACCGCCATTGCGGAGTTAACCTTGTCTGGTTCTAGCTACACGTACTCACTCGAGAAAAGGGGAAAACACAAACATCACAAACGACATCTTGCCGCAACGAATTTCTACAAAATCCTTAAAGCTAGTATGCAACATCACCAAGTCGGACTAACGGTCGCGACCACGACTTCACCCACAATGCCTAATCCACTAACAGAGCGGATCTCTAATGCAAAAACATGTCGGGGGCGGACTCAATCGACCCTGAGGTTCCTCTTGAACCATGGCGACCCAAACCTCTCTCATTTGATAGATTTGGTGCCCAAAAGCTTAAAAGAAAAGATGCTAAACACGCATCCTAAAACCAAGAGGAGAAGTGTCGTTACCTTACGAACTCTCTTCCTAGCCATGGAAACTTAGCCAGATGAGAACCACCGTAATGGACTTGCCTCCGCGGATCTGGACTCAGCTCGCGATTTGGGGCTCCGAAGCTTCTCCGGCAGCCAGATCTCTCCTTCACCTCCTTCCTTGCTCTCCCTTCTCTCTAGAACTTATAAAGAGAGTACTTGATGAAGAATGAGAGTTTCCAAACCCTATTCCCGGACATAACTCAGCAAGGACAACCCTGGACCATCAGATCTCATTAGAAGGAAATGAACGGCCACGATCAGAACTTAAAACCAAAACACCTGGACCGAACACGGCTTGCGACACGCCTGTGTCCAAGGACGTGTGCCTCAATCGACGCCAAAACCGTCGCACCCAAAAAAGGACACGGGCATTGGACACGCCCGTGTCGAACATGACACGTCCGTGTCACTCAGTACACGCCCGCGTGCCTGGGCGTGTTCCCCCACCGATACAGGACCAAACACAACCCGAGGAGGACACGGGTACTCGACACGCCCGTGTCACATTTGACACGCCCGTGTCCAACACGAACACGCCTGGGCTCCAGGCCGTGTCTATCCCCTCACATGGCCCGACCAACAACCTGAGCAGGACACGGTCTGGGACACGCCCGTGTCTTAGGCCGTGTTCGAAGTCTCGACGATCGTCGACTGCCTTTTCGTCGACTTTGCAGAAAATTCGTCGAACACGCGCACGACATGGCCTTGGACATGCCCATGTCCCAAGTCGTGTTCAATGTCTCGACATTTCGTCGAGCGCAGTTCGTCGACCACCCGAGTTCTCCATCGAACTAGAGCACGACACGGCCATGGACACGCCCGTGTACTAGGCCGTATTCCCTGTCTCGACACTTCGTCGAGCGAAAATCATCGACTTCTCAGGCTCTCGATGAGCCCGAGCACGACACGGCCATGGACACACCCGTGTCCCTGGCCGTGTGACCCTTACCAAGACCCAAACTTGGCTCTTGACACTGTTCGTCCCTCTTTCCAATTTTGGGGCGTTACAACTCTCTCCCCCTTTCAAAGTTAGCTGTTAGATCAGGAATACTCTAGAGGGGGGGGGGGGGGGTGAATAGAGTATTCAAGTTTTATAAAATTTTCAATTGATTTTATCTAGTGCATGAATAAAATTAAAAGCATAAACAACAAACCTAACAACTAACATAACCACATCAAGAAACAAAAGAAAAGGGCAATCCAGACAACACAAGAATTTATAGTGGTTCCCCTAAACTTGGGTACATCTACTCTTTTACCACCCTGGTAGGAATCCACTCAGATTTTTGATCAGGTGCCTGACACCAATGAACTTTTGATTAGGTGCTCAAAAACCAATCCTCAAATCTTTTGGTCAGGTGACTTGCAAGTAGGAATAAATTTTGAAGGGAGTTATAACCCTTTATACAGTGAAGGGGATGAGAGATGATATTGTCTTCTCTTTCTCAATATACAACTGAGAAGACTTGTGGATATTGATTTTAGCAAAGGCTCCCCCTGAGGTATAGAATGGTTCAGAGAGATGGAGCCTTGCTGTAGGGTGATAGACCTTCAGTAGTTCAGCCTTGATCAGCAGCTGTTCAGGAACTTCTTTGACAGATAAAGTTGTAGTTGTCCTTTGAAGTGTCCTGGAGTGTTGAAGATAAAAAACTCTTGATCTTGATTTGGTGTTCTTCTTCTTCAGATAACTGATGTTCTTCAGATATATGGCTTCTTTTCTGTATCAGAAGTCTATGGAAGAAAATGCATAGAGTTTCTTGATTTAGACTAATTGTCCTTTTCTCTGTGTATCTATCTATCTTGTTCAGTCCGTCTACCAGAAGAAGAGAGAAAATCTCTTTTTCTATATCCTGTCAAAAATGGTCTTGCGAAATTTGAAATCCTCTGCAATCAATGCTGACGGCCTTGAGAATAAACTGCATTGAATTATTTCCCCAACTTTCCCATGGAAAAACGGCAGGCAATAATCCTGGAGAAGACCATAATCAATGCTCTGTCTAACGGTTATATTCCAGAGAATATTTGAGCATTAATTACTTAGGAATTATTGCAGTAATAAGGGGACAGAAGGATGGAAAATAACTAAGTCTGGATTCGTCAAACTGATAACAGAAATCGTCGAGCTGAGTTCACAGTTCGTAGAGCTGAGTTGCTGAGTTCGTCGACCAGATGACTTCTGTTCGTCGAGCTGAGTTCCAAGATCGTTGAGCAGAGAGCAGAATTATATTCTCTAGAAACTTTGCCTTTTCTGTGTATGGAGTTCGTCGAGCTGATAACTGGTTTCGTCGACTAAAGTTCAGCAAAATATTTCTGGACTTAGAATAATTTCAGATGCTTCTGGATGAAAGTGTTGAAGTGAAGTATCCAGAATTCGTCGACCTAAGAATTGGTTTCGTCGAGCTGAGGACCACTAACTGCTGCTGGATAACTCTAGCTATTGTGGTCAGAGTTCGTCGAGCTGAGAATCCTGAGTTCGTCGACTGGAGATGATTCTGGACTTAGAAAAATAGAGATGTTTTCTGATCTTGAAGTGTTGAAGTATAGTGTCCAAAGTTCGTCGACCTGAGTACCAAGTTCGTCGAGCTCAGCTCAGAGAATTTACTCTGAGATCGTCGAGCTGAGCAAGACTTTCGTCGAACTGCGTTCGACGAACGTCGAACTCATTTTACTTAGTATGAAATCTGTCTAAGTCTTGAGTCTCTGACAGTGTTGATGGCTGGTCCTTGCAGTGTTGATTCTAAGGACTTGGCCTAGACTCTAGGACACAACTATGACCCTGACTATACATGTTGGGTAAAATGATCCTAACTTAGTGAACCTAGCCCAAATCAAACTAGGGATCCAACAATCTCCCCTTATTTGAGTGAGGTCACGAATTACATACTCAGACTCAACTGAAAATAAACAAAGCAAGAAATCATTTATCTGGCAGAGATCAATAACACATGCAACAGATATATATATATATATACAGATAACCTTTGTTCAAAAATAGAAAGCAGTTTTAAAAACATAACAGAAATAAAACAGACCAGAACTCATTTCTTTTGTCTCTTTTCCTTCGGCTTTTCTTCTTTGCTCTTGTCTCCTGGCTTAGTGTAGACAATCTCTCTGTTAGGATCAGAAGCTTGCACTTTAGTCATGGTCATGTCAGCAGCCCCTATAATCTTCAAAGATGTGGCTCTGGGGACAACTGCTTCTGGGTGCAACTTCATGTAGTCATCAACATTGAAAAACTTGTTTGCTTTCTCAAACCTCTTAAGCTCTTATTTCCTATACTTAGACATTGTGGAATACTCAGAAGGATCCTTTCCTTCAGCTTTGGCCTTGTTAATCATAGAAAGGCCTACAAGTTCTTGGAACCTGGCCATTCTAGCTGTATTAGCTGTTTCATGATCTTCAAAAGGAATAAGAGGAGAATTTGGTCTTTTAAGACTTTCAGCTTTCTAATCTGCAGGGAATGATAGCTATTGTTGATGCTGCTGCTGTGGTTGATGCTGAGATTGATGTTGCTTTCCTGAAGAGTAATACCTATGCTGGCTGATTCCAGAAGAATATCTCCCTTGATGTCTCTGATATGTTTGGAATTGGGTAGATCTTTGGGAAGTTGTGCCTGAAGCACCAGCAGCTGGAGGAGGAGGAGGAGGTGGATCTTTTCTGTATTTTTGAGGTGGAGAAGGGGAGTATCTTCTGCTTCTCTTTCTCTCCTTCTGTTCATTTTTGGATAACCACATCCAAGCTGACATCCCTTTATAAGGAGTTATCTTCTGAAGGATATTAGGGAGTGTTATTGGCTGGATTTGACTTAGGAGCAGGAGGAGGAGGAGTGGATTATCATATAAGGCATCAATAGCCTTTAGTATAGACTTATCAATTAGCTTTTTAGCTTGAGCAGTAACATGAGAAGGAGTAGGAACTGGAGCTGGAGGGGAAACTGCAATAGGAGCTGGAGAAGAAACTTCAACAGGAACTGGAGAACTAACTCTGACAGTGCTTTCAGCAGCTGCCTTATTCTCTTCCTCAATGTCAGCCAAGATCAAGTCATCAAGATCTGACATTGGATAATCATCCATAACAAAACTGGGAGCTGAAATAGCCTCTGGAGGGGATGGAATGACTATGGGCTCTGGAGCAGCAAAAAGAGTTCTGAGTTGCTTGACAACTTTTGAACTAATAGGGGAGGAATATGGAACAATAACCAAGGATGACTTAGTATGATCTGCTGGAGGGAAGCTCAAAAATGCAGTATCAAAAATTTTCAACAAATATGATAAATCTACTGTGGGATTAATGATGAAATCACCAACAATAATTATTTCTTCTGGAGCTGACTCTTCTATATCCATTTCAGTCTCAATAAAATTAATGAAATCAATCAAATCTGTATCTATAAACTCTGTATCTACTGCTGTTGCTACCTCTGCATCTGCTGGAGCTGCTGAAACTGAAACTGCTGCTACTGGAGCTGCTACAGCTTCTTCAGCAAGCATCTCCCCCTGCCTGGTTTTAGTAATAACTGGAGCCAGGCCCCTAAATGAAGAGGGGGCAGCAGAAATGACAGAGATCTGGGCAGATAAAGAGGAAATGGAAGTAGCAAGAGGTGTAATGGCCTCTACTATTAGAGTTTTGAGGAGGGGTGTGATGAGAGCAATGACAGATGAGATGGTGGAGGAATCTAGTGATGGAGTGGCAGATGGTGTCGAGAAGAAACATGTGTAGGGATGGTAGATGTTGGTGAGGATGGAGGAGGAGCATCTTGCATGTGGGCATCATGGATGGATGTATTATGAGGAGAGGGGGTATTGGGAGGAGATGACAATAGAATGAAGGATGGGAGGGAAGATAAGTGGGGGGGGGGGGGAGGATATGAAGGTGGTGTTGGGGCTGGTAGATCATGGGGGGATTGTGGTGATTGAGATGGAGTGGGTTGATGGTATTCCTGGGTGGGTGAGGAAGGGAAGTCAGTAAGGTCTAATGGTGGAGAGGTGGCAGGTAGTGTAGCTATAGAAGGAACATGAACAGAGGGTTGTGGTTGTTGATGTGGTTGAAGTTTTTTTTGGAGTTGTTGATGTGGTTGAAGAGAGGGAGTATGAACTGTGGAGGGTGATTGTTGTTGAGTTGCTGGAAGGGATGGAGGTGTGGGGATGATCTCTCAGCAGGGTGAGAAGTGGCCCTAACAACCCTTATGCTTTCAGAAGCTGGGGTGGAAGAGGTTGAAGCCTTGGATGACTTGGATATAGTCCTCTCCCACCTGCCAAACAAGGCACATGTGAGCCTCTTACTGGCATTAATGAATATGGTCGGGGAGACCAGTGATTCAGCAGCCTTCTCCTTCAGGAAGATCCCTAGGATCCTTCCAAAACACACTTCCTTTTTATTAGTCTTTTTCTTTATTAGATCAAAGATGATCTGTGCCCAGTTCACCTTCTTCTTGTTAACCACTGCACACATGACCAAAAACTGATGCCTGGTAATATAATCATGTGCAGTGTCCTTGCCTAGCAAGACTTTCCCAACAATATTTGCCAGAAATTTGTATTCTGCAGATAAATGTTTCTTCAACAACTTATTGGGGTTATCTCCAATATAACCCATCAAACACAACATCATATCATATTCTTCATAATCTATTTCCAGTTCTTCTTCTCCATTATCCAAACCAAAGATTTCAGTTAATATGGCGGGAGATAGGGAGATAACGTTACCCGCAATTGTTCCAATCATTGTATTTTCTTCTGTTGTCGATGATATATAGACCCATTCTCGTATCTCAGTTCTAGATAATTTTATACATGTTGTCATCAAATTCTTCAGTTGTTGCTCTTCCAGAAGTTGCAGAATGTTTAGAAATATCGGATCTGAATCCTGAAATCAATCAAAGTCAACATCAAATCCGGTGTCGAACTTCATCGCAGCCAATGTTCCCGCTGGAATCGCCATGAAATCACCTACAAGAGAGAAAAACGACTATCAAGTGCAAGGGAACAGAAAGTGCAGGACGGAGCTCGAAGAAAAACTAAATATAAGGTTTTCCAGAATATGAATCGACAGACTCCGTTCCACGAAAATTAAGAAATTCTTCGATCTGAGATCGACGAAATAATTGATAGTTAAATAATTCGTCGAGCGCAACCTAAAGATTTGAAGACATTTCGTCGAGCTCCGTTCGACGAAAGTTTTCTTGAAGTAAATTCGTCGAGCTCCGTTTGACGAACACAACTTCACACACTGAGAGTTCGTCGACCTCCGTTGGACGAATATCTCCCGAACTGTCCCTAATTCATCGAGCTCCGTTCGACGAACTCTGGAAAATTCGTCGAGTGCAGACAGAAACAAAACTAAGTCTTCTCCATTGATCATTCCAAGCTGATTTATAAAAAATAAGTGATTTTTCTCATCCAGAGGTTTGGTGAATATATCAATTTTTTGTAAATCAGTGTAGATATAGACAAGATTAATTTTCTTTTTGTCCACACACTCTCTAATGAAATGATGTCTAATGTCTATATGCTTAGTTCTACTGTGATGGACTGGATTTTGTGCTATTGCTATAGCCCTTGTGTTATCACAAAAGAGAGTTGAATTATTTAAGTTGATACCATAGTCTAGGAGTTGGTTTTGGATCCACAGCATCTGAGAACAACAACTGCCTGCTGCAATATATTCTGCTTCAACAGTTGAGGTGGATACAGATGACAGTTTCTTGCAAAACCAGGATACTAACCTCATACCAAGGAACTGACAAGTCCCTGAGGTGCTTTTTCTATCAACCATGCATCCAACAAAGTCAACATCTGAAAATTCAGTTAAATCAAATTCTGACTCAGCAAGATACCATAGGCATAGACTAGGACGACTCTTTATATATCTCAAAATCCTTTTAAAGAAAACTAGGTGAGATTCTTTTGGGTTCACTTGGAACCTAGCACAAAGGCATGTGACAAACATGATATCAGGTCTGCTTATTGTAAGATATAATAGGGACCTAACAATGCCCCTATATAATTTCTGATTCACAGGTTTCCCATGTGCATCAGAGTCAATCACAACATTAGTAGCCATGGATGTTTTCTTTGCTGAGGCATCAGCCATTCTAAACTTTTTAATAAGCTCTTTTGCATATTTAGCTTGGGAGATGAAGATGCCATCAGACAACTGCTTCACTTGGAGACCAAGGAAGTAGGAGAGCTCACCCATGCCACTCATTTCAAATTTTGAATGCATGAGGTCAGAGAACCTCTTGCATAATTTGGAATCAGTAGACCCAAATATGATGTCATTCACATAAATTTGTACTAATAAAGTTTGGTCCTTATAATGTCTAGTGAAAAGTGTCTTATCTACTATGCCTCTAATGAATTTATGCTCTATCAAAAAGCTAGCTAGGGTTTCATACCAAGCTCTTGGAGCTTGCTTGAGACCATAAAGAGCTTTATGCAATTTGAAAACATGATAAGGGTGAGTTGGAGAGACAAAACTTGGAGGTTGTTCAACATAAACCTCTTCTTTAAGTACTCCATTCAGGAATGCACTCTTCACATCAATCTGATACACCTTGAATCTCTTGTAGGCTGCGTAGGCAAGGAATATTCTGATTGCCTCTAACCTTGCCACTGGTGCAAAGGTTTGATCATAATCTATTCCTTCCTCTTGCCTATATTCTTGATAAACAAGCCTAGCCTTGTTCCTCACTATTATACCTTGGGCATCCAATTTATTTTTCTATACCCATTTAGTTCCAATGACTGAATAGTCTTGGGGTCTTGGAACCAAATCCCAAACTCTACATCTCTCAAATTGGTTTAATTCCTCCTGCATTGCAATGATCCAGTGGGGATCTTGCTCTGCATCATGGATGGATAGAGGTTCAACCTGAGAGAGAAAACAGACATGCATCAAATCTTGGTTGAGCTGATGCCTGGTCTGTACACCTGCTGATATGTTTCCAATCACTTGAGATCTGGGGTGATCCCTTAGTATGACAAGATCAGTGAGTGGAGTTGGTTCTGCAACAGCATTAAGAACTAATTCCTCTTGTGGAATTATGTTTGCTGTTGGGGGAAGATCAATTCCTTCAGTACCTTCATCTTCACTTTCTTCAATGACTTGTGGAGAATGATATGTTGGAACCTCTTGGGTGAGGTTTAGTCCATCCAAACTCTCACACAAGTGAGGTACCTGCAAATTGCTATTGGTAGAAATCTCTTTCTCCTTGCAAGACATGTTAGCTTCATAAAATGTAACATGAATAGATTCTTTAATTTTTAGAGATGATTTATTAAAAACCCTATAGGCTTTGTTTACTTGGGAATATCCTAGAAAAATTCCTTCTTCAGCCTTAGCCTCAAACTTTCTAATGTATCTTTTGTTATTGTTGTGAATATAACATATACATCCAAATAATTTAAAATAGTTGATTTTAGGTTTCTTCCATTTAAGTAATTCATAGGGAGTCCTATTTTTTAGTTTGTGAATTAAACTCCTATTCAGGATATAATTTGCTGTGCTTACAGCCTCTGCCCAAAAGGTTAGGGGAATGTAAGCATCTGCAAGCAATGTACCTACAGCTTCAATGAGTGTCCTATTTTTCCTTTCAGCTACCCCATTCTGTTGGGGAGTTCTAGGAGCTGAGAAACAATGTCTGATGCCTTCCTTCTCACAGAACTCATGCATAAGAAGAGACTCAAACTCTGTGCCATGATCACTTCTGATCAATGCAACATGAGTAGAGAACTCAATCTGTATGGTCCTGAGAAAATCTGTAAAAACTTTAAAGGTATCTGACTTAGATCTCAAAAAGGACACCCAAGTGAACCTGAAGAAGTCATCCACAATAACTAAGGTGTAGGATTTCCCTCCTAGGCTTTGTACAACAATGGGTCCAAAGAGATCCATGTGTGGCAAATACAAAATCCTAGGTGAATCACTTTTATTAATAGATTTAAAACTAGATTTAGTTTGCTTGCCTAGTTGACAAGCCCTGCAAAGACCTTCCTTCTTATAGGGACCAGAAGGTAAACCTCTAACAAGGTTGTCTTTTGATAGCCTAGCAATGTTTTTCAAGTTTACATGACCTAGCCTTTTATGCCATAAATCATTCTGATTACTAATTATATTAGGTAAGCAGATATCAGAAGTGGTAGAAAGAAAATCAACTAAGTATATGTTACCTTGTCTATTCCCAATTAAAATAGTTTGGTTTTCTTTATTAGAAATAATGCAAGAAGTTGAGTTGAAATGTACCCGATAACCTTCATCACATAACTGTCTTATAGAGATGAGGGTATGTTTGAGTCCTCTGACATATGTCACTTTCCTGAAAGTGACTGCTCCAATCTTCACTTCTCCAAAGCCTTCTGACTGGCTATATTTGGAATTCCCAAAGATAACCTTTGGCCCCAGCTTGGACTTGTATTTGTGTAAGATGTCCTTGTTGTCAGTCATATGTTTGGAGCAACCACTGTCCAAGTACCAAGTCTAATTCACACTTGGACAGCTCTTCACCTGTAATGGAAACAATTAATTGTTCTTGACCCAGGTCACCTTGGGTCCTGTGTTTTGTTGGTAAGAGAAGCTAGATATAACAGAAAATTCTGGTTGGGATTTGTATCCTACAGGGTGATATCTCCTAGGTGGTATAACCCAATCAGCTACAGGATTAAAAGGTTTCCTAGAATTATTTGAGTTACTGTTATAATTAAAATTTCTGTTAAGTTTTTCTGTGTTCGACGAATTTTGTGAGTTCGTCGACCAGAGTTCAAAGAATAGGGATGAGATCGTCGATCTCTGCCCAGAGAATAAGCATATTCATTTTCTGTGCCCCACATTCGTCGACCTCTGCTCGACGAACCTTACAGAGTTCGTCGATCGCAATTAGACGAATAATTATAGCTATAGTTTGCGTTCAGCGTTCGTCGAGTGGGGTTCGACGAACTGGCAATATTTCGTCGATCTAAGTTCGACGAATTCTGCTGAACCTTATTTTTAGTTAATGTTTTCTGATTTTTGTTGTTTTGACTTATTAATTTTGGCATTTGTTCTATGGTTTGATTATGGTTTATTTTCTCTTTCCCTTTTACAGAAACAAATTTAATAGGGGTTGACAAAATATTTTTCTTGAGGATGGGGGGCAAACTTGATGAAGAACCCAAGCCTAGCTTGCCATTAAGCCTGGCATTTACAGTGCTTGTGATGTCCATCAGCTTGAGGCTTCTCCCATTGAGAGTTTCCTCAAGTTGTTTAGCCTCACATAACTCAGTTTTTAATAATATGATTTGTTCATTAGCTAAGATTAATTCATCCTTTTACCTATTGTTTTCAAAATTAACATTCTCTAGATTTCCTAATTTTTCCCTAAGAGTCTTGATTTCTTTTTTTGAATTAATTAAATCTATACACATTGTTTTAAATTCAAATTTAAAAGAATCAGAACTGTAATCAAATGAAGATAATACCTTGTCAGCTTCAGAATCTGAAACTGCTTCATTTTCTGAATCTTCTTCTTCTTCTGAATGGCTCCTGGAAGCATCAATGGTCATGAGGCAAATCTCTTTGGCCCTTGCATCTTCCTCTTCTTCACTGGAGCTGGAGGATGATGATTCATCCTCAGTTTCACCCCAAGAATCAGCCACAAAACCTTTCTCCTTCTTCTTATATTTGCTGGAGGAAGGTCTGCTGCTGTGCTGTCTTCTTGTGTCTTTTTCTCTTCTCTTCTCCTTCTTCTGATTCTCTGGACACTCAGAGATGAAGTGTCCAGGTTTCCTGCAACCAAAACACACCACTTCTTTAGTTGGTGTTTTGTCATACCTTGGATTGTCATCCTCCCTTGATGACTTTCTCCTGAAGTCATTTCTTGTCATTTTGTAGAATCTTTTGGCAAAAAGGCTCATCAGCTCTTCATTTGTGGTTGAATTCTCTGTCTCCTCAGTAGCCTTGAATGCAATGCTTTGTTCTCTTCTTGCTGGAGGAGGTGTTCTTTATTCAGCTGCCTCTCTGGACTTGATCAGCTGTTCATAGGACTTAAGCTTGCCTAATAGAGATTCAGTGGAGATCTCATTTAGGCTTCTGGCCTCCTTGATGGGCCAGATCCTTGAATCCCATGAGCTTGGGAAGCACATAAGGATCTTATCATTCACGTCAGTGAGGGTGATGTCCTTGTCCAAGGTTTTTAGCTCATTGATGATTGAGCTTAACCTATTGTACATATCAGCTACTGTCTCAGCTTCTTCTTTCTTGAAGTTCTCATATAAGGATATGAGATTGGATCTCCTATCCTTCCTTTCATCTGCTGATCCAGCCACCATTTGATTTAGGGAGTCCCAAATGGCTTTGGCTGAGGTGCATTCAATCACCTTTTGAAAGATATCATCTGACATTGTTTGTGCCAGTATATTCATTGCTTTAGCATCAGCAACCTTGGCCTTCTTCTGAGCCTCAGTCCACTCAGGTGGCGGAACTGCATTTGTGCTTGAAGCTGCTGTAGATGTAGAGGCAGTGGCTTGAGGAGGACCTGTCAAGATGGAATTGTAGATATCTTCATCAATAGAGTTCATATATAATTTGATTCTTGCCTTCTAGATGGCAAACCTATTTAGGTTGCAAACTGGAGGTCTGGTGATTGCATAGTCTTTGTTATGTGCCATTGCTGTGTATATAATCTAAATAAAAATAAAGATAAAAGATGAAATCTGATCTAACACAGGATCTTTGGTTCAAGGGTTAGCTTGTACACCAAGGAATCCAGGCTCTGATACCAATAGAAAGTAAGTTGTTAGATCAGGAATACTCTAGAGGAGGGGGGGGGGGGTGAATAGAGTATTCAAGTTTTATAAAATTTTCAATTGATTTTATCTAATGAAGGAATAAAATTAAAAGCAAAAACTACAAACCTAACAACTAACACAACCACAGCAAGAAACAAAAGAAAAGGGCAATCCAGACAACACAAGAGTTTATAGTGGTTCCCCTAAACTTGGGTACATCCAATCTTCTACCACCCTGGTAGGAATCCACTCAGGTTTTTGATCAGGTGCCTGACACCAGTGAGCTTTTGATCAGGTGCTCAAAAAACCAATCCTCAAGTCTTTTGGTCAGGTGACTTGCAACTAGGAATAACTTTTGAAGGGAGTTATAACCCTTTATACAGTGAAGGGGATGAGAGATGATATTGTCTTCTCTTTCTCAATATACAACTGAGAAGACTTGTGGATATTGATTTTAGCAAAGGCTCCCCCTAAGGTATAGAATGGTTCAGAGAGATGGAGCCTTGCTGCAGAGTGATAGGCCTTCAGTAGTTCAGCCTTGATCAGCAGCTGTTCAAGAACTTCTTTGACAGATAAAGTTATAGTTGTCCTTTGAAGTGTTCTGGAGTGTTGAAGACAAAAGACTCTTGATCTTGATTTGGTGTTCTTCTTCTTTAGATAGCTGATGATCTTCAGATATATGGCTTCTTTTTTGTATCAGAAGTCTATGGAAGAAATGCAGAGAGTTTCTTGATTCAGACTAATTGTCCTTTTCTCTGTGTGTCTATCTATCTTGTTCAGTCCGTCTACCGAAAGAAGAGAGAAAATCTCCTTTTCTATATCCTGTCAAAAATGGTCTTTCGAAATTTGAAATCCTCTGCAATCAATGCTGACGGCCTTGAGAATAAACTGCATTGAATTATTTCCCCAACTGTCCCATGAAAAAAAGGCAGACAGTAATCCTGGAGAAGACCATAATCAATGCTCTGTCTAACGGTTATATTCCAGAGAATATTTGAGTATTAATTACTCAGGAATTATTGCAGTAAGAAGGGGACAGAAGGATGGAAAATAACTAAGTCTGGATTCGTCGAACTGATAACAGAAATCATTGAGCTGAGTTCACAGTTCGTCGAGCTGAGTTGCTGAGTTCGTCGACCAGATGACTTCTCTTCGTCGAGCTGAGTTCCAAGATCTTCGAGCAGAGAGCAGAACTATATTCTCTAGAAACTTTGCCTTTTCTGTGTATGGAGTTCGTCGAGCTGATAACTGGTTTCGTCGACTGAAGTTCAACAAAATATTTCGGGACTTAGAATAATTTCAGATGCTTCTGGATGAATGTGTTGAAGTGAAGTATCTAGAATTCGTCGACCTAAGAATTGGTTTCGTCGAGCTGAGGACCACTAACTGCTGCTGGATAACTCTAGCTATTGTGGTCAGAGTTCGTCGAGCTGAGAATCCTGAGTTCGTCGACTGGAGATGATTCTGGACTTAGAAAAATAGAGATGTTTTCTGATCTTGAAGTGTTGAAGTATAGTGTCCAAAGTTCGTCAACCTGAGTACCAAGTATGTCGAGCTCAGCTCAGAGAATTTACTCTGAGATCATCGACCTGAGCAAGACTTCCATCGAACTGCGTTCGACGAACGTCGAACTCATTTTACTTAGTATGAAATCTGTCTAAGTCTTGAGTCTCTGGCAGTGTTGATGGATGGTCCTTGCAGTGTTGATTCTAAGGACTTGGCCTAGACTCTAGGACACAACTATGACCCTGGTTATACATGCTGGGTAAAATGATCCTAACTTAGTGAACCTAGCCCAAATCAAACTAGGGATCCAACACCCTTAAAATAATTTCGTCCCGAAATTACAGAAAGCAAAAAGGGGGTACACAAAACTTAAATGATACCTGAACCAAAAAACTCTAGATACTCCTCCAGCATGGTTTGTTCTCGCTCCCAAGAGAGCTCCTCACGACCGTAGTTGTCCCATCATACTTTTACGAGTTTGACCTCTTTGTTCCGCAACTGCCGAATTTTTGAATCCTCTATAACAACTGGACGAACTCGCATCCTCAAGTCTTCCTCTATCGGCACCGATGCTGATTCGATCACCACACTGGACTCTACCAAGGCTTTCCTCAGTGTTGCAATATGGAGGTCGGGCGGTCTGTTGCTGTTCGGAGACCGGGCAGTCTGCCGGTTTATTCTGGCCGGTCTGTCTGCCGGGCTGGTGCTGTTTGGTATCCCAGCGGTCTGGCGGTTTTTCTCAGACGACTTGGAGACCGGGCGATCTAGTGGTCTCCTGCGGCGGTTTGATCTTTGTGGCACATGTTATCTCCTCTTGTTAGTTGACGGGCGGTTAGCCGGCATGTCTAACCGCCCGGCCTGTCCGGTTTGCCTTTTGTAAAGCCGCATATTCCTGTAAATTTTTAGTCCCACATTGCTTAATTGTATTCTCTCTCATCTCCTCCATTCTATAAAAGGGAGGCTATACCATTGTAATTGATACCTTTTTTGGATAATAAAGTTTACATTACTCCAAATTTTCGGTGTGCTCTTTTCTGTTCGCACATGGTATCAGAGGACTCGGTCCTTTCCTCCTGACTGAGCTCTCTGTACGCGTGCGGCTTGTTTCTTCTTTCCGCGACCTGTTCTCGCGACTTGTTTTCTCTTCTGATCGCTGCAGTGTTCGCGCGACTTGTTTCTCCCTGTTTGCGGTCTCTTGCTTCTTCTCTTTTCTAGCCTCTCTCCTCTACCGCTCTCCTTTTCTTTGTCACCGCGACCTGTCCTTACGTCGCCGCGGCCTCTTCTCGCCATTCTCCTCTTCTTTGTCGCCGCGACCTGTTCTTAAGTCGTTGTGCCCTTTTCTAGCCGCTCTCCTCTTCATTGCCGTCGTGACCTGTCCTTAAGTCGCTGCGGCCTTTTCTCGCCGCTCTCCTCTTCTTTGTCGCCGCGACCTGCCCTTAAGTCACTGCGGCCTGTTCTAGCCTCTCTCCTCTTCTTTGCCGCCGCGACCTGTCCTTAAGTCGCTGCGGCCTATTCCGGCTTCTTCTCCTTCTAGCCGCGGCTTGATTCTGCCGTTGCTCTTTTCTATGGCCTCCATCTCCTCCACGCAGTTTGCCTCGGTGGTCACCTCTTCTGGTAGTGGCCACGTTGTTACTCACGGCCGATGGTTGATCGACTCTAGTGCTACCAATCATATGACGGGCAATCCTCAGTGTTTTTCTCATCTCGAAACACATGATCGGTTGCCTCCGGTCTTTGTTGCTGACGGCTCTTCATCTCCGATAAATGGGACGGGGGTGGTTCAGGTCACTCCGGCTCTTCGTCTGGCGGATACCCTCTACGTGCCCATATTCCCTTGCAATTTATTATCAGTTACTTCTCTATGCAAGCAATTACGGTGTTCCATCACATTCACTTCTACTTCTTGTTCTTTTCAGGATCCGGACTCCCAACGAACGATTACTACTGGGACTGAGAGTGTCGGCCTTTACTTCCTCGACAACGTTTCCGCTCTATTCGCCTTTTCTCCTCCTCCACAGATCTTCTCCAATGACATCTTCGCCTTGGACATGCTCCTCCACGACTTCCGTGCCAGCTTCTACCCCACCTTTCTCCTCATCATCCTCCTCTAAATTGTGATGCATGTCAGCTCGACAAGCATCATCGCTCATCCTTCCCGCCAACGCAGAGTCGTGGCTCTTCCCGTCCCTTTGACCTCGTTCACTCTGACGTGTGGGGTCCTGCTCCTACCCTCACCATCGGTCGGGGTAGTTCCTATTTTGTTACATTTATTGATGATTTCTCTCGATGTACGTGGGTGTACCTTCTCAAGGATTGCTCCGAACTGTTCTCTGTCTGGACATCCTTTTATTCTATGATCAAGACTCAGTTTGATACGTCTATTAAAATCCTTCGTTCTGACAATGCTAAGGAGTATCTTAGTCATGATTTTTCTTTTTTTTATATGCATCATGGTATTATTCGTCAAACTAGCTATGTCTACACCTCCCAACAAAATGGGGGTGCCGGAACGCAAAAACCGTCACCTCCTTGATGTCGCTCGCACTTTGCTGACCCAAATGCATGTTCCTCACTCCTATTGGGGCTATGCTGTCCTCCTCTCCTGTTATCTCATCAACCGCATTCCCTCCACGGTTCTCCGTGGTGCCACCCCATTCTCCATTCTTTATCCCACCAAGAATCCTTTTTCCCTTACTCTGCGCATCTTTGGGTGCACCGCCTTTGTGCATTCTCCCGCTACCACCCGTGACAAACTCTCCCCACGGTCCACTAAATGTGTCTTTCTGGGGTACTCTACCACTCAGAAAGGCTATTGTTGCTTTGACTTCGTTACCCGCAAGCAGTTTGTCTCTGCGGATGTTACGTTCTTTGAAAATGCCTCTTACTTCTCTCCTGCTTCCTCCTCTACTCCTGCTACTCCTACTTCTCAAACCAACCCATCTATTCCCTCTACTCCTACTGACGTTTCGCCATCTCCACCGTCTCTACCCTCTCCACCATCTCCACCCTCTCCACCATCTCCACCCTCTCCTCCCTCGATTTCTCCCTCCTCTCCACAGCCATCTCTCTCTACTCCTAGGCCAGCTCTCTCCACCACGGACGCTCCGGATACTGCAGAACCAACTGCCACGGATCTCCCCATTGCCCTTCGCAAAGGGGTTCGGGCATGTACCCAACACCCGCTTGATGCAGTTGTTTCCTATGATCGTCTTACCCCTTCTCGCAGAGCTTTTGCACTGGCTATCTCGGCCACTGCCACCCCCCGTTCCTACCAGGAGGCCCTTACTATTCCTCATTGGAAAGCTGCCATGGATGAGGAGATTGCTACTCTCACTGAACAGGGTACCTGGACCCTGGTTCCTCCTCCTTTCGGCACATATATTGTTGGCTGTCGCTGGGTCTTTGTGGTGAAGTTCCTTCCCGATGGCAGTGTGGATCGCTACAAGGCTCGGTTTGTTGCCAAGGGTTTTACCCAAACTTATGGGGTTGATTACTTTGACACTTTCTCACCAGTTGCTCGTCTCAGTACTATTCGAGTTCTTCTCTCTGTGGTTGTCAACCGAGATTGGCCCATTTCATAGCTGGATGTCAAAAATGCCTTTCTTTATGGGGATCTTCATGAAGATGTTTACATGGAGCAACCTCTTGGGTATATTGCTCAGGGGGAGACACGAGTATGCCGGCTAAAGAAGGCTATCTATAGCCTCAAGCAAAGTACTCGTGCCTGGTTTGACAAGTTTAGCGGCATCATTGTGGCCATTGGTTTTACAAAAAGCTCAGCCGATCACTCCTTGTTCGTTCGGAAAGCTGCCTCTGGTCTGGTAGTTCTTGCGGTTTATGTTGATGACATTCTTCTTACTGGAAATAATTAGGATGAGGTAATGTTGACAAAGAAACACCTCCGTCAGCACCTGTTCACGAAGGATATGGGCTCCCCAAAATACTTTCTGGGAATTGAAATCTCTAGGAAGCCCAACTCCATGGTCCTTTCCCAACGGAAGTATGCTCTTGATCTTCTAAAAGAGGTAGGATTGACTGGTGCTAAACCTGCCCGTTCTCCCATGGTTATTGGGGAAGACAAAACTTGGACAGATGACTCGCCTCTTCTATCCGATCTTACGAAGTACCAGCGTCTGGTGGGCAAACTCATTTATCTCACGGTAACCAGACCCGACATCTCTTATGTTGTTGGCAAGGTGAGCCAGTTCATGCAAGCTCCTAGAGAGTGTCATCTACAATCTGCCTTGAGGATATTGGAGTATATTAAAGCAGCACCAGGGAAAGGACTCCTTTTTCAGAAGAATGGTCACCTAAGGGTTGAAGTGTACTCTGATTCGAGCTATACTGATGACAAAGGGGATCGCAAGTCGACATCAGGTTTCTGCACATTTTTTGGAGGCAATCTTGTGAGTTGGAAGAGCAAGAAACAGTCTGTGGTCTCCAGGTCCAGTGCAGAGGCAGAATATCGCAGTATGACATCGACCACATGTGAGTTGAAATGGTTACGGGCTCTCATGCTTGATTTAGGAGAGGTGTACAACTATCCTCTTCCTATGTTCTATGACAATAAGGCCGCGATATACATCTCCAAAAATCCGGTCTTTCATGAGAGAACGAAGCACATAGAAGTCGACTGTCATTTCATTCGGGAGGAGATCTTGAAGAAACAGATTTGTACTCCGTTCGTCACTTCAGACAACGAGTTGGCGACATCTTCACCAAGCCGATGTCCGCTTCCTTTTTCCACATTTACGACAAGCTGGGCATGATTGATATCTATGCTCTAGCTTGAGTGGGAGTGTTGTAATATGGAGGTCGGACGGTCTGTTGCTGTTCGGAGACCGGGCGGTCTGCCAGTTTATTCTGGCCGGTCTGTCTGCCGGGTTGGTGCTGTTTAGTTTCCCAACGGTATGGCAGTTTGTCTTAGATGACTTGGAGACCGGGCGGTCTAGCGGTCTCCTGTGGTGGGTTGATCTTTGTGGCACATGTTATCTCCTCTTGTTAGTTGACGGGTGGTTAGCCAGCTTGTCTAACCGCCCGGCCTGTCCGGTTTGCCTTTTGTAAAGCCGCATATTCTTGTAAATTTTTAGTCCCACATTGCTTAATTGTATTCTCTCTCATCTCCTCCATTATATAAAAGGGAGGCTATACCATTGTAATTGATACCTTTTTGGATAATAAAGTTTACATTACTCCAAATTTTCGGTCTGCTCTTTTTTGTTCGCACACTCAGGACGGAGACATGGAAGACGTCGTGCAATCCACTCAGCTCAGTGGACAACACTAACCGGTACGCTGCTTCTCCCACCCGTTCTACAACCTCGAAAGGTCCCAAAAACCTCGGACTCAACTTCTTGAGTCGGCGAATCCGTGAAACGCGTTTGAATGACTTGATCTTTAAATAGACCCAATCGCCTACCGCGAACTCCAGCTTCCTGTGGCGAGCATTAAAATATTTTGCTTACCGATCTTGAGCCACCTTCATGCGCTCTTGAATGGTTCGCACCAACTCACATGCATCAGCTACCAATCCTTTTCCCAAAATTTTGGTGTCTCCCGCCTCTGTCCAAGACATCGGTGTTCGACACCGCCTCCCATACAAAGCTTCGTATGACACCATCTTTATACTTGCTTGGTAACTATTGTTATAGACGAACTCCAGCATGAAGAGGTGATCCTCCCACTTCTTGCCGAAGTCCAGAATACACATCCTCAGCATATCCTCCATAGTATGGTTCGTTCTTTCAGTTTGCCTGTCAGTTTGAGGATGGAAAGCCGTGCTGAACTTTAGCTTTGTGCCCAGACTTTTCTGAACCAACCTCCAGTCCTTGCACGTGAAACGTCCATCGCGATCACTAACTATACTCTTAGGAATTGCATGTAGTCGCACCATGTTGCGAACATATAACTCTATCAGCTTCTCCACGCTGTCCTCCTTCCGATTTGGGATGAAGTAAGCTACTTTGGTTAAGCGATCCACAATCACCCAAATTGCGTCGTTACCCTGCTGCGATCTAGGTAACCCAAGCAAAAAGTCCATGGAGATGTCATCGAATTTCCACTCGGGGATAGGAAGAGGCTTCAGGAACCCGCCCGGCTTCTGACACTCGGCCTTCACCAAGGCACAAGTTTGGCATCGATTCACGTACAAAGCTACGTCCCGCTTCAGTCCAGGCCACCAAAAGGATTTCTTCATATCTAGGTACATCTTTATACTGCCCGGGTGAATGGAGTACTTTGTGAAGTGAGCCTCAAACATCAACTCCTCGCGAAGCTTGCCGAACTGCGGTACACAAATCCTTCCGTCCTTCCTCAGAATCCCATCAATCAACTCCCAGGCGCTGCTCTCGCCCTTTCGAGCTTCCACCACGTATGGTTGATACTCCACATCCAAACGAGTCGCTTCCCGAATACGATCAGACAAATCATTTTGCATTTCAATCCAGTTCAACCGAGCCACGCTAGACTCGCCTCTTGCTACACATACCATGCCAAGGGACTCCCAGTCCCGCACCAACCGCTCATCATGAGCGTCGATCCAATTCCCTTGCCCCGAGTATTTTTGACTCAAGGCATCTGCCACCACATTGGCTTTACCTGGCGTATACTGAATCGTAATCTCGTAGTCTCCAGGGAACTCGACCCACCTGCGCTGCCGCATGTTCAAGTCCTTCTGATTTAGGAGATACTTCAGGCTTTTGTGATCCGTGAAGATCTCCACCTTCGCACCATAGACATAGTGCCACCACAATTTCAACGTGAAAATTACCGCCGCCAACTCCAAGTCATGGACGGAGTAATTCCTCTCATGAGGCTTCAGCTGCCCAGACCCATAGGCTATCACACTGCCATGTTGCACCAACACCCAACCCAAACCGCATCCCAATGCGTCACTGAAAATTTGAAATCCTTCGGTCCCTTTCGGTAGAGTTAGGATTGGAGCCTTCATCAGCCTTTCCGTCAGTGTCTCAAATTCCTGATTGCACTCCTGAGTGCACACAAACTTCTGATCCTTACGAGTTAGTGATGTGAGGGGTAGAGCTATCCATGAAAAGTTTTCTACGAATCTTCTATAGTACCCGGCTAGTCCAAGAAAACTTCGGACTTCCGCTACGGTTCTCAAAATAGGCCAATCTCTGATGGCTTCCACTTTTGTTGGATATACCACCACCCCATCCCCACTAATCACGTGGCCAAAAAATGCCACATTCTCTAGCCAGAACTCGCACTTTGAGAACTTTGCATAAAGCTGGTTCTCTCTCAACACTTGCAAAACTACTCTCAAGTGAGTCTCATGCTCCACCTCCGATTTGGAGTACACCAGAATGTCGTCAATAAAGACAACTACAAAAGAGTCCAAGTATTTCTGAAATACTCGATTCATCAAATCCATGAATACGGATGGTGCGTTCGTCAGCCCGAACGACATCACCGAGAACTCAAAGTGACCATACCTCGTACCAAATGCTATCTTGGCTATGTCCTCATCTCGAATTCACAACTGATAGTATTCTCACTTCAAGTCCAACTTTGAATACACCACCGACCCCACCAACTGGTCGAACAGGTCATCTATCCGAGGAATCAGATACTTGTTCTTGATAGTCAATTTATTCAACTCTCGGTAGTCTATGCACAGCCGCATACTACCGTCTTTCTTCTTCACAAACAACACAGGCGCGCTCCATAATGAAGAACTGGGTCTGATATACCCCTGCTCCAACAGTTCCTGCAACTGTACCTTGAGTTCAGCCAACTCCTTTGGTGCCATCCTAAATGGAGGATGTGACACCGGCCTAGCCTCTGACACTAACTCAATCGAGAAATCGATCTCCCGTCGAGGAGGCGCTCCAGGAAGTTCATCTGAAAACACATCCTTGAACTCTGCTACTACGGGCACTTCCCCAAGCGATAAATTGGAAAGGCGAACCTCCAACAATGCTACAAAAGCCACTCCACCCTGGTTAATTGCCCGTACCAACTACATAGCCGAAATTAGGGAACATGCCACTCCATTAAGGCCCTCAAACTTGACTTCTATCTGCCCTTCGCTTCTTAGGGTCACCACCTTGGACAGGCAATCAATACTGGCATGCTGCTCTGCTAGCCAGTCTATTCCCAATATCACATCAAACTCAACCAACGGTAGGACCGCTGCTATCAACACAAAGTCATCTCCGCCTAGCTCCCAACAAATGCGCCCTTTCTCCCCGGTGGTCATGGATGACCCATTGGGCACGCGCACCTTCAACTCTGCACCCGTCGAGAACAACTCAAATCCAATCCTCCGGATGAAGCTTTCTGCAAGGAAAGAGTGCGATGCTCCCGTATCAAACAATACCCTAGCGGGGTATCCGGAAACTAACATAAAGCCTAAAACATAGATATCACATATAGCAGTCTGAAACTATGAAGCACAAGGTTAAACTTAAACTTCCTCATACCTGTCACCACATCGGGTTGGCAGATCGCTTCCTACTGTCCAAGGTTGTAAGCCCTTGGTTGCACCGATTGGAACCGAGAAGCGCTAGACTCCGCCATCTTCCCTTTCTCTACGGCGCTGGGGCCGGAGCGCACAGTCTGCTCCTGCCTTGCCTCCTGCTCCGCACCTCCTTGATTACAAAAAACGAGCAATGTGCCCCACCTTCCCACAATTGAAGCACGTTGGTGGTCCCTTAGAGTGAGACCCTTCAGACGTCCACTTGCTTTTCTCACCGGACTTGAATGGGTGAGGATTTTTCCTCCACCTATTCCCTTCGGACTTTCCTTGGGATTGAGGAGGCTTCCCTTCCCCTTGCTTATGCGCAAAACCCTTACGATGTTGGCTTCTATCTAGATCACTCTCCAACGTCCTGGCAGCCTCAACCAACTCATTGAAACTAGCTCTCTTCATGGCAATGAGGGGTTTCCTTAGATTCTCCCTTAGCCCCTGGTAGAAGAGGTTATACCTCTCTTCATCATCTGCCATTGTCATTCCTGCATAACGACCCAACCGAGTGAACTTTTGTACGTACTCATCCACCGTCTTGTCCCGCTGCACCAAGTGCAGGAACTGCCTTTGGAGGGCCAACCTAGTCGAAACGGGAATGTACTCCTTTAGGAAAGCATTCCCAAGTTCTTCCATGGACGGGGTGCGTCCAGGAAACTAGCGTCCGCTATGGCTCACCCACCACAACTTTGCATCTCCCTCTAACATGAAGGCCGCAAACTCAGACTTCTTCTCCTCTGGCATCTCTGCAGCCCTCAGAAGCTCTTGAATCCATGCCCACCAATCCTCCTCATCAGTCGGCATACCGACTCCCTTGAACGTCGGGGGATGGAAGCTCAGAAAATACTTCATCTGCCGGTCTCCATGCCCGACAACCACTCTTTCGGCCAACGGCTCTGCTCGCCTGGCTTCTCCACCCGGCTCGGCCGTCGCCGTATCCGATGTAGCAGGGGTTGCTACCTGAGCTGTCGCGGCAGCTTGGGCTGCCACCATTGCTTCTGCATGCATGCGACAGAAGTCAGCCGGGTTTACACCCATGCCCAAAGGACCCCGAGCAGTAGCGCTGCTCGTTGAAAGCTCTTCTCTTGGTCGCGACGTACCCGCCTCGTTGCTTGCACTCTTAAGAAAAGCAAGGAAATAAGGAATCAGTCTCTAATTACAAGACTCAAACATAAGGACACTCATGGTCCCGCATTGCTCCTATGTGGATAACTTCTATACACACTGACCTTGAATCTAACCTGGCTATGATACCAAATTTTAACACCTCCCCTGTATTGACCGTATAATATGGGTCCGGCCGGGGTCCCACAACATACAAACACCACAACTTTAGTATTAAAAGATGATATTACTACCCAATCTCAAAACTCAAAACCAAACAACAGCGGAAACATCAAACAAGACCAGAAGCTATCCACATATAAGAGTATCGAAATGGCCTTAAGGCCTTACAACAATAGAGAGTCCACAACTCAAAGATAACATTAAGCATCAATGTGCACAAGCAATCCTAAACTACCTCGGCGCGCAAGCCGAAAAGCAAGAGTATCAAAACATACAATGTCACCAAAATAGAGCTAGTACAAACTGAAACATTTCATGAGGCTTAGATCCTTTTGGCCAACGAGCTAGCTCCTGCTTGCGATCCTTGCCCTGTAAAAAATTGTTATAACGTGGGTCAGCAAAGTCTGACCTCAAACTGTGTAACAAACACATCTCCTCCCGGCCGCCCATAACGGACCCCGGGGTACCCCTACAACCTGCAAGTCAGCACTTTGTATACCCTATACCTAAACAAGTAAAGTACTAAAAGAACAGGCTTGGATGTCTCAAACAACATGCACGTTTTCTACGTTGAGCATATAATAAAAAGGGTCCTACTATGCAATATGTATGCAAAACCTGGGCTTCACCCAAGGCACCCTATCATATATGCATCTAGCACATCATCAAACATCTGGGTACTTCCAATTTCCCCATTAGCATTAAGCCTCAAACAAAAAGGGGTAATACAATTCCCCTAACGGCATACAAGCTGCCACACGGAACTCTTACCAAGGCCCCACCCGCTTATGGTATTAGACCCAGACTTGCCTACAAGCTCGAACTTCTCATGTCAGGATTCCGTCTAACACACTGACCGATTCTAAGAACCCTTGCTGTACCCCACCCGCTCATGGCCACATTGCCCGGGCTTGCCCCATGCTTGGCATTCTCGTCAGTCTCACAGAAGGGGACTAGTCTCGCCGGGACACTCTCCCCACATGACTTGCACGTCACGGGATAGCCAGCCGACCACAGAGACACAGCCGCGCCTTAGCACATCACAATCCAATAACATTCCCACCCTAATCCCTCATTTGTACTGCAACATCCCCGCGCACCAAGGAAACCATCTACCGCCAATGTGGAGCTAACCTTGTCCACCAAGGAAACCATCTATCGCCGTTGTGGAGCTAACCTTGTCCGGTTCCAGCTACACGTACTCACTCGAGAAAAGGGGGAAAACACAAACATCACAAACAACATCTTGCCGCAACAGATTTCTACAAAATCCTTAAAGCTCGTATGCAACATCACCGAGTCGGACTAACGGTCGTGACCACAGCTTCACCCACAATGCTTAATCCACTAACAGCGCGGATCTCTAATTCAAAAATATGCCGGGGACGGACTCAATCGACCCGGAGGTTCCTCTTGAACCATGACAACCCAAACCCCTCTCATTTGAGAGATTTGGTGCCCAAAAGCCTGAAAGAAAAGATGCTAAACACGCATCCTAAAACCAAGCGGAGAAGTATCGTTACCTTACAACCCCTCTTCCTAGCCATGGAAACTTAGCCAGATGAGAACCACTGTAACAGACTTGCCTCCGCAGATTTGGACTCGACTCGCAATTTGGGGCTCCGAAGCTTCTCCGGTAGCCGGATCTCTCCTTCACCTCCTTCCTTGCTCTCCCTTCCCCCTAGAACTTAGAAAGAGAGTACTTGATGAAGAATGAGGGTTTCCAAACCCTATTCCCAGACATAACTCAGCAAGGACAACCCTGGACCATCAGATCTCATTGGAAGGAAACGAACGGCCACAATCCGAACATAAAACCAAAACACCTGGGCCGAACACGGCTTGCGACACGCCCGTGTCCAAGGCCGTGTACCTCAATCGACGCCGAAACCGTCACACCCAGAAAAGGACACGGGCACTGGACACGCCCGTGTCGAACATGACACGCCCATGTCACTCAGTACACGCCCGTGTGCCTGGGTGTGTTCCCCCATCGACACAGGACCAAACACAACCCGAGGAGGACACGGGTACTCGACACGCCCGTGTCACATTTGACACGCCCGTGTCCAACACGAACACGCCTGGGCTTTGAGCCATGTCTATCCCCTCACACGGCCCGACCAACAACCCGAGCAGGACACGGCTTGGGATATGCCCATGTCTCAGGCCGTGTTCAAAGTCTTAACGATCGTCGACTGCCTTTTCGTCGGCTTCGCAGAAAATTCGTCGAACATGCACACGACACGGCCTTGGACACGCCCGTGTCCCAAGCCGTGTTCACTATCTCGACATTTCGTCGAGCGTAGTTCGTTGACCACCCGAGTTCTCCATCGAACCCGAGCACGACACGGGTATGGACACGCCCGTGTCCTAGGCCGTGTTCCCTATCTCGACACTTTGTCGAGCGAAAATCATCGACTTCCCGGGCTCTCGACGAACCCGAGCACGACACGGCCTTGGACACACCCGTGTCCCTGGCCGTGTGACCCTTACCAAGACCCAAACTTGGCTCTCGACGTAGTTCGTCCCTCTTTCGAATTTTGGGGCGTTACACAATACTCAGGATATCATTCCTAATATTACTCCAGTAACAAACCCAGATCATGACATTGTTGAATAGCTTCCTCATACAGTTCCAAATGAACAAACTCAACAACCTCAAGAACCTTTGCCATTAAGGAGATCCATTAGAGAAAGGAGAAGAGCGATACCAGATAATTATATCATCTTTCTCCAAGAACACGATGATGACCAAGGAATGTTAGATGATGATCCGGTCAATCTCAATCAGGTAATTCAAAGTTCTAATTCTCAACAATGGATTGATGACATGATGGAAGACATGAAGTCCATAAAGGACAATGACATTTGAGATCTTGTCACATTACCCGAAGTTGTGAAACTCATTGGTTGTAAATAGAAATTTAAAACCAAAAGAGATTTAAAAGATAATATTGAGAGATATAAGACACGTCTTGTCGCTATAGGATTCACTCAAAAGGAAGGCATTGACTATAAAAAGACTTTCTCTCCGGTTTTATCGAAAGTCTCTTTCAGGACTATTATGACATTAGTAATGCATTTTGACATTGAGATACATCAAATGGATGTTAAGACGACGTTTCTCAATGATGTCATTGATGAGATGATCTATATGGTGCAATCAAATTACTTTGAGTCTGGAGACCCGAAGCAAATGGGTTGCAAATTAAAGAAATCCATCTATGGACTCAAACAAGTATGTCGATAGTGGTATTTCAAATTTCATCAAGATGTTGTCTCTTTCGGGTTTGAGATGAACGTTACTGATGATTGTATATACCATAGATTCCGTGGGAGTAAATATATTTCTGATCTTATATGTGGACGACATCTTACTTGCCAGCAATGATATAGATATACTGCATAAGACCAAGAAATTTCTTTCAAAGAAATTTGAAATGAAAAATCTCGACAATGCCTCTTATGTACTAGGCATACAAATACACCGAGATCTCATTCGAGATATACTTGGGTTAATGCGGGAAATCTATATCGATAAGGTACTCAAAAGGTTTGACGTGCAAGACTGTAAGTCAAGAGATACCCCTGTAGCTAAGGGAGACAAATTTTGTCTCACTCAATGTCTCAAAACTAAAGCAAAGGAATTAGAGATGCAAAAGTTTTCTTATGCATCAACTGTAGGAAATCTCATGTATGCTCTAGTATGTATGCTTTCGGATATTGCATTCATAGTTGGAATGTTGGGTAGTGTATAACCTCATATTCGATGAGTGGACCCCCATCAGCACTAGCCCAATAAGGCAGTTTGGTTTGCATTTATAAGGCCTGAAGAAGGGCATTCGCACAGCCCTGTGAGGGATCGTTTAACGCTTTTGGCGAGTGCAACCTACATCATCACTTGCCTAAGGATCCCGCGCCTCAGCGCGCACGCGAGATGAGTTCTCGCCAAGCTGGGCGAATGACCGCCCAGCCAGGCATTCGCCCCCCCCCCAAACAGCCTCAAGGCGGCAAATGCGTTGTGCTCCCGACATTCACCCCTTCCGCTGAGTGGTGCACTCACAGATCATTCGTCCACTATGCCCCAGGGGCAAAATTACCTGGATGCCCTCAAAGGATTGTATTTAGCCATTCAGAACAGCAGAGTTACGCTATCGGCAGGCCACTTTTGGCTGCACATAGAGGTTCAAAATAGCGGAGGTTGGCTATTTGCAGGCCGTTTTCAGAAAACTATAAATATACCCAAGGGGGTATCTCAGAAGGCACGTTTTTCTTGTGCCCCGGTTTTCTAGCGCTTTCTGAGATATCCTTAGCTCGACATTTGGCTAAGGAGGGGAAGTGCTCTAAGATTTTCCGGGTGTGTGGTGAGACCTCCACGCCAAGCCCTTGGATCTGTTCCATGTTCTCCTCCTCTTTTGTTGTTTGGCTCGCATGAGAGAAGTAAGTGTGCGATCACCCCTTCTACAAGGGTGAACTCCGCAAGAGACCGAATTTTCAGTTTCAACATTTTTGGTGCGTTTAGCGTGGAGAGTGGTCAGTGTAAAAATCTTTGGCAAGCTAGATGACTGGAGGAGAAGGCCATGGTTCAGACAGAGTCAACTCACCACCTCCTCCCCCTCTAGCAACAGTGAGGATGTTTGAAGAATTCAGGCAGGAGGTACTCGGCCTCATCAGGTTCACACTCGGTGCACGTGCCGAGTGCTCGACACCAGCAGCACATGTACTCACGGTCCCGGCCCTTAGCGCGGACTCTCTCGACAGGCGAGCTGGGAAGAAGGTCGTGGAGGAAGCGAGGAAGCGGGACCTTCCCTGGAGAGTGTTGTTCCCCAGTTCGGTGAGTGGTGGCCGGTTCGACGAGATGGGGGTGCAAGATCCTCCGGCTCGCCCAGCAGGGGGAGGCAGCCCCTTCAGCAAGTTGGTTTCTTCTGCCCCAGTTCCAGAGGGGTTCAGGGAGCCGGAGATGTCCTATTACACCGAGAGGGGTGACCCGGTCCAGCACATCCAGTGATTCGAGGATGTGGTGTCAATAAGGCAAATGTCTGATGTCTTTAAATGCAGACTCTTTGCCATCACCCTCAAGGAGAAGGTGAGAGACTGGTTCCACCAGCTGCCGACCAACTCCATCTACTACTTCGAGGACCTACGTCGGGGGTTCATGTTGAGGTTCACTACCTCCAAGAAGATGTAGAAGGAGTCAGAGTCCCTATTCTACATCAAGCAGGGGGTGAACGAGACCTTGGGGAGCTACGTAGATCGGATCCAGGAGGAGGTCACCCAGGTATAGGAGATGTCAGGGCACACCCTGATAATGACCTTTACTTTGGGGCTGCAACAAGGTTTCTTCAGAATGGAGCTGAAGAGGGTGCCACCTCTTTCCTATGAAGAGTTGATGGAGAGGGCGGCAAGGGAAGTTGAGGGGGAGGCGTCAAACCCCGAGTTCTCAAAGAAGCTGGCCAGGTGGGCCACGGAAGAGGAGAAGGGGCCAGGCGGTGGCCGGGGGCAGGAGGTGAGGAGAGCTGAACCCCAACAGCAGGAACAATAGCAGTAGTTGCAGCAACAACAACCCAGGTGGGGGTATCAGGATCAGAACAACCGGCTTGGCTGGAAGCAGCCAGAATGGCAAGACCAAGACCAGCAGAGGGGTTTTTGCGGTGGAGACTTCCGCCAAGGGGGCCAGGGCCAGTTTCACCCTCAAGGATGGAGGTAGGGTCAGAGGCCTCCCCTCCCCGATCAACACCAGGCTATGATAATAACCATGCAGAGGAGGAGGGGTCAGCAGAGAAGGAGGGAAGTCGGGGTGGAGCTACCCTATTGCGACTTCCACTAGGATGAGGGGCACGCCACAATGATATGCCCGAAGTTCCTCGAGATGAGAGGAAATAGGGAGCAGCGGCAGCAACAAGGCTGTCAGGAAGTGTGGATTGAGGAGGTCCTGCTTCGGGTAGAGCAGGATAAGTGCGAAGACCGGGCGGATGTTGGAACCCGGGGAGGGATCAGAGTAATCCATGAAGAGGTGGGGATTGAGGCTTCCTAGAAAGAAAGCCTCCATACCATGTATCGAAGGAGCATTGGCTCCACATCCCAAACCCCGCCCCCAGAAGAGAAGATCACCTTCTCAAGGAAGGATATGCCGGATCATAAGAATCTCTTTTGCAATGCGCTGGTCATCCAGACAGCCATCAAAAATTTCACTGTCTCTCGGATGCTCATCGACAACAGGAGTTCGGTCAATGTCATCTTCAAGAAGGCGTTCGATGCGATGAAGGTAGAGGCGAAGAGGGTGTTGGCCTCGGATGGGCCTTTGTTCGAATTTTCTGGGGAGATAAAGGAAGTGGAAGGAGGAGTAGGGCTCCATGTAACCCTGGGGGGCAGTCCCATAACTGCAGGTTTGTTATTGTGGACACCCCCAGTAGGTACAATGCCATCTTCTGAAGGCCCCTGATCAGCGCCTTCCGTTGCGTCCCCTCGTCCTTCCATCAGTGCTTGAAATTCAGCGCTGAGGGGATCCAGGTCCTAGTTCAGGGTGTTGGGTATTGTATCCACACTAACCCAGATTTGATGAAGTCATCCTTGAACTAAGATGAATTAAGTTGTATTTGATGCTTGGTTTGAGTTATGTGTTTACAGGATTCTTATGGGAAGTGTAGACCAATGTCAGTCTACAATGGGTCACCAAACACAGGACCATACAATGTAATCCCTCATTGTGTGATCCAAGGTGTTGACTCATGTGTAGCCTCTCTATTAGGATACACATCATATTCAAGCTCTAGGACTAAGTGAAAAGACTTGATGCTGGTCTCACCTTAGAAGAAGAAAAAAAATTCTGTCAAGAAAATTTCCTAAGTATTATACTCGAGTAGCTCTATACTTACTCGAGTAAAATGCTGAGTTCATACTCGAGTAATAACACTCTTACTCGAGTAGGTATAGTATATCCCGAGTAGTCTAATTATGGCTCTCGAGTAGTTAAGACAACTACTCGAGTAGTTTCCTTTCTCCTCTCGGGTTTACAGAATTTTTCTTCTCAAAAGTTTTCTAAGTTAAATACTCGAGTAGTACTGTATAGTACTCGAGTAGTTTTATTTTCTGTCTCGAGTAATTGTATTTTGACTCTCGTGTTGTTCTCACTTACTCGAGTAGTCTAAGTCATGTACTTGAGTAGTTCATCTACTACTCGAGTAGTCCAGAATTAATACTCGAGTAACCCAAAACTATATTCCAGAAAATTTCTCTAAGCGAATTACTCGAGTAGTCATTTCCATATACTCGAGTAGTTCTATTCGTCTCGAGTAGTTCAACTTCTATACTCGAGTAGTCCAGTATTCCAGTTCCAGAAATTTTCTAAGTCCTTGTCTCGAGTAGTTTCTCAACCACTCGAGTAGTTTGTTCCCATCTACTAGAGTAGTTTTTCTTATACTCGAGTAATCCGCTCCACCTCTCGTGTAACTACTCAAGTACTCGAGTATGTAATTTTTGATACTCGAGTAGCTGAATTCTTTTTACTCGATTAGTTGACTCCATGTACTCGAGTAACTATCTCATTCTCTCTCGAGTAATTTTCTTATATACTCGATTATTCATCTTCTACCTACTCGAGTAGTGCTGCAATGTACTCGAGTAGTCCTTTCTCTCTCGAGTATTTTACTTCGATTTTTCCGAAAATCTTGTTAAGTCCAGAATAACAGAATTCTTTATGAACCTTGACGTGATTGGTCCACATGTATCTCATAATGACTTAATTATGTCTAATATTTTCTGATTCTATAAATGGTCTTGTCTAAACCGACAAACTCTAATCCTAAGAAGTTTATTCTAAGACAATATTCAGAAGTTTTGCAGCCGTTTTTCTCAAGTCTTTGATTTCCTCTTTCTCTCTCCAAGAAACGAAAACCGTCGCCGCCGCCGTCGCTGATTCCCGACCGGCTAGGGTTTCTCCTTTAGAGGATTCAGATCTAGAAGGCTTTCCAGATCGAGATTTGCTCAACTTCTCATCTTCTGATTCGATCGATCGTGTGAAGCCAAGACGTTTCAGATCCAATCTTGCCGAGATTTCTCTTCATCATTCTGATAAAGCCGCAAAGCCTAGAAGAAGAAATTTCTGGCCGACTGTTGCAGATCTGAAAAAGGAATTACTATTTGTATTTCTATACAAAATTTCTTTCATTCTTGTAGGAGAAATTTCTCCGAGTGTAGTAGCTTTTGTCTCCGAGATTGTAGGAAGTTTTACCTTCCGAGTGTAGATCTGTTTTGTGGATCGAGATTATAGGAACATTGTTCTGAGGGTAGGATTGATTTTCAATCCGAGATAGTGGAGTAGCCGAGTCTAGTATATTAGTAGATCGGTGAGGGAAAGTGGATGTACCCAAGGTTGGGGAACCACTATAAATCTTGCCTCGTCTGTGATTGATTGGTAGTTAGTTCTGTGCTTTGGTTTGAATTTTTTATTCCGCAAAAAGATGCACATCTCACCTATTCACCCCCCTCTAGGTGATTTAGGTAGGCAACTATAAACTTTCAATTGGTATCAGAGGCATGTTGATCGTTAAAAGGTTAACACCTTGATCAGATCCTTCAATAGTCGTCTTTTGAGATCTACCAAAAATGGACAAGGCTAAAGATTTTGCCAAGCTTCCTTTGTGCACCAAAAATAATTTTCCCATGTGGAAAGAGAGAATCAAGTTCTTTATGGAAGCTGTGGATCCAAGAATCTTCATGATAGTTGAAGAAGGTCCTTACATTCCCATGACTGTCTCCACTATAGATCCAACCAAGAAAGTCCCAAAGAAACTTATGGATCTTGATAAGGATGAGATTGCACTTGTTTCATTAGACAAAAAGACAAAAAATATTATATCAAGTGCAGTCGATGATTCAATGCTGCAAAACCTGATTCACTGCAAGTCTGCAAAAGAGATGTGGCAGTCACTAGTTACCTGAATGGAAGGTACAGAAGAATTGAGGGATGATAGAAGATCCCTTCTTAATCAGAAGTATGAAGCTTTCCGACAAGAAAACAAAGATACCATTGCTGACACCTTTGAGAATTTCTTCAAGATAGTGAATGGGCTAAGGGTCTATAGCAGAGTCTTCACTAATGGAGAACTAAATGATAAGTTCTTGAGATCCCTAACTAAGGAATGGGATAACAAGGTCTGTGCCATAAGGGAGTTTGGAAAACTGGCCGAGACAGACCCTCAGAATCTCTTTGGGAAGCTTATGTCATATGAGCTTCAACTCAACACCAGAAAGGCTGAAGAAGAGAAGAGCAGGTCTGCATTCAAAGAGAAGTCTGTTGCTTTAAAGGCAGACACCTCTAAGAAGACAAAGGTTGTTCTTCCTACTCCAGCACAAGAAGTTAGTGAAGAAGAAACCTCAGAGCCAAGCACCTCAGGCTCTGAGATATCAGAAGGAGAGTTCTCACTACTCTCACGACAGTTCAAGAAATCCTTGAATAAGAAGAAGCAATGGAAAGGAAAGGATGCCTCCTATAGAAGATCACGACATGATGGTGATCGTCAATGAAAAGGCTCAAGCAGCCATGACAGGTACACTTCTAAACAGAACAAACATGTTTCTACTGATATTATTTATTATTATTGTAATAAGCCAGGAGACGTCATCGCTGACTGCCCTCACAAGAAGAAGGAGGGTGGCAGAAGAGAGGAAAAGAAGTTCTCGTACAACAAGAAGAGGACAGAGAAGAGCTTAATGGCCAAAAAGGGCATGACTCTTAGTGACTCTGACTCATCTGAGTCGAGTGAGGAATAAGAAGCCTATTTTGGACTCATGGCTCAAATAGATGACGAACAAGAGCCCCAGTTCACTGGGAAGGTAAACTCTCACACTCCTCTTTCAGATTCTGAAGTTTCTGAACATGATTGTGAGGATAGATCTTCTGACGATGAGTCAGAACTCATGGCCCAATATAAGGAGTTAATCATGGCTTACGATAAATGTTACCGAGTCGTGAAAACTCAGGCTAAAGAGATAAAGTCTCTCAAAGCTGAAGAGAGCGTCTTGAGAGAGAAAGTCGCAAAGACTGACTCGCTCGAAGAGAACTTCAATAATGCTATTGAAGAATATAACAAAGTTATTGAGCATCTTGACCTTAAAGAAAAAATCATCAAAGAGTTGGAAGAACAACTCGCCACTGAAAAGAAACTTGTTGAAAGTTTCTGGAAGCCTAAGACTGTTCTTCCATTCATTGCTGAATTCTAAGCTAAGGCCAAAGGTGCTAGACTAGGGCATGAAGAAGCTCCTAGTAAGTCTTCTAGGAGAAATAAGGCTCAACGAAAGAATAAGGCTGCCAAAAAGGCCTTGGAAAAAGAGAAAGGGAAAGCCCCTCAAGATCAGACCTCTTTCAAAAAGGTCATATTTCTTTCAAATGAGTTTGATCTTGACTCATCATATGGACACTTTGCTAGGCCTACCTATGTAGAGCCAAAGTCCCGTTATCAAGGATGGACTCGACCCAGAAACTTTGGTGAAAGTGTCTTTAAGGCATCTTATGAAGAAGTCATTCTTCAGAGCTATGGCCCTTTCAATCATGGTCATAACTTCAAGAAGGCACCAAAGGCAAAGCCTGTTGTAGAAAAACCAGTGAAGGAGAAGAAAACATGTGATTGTCATCATCATGAAGCTTCTTCCTCCAAGAATGCTGCTCCTACTAGACCTCAATTTCAAAAGGTCAAGCAGGAGAATATAAGGCAAAGATACAACAGATTTGACTGTTGGTGTTGTGGCAAAACTGGTTACTTTGCCATCGATTGCTGGTTTAATCCCAGAAATGCTGCAACCCCTCATGTTGGCAATATGAGAAATACCACTCCTAATGCAAATGCTCGTAGGGGGAGTGTTCTAACCCGAGACCAAGGACCCAAACATATTTGGGTTCCTAAGGCAATCTGATTGTGATTGCAGGTATGTCCAAAGGCCACCAAAATGCCAATTTGGTATTTGGACAGTGGATGCTCTCAGCATATGACCGAGACAAGAAGCCTAATTTAGAATTTCTCTCCAGTCGTGAATGGACCAAAGGTCATCTTTGGAGGTTCATACCGTGGAATCACTAAAGGCTACGATATGATCACGAACGGTAATGTATCCTTCTCAGATGTGGCTTACGTTGAAGGTTTGGAACATAACCTTATAAGCATAAGCCAATTCTGCGACAAAGGATACATAGTTGAGTTTTACGCTGATAAGTGATTGATAAAATCTGTTGACAATATAGAAACGATTCTTTCCGACACTCGAAGAAGAATCATATTTTGCTTAAATTTCATTTGTATAGACTCTTCTACACCAGTATGCTTTTTTGCAAAAGATAGTGCGTCACTTGGTGACCAATGACACAAGAGACTAGCACATATTAATTACAAAACTATTAATAAATTATTTTCAATGAACTTAGTACATGATGCTCCAAATGTCAAGTACGTCAAAGATAGACCTTGTCATGCATGTGTAAAAGGCAAGCAAACAAGAGCTACCTTTAAAAGCATTATTGGCAAGGATTATAATAGATGTCTTCATCTACTACATATGGACTTGTTTGGTCCACTGCAAATTAGAATTTTGGGAGGTAAGGATTATACGTTAGTAATTGTTGATGATTACTCGCGCTTTGCGTGGGTGTTCTTTTTGAAACACAAGTCAGATACCTTTGACATCTCTACTAATTTTGTCAGGCAAGTTCAGAATGAGTACAACTGCTCCATAGTCAAAATCAGAAGTGACAATGAAACAGAATTCAAGTCTGGGGCCATGACAGAATTTTGTGAAAGCTTAGGTATCTTTCATGAGTTTTCCTCTCCCCGTACTCCACAACAGAACGAAGTGGCCGAGAGAAGGAATGGAACGCTCATAGAGGCCTGCAGGACCATGTTGAGTGATGCTTCTCTTCCAGAGTACTTCTGGGCTGAAGCCGTCTACACTGCATGCCACGTGCAAAATCGAGCCCTCATAAACAAAAACCACGATAAGACACCTTACGAACTTCTGAAGGGCAGGAAACCAACGGTCTCATATTTTAGAATTTTTGGCTGTAAATGCTTCATACTCAATAATGACAAGTATCATACTACTAAGTTTAGCGAAAAGAGTTTTGAAGGTATTTTTGTAGGTTATAGTAGCCATAGTAAGACATACAAGATTTTTAATAGAAAAACCCTGGTTGTAGAAGAATCAATACATGTTGTATTTGATGAGACGAGCTTGCTGCAAAGCAACTCTTCTAGTGTGCTTATTGAAGATGCAGGTGCAAAGCTGGAGGAAATTAGCTTGGATGGACTGTCCGAAGATAAAAGTGAAAAGTTTATCAAGATCACCACCCAACCCCTATTGGAGAGGTTGATGATCAAGATGAAGAAGTCATCCAAGATGAATAAGTCACTCCGGTGATAGAAGATAATCCAGATGCAAGGACTCTAGAGCTTCGACATCTGAAGGATCATCCCATGGACCAGATCATAGGAGATCCCCGAGATAGTGTCAGAACTCGTAGAGGTACAACTAATGAAAATCTATATTTAAGTTTTTTATCACAGGTTGAGCCAAAGAAGTTTGAGGAAGCAAACTCAGACGCATCGTGGATAATGATGATGGAAGAAGAACTAAACCAGTTCTAGCGCTGCAAAGTATGGAAACTTGTTCCAAGATCCAAAGGTAAGAACATCATTGGGACAAAATGGGTCTACAGGAACAAGATGGACGAGGATGGAACAATTGTAAAGAACAAGGCCAGACTCGTTGCAAAAGGCTATCATCAAGAAGAAGGAATCGACTTCGACCAGACGTACGCTCTAGTGGCAAGGCTGGAGGCAATGCAGTTATTTCTAGCATATGCTGTACTCAAAGGCTTCACTGTCTATCAGATGGACGTGAAGTCTGCCTTCCTTAATGGTGACATAAAGGAAGAAGTGTATGTGGAACAACCTCCAGGTTTCGTTGATTCTAACTTTCCTGATTATGTTTACTTACTACACAAAGCGTTATATGGTCTGAAACAAACCCCTCGGGCTTGGTATGAGACACTGTCTACCTTTCTACTTGAGAACAAGTTCACAAGGGTAAAGATAGACAAGATATTATTTCTTAGGGAAATTAAAGGCAAGATTCTGCCAGTGCAAATCTATGTCGATGACATTATTTTTGGCTCTACTGACGACAACCTCTACAAGAAGTTTTCAAAACTTATGCAAGGAAAGTTTGAAATGAGCAGTATGGGCAAGCTGAAGTATTTCTTAGGGCTTCAAGTGAAACAATCTGAAGATGGAATTTTCATCTCGCAGACCAAGTTCACCAAAGAGCTGATTAAGAAATTCGGAATGGAGAACCCAACCTCGATGAGGACTCCAATGGGTTCAACAATGTCTCTGGACAAGGATGAAAAAGGGAAACCTTTTGATGAAACCAAGTACAGAAGCATTATTGGTTCCTTGCTCTACCTTACTGCAAGTAGACCTGACATAATGTTCTCAACATGTGTTTGTGCTTGATTTCAGGTGAACTCTAAGGAATCTCACTACGCTGCTGCAAAGCAGATTTTGAGATACCTTAAAGGTACACCGAATCTTAGCTTATGGTACCCAAGAAGTAATGATAACGAGCTAATAGGTTTTTCAGATGCAGATTTTGTAGGGAGCAAAGTTGATAGGAAAAGCACTTCGGGGACTTGCCAATTCTTTGGAAGAAGGCTTATCTCCTGGAGTAGCAAGAAGCAAAACTGTGTGGCAATTTCAACGGCTGAGTCAGAGTACATCTCTGCAGGCAGTTGCTGTATACAATTACTTTGGATAAAGAATCAGTTTGAGGACTATAACATAAAGTTTGAAAACATTCCTCTATTTTGCGACTCTTCCAACGCAATTGTAATAGCCAACAACCCAGTCTCGTACAGCCGGACAAAGCATATAGAGCTAAGGTATCACTTCATCCGGGAGCATGTGGAGCATGGGTACATAGACCTTCAATATGTCTCTACAGATAGGCAAATTGCAGACATTTTTACGAAGCTGCTGGACGAGACCAAGTTCTCGTTCTTCAAAACAGAACTTGGGATGCTCAACAAAGAAGACTAGAGAAGCTGGATTTTCAAGAAGGTTCAAGGTTCAAAGGTTAGTCAAATATTAGAATTTTACAAAATTTAACTCTTTGACTCGAGTAAGAAACAACCTACTCGAGTAAGAATATGACCTACTCGAGTAGTGAAATGATATACTCGAGTAGTCCATTTGACCTACTCGAGTAGCAGACTTCCCATACTTGAGTAGTCAACTTCACATACTCGAGTACCTCACTCACCTACTAGAGTACTTCCATACATCTACTCGAGTACCTCAATTCATATACTTGAGTATTTGCCGAGTCTTTATTCAAACTTTCTTATGCGCAAACAAAGGCTTATGCCGCCTCTTCTATGGTTTAATTCATTCATTTTCGATTAATTAGACCAAACACTAGGGTTATATAAATAAGAAAATCCGGAAATGTCCTACACGAAATCATTTCTGCTCTCTCGAGTACCCGACTGCATCTTCACCTTCCTCAATCAGTTGTAGAGCCGCGCGCTTTCCTTCCCCCGTCGACACTTTCTAGGGTTTCTGAATCTCCAAGATTTCTAAATCATGTCCGCCTCCTCTAAAATCGGCGTTGGTTCGGAATTGGTCGCCGCCGGGATTGCAGAACTATCCGATGACTTCCATAATCTCATGATTTTGCTCGACACCGCCAGATTAACCTTCGTTCTCCAAGAACAATGTCGTATTATCTTCCCCGATGTTGCAGAGTTTTTCAGAAATATCAAAGTGAAGCGCCACGGGTCAGTTTTAAAATCCACAGTCAGAGGTATAAAGATCAAACTTACCCCAAACTCTATTTCTCAACTTCTTCGGCTGCCAGTTCTAGATGTAGATGATTTTCTGGGTGATGAAGAATATCCCAGAACCTGTTTATTTTGTGGAATTCCATCTACTGCAAAGTACATTAGGAGGGCTAACATGAATGCACAAGGAAAACTGTTAGTTGATATTCTTGGAAAAGTTCTTCTGTGCAGGACAAATTCAATAAGAGATATCCCTCTTTATTTCTTTGAAATGATGCAAGCTATAGTCTGTAGAAAGGATTTTCAGTTTGGCTTGCTCATCCTGAACAAAATTAAGGAGAGCATTAAATCCCCCAATTATGCAAGGATAATTTCTCTACTCCTTCATGAGATAAACCCTGAAACCTTCAACCTCTCTAAAGGCAGTCTCCTTCACCACATGAAGAAGGTCTCCATCTCCTCCATTCAAAGATGGGAGCTCAAGTTGCAAAATCCTTCTCAAGCTGCTAAAGTTACTGAAGTTCTAGACACAGAGGACAGGACCCCATCTCCCTCTCCATCTCAGGTCCCCAGCTCCTCTGGTGCACCAAATGAGGGGGAGCCTGGTACTGCTGTTTCAGTCAGGATGCCAACTCCTCCAGCACCTACTCCTCCACCTGTTACCCCAGAAGACATTCCCTCAGATCAACAACTTCCAGAAGCACTCCTATCCACTGATGATGCCATCAATGAGATGATAGAGGAATTGACTGCAGATGAACCACCTCCTCCTCTATCTCCAAAAGCTCCATCCACTGACATACCCAAAGACCCCACTCCAGTGCCATCTCCAGCAAGGTCTCCAGCTAAATCTCCTGATGCTCACCAAGAGCTGCCAGAAACTATCTTCATTTCTAATGAGCAATCACCTGAGCCAGATGAAGCTCCTCTCAGAAATTTGAATTTCTCTATCCCTCAAGTCACTGAAGAAGGGGATGCCCTATTTCATACTACAAGAGCTCAAAGCTATGTCACCCTTACAGAAATAGCTCCTTGGGTAGCTCCTCCTTTTCCTTCTGTTCCATCTACTTCTGCTCCTCCTGCTGCAAAAGCTACTTCCTCCACAGATTTGATGACTCATATTATCCTTCTCCTTCAAGAACAGAAAACATACTTTGATACTTGTATTAAGACTGTCACTGATAAGGTCACTGCTCTAGAAACTGAGATGAGCAGAGGATTTGCTGAAATTCAACATAATACTGATCAGCTCAAACATCTGTTCCAAATTGGTGGCAAAGCATTAGACCACACTATAACTAGTGTTGGACAAGTTATGGAATAGAGTGTTACTCTAGCTGGAAATCAAATAGAATTGGACAAAAGAGCTGAAGCAAACAAGATGAAGATCTGTGAAGAGGTTGACACTTTCAAAGAAGATGCAATCTCTCAGCTATCTGTTGAAGTCAGAAAGGAGGAGAAGTTGGTGAAAGAGTATTTAGGAAATTCAGATGCTGTCATACAAGAGCTTTGGAAAGTCAAAGTGAAAGAGATTCATAATGATGTCTTAGCATAAATACAGAGTCTCAAATTCCACACCTATGACACTGCTGTCTGGATGCACAACCAAATTCTTCCTGAATTTGCTGCTGATCAAAATATTATTCCTCATCATCTGAATTCATTAACTGCTGATGCTCCTGCTCAAGCTCCACAACCCACTTTCTCTCCAAGGCCTGATGATTCAGTTGCTCCTCCTGATACCTATACTCAAGGTTGGGATGAAGATCCTGCAGACATTTTCTTCCAAGCTCATCCTGAAATTCAAACTTACAAGAAGAAAAGAAAGTATGGTGATGGTGCTTCTGCAAGCAAGTCCATTCCTATTCCAGTCCCTGATGCTGAGAAAAGAAAAGCTCCTGAATTTGCTGAGATATGGTCTCCCACTTCTAAGTCCCTCATCCTGGATACACTCAAACTTGTTATGGACTACCATGAGAGCAGGAATATACATTACAGTTCTCAGGAATGGGAGTTATATGAGAAATCAATGACCAAGAGAAGATTATATGACAGAGAATTTGGAAGAAACAATCCTGTTGCTCCTCTAAGACCTCCCAAGTATTATCCAAAGCCTTACAGCTACCAAAGGAGAAAACAGGAGAAGCAAGACAGGCAGCATCATCCGATCTAGATACAAAGAACTTATGGGTTGTGGAAATGATTTTTGTTGATAATGATATTTTTGGATATTCACACTTATATAATTCTAAATTTTTGATCTTATTATCTTTTTCATAGTCTTTTGCTTCCTTACACTGATTTATCTACTTAGCATTCTTTTTATGTCCATAATTCACCTTAGTGTAAAGAGTTCTGACTTTTACAAATAGGGAGAGATTGTTGGGTATTGTATCCACACTAACCCAGATTTGATGAAGTCATCCTTGAACTAAGATTAATTAAGTTGTATTTGATGATTGGTTTGAGTTATGTGTTTGCAGGATTCTTATGAGAAGTGTAGACCAATGTCAGTCTACAATGGGTCACCAAACACAGGACCATACAATGTAATCCCTCATTGTGTGATCCAAGGTGTTGACTCATGTGTAGCCTCTCTATTGGGATACACTTTATATTCAAGCCCTAGGACTAAGTGAAAAGACTTGATGCTGGTCTCACCTTAGAAGAAGAAAAAAATTCGGTCAAGAAAATTTCCTAAGTATTATACTCGAGTAGCTCTATACTTACTCGAGTGAAATGCTGAGTTCATACTCGAGTAATAATACTCTTACTCGAGTAGGTATGGTACATCCCGAGTAGTCTAATTATGGCTCTCGAGTAGTTAAGACAACTACTCGAGTAGTTTTCTTTCTCCTCTCGGGTTTACAGAATTTTTCTCCTCAAAAGTTTTCTAAGTTAAATACTCGAGTAGTACTGTATAGTACTCGAGTAGTTTTATTTTCTGTCTCGAGTAATTGTATTCTGACTCTCGTGTAGTTCTCACTTACTCGAGTAGTCTAAGTCATTTACTCGAGTAGTTCATCTACTACTCGAGTAGTCCAGAATTAATACTCGAGTAACCCAAAATTATATTCCAGAAAATTTCTCTAAGTGAATTACTCGAGTAGTCATTTCCATATACCCGAGTAGTTCTATTCGTCTCGAGTAGTTCAACTTCTATACTCGAAAAGTCCAGTATTCCAGTTCCAGAAATTTTCTAAGTCCTTGTCTCGAGTAGTTTCTCAACCACTCGTGTAGTTCGTTCCCATCCACTCGAGTAGTTTTCCTTATACTCGAGTAATCCGCTCCACCTCTCGTGTAACTACTAAAGTACTCGAGTATGTCATTTTTGATACTCGAGTAGCTGAATTCTTTTTACTCGAGTAGTTGACTCCATGTACTCGAGTAACTATCTCATTCTCTCTCGAGTAGTTTTCTTATATACTCGAGTAGTCATCTTCTACCCACTTGAGTAGTGCTGCAATGTACTATAGTAGTCCTTTCTCTCTCGAGTATTTTACTTCGATTTTTCCGAAAATTTTGTTAAGTCCAGAATAACAGAATTATTTATGAACCTTGACATGATTGGTCCATGTGTATCTCATAATGACTTAATTATGTCTAATCTTTTCTGATCCTATAAATGGTCTTGTCTAAACCGACAAACCCTAATCCTAAGAAGTTTATTCTAAGAGAATATTCAGAAGTTTTGCAGCCATTTTTCTCAAGTCTCTGATTTCCTCTTTCTCTCACCAAGAAACGAAAACCACCGCCGCCGCCGTCGCTGATTCCCGACCGGCTAGGGTTTCGCCTTTAAAGGATTCAGATCAAGAAGGCTTCCAGATCGAGATTTGCTCAACTTCTCATCTTCTGATTCGATCGATCGTGTGAAGCCAAGAAGTTTTAGATCCAATCTTGCCGAGATTTCTCTTCATCATTCTGATAAAGCCGCAAAGCCTAGAAGAAGAAATTTCTGGCCGACTGTTGCAGATCTGAAAAAGGAATTACTGTTTGTATTTCTATACAAAATTTCTTTCATTCTTGTAGGATAAATTTCTCTGAATGTAGGAGCTTTTGTCTCCGAGATTGTATGAAGTTTTACCTTCCGAGTGTAGATCCGTTTTGTGGATCGAGATTGTAGGAACATTATTCCGAGGGTAGGATTGATTTTCAATCCGAGATAGTAGAGTAGCTGAGTCTAGTATATTGCTAGATCGATGAGGGAAAGTGGATGTACCCAAGGTTGGGGAACCACTATAAATCTTGCCTCGTCTGTAATTGATTTGTAGTTAGTTTTGTGCTTTGGTTTGAATTTTTTATTCCGCAAAAAGACGCACATCTCACCTATTCACCCCCCTCTAGGTGATTTAGGTAGGCAACTATAAACTTTCACGGGGTGACCCCAAGATGGCAAGGGAGTGCTACATCACTGCCATGAACTCCATCTCTTGGCAAGAGGGAGCCGAGGAGATGGAGCGGAGGATGGAGGAGGCGGAGCAGGGGGCCGATGGAGAGGAGATGGAGGTGGAGAGATGCACCCGGGAGGAGGTGGCAGGAGGAGATCAGGAGGAGCCAGCCGAGCCGATGGCCGTGGAGGAAGCAATGGAAGCTGAGGAGATTCTTGTCCTGGAGGAGAGGGACGTTGGAGAATGGGGGAGCAGTCCAGGCTGGAGGCTGCGGAACAGGTCGTGGAGATGGAAGTTCTCACCCAGGGAGGCAGGGTGGAGAAAGTTCGCATCAGCAGGGGGGCTGACCCTGGAGGTCCGGGGCAGGATGCTAGAGTGCATCCCGAAAAATGTGGACGTCTTCGCATGGAGCGCGATAGAGATGCCAGGGATCGATGCAGACGTTGCCTGCCACAATCTCAACCTGGACCCGAGGGCCCGCACCATTCAACAAAAGAAGAGGTCCGTTGCGGACAATCTGGTCGAGCCCATTAGGGAGGAGGTGGCCAAACTCCTCAAAGCCGGCTTTGTATCTGAAACACAATACCCCGGCTGGGTCTCCAACGTAGTTATGGTAAAAAAAGAGACGGCTGGTGGCGTATGTGTGTCAATTTTTCTTTACTTAATAAATCATGCCCTAAGGACTGTTATCCCTTGCCTCGGATCGACGCGCGGGTTGACTCAGCCATCGGTTTTTCTATAATGAGCTTTTTAGATGCATTTTCAAGTTACCACCAAATCAAGATGCACCCCCCTCCCGACATCAAAGATGTCTCCTTTATCACGGGGGATGGGCGCTACTTCTACAAAATGATGCCCTTTGGGCTGAAGAATGCAGGGGCGACATACAAGAAAATGATGGACAGGGTCTTTCAGGAACAAAAGGGAAGGAACCTGGAGGTGTATGTAGATGATCTTATGATCAAGAGTCGAGACGTGGAATCTCACCTCCAGGACTTGGAGGAAACCTTCACCACCTTGCGCAAGTACAAGATGCGGCTGAACCCCCTGAAATGTGTTTTTGGGGCAAGCAGGGGGAAGTTCTTGGGTCATCTCCTCACCCCCGCAGGGGTCGAGCCGAACCCTAACAAGGTCCGAGCAATCATGGAGCTAGGATCGCCTCAGAATGCTAAAGAGGTGTAGCAGTTGACAGGGAAGCTGGCGGGGTTGAGCAGGTTTCTCTCCCGGGCCGGAGAAAAGTGCTCCCCCTTGCTAAAAACATTGAGGGGGGGGGGGGGGGGGGGCGCAAAAGTTCGAGTGGACCAGGGAGTGCGAGGAAGCATTCAAAACCTTGAAGAGGCAGTTGACCCAGGCCCCGCTCCTCCAAGGGCCAAAAGAAGGGGAAGACCTGTCCCTATACCTTGGAGTGGGAGCAGAGGCCTTGAGCTCCGTCCTGGTTCGGGAGGAGGGAAAGAAGCAGTTTCCCATCTATTATGTGAGCCAGGTCCCGAAGAAGGTAGAGCTTCATTATCCCATCTTAGAGAAGTTGGCCTTCGCTTTGGTCATCTCGGCTCGGAGGCTCCGACCTTATTTCCCGGCACACTCCATACGAGTGGTGACTAACCACTGCCTCTGCAACATCTTTGAGGGAGTGGAGCATTCAGGCAGGTTGGCAAAATGGTCGGTAGAACTGAGTGAGTTCGATATCTCCTTTGTCCCCTGCCTCTCGATTAAGGCCCAAGCAATGGACGAATTTCTGGCTGACTACGTGGTCGAGGTGATGGAGGCAGAACTCCCTCGCCCTGTTCCTTGGAAGGTGATGGTGGATGGTGCCTCAGCTAAGCATTCCTTGGAGGTCGGGGTGATCTTGGAGAACCCTCAAGGAACAAAGATAGAACAAACACTAGTTATCCATTTTTCTATTACTAACAATCAGGCCGAGTACGAGGAGGTGATCGCAGGGCTGCGCCTGGCTAGGGAATTGGGAGTACTTGACGTGGAGGTCCTCACTAACTCCATGGTGGTGGCTTCCCAGATCAACGGGGATTTCAAGGCAAGGGAGCCCACCCTTCAGCTATATTTAGCGAAGGCGAAGGTGGTCATCGACATGTTCCAGACCTTCTCCATCTGACACGTGCCTAGGGAGGAGAACGAACCAGTTGATCAACTGGCGAAGCATGGTCCCCGGGTGGGGGGTACCATCACTGATCTATTCTACCCTTTCATTGAAGAGGGAGAGATGATGGAGGTGAATCAATATCTCTCGTGGATGGACCCGTTCACAACCTTCCTTTCCACAGGGGAATATCCGGAGGGGATGTACAAAAAGAAGTTCAAATACAAGTCAGCATACTATCTCATCCGCGATGGGTAGTTGTACAGAAAGACCCTCTCGAGGATGTTGGCACATTGTGTCGTCGAGAGGGAGGCCCAGAGGATCTTGAAGTAGGTCCACTCCGGGGAGTGTGGGAGTCACTCCGGGAGTCGGACCCTGGAAGGAAGGATTGCCTGACAAGGGTATTTCTGGCCTACCCGGGGCCACGACGCTGCATAATTCACAAAAAAGTGCCACAAGTGCCAATTATTTGCCCCCTCCAACTACAACCAGCCCAGCGCCTCAGAAGTATCATGACCCCCTGACCCTTTGTCATCTGGGGAATGGACTTGGTGGGGCCTTTTCCCCAGGCCAGCGGGCAGAGGAGGTTCCTGTTAATATCGATCGACTATTTCTCTAAGTGGTTGGAGGTGAAGACGCTGACCAAGGTGACCTCCTAGGTTATCAAGAACTTTGTTTGGGGGGAAGATCATCTGCCGGCACGGGTTGCCGCATGCCATCATTACGGACAATGGGCCTCAGTTTTCCAGCGCCGAATTCATCAATTTTTGTGGGCAGCTTGCGATCGACCTCAGATTTGCCTCAGTCCACCACCCCAGGAGAAACAGACAGTTGGAGGCAGCGAACAATATCATCGTAAACCTCCTGAAGAAAAAGGTGGAGAAATTGAAGGGTAGCTGGGTGGAGCAGCTTCCTTCATTTCAAGCCATGAGAGCGGTGATGACTTGAAACATTTCTATCCATGGAAACATGTATGTACTCTACTTTAATGAATAAAATTGCTTGATGCCCCACCCCTCTTGTAGGTCGAGCTTGTGGCAGGTTTTAATCGGGATAAGTCGTGAGATGCCTCCGCTGTTAGGCTTTCATCTAGCTGGTAGGACTAAGGATAGGTTGGCCAAGGGAATATCTTCTCGCTCTGGGGTTAGGTCCCGGGACGCTCCCGCTGTCAGGCTTCCACCTAGCTGGCAGGGCCGGGATCCCGTTGGATGTCGTTATGACCCTGGGGCTGAGTCTGATTGATGCTCAATACCCGCCGTCAGGCTCTCACCTAGCTGATTGGGCTGGTGGTACCGCCCGGAGGTTGCCCAAAGGAATATCTTCTCGATCTAGGATTAGGTCCCGGGATGCTCCCGCTATCAGGCTTCCACCTAGATGGCATGGCCGGGATCCCCATTGGACGTCGTTATGACCCTGAGGTTGAGTCCGGTTGATTCTCAACACCCACCGTCAGGTTCTCACCAAGCTGATTGGGCCGGTGGTAGCGCCCGGAGGTTGGCCAAAGGAATATCTTCTCGCTCTGGGGTTAGGTCCCGGGACGCTCCCGCTGTCAGGCTTCCACCTAGCTGGTAGGGCCGGGATCCCCGTTGGACATCTTTATGACCCCGGGCTGAGTCCGATTGATGATCAACACCCGTCATCAGGTCTCACCTAGCTGATTGGGCCGGTGGTAGCGCCCGGAGGTTGGCCAAAGGAACATCTTCTCGCTCAGGGGTTAGGTCCCGGGACGCTCCCGCTGTCAGGCTTCCACTTAGCTGGCAGAGCCGGGATCCCCGTTGGACGCCGTTATGAGCCTGGGGATGAGTCCGGTTGATGCACAACACCCGCCGTCAGGTTCTCACCTAGCTGATTGGGCCGGTGGTAGCGCCCGATGGTTGATCGAAGGAAAGTAACACTCTTGTTCCAAGGCTATCCAGAATTGTTTTGGCTGTCAAGTTTTCACCGAGCGGGAAGGGCAGGGGTCCTCAGTGGACAAAGTTTTCAAGACAAGTCCTCGACTAACCTCATCAATAAAACAGATCCGAAAGCTAAGGTTTTATTTGAAGAAGGGATAAGGTCTTGGCAAGATCTCGCCAAGTAAGGAGATCTCGCCAGTCCGAGGGAAATTTAATGAGAGTGTCGAGATCTCGCTCTCGCAAGACCAAGAACTTGCACGCACATGGGCTAAAAGGGCGAGAATGATGCGGAGTCTAATCCTAAGCAAAAAGTTGGCCTAAGGTGTCGCGAGATGTTTCGGCCTTGAGCTAGCGAGAGCGTGAATCAAATACATTTCAAAGTACTGCGTTACGCGGCATCACAAAGAGTAAAAAGAAGAGGTGAGAATTTTTTATAACAATGTATTTCATTTATCTAAAAATTTTTATATTGTCAAAAGGGGGGCAGGGCCCGAAAGAAAGAGTACAAGCGAGAGCAAAATAAAAGGGGGAGGGGGCAAGAGCCTCAGGACGATGAGGCCGAATGCTCGCTCTCGCCAGAATCCTCATCCCCACTCAACATGGGTTCGGGAACAGGCTGAAATAGTTCCGGCATCAAGATCTCGGCTGTCACCTTATCACCGTCGCTGTTGAGGAAGCCGTCCTGCTGCATCATCTGGAGCGCGTATCTAGCTCCCATGATGGCATGTTCCCGCATCATCAGGTCGATCTCATGTTGAGTATGCAACAGGGCCTCCTTCTTCGCGCCAGGGGAGGAGGAATCAGCGAGTCAATCCACTGTTGATTTTGGGCCCTTATCCTCTTGTTCTCATCCTCTAGATGGACGATACACGCGTCCTTCGCGGCAACGGTCGCGACATCCTGCAAAATGACAAAGGATCAGGAGAAGAGTAAACGTTTGGCGAATATACAAGCAAGAGTAAGAATTTACCACTCCTGCCTCTCGCATGGCGAGATCCTTCTTGGATTTCGCGAGCTCCTCCTTCAGCTTTTTAACCTCCGAGCTGAGATAGGATCATGCCACGCAGACATCTGCCAGTTGTCGCGCAAGACGGATGCTACGACACACTAACATGTGCGCAAGCTCGAGGGCGTGGAATTGGGCCCACGAGCTCTCATAGACGAGTGACTTCGTCAACGCCCTGTCATAGTAGGTAGCGCTATCCCTCCCATACATGCCGAAAGCCAACGCATAGGCCTGGCCCGAGATGGTATTGCCCTCTTGCCAAGAGGGAAGCACAGTGGAGATAGAGGCCCTGTTGGCATTTCGATCCCACACCAACAGGGGCTCTTCCCCGTCATTCAACACATCTTATCCCAGGCCAAACTTCCTATGGTCCCTGGGTTCCGGCTTCTCCTGTGCCGAGGTCCCTCCGTCCTCTCCTGCCCTCTTCACCACACCACCGACGCTGCTTTTAGGAGAGTCAATGATAATCTCCTTGCCCTTGCCAAGATCAATGACGGTTGGCTTCTCAGCGGCCTTTGGCTTCTCGCCGGCGTTTGCCCTCTCGACATATTTTGACTTCTTGGTGACTGTCGGTTTCCCGGATGTTAGTTTCTTGGAAGGAGACGGAGGTACCAGTACGAGAAGCTTCTGTTTTTTGCCGCTGGATCCCGACAACGGCTTCAAAGAGCTCCTGCCCCAGGTAGACCCACTGCACAGGCTCTCATTAGCTGGCGGGTCCGAAGGCTCGCCTGTGTGGGAGAGGTCTGGTCCTTGGTTCTGCATTACCCCGAGCGTTGCTCGGCCCCACGTAGACCCTCTACGCAGGCTCTCATTAGCTGGAGGGTCCGAAGGCTCTCCTGTGGGGGAGAGGTCTGGTTCTTGGTCCTTGGTTCTATACTACCCCGAGCGCGGCTCGGCGCCAGGTAGACCCGCTGCGCAGGCTCTCATTAGCTGGAGGGTCCGGAGGCTCGCCTGTGGGGGAGGGTCTAATTCTTGGTCCTTAGTTATGCACTACCCCGAGCGCGGCTCGGCCCCAAGTAGATCCACTACGCAGGCTCTCATTAGTTGGCAGGACCAAATGCTCGCCTATGGGGTAGAGGTCTGGTTTTTGGTCCTTGGTTCTGCACTACCCCGAGAATGGCTCGGCCCCAGGTAGACCAGCTGCGCAGGCTCTCATTAGTTGGCAGGTCCGAAGGCTCGCCTGTGGGGGAGAGGTCTGGTCCTTAGTTCTGCACTACCCCGAGCGCAGCTCGGCCCCAGGTAGACCTGCTGCGCAGGCTCTCATTAGCTGGCAGGTCCGAAGGCTAGCCTGTTGGGGAGAGGTCTGGTCCTTGGTTCTGCACTACCCCGAGCGCGGCTCGACCCCAGGTAGACCCGCTACGTAGGCTCTCATTAGCTGGCAGGTCCGAAGGCTCGCCTGTGGGGGAGAGGTCTGGTTCTTGGTCCTTGGTTCTACACTACCCCGAGCGCAGCTCGGCCCCAGGTAGTCCCGCTGCATAGACTCTCATTAGCTGGCAGGTCCGAAGGCTCGCCTATAGGGGAGAGGTCTGGTCCTTGGTTCTGCACTACCCCGAGCGCGGCTCGGCCCCAGGTAGACCCATTGCGTAGGCTCTCATTAGCTGGTAGGACCGAAGGCTCACTTATGGGGGAGAGGTCTGGTTCTGGTCCTTGGTTCTGCACTACCCCGAGCGCGGCTCGGCCCCAGGTAGACCCGCTGCGCAGGCTCTCATTAGCTGGCAGGTCCGAAGGCTCGCCTGTGGGGGAGAGGTCTGGTTCTTTGTCCTTGGTTATACACTACCCTGAGCGCAGCTCGGCCCCAGGTAGACCCACTGCGCAGGCTCTCATTAGCTGGCAGGACCGAAGGCTCGCCTGTGGGGGAGAGGTCTGTTTCTTAGTCCTTGGTTCTGCACTACCCCGAGTGCGGCTTGGCCCCAGGTAGACTCGCTGCGCATGCTCTCATTAGCTGGCAGGTCCGAAGGCTTGCCTGTGGGGGAGAGGTCTGGTCCTTGGTTCTCCACTACCCCGAGCCCGGCTCGGCCCCAGGTAGACCCGCTGCGCAGACTCTCATTAACTGGCAGGTCCGAAGGCTCGTATGTGGGATAGAGGTCTGGTCCTTGGTTCTGCACTACCCCGAGCGTGGCTCGGCCCCAAGTAGACCCACTGTGCAGGCTCTCACTAGCTGGCAGGTCCGAAGGCTCTCCTGTGTGGGAGAGGTCTGGTTCTTGGTCCTTGGTTCTGCACTCCCCCGAGCACGGCTCGGCCCCAGGTAGACCCGTTGCGCAGGCTCTCATTAGCTGGCAGGTCCGAAGGCTCACCTTGGGGGAGAGGTCTGGTCCTTGGTTCTGCACTACCCCGAGCGCGGCTCAACCCCAGGTAGACCCGCTGTGCAGGCTCTCATTAGCTGGCAGGTCCGAAGGCTCGCCTGTGGGGGAGAGGTCTGGTCCTTGGTTCTGCACTACCCCGAGCGCGGCTCTGCCCCAGGTAGACCCGCTGTGCAGGCTCTCATTAGCTGGCAGGTCCGAAGGCTCACCTGTGGGGGAGAGGTCTGGTCCTTGGTTCTGCACTACCCCGAGCGCGGCTCGGCCGCAGGTAGACCCGCTGCGCAGGCTCTCATTAGCTGGTAGGACTGAAGGCTCGCCTGTGGGGGAGAGGTATGGTCCTTGGTTCTACACTACCCTGAGCGCGGCTAGGCCCCAGGTAGACCCACTGCGCAGGCTATCATTTGCTTGCAGGTCCGAAGGCTCACCTGTGGGGCAGTGGTCTGGCTCTTGAAGTTTTGGTTCTGGGTTCTTGGGAATAGGTCTAGGCTCTGGGGAATTCTACACCACTTCAAGCCCGGCTCGGTCCCTAGAGGACCCGTTGCCCAGGCTCTCGTCAAGCTAGCAGGGAAGTGAACTCACTCAATGGCAGAAGGGTTGGGAAAATCTTTTTAAATAACATCCCAGCTTAACCTTATGAAATGAAAAATAAACTAAGGCAAAGACTTGGAGCAGTGCGAGTGGAGGCACTCGCAACTGGCAGTCACGAGGATGGTCTCGCTTACGGCGAGTGGGCACTCGCGCGAGATAGAAGGCTCGCTCTAATGATAGGTGAGCAGGTTACATCACTAAGAGGCACCCGTGCAGGAAGTACTTTAAGGCAAGTCGAGAGGGTTCTGTCTGTCCTCATGCATAAAAAATATAAGGGAAGCAACGACTTGTGTTCGACAGAAAGCCAACTCTCCAACAAGGCCGCAAGACAAGGGGTAGCACCTTCTCGCGTGCGTGAGCGCATCAAAGTACCGTCTCACAATAAGCAAAATAAAGCAAGGTGTAAGGAGTAAAGGCGAGGCGGCAAGACGGGCGGATAGCACCGTCTCGCAGGCCCAAGCAGACCAGTAACTTATTTCGCAAAATAAAAGAACAGAATAACAAGCGAGACAAGCATGTACATCCCTGTCATATCAAAAAATAGAACTCAAAAAAAGATAGTTTGTTTTACAGCAGCAGCGAAAGGAAGAGGAGAGAGGGATTCTTAATCTTGGGAGTTGACGCGTCATTCCTCCTCGCCGGAAGCAGAACACTCGCTCTCCTCGCCATAGAGCTGGGGGACTAGGTCGCGGACGGTCACCGTTTCTGAATCATCCTTCACGACCCCCAGGTCCTTCATCATCTTCAGGACTAGCTCCGCTGCCCTGATACCAGCATCTCGACATTGCTCCTCAACCTTGTCAAAAGAGTAGTGAGGCGGAGGTGTCTGAAAGGGCTCGCGGCGAGACGTTGACGCGACATCGGCCTGAAGGTGAGTATTCTGGGCTTTCAAACCCTTGACCTCCTCCTCTAGGGATGCTACTCGCGAGTGCAGCCGCTCCGCCGTCTCGGCATCCTGCGAGAAGCCCGGTCATTAGTTAATAGTTAAAAGCTTTTGAAGGAAAAGAGTAAGGATAGGGCTTTACCACGCCGCCTTGGGCTTTTGCGAGGAGGCTCTCGACATCAAGCAATCTTTTTGTGAGACCTTCTGACTTCTCCCGCTCCGCCACCAGGCTCGTCTCGCTCTCCGACCATTTTTTGTTGATATATATTAGACGGCGCGTGTCGCGGTGCGAGAACTCCAAGGCGCGCATCTGGGCGTGGGAGGACTTCATGATGAGATCTCGCGTAGACTCGCTCTCAGGAGAGACTACGTCAAGACCACCATAAAGGCCGTACCCCACGACGAAAGCATGGCTGGTGGGCTCTTCCTGCTCCTTCCAAGGGGGAATGAGAGTGGAGATTGACACGCGATTGACGTCCCGCCCCCACAGGAGAACAGGGTCTCCCGCGACATCTTGGACCGTTGGGCCCAGGTTGAAGTTCATGTGGGAGGAGGGGGCGGGATGGCTGGAGGAGGTGCCTTTGCGAGAGGTGGTGGCGGCTGGTTGATTGGAGGCGACATTTGGCTGATTGGGAAGTGCCGTCTCGCGAGTAAGCGAGACGGCCTGTTGAGGAGGCGAGCGGGGCGATTGAGACCCCTCCACAGAGATAGGGCTCAAAGACCCTGATATTTCCTTCTCCTTCGGGGTCGTCCTCTTTTTCCCCTTAGAGACAACCACAACCTTCTTCATTCTCTTTGGAGGGCTGGAGCGAGAGGAGGCAGTGTCTCTTGTAGGCCTCTTGAGAGGGGCAGGAGCCAAGGACTCTCGAGGGGTGGATGTTGCTTTTATATGGAGGGTGGACTGGGACAACTCGCTCCCATAGAAAACAAGAAAGTGATAAGATGGCGAGATGGAAAAAACGAAGTGCGAGACAAGAGAGCGAGAATACCTTCACCAGGGAGCACCGGAGGCAGCGAGTCGAGGCCTCGCCGCAAGTAGTTGACTTACAAGTTTTTGCAGACGAAGTAATCCTACAGCAGCTTGTCTGTGCCGCCAACCTGAGGGGTGGGATAGAAGCTTTCGGGGGGAGACACGGGTGCGAGCGGGATGCCCCCGAAGTAACCACGGTCGCCACAGATTAAGACAAACCGCGTGAGCCAATGATGATTTTTGTTCGGTGTCTTGCACTCCTTGGGCCCTTGCCCGGTGAAGTACGAGACGCCGTCAGCATTGGCGTGATAGATAAAGAGCTTGCGGAAGACCGTCAAGCTGAACTCAATGCGCTCTCGGCGCATGTAGCAGGCGAAGGCGATCAACACCGAAATAGCATTCGGGTTGAACCGCGCTGGGATGACGCCTAAGTACTTAAATACCTGTTTTACCTCAAGCCATAGATGCAACCTAAACCCTGCCTCAAAGTGCGAGACGGGGAAGACGAGCTCACCCGGATAATAGGTGTTGATAGACTCGCCAACCTTGGGGGGCCGCGAGTTGATCCCCTCCCCCAGGTACTCACGGACAAAGCCGCGGTAATCTTCCTCAGAAAGCCGGCCGAGCGGGAAGTCATGGTCTGTGAACCGCTTCCCGCAGCGGCTACGCCCCTCGCCTTCCTCAACTCTCTTCTTACCCATCCTTGGCGAGACGATTTTTGCGAGACAGTTTTGGCGAGACGGCTTTAGGCGAGACGGAGAGAAAGGAAGAGTAAGAAAGAGGATTGACGAGATGATCGAGGGAGAAAAAGGCGAAAAAGGTCGGCGAGACGAAGGAAACAAAAGGGCAAGAGCTTGGATGCGATAGGAGTGAAGAGTGTGGGTATCCTTCTGAGCCAGGACCGGGTGTATTTATAACGGATACAAGGCAATGATTGATGGGCGGGAAAACGTACAGAGGAAGTGGAAGAGTCGGCAGTAGGTTTTCTCTCTCTCTCTCTTTCTCTCTCCTAAACCTCGATCGTCACGGCCCGTCGCAATCACAAGGAGATTAATTAAAGAAATTAAAAGAAAAATGAAATTAACACAGCAGTAATGAACGTTCAAAAACACCATCCCGCATATGTCGAACACCAAGTTTTCTAACAATACCGACGAGACGACAACACAACGTTATTTAATTATTATTACAGCATTCAAATAGAAAATGAAGGAGAAGGGGCGAGACGGACGACCTTCAGTACGGGTGCCATTGCCAGCGGCCACCGCGAGCTCCCGCGCAGGGTGGCCTTCTACGCGAGTGGAATGCGCGAACGGACTCCAGCCCACGGCGAGCGAGACGAAGCTGCATATCGACCTCGCTGATGATGGCGTCAGGATTGGTTCCATCGACATCTAACTCGGTATCTGCCTCGGAAGATAGGCGAGCACACTCATTCTCCAGCCATTCGATGCGCCGATCCGCTGCCTGCTTATCCAGCGTCAGCGAGTGGATGAGGCGCGCGCGTTTCTGGAACAACTCGGCAGTCTTGCGCCTCATTTTTGCCGGGTTCGCAGGGTCGCCAAGGTAATCTTCAATCCCGTCAAGGGGAGGAAGAGGCGAGACAACAAGGTGCTCCTCAGCAGGCGAGTCGGTCTGGGCGCCTGCGAAAGGAGTAAAGGAGCAGGGTGAGAGAGGCTCCCGCAGAAGTGTGTGAGAGTAGTGAGTGGGGCAGATAAGCGAGAGGGAAGGTTTCTCACCGGGAGGACAGGAAGTCCCGGCGGCCTAGGAGGGATCGTCTCTCCTCTCGCAGGGAGGAGTAGATAGAGGAGTGGAAGGTGGTTGCGAGTCAGAATCTTCGCGATGGGCGGTGGAGTCATCTCGCGGGCTTTCCTGTCGTTGTATAGCCGCATGAGCTCCCTGAAGAGAAACAATTAAGAAATCAGATACAAATATTGAAGAATAGAGATAGAAGCGAGAGCTCACCTCTTTCTCTTTGGGAGATGCAGGAGGGGTGGGGCAGGTCTCCTGGACTACGCGAGACGGATCCTCTGCAGAGGAGGCACCACCTATTTTTTCCCTCTTCAGGCGATACGGAGAGGATGGTACAGAAGGAAGGGGGCGAACTAAGGTTGAGGTATAAGCGGCCACGGCGACAATGTTCTGTCGGCGCACTTTGGCGAGGCACTCGCGAAAGCTTTGGCTATGAGACATGATGAACAGTGCTGCAAAGAAGGAGGAAGTGTGCAAAGGGGCAGCCTCTATCCGGGATAGGAATCCCATATTTATAGGTTTTGGTGGGGGGACTCATAGAAGATTCTCTCATAAATGCGTCAATAAATACGTTTTAATGGCGAGGCTCGATTGAATGTTCTTTCCGAGCTTAGAATGATCTCGAAAAGAGCGGGGATTGTGTACAACCTCGGACTCGCGAGAGGTCCTCAAAGAACGAGTAGTCGAGGCGGGCGAGTGGAATCGATGGGCGAATGAGACCATGTGGTCCACTCGCAGGTGGCGAGATAAGTGGCCTCTGTAGTAGTCGAGACACCCCTCTTGAGGGCGCGAGAAGGTCTATGACCGCGAGAAGGCCTCGCGACATATAAGGTTGGCGAGACGGGAGGAAGATTCGTCTCGCCGATAGATACTCCCCCACTCGCCATACAGAAGAATGGCCATTTTGACAGATATATACCCCAGGGGGATTTTACTCTTCTACCCGGGTAATTTTATCCCTTTTGCCCCGGGAGGTCTGCATATAGCTCTTCAGAATAGTGGAGTTTGGCTGTTGGCAGACCCAACCAATGGTACTTTGGTAATTTCAGGTCAGCTCAGTATGGATATTTGCATATTCAACTCAGAAAACTATAAATAGACTCATAGGGATTCTTCAGAAGTACACATAGATATCTTTCCCGGGACTTGAGAGACTTTTTTCTGTGCTTTCTGAGGAGCTCCGAGCCCAGCTTTTGGCTTTGGAGGGGATGCTCTCAGAGATCTTTCGGGTAAGCGGTGTGACCTCCCTGCTGAGGACTTGGGTCAGTTTCTAGTCCTTCACGACCAGTCGGAGGTCGGAGCTTGGGACGAGTAGGTGTTGGCTACGCCCCTATTTTTCGAACTTTTGTCGAAGTCAAGTTTTGGCTTCAACACGACCCATGGCGGCGGGCTTCGCCCAACCCTCGGTGGGCTTCGCCCGCCCCGGACAATTTTATAATTTTAAAATTTATATTAATATACAATATTATTATAAAATATCTTTTATTGATTTTTTTTCTAATCTAATTAATTTAATTATTAGATTACAAATAGATAAATTAAAAAATTAAAAATATAGCTGTGCAAAGAGTAAATGTGTTAATTAATTACCGTTTTCAAAATATAATCGAAAGTGTTGGTGGTCTAATGGGTAAGGTGTTTAACTCCTAACCAAGAAATTGTTGGTTCTTGTCTCACTGGGTGTTTTTTTTTTTTTTCACTCTTTTAAAGTTAGTCACTCATCGTGGATTTAAAAAGAAAATTCAGGTTTAAATAATAACAGAAGAAAACAATATTTGAAAATTAAGCGGGCAGACAATGCAAAGCGGGCGGGCCAAGACAGGGCGTGCTGTTCCTGAGCGGGATGGGCTGGATCGGGCCGTCTTCGCGTTAATTTCTCACCGTCTGATTTTTTTCATAATCTGAAGGGTAAAATGATAATTTTCCCATTATCATTTTAGGACCCCCTACTATCCTAGGTTTAAGAGACCTACAAAAATGTAGTCGGACAGTTCTGATTTGTTTGTGTGATCGAATGAACGAGATGTTATTGATCTATAAGGATTGAACGATCTGATTGATTGAATTATGTATGTACGGCCACAATTTCTGCAATAGCTTTTAAAAAAGTTTGCTTTTAAATATCATGTGATATTTCTTCAATAGCTTTTAAAAAACGTGGCTTGAATTTGGGGCCACGTGGTGTGCTCCTGTTTGCCAGGAATGCTTATAAATAGGCATTTTGTACATCAATGCATAGTGAGCAAAAAAAATGCTGGCTTAAGCGAAAATAGAAGTAGCGGTTGCGGCAAATTTCCCGTGAACAAGAAAAGTGAGCAGCACATTGGAAGATGATGAACATGAATTGCATGCAGTTTTTGCGGACAGTTCCTTGCAAACTGATTCTTGCGGACAACTATTTTGTGAAATACTTGGGAATCTCTAGCAGGAGATAGGCGGTTAAGAATCATCCTGCTGGAGACCGTCCGGTCTCCAATCCGTCAGGATCAGACCGTCAGACCGCCCGGTCACCATACAACAACATATAACAACCAGACCGTCCGGTCTCCAGTCAACAACATCTCAGTTACCAAACCGCTGTAGAGAAACCGTCAGACCGCGCGGTCTTCAAGCCGTCAGGGTCAGACCGCCCGGTCACCATACAACAACACTCTCCCTCAAGCTGGAGCATATATATTAATCATGCTCAGCTTGTCGCAAATATGAAAGAAGGAAGCGAACACAGTCTTGATGAAGATATCTGCTAACTCGTTGTCGGAGGTAACAAACGGAGTACAAATCTGTTTCTTCAAAATCTCTTTCCGAATAAAATGACAGTCAACTTCAATGTGCTTCGTTCTCTCATGAAAGACCGGATTTTTGGAGATATATATAGCGGTCTTGTTGTCGCAGAACATAGGTAGAAGATGGTTGTAGACCTCTGCTAAGTCAAGCATGAGAGCACGTAACCACTTCAATTCAGACGTGGTCGACACCATACTTCGACATTCCGCTTATGTACTAGACCTGAAGACGACAGACTATTTCTTACTCTTCCAACTCACAAGATTTCCCCCACAAATGTGCAAAAGCCTGATGTAGACTTGCGATCTCCTTTGTCATCAACATAGCTAGAATCTGAGTACGCTTCAACTTTTAAATGACCATTCTTTTAAAACAATAGTCCTTTACCAGACGCCGCTTTAATATATTCCAATATCCCCACGACAAATTGTAGATGACACTCCCTAGGAGCTTGCATGAACTGGCTAACCTTGCCTACAACATAAGAGATGTTGAGTCTGGTTACCGTGAGATAAATGAGTTTGCCGACCAGACGCCTGTACCTTCTAACATCTGATTGAGGAGACGATCGAGTCATCTGTCCAGGTTTTATCTTCTACAGTAGCCATGAGGCATCAGACAGGTTTAGCCCAGTCAATCCTGTCTGTTTTAGAAGATCAATAGCATACTTACGTTCGAAGAGGACCTATGAGTTGGGATTTTGAGAAATTTCTATCCCCAGAAAGTATTTTGGGGAGCCAATATCCTTCGTGACCAGGTGTTGACGGAGATGTTTCTTTATCAAGGCTACCCCAGCCTTGTCATCTCCAGTGAGAAGAATATTATTCACATATACGGCAAGAGCCACCAGACCCAGGGAGTTTTGCGAACGAACAATGAGTGATCGACAGAACTTCTTCTAAAATCCACTGCCACCACAATGCCGCTAAACTTGTCAAACCAATCTCGAGGGCTTTGCTTTAGGCCTTAGATGATCTTCTTCAGCATGCATACCCGTGTATCCCCCTGAGCAATATACTCGGGAGGTTGCTCCATGTAGACATTCTCCTGAAGATTACCATAAAGAAAGACATTCTTGACATTCAGTTGGAAAATGTGCCAATCCCTATTGACGACCACAGAGAGGAGTACCTGAATAGTGCTGAGACGAGCAACGAGAGAGAAAGTGTCAAAATAATCAACACCATAAGTCTGAGTGAAGCCTTTAGCGACAAGGCGTGCCTTGTAACAATCCACACTGCCGTCTAGACTGAACTTCACAACAAAGACCCAGCGACAACCAATAACATCGGTCCCCAACAGAGAAGGAACAAGGGTCCATGTACCCCGGTCAGTAAGGGTTACAATTTCCTCATCCATGGCAGTCTTCCAATGAGGAATATCAAGGGCTTACTGGTAGGTGCGAGGAGTGGCAGTGGCAGAGATAGCCAACGCAAAAGTCCCACAAGAAGGATTAAGATGAGCATAGGAAACAACTGCAGCAAGCGAGTGCTGGGTACATGTCTGCACCCCTTTGTGAAGAGCAATAGGAAGATCCAGGTCGACGTATTCCTCAGTATCCAGTGCATCCGTAGAGGAGAGAGCTGGCCCAGGAGTAGAGAGAGACGGCCACGGAGAAGAGGAAGACAACGTTGGTGGAGAGAGAGAGGAGGAGGAGGAGATAGTGGACACGACGAAGGAGGAGAAATCTCGGTAGGTGTCGACGAGGCGGAGGGGATGATAGGATAAGCATGAACATCAGGAAGAAAAGAGAAGCCACGAGAGAAATAGGACGCATTTTCGAAGAAGGTTACATCTGCTGAGACAAACTGCTTGCGAAGAACAGAGTCTAAACAACAATAACCTTTCTGAGTGGCAGAGTAATCCAGAAAGACACATTTGGTGGCACATGTGGAGAGTTTTTCACGGGTGACAGAGGGAGCATGCACAAAAACCGGGCACCCAAAGATGCGCAGAGGGTGAGGAAACACATCCTTGCCCGATGGTGTTTGACCGTGGAGAATCGTGGACAGAATGCGATTGAAGAGATATCAGGAGATGAGAACGACATAGCGCCAGTTAGAGCGAGGAACCTGCATCCGTGTCATCATAGTACGGGCGTCATCAAGGAGGTGACGGTTTTTGCGTTCCGCGACGCCATTTTGCTGTGAGCTATAGACACAACTTGTTTGATGAACAATTCCATCTTGCATACAGAAGAAGAAAAATCATGACTAAGATATTTTTTGACATTATCAGAGCGAAAGATTTTAATATAGACATCAAACTGAGTTTTAATCATAAAGTAAAAAAGATGTCCATATAGAGAATAATTCAGAGCGTTCTTTTAAGAGATACATCCACGTATAATGAGAGAAATCATCAATAAAAGTTACAAAATATGAACTACACCGACCTATGGTGAGTGTGGGAGCAGGACCCCAGACATTAGAGTGAACCAGATCAAACAGATGGGAAGATCCACGACCTTGCTTTGGTGGGAAGGAGGAGCGTGATGCTTGCCAAGATGACATGCGTCACAGTTGAGAGGAGGACTGTGCGGAGGGAGGTGGGGCAGAAACTGACGAAGAAGCCATGAAGGAGGATGAACAAGATGAATATGTCATTGCAGAAGCTCTGTAGAAGTGGAGGAGAAGGCGAACAGAGCAGAAACGTTGTCGAGGAAGTAGAGGTCGGCGCTCTCAGTCCTAGTAGTAATCGTCTGTTGGGAGCTCGGATCCTGAGAAGAACAAGAAGTAGGAGTGAATGTGACGGAGCACTGTAGTTGCTTGCACAGAGTAGTAATAGATAATAAATTGCAAGTAAACTTGGGCACGTAGAGAGTATCCACCAAGCGAGGAGACGGAGTGACTTGAACCACTCCCATCCCATTGACCGGTGAGGGAGAGTCATCCGCAATAAAGACCAGAGACAATCGATCATGTGTTTCTAGGAGAGAAACACTAAGGATTGCCGGTCATATGATTGGTAGCACCGGAGTCGATCAGCCATTTACCTTGAGTAACGACGTGAGCACTACCTAAAGACGTGACCATCGAGGCAGACTGCTTTGAAGAGGAGGTGGAAGCGTCCCTACAGGGGCGAAGATGTGGATGTTTTATCCAACAACGATCAACCGTATGGTCGGTGCGGCCATAGTGAGAGCAGAGAAAGCGGGAAGGACCACGCCTGCCGGATTGGTGACTACGACCACCAGAGCCACTCCGCCAAGTCTGGTGAGCATATTTGTTCGGTTAAGGAGGCGAGGATAACAACGTACGTTGAGGCAGAGAGCTAATTGCAGTGATCTGGGCAGTAGTGGCATCCAATATGGGAGAGTCCACTTTGCCAAGGATCTGTTGACGGATCATGTCATAAGACTCGGGAAGTCGTAGAAGATAGCACACAACCATAAGCTCCTGGAAGTGCTTGTGTTGCTCAGCCAGATCCGCAGAGAAGGAGCGATTCTGGAGAATTTTGGCTCTGAGAGCCTGAACCTGTTGGTAAGCAGCAACATGAGACATTGAGGGACGGGCAAAGAGGTCCACATACAAAGTATAGATGCAAGACGTCTGAGCCCCCTTTGAGTAGATAACGGCAAGATGAAGCCACACAGCCTTGATCGTTTCATCATGACGGATGACGAGAAGGCACTCATTAGAAATACTGTTATCCAATCAAGTGTAAATAAGAGCGTCGCTAGCATCCCAATCATCAAAGAGAGCAGAATCTCGAGGAGGAGGGTCATCAATGAGGTGATGGTGTTTGCATTGTGAGCGAAGAAGAAAGGTGAAGAAGACACTCTAGTCTGGGTAGTTGGAACCGATGAGTTTGGAGACGGTGCTATGGTTGCCCGAAGGAGTAGGAAGAGGTGGGTAGGCCACAGGAGTAGTAGTGGTAGAGGTTTCAGAGAGAGCCATAGTATAGGAGAGAGATGCAAGAAGGAGGCCCCACAAACAGAAAAAAGGTCGCACGAATAGGGAAAAAGGAGAGACCACGCGAACAACAAAGAGGCCGCACGAATAGGGAAAAAGGAGAGACCGCGTGAACAAAAAAGAGGCCGCGCAGATAGGAAAAAGGGAGACTGCACGAACAGGAAAGAGGCCGCCCAAAATAGAGAAGAGAGACCGCGAAGACAGGTCTCGAAAAAGAGAGGAAGAGCGATCAAAGAGGCTGTGCACACAGAGGGCAGAGACAAAGAAGAGAAGGAAGTCGCGCAAACAGGCCGCAAGAAGAAAGAGCAAACCACGCAGATAGAAGAAGCTCACAGAATCAGGTGAAAAAGATCGAGTGCTCGGATACCATGTGCAAACAAGAAATAATAGACCGAAAATTGGAACAACAAAATTTTTATTATCCAAAAAAGTGAGTATTACAAAGGTATAGCCTCTATTTTATAGAATGGAGAAGATGTGAGAGATTACAAATAAGTAATGTGAGACAAATAATTACTGGTACAAGCGGCTATATATAAAACAGGCCGCACAAGTCGCGCGGTTAGATGAATAGGCTAACCGCCCAGCGTCAATTATAGAGAGAAGACAAGCCTCTAGGGAGACCGCTAGACCGCCCGATCTTCAAGTCGCCTGTGTCAAACCACCAGACCGCCCGGTCTCCAATCCGCCTGGGTCAGACCGCCAGACCGCCCGGTCACCATACAACAACATATAACAACCAAACCACCCGATCTCCAATTAGCAACATCTCGGCTAGCAAACCGCTGGAGATAAATCGCCAGACTGCGTGGTCTTCAAGCCGCCAGTGTCAGACCGCCAGACCGCCTGCTCACCATACACCGATACTTTCCAACAATGATATCAGAGCGAAGTTTTGAATCTTGGAAGTCGCTCTGAAGAGTTAAAGAGGTGAAGTGCTCGTCGTGATGGAGATGGTAAATTCTATGTCAGGTCAAGTTCCCAAGTTGATGAAGACTAACTATGAGAACTTCAACATCTAGATGAAAGTGCTACTAGCATCAAAAGAGTTATGAGAGATAGTGGAAGATGGATATAAAGAGCAGACAACTGAGCAAGAGGCGACATTGACTAACATGCAAAAGATGACTTTGAGAGAGTTAAGAAAGAGAGACAAGAAGACTTTATTCTTGTTATATCAAGGGGTTGATGAAGCAACCTTTGAGAAGATCTAGGATGCTAGGAGTTTTAAAAAGTATGGGAGACCTTGCAATGCTCCTTGCAAGGTGTTGACAAGGAAAAAATGTGAAGCTGCAATCTCTCGGAGCAGAGTTAGAAGTTCTTAATATGCAAAACTATAAGTAGGTTGACGTCTATGTGACTTGTCTGCGGACACTTGCAAATGAAATGAAGCGCAACGGAGAGACGCTTGATAATGTATCTTATGGAGAAACTTTTGCGGTCGATGTCGAAGAAGGCTAACTATGTGGTGGTGGCAATAGAAGAGCCAAAAGATCTCACTCAGATGTCTATCGACGAACTCATAGGTTCTCTGCAAGCCCATGAATATCACATGCTATATGATGAAGGGTCAAGTGGCTTAGAGCAAGCACTTTTGAATCAATTGAACTTTAGGGAGAGTTTATGAAGAGAAGGTGTCTAGCAGGGACGAGGATACCAAGGCAGAGGTAGAGAAAAAAGAGGAGGAAGAAATCAGAACTTCCAAAGAGAGGTAGAGCAACCTCAAGCAAGAGGGTAGGAAGGAAGAGGAAGAGGATAAGGAAGAGGCCGTGGTGGATTGGCCCATATCCAGTGTTATAACTATAACCAATTTGGGCACATGAGTTATGACTGTAGACTTTTGAGGAGAAAAGAAGAGACCAACCACTATGCTGAAGCAAGCAACATTAGTGGTGATCCAATGATGTTCTTGACTTACAGAGGAGCTGAAGGAGGTAGAAATGAAGTCTGGTACTTGGACACAGGAGCCAGCATCCACATGTGTGGTGAGAGTAGTTGTTCACTGACCTCGAACCAAGTGTTGGCGAGGTTAGCTTTGTCGATGTCTCGAAGATCTCTGTGGAAGGAAAAGGAGTGATAACATACCTTAAATGGTGAGAAGATCCACATTAATAATATGTTCTATGTCTTGGCTGGAAAAGTAATATTTTAAGCCTTGGACAATTGGTGGAGAAGAGTTATTGCGTCTAGCTGAAGGATGGAATGTTAGCTATGAGGAGTCAACGAGGAAAAGAAGTGGTGAAGGTAAATATGATGACAAATCATCTCTTTATGTTGAGGATAGATGCCAAGGAGATGACATGTATAACAATGATAGAAGATGAAGAAGCCTAGTTGTGGTATCACAGGATGAGTCACTTAGGTTTCAATGGTCTGAATCTCTATAACATTCAAAGATGGTGGAAGGTCTGCCAAATATCATACCACCATAGAAGATCTGTGAAGCTTATAAGAAGGTAAAACAGAAGCGGCATATATTTTAAGGGGGCAAGTATCAAAGAGCAAGAATACATCTTGAACTGGTTCATTCAGACATTCTTGGTCCATTTGATATTGTCTTAGTTGGCAGAAACAAATACTACATGAGTCCCTAGTTGGTGGCCCGACGGCCTATCATCGCCGGCCACCGCCTGGTTTGCGCCAACCCGAGAGCGGGGTGGCGGTGATTTTGCTCCTAGCGCCACCGCTCCACCCCGTCTCTCTGGCGTTGAGCCCAGCCCCGAAACCACCCCCGGCCGGCGCGCCGGGGGTAGGGCTCTTTTTTGCGGGTGGTCCGGCGGCCATCCGCTGCCGGCTGCTGCCGGAGACAAAACAACGCAAATGCACTGCCTCTCTGGTGTCGCCGGAGCGGAATTTTTTGGCGGCACCCCGGCTTCCCCCCACCGGGAAATGTCATCCCGGTGGGTCAACCCTTCTCCAGCGCCACCTCCGGCGCGGGGAGGGTCCAGCCTTCCTACGGCCACCACCCGACCTGGAGCATGGGTCGGGTGGTGCCGGCGGCGCTCCGGCCGCCGGAGAGCCCATGCAAAATGTCTAGAAGGAGGGGAAGAGGAAGGGGATAAGTTTCTACCTGTGGAGGAGGAGCTTGGGAGGGGCCGGCTTGGTTGGACATCAAATGTGGTGGTGGTGGAGCTCGGGCTTGCCTTTTTCGGCGACCTGAGCTCCTACAAAGCCTGGGGAGGGGTGGGGGAGTTGCTCTTTGAGCTTGTGATGGGATTACCAGGGGAGGGAGCCTTTATATAGGCTGGAGGGGGAGGGGATCTCCTCCCCTACACAATGTGGGATTAATCCATCCTTAGGGAGGGATTAATCTCCACCCTCCAGGTGTCCAAGGACAGCTGAAGGCTCAAAGCAATTCCCTCATGTGGGAAAATGAGGTTGGGCCCCATATGGGCTTGGGCTTTTATAAGTGTGAGAGGAAAAAGAGAAGGAAGTGGGGAAAAAGTTGGTGGGCCACTACTTGGGCCCATTCCTTCCCATCTCAATAGTTTGTGGCTCTTATGGGTAAGGGGGCAATGCACTATTTACCCATGGAGAGGGGGTGGCCTCCTTAGGTAAAATTTCCAAAAATGGGGAAAAGGGAGGGTTTGACCAAATTCAACCCTGGTAGGTCAACTCTTGGGGGTCAAAGTCAAAATAGGTCCAAGCCATCGAGGTTGGGTCAAAGTTGGGATGTTGGGTCACATTTGGTGTGCGCACACTTTTCGGTGCACAGTTGGGCTTGATTTGACCACGGTTTGACCACCCATTTTCGAAACTGACTCGAATCAATTCCGCTGACTTTGTATTGACCATACAAATCCAACACCATTGACCATGGTCGAATAGAAGTTCGTTTGGTAAAAGTCCAAAATCTGCGCGTTGCGGTACGCTAAAATGGTCAAAATGTTTATATCCGTCGTTAGATCTTGAATCGTGACGCGGCGTGTTCTGATGCGCTCGTATCGACTATACGAGGCCACAAGAACTAATGGAACTCAAATCGGAGTTCTCTAGGCCGATATCCAAAGTCTGGCTCTCGTGGCGTTTTACGAGGAATGGTTACATCCATCACATGACCTCGGGGTTCAACGAAACGAGTTTCGACGCTCTCGTATCGACTATACGAGGTCACAGGAACTGACAGAACTCAAATCAGAGTTCTCTAGCTTTATTTCCTGGCTATGGTTACCTTATATCTGGTCACGGGTAGGGGTTCAGGTTATTTTTATTGGGCCCACTAGGGTCCTGGCGGCCCAATAAAACTTGGGATGTTACAATAGGGACATAGATAGTGGCCTCAAGCAGCAAAGATGGAGAGAGACACACAATCCCAACACTATGCACAAGAATAGAAGTCTCATATGCAATAACAATAGAAAACAGACTGTTCTGTTCAAGCAAAGAGAACAATAAACGAGAGTTGTCGGTCATGTGACAAGTGGCACCAGAGCCAATAAGCCACTTATCAGAGAAGGCCATAAGAGCACAAGCTTGAGAGGAGAGAAGAGAAACCATCTCAAAAAATAGAAACCAGAAGGAAAAAAAACTAACCGCACGGTTAGAAATTAACAAGCCGGCAAAAGAAGCTAAACTGAATAGGATAGCAAACAACTTGCAGAAAGCCAACGACCAAAAGAAAGAGAGAGGCAGAGAATCAAACCGCACGGTTTGAAAAGAACCCGGATAGAACCAGACACCAAGAGGAGCAAACAAGAAGAGACCACGCGAGAAGAGAAGTCGCAGCAACTAAACAGCGAACAAACCGCACGGGAAAACAACACGGTCACGGTGACACCACACCAGCGGCAAGAACTGAGGCCGCGACCAAGATGCGGAGCCCGCAACGGTTAGAGAAGGCGCGGCGAGAAGGAAAACGAAGAGGAGAAGTGGAAGAACAACAAAGAAGTCGTGCGAACGGGGAAAGAAGCCTCGCAAACAAGAAAAGAAGTCGCAAATAAGAAGAAGAAGAAGAAAGAGAGAAAGAGCCCGCATGGTCTGGGTGACAACACACCAGCGGCAAGCCGCGACAAAAATTCGAAACTTGCAACAGAAAAGAAATCGCACGAGAGCGACAAGCAAGAAAAGGAGGGAAGGGAGGGAAGCAAACAGGAAGAAGCCGGCGCAGGAAGAAAACCAGAAGAATTCGGCGCGATTAGACAAACAAACCACAATCCGATTGGAGCAAAGGATCGATTCGCTTTGTTACCATGTGAAAAAAAGAGCGAGAAAACGAATAATAGGTAAATAAACTGCAAATTTTATTGCTCCAAAAAGATAATTATTACATAGGTATGCCCTCTTATTTATAGAAAATGGGGAAGATGAGAGAGAATACAACAATCGATGTGGGACTAAAAAACAAGACGGGCGGCTTATGCGGTTTGACATGGTCAAACTGCTCGCTATACAACAAATATCTATACACCTAGAGGCAACCAAGGAAGGCCGCCACACAGTTAGGGAACACCGCTGGAACAGGCCGCCAGACCGCAACTGCGGGTTGCCACTAGCCCGCAGTTGCGGCTAACCATCAAATCAAAGTAGTTGTGCACAACCCCGTGTTCGCCGAGCGGACCCCGCCAGGACAACGACCCGCACCCAAGCAACAAGCGGACATGCGACAAGAGGCTGGTCCGCTCCCGCTCAGTTCAGTCGGGTGAGCCAGGCGAGACGACTCCTGGCCTCCAGCCCGCTCAACTCGCGATCTGCGACCCGCGATCTGCGAGCCGTTCTAATGGTCACCATGGCCGCCAGCCCGCTCCCTATCCGCGACTTGGCCGCCTGTCCGCCTCGGCAGAATATTGGCGAGTCGCGATCACCCGGCTCGCGCTCGCCCAAGAAGGTTAGGCGAGCCGCTAGGGCCAGGTCGCGCTCGCCTCTCGCGGGGAGGGATTAGTGGCGAGCCGACCTCCTCATCCATGGATGGGGCCCAGTAGAATCCCCGAGGAGGAATTACATGGATGCCCTCCCCATGGGTGCGAGTAGCCTTTCAGAACAGCGGAGCCACGCTGTTGGCAGACCAGGCCGGACTGCACATAGCTGTTCAAAACAGCGGAGTTTGGCTGTTGGCAGTCCCGACCAAGAGCTTTTTGGTAATTTCAGGTCAGTTCTTTTGGTTATTGCCAGTTCAGATTCTAAAAACTATAAATAAAACCCAAGGGGGGCACCTCAGGGGACGCTCTCATATTCTCTGGCTCCCCGGATTTAGCAGTGCTTCTTGAGGTAGCCTTAGCTCGGCCTGTGGCTAAGGAGGGGAAGTATTCTCTAGTCTTCCGGGTGTGTGGTGGGTCCTCCCCGCCGTGCCCCTTGGGTCGGTTTCTCCTTGTTTTCTCTGTTGTTTTGCTTGCAGGAGTGAAGTAGGTGCGAGACCACCCCTTCCCCAAGGGTCGAACTCCACAGGGGACCTATTTTCGGTTTCAACAGGTTGCAAGCCATCAAACCGCATGGGTGGTTTGCCACCAGACCGCAGATGCGGTAAATCATCTGACCGCTGTTGCGGCTTTATCCAGACCGCTGCAACCAATAACCAGACCGCAGCGGGTAACCTCCAGACCATTGCGACTAATATCTGATGCACTGATGCGGCCTCAAACCAACCTGCTGGAGATGCTACTACATAGACCACTCGGCCAAACCGCCAAACCGCTGACTAAATAGGACCCTGGGCCAAACCGCCAGATTGCCGACTAGATAAGCCGCTGCGACTAGTTCTGCTAAACCGCCAAACTTAACAATCACATATAACAGTGCTAATTATCTCTTTGCAGGAACAAAAATTTGGAAAAAGTTATACATTGTCGGATGAAAATGTTCAGCCTGAGAGAAGGCCTTGTAGGCGTTTAGGAAGATACTCCTCGTTGTGGTCACCAGAGAGGAGGAAATGTGAGAGACACTCGAAACATCTGGAGGAGAGTCAAAGTGGAACTCTCTCCCCGTTGCCCCCAGCTAGGTTTATATAGAGCAAAACCTAGGGTTTCCACGCGCAAAGCCCCCGAGCCCGTTATTCGTCCGAATATACCTTTACAGGAAAGGGGGCGGCACTTGGCTCGATCGTGTGGGCAATGCTCGGCTGCGAGTGCAGAAGGAAGAAGAAAAAGAAGATCGCCTTGGCAGTGATCGACAACGACTCTGGAGGAGGAGGAGAAGGTGATACGCGTCGCCGGAGTGGAGAAGTGCAACGCTCACCGGAGTGGAGAAGTGCAATCGGTAGATTCCTCGCCGGAGATGGACACGATGGAGGAGTTCGGGGTCGGCAGAGCGCCGGTTAGATTGAAGCAGCGGAATCGGAAAAATCAGCGATCTGGAGTCGTGAGAAATTATTGCGACTTCAGATCGCAGTTTTTTTGCGATTTTAGGGCGGCGGCGACAACAAAATTAGGGCTGAAATATCCGTTTGGCGGAGAGGCACAGGAATCCGCGGCACATTGATGCGAAAACGCGGCGCCAAACAGAGCCTAGGCTACAATCAGCCCACTGACTTCATTTTCTTTCTAATACCAAGTTTTTGGCCGTGTAATAGTATTATATGTACGTGTTTATGTGAGTTTTATGTATGTGTTTATTTTTAGGGCGCTGTTACGTGCACGTCACTTTTGGCTATATGCACGTAACATCGCCCTATTTTTATTGTGTGTTTGTGTGCTCATGTGTGTGTGGGTGATTATTTTAATGATGTCTGTGTTTTTTCTTTGGTTCAAATGTTAATTAAATTGAGTATGTGATTCGAGCATGCTTGTGTGTCTGTGTTTTGTGAATGAAATTGTACGTGTGTTTGTGTCATTGTGTGTATTTTCATGTGTTTGTTTGTTAGTATGTGTCATGTGTGGATAAATGTTTAATTGTGTATGTAGATGCATGGATGAAATAATGAGACATCGTAGACTTCGAAATGTAATGAGGGTAGACTGCGAAGATGTTTGAGCCAATTATGTTCAGATAATAAATTTTTTTAGAGAAACTAATTTGCAACATGTATAATTCTCAAGCCTAATCTGAATTTAAATAGCCTGCAAGCACATCCGACTATGAAACATTATCGCAGTAATTAGGTTATCATGAATTGGGGGGACTAGTTACGTTGTATGGAGTTGATAGAGCTACCGGAGCTCATGCTGCAACGACATACTAGACGATGAATTAATGAGATCCGCATAGCAGATTCCGAGGATGACAACATTGTAGAGAAGGTCGAGCCATGACCAAAAAAGAAAAGGTCTATAACGGTGGATGTTATAGCGGTTTTTGTTTCAGCAATAACAAGAAACTTGAAATAAGAGATCAATATGCATCTATATCCCCCACCACAGATTTTTGAGAGCTAATAAGGCTGTGTTTGGCGCGGCTTATCGCAGTTTATTTGCTCCGGTGAGGTTAGACAAAAATGTCATTGTCATACCAAAATCTTATGCCCCGAACTAGTTTCTTTTTTTTATAACGGTAGTAACATTTGTCATACCAAACATACAATGACGATTTTGTCCAATCTCACCGGAGCAAATAAGCTGCGATAAGCTGCACCAAACGCAGCCTAAGACATGCGACTGTTGTTGGAATATGCTCCCTGCCTTTGATTTCTTTCCCTATGCCGCCCCTGATAATGCTCTTTTATGCTGCTTTTATTTCTTCATTCCTCCCAACCGTCACTTACCATCTGTCACCTGCTATCTGTCATTTATGAATGTATTAGTTTCCTATTTAAATAGTACAACTATGTTATGCCGGACTGTATCCAGAAGAAATAAAAAAAAGTAGCTTCCTCTGTTTTTTTGCTTTGTTCTCTTCTCCTTTCAGTCAAGTGTTCCATTTTTCTAACAACTATTGCAGCTATAATATATCATAGATCTGTTTGAAACGTTTATAGTAGGCACACTACCAGAAAAGAAGCAAACAACTTCTTATATTTAAACACCAAGAGGTTACAAAGAAACTGGGAACCTTGACTTTGAAAGTAACAGAACAACACTTGCACACTACCCACACTTGAATATTACAACTCTACACTTTATTCTTAACCGCATATCTCCTGCTGGAGATTGTCAAGTATTTCACAAAGTAGTTGTCCGCAAGAATCAGTTTGCAGGGAACTGTCCGCAAAAACATACTGCATGTAATTCATGTTCGCTACCTTTGAATGAGTTGTTCATTTTTTTCTGTTTGCAGGAAATTTGTGGCAACAACTGCTCCTATTTTCGCACAAGGCTTCCGCCTTTTCTCTTTCGGATCCGTTATTTTATGGACAAGATTTTTTTGACTAAAAAAAATATAAAAGGTTGAAAAATGTTGAACCCGTTGGATCAAAACGAACTCCATCATGTCCGTGATCCCCTCCATTTCGTCAGAAATGGAGAGGATCCTGATACTTCTCTCTCACTACGCATTGCTGCACAGAATGCCGATTTATAAGCATTCCTAGCAAATAGGAGAACGCCACGTGGCCCCATAATTCAAGCCTCCTACATGCGTTTCACTCTAGCCATCTTCACGCCATTAATTCCGTATTTATTATTATTATTATATATAGCCTTTGACTTCGATCAAAACTCCTCAAATAAAACCAACAATCTCTCCTTCAAACACAGTTGTGCATGCCGATTTTGCTCTTGCACTTCAGAAACATCTCGGCTTTCAACGTTTTCGTGAAAATATCTGCTATGCACTCTCCTGTGAGCCAGTAAAATAACTCCACCACTTTCTATTGCACTTGCTCTCGAAAAAAGTGATTTTTTGTCTCTATATGTTTGTTGCGCTCATGCATCACTGGATTATTTGCAAGCTGAATTGCAAAAATATTGTTAACATACACAGTCATAGGAACCTCCCATGGATGATGTAACTTCTGCAAGAGATTTCTCAACGAAATGGCCTAGCATGCACAGGTAGCGCTTGCAATGTATTCAGTTTTGCAAGTAGACAGAGCAATCATTTCCTGCTTCTTGAATCTCCATGAGAACGCAGTTGTTCCCATATGAAAAGCGTACCCAGAAGTGCTCTTCCGGTCAATAACATCTCCATCATATCATAGTCACTATCGGAGTACCTGGCCAGTTTCAACTCTTCTACTGTAGAATATATCAAATCATGATCTTTCGTGTCGTTAACATACCTCAAGATCCTCTTCTCTAGTATAAAGTGATCTTGCTTCCGCTCCTTCATGTATCTGCTAACCTCTCCCACAACATACATGATATCAGGTTTAAGTCAGGTAGCGTAGACTTTCAACTAGACTCTTGAACAATATGGAGTCAAGTGCTTCATCCTTTGAGTCCTTCCTCAGCTTTGCCTCTGAATATGCAGGAGTAGATATAGTCTTGCTATTCTCCATCCGGAAGTTCTTCATAATTTCATCCGCATATTTCTTCTGAGAAATGAAGATCTCATTTTTGCTTTGTTGTACCTCAATGCCCAAGAAGTGAGTTCACCCAGATTAGTCATCTCGAACTCCTTCATCGCCCACTTAAACTCCGCGAACATGAGAGGATTGTTGTTAGTGAATATCATGTTATCAACATACAAGCATGTGACCATGATATCTCTATTCGTCTTCACTTTTATGTAAAGTGCATACTCATACGGGCTCTTCGTGTACCTATTCTTCTGAAAGTACATATTTATCCTTTCACTTGCTTCAACCTATGTAGTGCCTTCTTTAACTTGAAAACTTTCTCCTCATGACATTTTACTTCATATCCAGGAGGCTGCTGGACATACACATCTTCTTCCAAGTACCCATTTAGAAAAACAGATTTAACATCCATATGATAAATCTTCCACTTATATTGAGCTGCTAGTATAATGATCAACCTGATGATGTCAATCCGAGTCACTGAAGCAAAGACCTCATCATAGTCCACACCTTGGACTTGTTTGTATCCTTTCGCGATGAGTCTTGGCTTGTGCTTCTCCACTTCTCCATCCTTTTTCGTCTTCATTCTATAAACTCATTTCACACCAATGGGTTTGTGACCCGTCGCCAGAGTGATCAGCTCCAAAGGATCATTCTTCTTGATGGATGTCATCTCTTCATTCATTGCCTGAGCAGCTTTATCATACGAATATGGCTCGTAATCTGCTAAAAGTCAATATATATAAAAATTAACATGAATCGACTCCGTCTCCTCGTAGATCTCCTCCAACCTTCTCATCCTAGGTTAAGGACTTTCAGAGTTGCTCTTGCTAGTGCTTGATCTACTAAATTAGGGAGGTAGAAGCTCCACCTGAATCACTTTTTGGTGGTGACGGTGGTTCAGCTCCACCATCCTTAGATTCAGCTTCACGACAACCTTCTTCTTCATCATCATCATAGAACATCCCTTTGATGCTTCTCTCTTTCTCATCCCAGCTCCAAACAACTATCTTCTTCAAACAGAACATCTCTGGAGATTATCACCTTCTTCATCACTGGGTTGTATAGCCTGTAAGCTTTGTCTATAGGAGCGTAGCCCACAAAGATACACTTCTCACTCTCATCGTCTAGCTTCTTCCTCTTCTGGTCAGGAATGTGATCATATGTTACACACCCAAAGACTCTCATATAGATTCTTGTACTTCACACTCTTCGTTGGACATCTGTTCAACAAGTACACGGTACATTGTATTACTTCAGCCCAAAACATCTTCGGTAACTTATTGTCATTTACCATACACCTGACCATATTCTGAATTATTAGAATCTTCCTCTCTACTACTCCATTTTACAGAGGTTAGTATGCTACTGTTGGTTGAAGGGCAATCTCATGCTCTTTATAGAAGGCATTAATCAACTTTGAGGTGTACTCCACACCTCCATCAGTCCTAACAACCTTCAGCTATTGTCCACTCTCCTTCTCTATCAATGCTTTGAACTCCTTAAAATTGTCAAGGGCCTCAAACTTCTTATTCAAGAAGTACACTCAACACTTCTGACTAAAGTCATCTACGATGAACCGGCTGGGGGCAGCGCCGGCGCCCGACAGTGACTGCCCGGCGGTGGCAGTGGTTATCCCTGTCTGCTGCCGGCAAAGAGTAGCAACCGTCCGATCTGATGATGAAGATTGGACGACCGAGATTTTATTAAATCCTGCACCCGTCTCAGCATCAGTGCCCCCCACAGCGGTTCCGCGGCCGATTCGCTATGGGGACAGAAGGATAATTTTTAAGGATCAGATCGATCTCAGCCACAGGATATTCTTGATTGGCTATTAGCAGACCAGATGATCATATAAACTTTGAGAAATTTTCTGGGCCATTTCTAGGCCTCTGGGGGCAAAGTGATCAACATGAAAAATGTTCCCCGTAGAGCCTTCTCCACAAAAATTTTGAGAATTTTTGGAGTTTATTTAGTATTTTTAAAAGCCCAAATTAAAATTGTTTGGACAAATTAAAGACCCAAAACTATTCGAAAAATTATGAAAATTTTTATATGCTCATTTTAGGCCCCTTAAATGTTGTATCCAAAATTTGAGGACTTGGGGATCAAAGCTGAATTTTCCTCAGTTCCTTGGAGCCTAGAGCCGCACTTGGAATTTATTACACTCATTTTTCTCGAAAGTGAAAATTGGAGCGCGCGACCCCCCATTTTGTAATTTGAATAATAAATTCAAATGGTCTTATCAACAAAAGTGACCGAGGCGAGTGACCAAGCTCCGGGTGTTCCGAGATTTCAAGAAACCATCGAGTGCCTCAACTCTCGAGTAAATTGGGGCACGCTTGCAAGATAAGAGTACGAGTAGTGAGTTGCAAAATTATCCCCGACGAGTAATAAGGGTGTAACTCCTAATAAGCCTCTAATCCGATTAAGCCGTGATTAAAAAGGCGCAAACAAATTACTATCAAATCTTAATAATAAGTATAACCCAAGCAAGCCTTATTAAAAACGGAAATAGAACTGAATACATCGCCTGAGAACTGAAAAGGAACTGAAAATACCTCCTGAGAACGGAGATGGAACTGAAGCCTCCTGAATGGAGTGATTGGACTACTACCCATTTTCTTTATGATTATTCCAGTCTTGCACTGGTCGAGCTCCTTCATTTTATTCAGTACTTTTGTTTCAATGCTACTCCAGTTTCGTACTGGTCAAGTTTGTTGGATCCCTAGTTGATTTGGGCTAGGTCCACTAACTTAGGATGTGACCCATCATGTATAGTCTGGGTCAAGTTTATGTCTTAGAGTCTAGGACAGTCCTCTATCTCAACTTCAGATGGACCAGCCTTCCTCAAGACCATCAGGAACTCCAGATCTATCAGTTTTTCAGACTAAGTGAAATGAGTTCGACGTTCGTCGAACTCAGCTCGACGAAGGGAGTTCTGCGCTCGACGATCGTGAGACAATTCGTAGTGCTGAGCTTGACGAACTATGTTCTTTGTTCGACGAACACCGGGATTCTACTTCAAGCATTATCAGGACTACTTCAGAATTTCTCTAAGTCCAACTTCAAGCTTCGGTCGACGAATTATATTCTGAGCTCGACAAACTTGGACCTCAAGTTGTCAATTTCTCAGGTCGACGAAGTCAGCTTCTCAGGTCGACGAATGCTGTACTCTACTCGACGATTTCTGAACTCAGAGAATTTGTGTCGACACTTAGGGTTTGTGTCGACAGCAGAGGATTTGTGTCGACACCAGGATATCTGTCGACACCAGAGGATTTGTGTCGACACCAGGATATCAGTCGACACCAGCTTATGTCGACACCAAGATCAATCTGTCGACACCAACTTTTGTCGACACAGCATTTCAGCAGATGCAGGATATTTTGCCTAAGTCCAAAACTTTTCTCAGCTCGACGAACTCAGCTTAGCTCGACGAACTCAGGCTCAGCTCGACGAACTCAAAACTCAGTTCGACGAATTATGTTCTTCGGTCGACGATTCCAGACTAGGTCTTCTTCCGTTCCCGTCTCATTCCATGGCGCTGATTCCTGAACATTTAATGGCAGTTCTTCTCAGAATACTACCGTTAGAATGCGAAGTTAATCCTGGATTATTACATGCCATTTTCCCATGGAAACAGTTGGGGAAATAATTTATTGCTACTTCCTTTCCAGGTCGTCTGCCATTACTGCTCCATATTCAAAAATTCGAATGTTTCTTATGAGACATTGAGATATATAGAAAAAGTGAGTAATACAGGAATACACAACAAAAAGACAGACAGTGATTCACGCAACATAGAAAAAGGAATTCATTCTTGGCCCAGAGAGAAACTGATCAAGAAGAAAAAGAAGAAGAACACTACATCAATATCAAGAGTCTTCTTCATCTGCTTTTACTCATGATAACTTCAAAGACAATATATTCATATCAGTCACAAGAAGTTCCTGGAGACTTCCTGGACCAGGAAATCTAGGTCTTTGAAGACCTATCACCCTGAAGCAGTGCTCCATCATTCTTCCTGATTCATTCTACATCTCAGGGGGAGCAAAGCTGCTAAACAACAATCCACAATTCTTCTCATTTGACTTGAGAAAGAGAAGACCTCATCACCCTCTCACTCCACCTCTATACAGGGTTTTAATTCCCTTCAAAATTATTCTGGTTGCAAGTCTCCCTCCAAAAGACTTGAGGGTTTGGTTTTTGGGAACCTGATCAAAACCCCATTGGTGCCAGGACACCCGATCAACCCCTTCCTGCAGTGGATTCCAACCAGGGTGGTAGAAGAGTGGACTACCCAGATTTGGGGAACCACTATAAAATTCTTGTGTCGTCTGGTTGCTTTCCTTTCTTTTTGTTTTCTGGCCTTGCTCTGTAAATGTGTTGTGATTAGATAATTGCTGCATCTTGATTTATTGTATTTGCTTCCCTGCACACACACCTAAAATACAACAACAGTTGTAAAAGTTTTAAAATCACCAACATACTCTATTCACCCCCCTCTAGAGTATATCTGATCTAACTAACACCTTCAGGTGGTATCAAGCATACCTCCTGAACTTTCAATTGGTATCAGAGCGAGGTTGGTTAAATTACCAGACCTTACAGGTTGGTTAACATACCATACCTGATTGGTTGTACAGGCTAACACCTGAACCCAAAGATCCCTTAGTTAGATCTGTTTGTTTTTATTCTGTTATTGGACTTATCCTTCTCACAGACATGGCCCAAAACAAGGATTATACAAGCATCAGACCTCCAGTGTGCAATCTTAATAAGTTTGCCATCTGGAAGGAAAGAATTATATTATATATGAACTCCATTGATGAGGATATTTTTTCTGTCATTTCAACAGGTGTTCCTCCAGCTCCTGCAACTTTTGCCAGCACATCAAATAATCTGAGTGTAGTACCGCCTCCAGACAATACTGAAGCCTATAAGAAAGCCAAGATGGCTGATGCAAAGGCTATGAATATTCTGGCCCAAACAATGTCAGATGACATATTTCAGAAGGTGGCTGAGTGCACCTCAGCTAAGGCCATTTGGGACTCTCTCAACCAAATGGTAGCAGGCTCAGCTGATGAAAGAAAGGATAGGAGATCCAGTCTCATTTCTCTCTATGAGAATTTCAAAAAGGATGAGACAAAATCTGTGGCTGAGATGTACAATAGATTAAGTTCAATCATCAGTGAACTCAAGACTCTTGACAAGGACATCACCTTAACTGAGGTGAATGACAAGATACTGATGTGTTTCCCCAGTTCATGGGATTCCAGAATCTGGCCAATCAAAGAAGCCAGAAGCCTCAATGAGATTTCAACAGAATCTCTGTTAGGCAAGCTGAAGTCATATGAGCAGCTTGTCAAATAAAGAGAGGCAGCAGAACAGAAGGCAACTACCCCAGTTAGGAAGGAGCACAGCTTGGCCTTCAAAACTTATGAAGACAATGAAACATCTACATCCAATGAAGAGTTAATGAGTCTTTTTGTCAAAAGATTCTACAAAATGGCAAGAAAGGACTTTAGAAGAAAATCATCCAGGCAGGATGATAAGCCCAAATATGACAAGACACCAACTAAGGAGGTTGTGTGTTTTGGATGCAGAAAGCCTGGGCACTATATTTCAGAATGACCAGAGAATCAGAAAAAGGACAAGGGCAGGGACAAGGATTCCAGAAGAAAACAAAGCAGCAGACCCTCCTCCAACAAATATAAAAGGAAAGACAAAGGATTTGTTGCTGAGTCCTGGAGTGACACAGAAGAGGAAACATCCTCCTCCAGCCCCAGTGAAGAAGAGGAAGAAGCCAGATCTAAGGAGGTGTGCCTAATGGCAATAGATGCCTCCAGAAGCAACTGTGGATCAGAAGAGGATTCTGAAGATGAAGGTGCCTCAGACTCAGAGGCTGATCAGGTGATTTCTAGTTTTGATTTCAATTCTGACTTATTTAAAGTAGAATTTAAAACTATGTGCATGGATCTAATAAACTCAGAGAAAGAAATAAAAACCTTGAGGACTAGACTAGAAAACCTTGAATCTGTCAGCACAGAAAATAGAAAACTAACTGATCAATTGACACTAGCTAATGAACAGATAATCAAGTTAAAATCCGAATTATGTGAGGCAAAACAACTTGAGCAATCTCTCAATGGGAGAAGCCTCAAGCTGATGGATATCACAAGCACAGTAAATACCAGATTAAATGGCAGGCTGGGCTTGGGTGCTTCATCAAGTTTACCCCCCATAATAAAGAAGAATATACTTTCTACTCCCATAAAGTTTATCACTGCTAAGGGTAAAGAGAAACTAATTGAAAAACCCATGACAAAAAATAAGTCAAATCCCCTAGACAATAGAAACAAAAAACAGAAGAAAGCTATTAAAAACCAAGTTCAGCAGAATTCGTCGAACTCAGATCGACGAAATCCCGCAAGTTCGTCGAACCCCGATCGACGAACGCTGAACGCAAACTTCAGAAATAATTATTCATCCAACTGCGATCGACGAACTGTGTATGGTTCGTCGAGCAGAGGTCGACGAACGTGGGATGCAGAAAATGACCATGGTCATTCTCTGAGTGGAGGTCGACGATCTCATCCCCATTCGTCGAACTCTGGTCGACAAACTCACAATAATTCGTCGATCCCAGAACGACCAAATATAAATCATTTCTCCTATAGAAATTTTAAAGCAGCTAACAAGACATTTAATCCAGTAGCTGATTGGATAATCCCACCTAGGAGATATCACCCTCTAGGGTATAAGTCTCAACCTGCCTTATCAGTCATTTCTAGTTTTACTTTTCAGCCAAACCAAGGACCCAAGGTAACCTGGGTCAAGAACAATTGAGCTTTATTTTTTAATGCAGGTACAGGTGAAGAGCTGTCCAAGGTTAAGTTAGACCTGGTACCTGGACAGTGGCTGCTCCAAGCACATGACTGGCAGCAAAGCAAATCTCTCCAGCTATAAGTCCAAGCTAGGACCAAAGGTGATATTTGGAGACTCAAAGAGTGGTCAGTCAGAAGGATATGGAAGAGTAATCATTGGAGCAGTGACCTTCAAAAAGGTGACATATGTAAGAGGACTCAAACATAACCTTATATCCATAAGTCAATTATGTGATGAAGGTTATCAGGTACATTTCAACTCTACCTCTTGCTCTATTATAAATGATAAAAACCAAATTGCTTTAATTGGACTTAGACAAGGAAACATATATTTAGTAGATTTTATTTCTGCCACAACTGGTATTTGTTTACTCAATATCTCTAGTAACCAAAATGAGTTATGACACAAAAGGCTAGGACATGTAAACCTTAAGAACATATCTAGGTTATCTAAAGACAACCTTGTTAGAGGTTTACCTTCTAGTCCCTACAAGAAGGAAAGCCTATGCAGGGCTTGTCAACTAGGCAAGCAAACTAAAACTAGTTTCAAATCCATTAATAAAAGTGATTTACCTAGGATATTGTATCTGCTTCATGTGGATCTTTTTGGACCCATTGCAGTACAAAGCCTAGGAGGGAAGTCTTGCACCTTAGTCATTGTTGATGATTTCTCCAGATTCAGTTGGGTAGCCTTTCTGAGAGCTAAGTCAGATACATTCAAAGTTCTTACAGATTTTCTCAGGACCATACAGATTGAGTTCTCTACTCATGTTGCATTGATCAGAAGTGATCATGGCACAGAGTTTGAGTCTCTTCTTATGCATGAGTTCTGTGAGAAGGAAGGTATTAGGCAGTGCTTCTCAGCTCCTAGAACTCCCCAACAAAATGGGGTTGCTGAAAGGAAAAATAGGACACTCATTGAAGCTGCAGGTACATTGTTAGCAGATGCTTACATGCCTCTATACTTTTGGGCAGAAGCTGCAAACACAGCTAACTATGTCCTGAACAGATGTCTTATACATAAACTAAAACATAAGACCCCCTATGAATTACTTAAAAAAAAGAAACCTAAAATCACTTACTTTAAAGTTTTTGGTTGCGTCTGTTACATCCACACTAATAACAAAAGATACATTAGAAAATTTGAGGCTAAGGCTGAAGAAGGGATTTTTCTAGGATATTCCCAAGTAAGCAAGGCCTATAGGGTTTTCAACAAATCATCCCTTAAAATTGAAGAATCTGTCCATGTGTCTTTTGATGAAGCTAACATGTCTTATAAGGAGAAAGACATTTCTACCAATAGTGTTTTGCAAGTTTCACCACTGTGTGAGTCTATGGATGGACTAAACCTTACCCAAGAGGTTCCAACTCATCCCACTCCACAGGCTGCTGAAGATAGTGAAGAAGAAGTCCAAGAGGAAGTAACTGAACTTCCATCAACAGCCAGTACCATTCCTCAAGAGGAATTATTTACAGAAGCTGTTGCTCAACCAACTCCACCAACTGATCTTGTCACACTTAGAGATCACCCCAGATCTCAAGTGATTGGAGACATTTCAGTTGGTGTACAGACAAGACATCAGCTCAATCAAGACTTGATGCATGCCTGTTTTCTCTCTCAAATTGAACCTCTCACCATCCATGAAGCTGAGCAAGATCCCCACTGGATTCTTGCAATGCAAGAGGAACTAAATCAATTTGAGGGATGTAGAGTTTGAGATTTGGTTCCAAGACCCCATAACTTCCCAGTTATTGGAACCAAATGGGTCTATAGGAACAAATTGGATGCACAAGGGAACATAGTAAGAAACAAGGATAGACTTGTTGCTCAAGGCTATAGGCAAGAGGAAGGAATAGACTATGACCAAACCTTTGCCCCTATTGCAAGGTTGGAGGCCATTAGAATATTCCTAGCCTATGCAGCCTACAAAAAGTTCAAAGTATTCCAGATGGATGTTAAGAGTGCCTTTCTGAATGGTGTACTTCAAGAAGAGGTTTATGTAGAACAACCTCCAGGTTTTATCTCTCTAACTCAACCCTCTTATGTTTACAAATTACATAAAGCTCTCTATGGTTTAAAGCAAGCTCCAAGAGCTTGGTATGAGACCCTAGCTAACTTTCTCTTAGAGCATAAATTTATAAGAGGAACCATAGATAAAACCCTTTTCACTAGACATCATAAGGACCAAATCTTATTGGTACAAATATATGTGGATGACATTATTTTTGGGTCTACTGATCCCAAATTGTGCAAGAGGTTTGCTGACCTCATGCATTCCAAATTTGAGATGAGTAGCATGGGTGAGCTTTCCTACTTCCTTGGTCTCCAAGTGAAGCAGCTCCCTGATGGTATCTTCCTCTCCCAATCTAAGTATGCTAAAGAGCTTATTAAAAAGTTTGGGATGGGTGATGCTTCAGGAATGAAAACACCTATGGCTACCAATGCTGTTGTGGATTCTGATGCAGCAGGGAAACATGTAGATCAGAAACATTATAGGGCAATTGTTGGATCCCTATTATACTTAACAGCTAGCAGGCCCGACATAATGTTTGCCACATGCCTTTGTGCTAGATTCCAAGTGAATCCTAAAGAATCTCATCTTATTTTTCTAAAAATGATTTTGAGATATATAAAGAGTTGTCCTAGTTTAGGACTCTGGTATCCTGCAGAGTCAGAATTTGAGTTAACTGGATACTCAGATGCTGACTATGCTGGATGTAGAGTGGACAGGAAAAGTACCTCTGGAACTTGCCAGTTCCTGGGTATGAGACTTGTCTCTTGGTTTTGTAAAAAGCAGACATCTGTGTCTACATCAACTGCTGAGGTAGAGTATATGGCTGCTGGCAGCTGCTGTTCACAGATGCTATGGATACAAAACCAGCTCCTAGATTATGGTATCAACTTAAACAATTCAACCTTATTTTGTGATAATACAAGTGCTATTGCTATAACTCAGAATCCAGTTCATCATTCTAGGACTAAACATATTGAAATAAGACATCATTTCATTAGAGATAATGTAGACAAAAAGAAGATTAACTTGATTCATATTCCTACTGATTTACAGAGAGCAGATATTTTCACCAAACCTTTAGATGAGAAAACCCATCTGTTCTTTATAAATCAACTGGGAATGATTAATGGAGAAGAGTTGAATTAATTTCTGTCTGCATTCGACGAATTTTCCAGAGTTCGTCGAATGGAGTTCGACGAATTAGGGAAAGTTTGAGAGATTCTCGTCGAACGGAGATCGACGAATTCTCTATGTGGAAACAATTTTCGTCGACCGGAGATCGACGAACCTTGCTTCTGAAACCATTTCGTCGAACGGAGTTCGACGAACTGTTTTCAATTCTTCTAAATGAGTTCGACGAACTTCTCACCTCTAACTTATTTCGTCGACCTCAGTTCGGAGAACTGTCTCTTTTCGTGGAACGGAGCTTGTCGATTCATATTCCGAAAATCTTATATCTAGGTTTTCTTCGACCTCCGTCCCGCGCTTTCAGTTCCTTTGCTCTTGCCGTTTTCTCTGTGATTTTCTTTGCAGGTCATCAATGGCGATTCCTCCAGGAGCACTTGCGGCGATGAAGTTTGATGCAGCATTCTCCATGGATTTTGAGTTTTTCCAACATTCAGATCCAATCTTTCTTTATATCCTGGAATTACTTGAAGAATTGCATCTCAAGGATTTCATGACTCGCAGCATCAAGCTACACTCAACCTAGATAAGAGAATGAGTATACACTGCAACCGTTTCTGAAGACGGAGATCTGACAGGACATATTGGAAACACTGCCGTTTCCCTATCTCAAGCAGTACTTTCTGAAATTTTTGGACTGATCAATGGTGAAGACAACTTGGAAATGGACGCTGAAGAACATTCTGATATGTTGAAGGTAATGGGTTTCTCCGGCAGCAACCCTAATAAGCTTCTGAAGAAGCAACTGTCTGCCGCTTATCAATTTTTGGCCGACATTGTAGGAAAAATTCTGATGGGCAAGCACTCGGCACATGACTATATCACTCGCCATCAATTCCTGATTATGTGCGCAGTGCTCAACAAAAGACAGGTCGACTGGGGAATGGTCTTCTTTGACCTAATCAAGAAGAAAACAAGCAAGAAGGAAGTCTGCTACGGCAGAATCCTGGGGATTTTCCTCCAGGAAAAGGCCACTGAATGTTTGGTCTCCCCGACCACATTCATCAATGCCAGCAAGCGCCTCACCTGCGCCCTATTTGGCAGATGGGAGAGGACAATCACCAAACCCTCCAAGGGTTCCTCCTCCTCCATCAACGCTTCTGAGAGCACATGGACCGTCAAGGTCACTCCCCACCCTGACACTAAAGCGGCCATTCCACATCCTCCATCTCTTCCCACTCCTACTGCACCTCAATTGACTCCACCTCAACATCAATCTCCACCGCTTGATCTTGCACATATCCCTACACCTCCAGTTTCCCCCACTGCAACCCATATTCCCTCACCTCCTCAATCCCCTCTTCCCCCACACCTATCCACTATTCCATCCTACACCATACCCACTGAACCACACACTGTTCTCCCTCCATTATCCCCTCCACATATTCTTCCTTCCTCCTCTGCTTCTACTCCCTCCACCATTCTTTCTCCACTTCTGGACTCTTCCACCATTCCCTCCATCATTTCTCTCCATTATCATCACAGAGGCCCTTACACCTCTGGTGAATTCCATTAATTCTTTATCTGCACAAATCACAGCCATTTCTGCTGCCCCCTCTTCATTCAGGGGCCTGGCTCCAGGTTCTCCTAAACCCAGGCAGGGGGAGATGCTCCATGATGAAGCTGGTGCAGCAGCTGCAGAGGCTGATACAGTTTTTGACAATACAGTTGATACTGCAGATACAGTTTTTGATAATACAGATACAGTTGATACAGTGCTTGATAATGCAGTTGCAGTTACAGATACAGATTTTGATTCTGAAAAAATTGATTTTATTCAATTTATGGACACTGGCATTAGCTTTGATGAGTCAGTAGATACAATAACAACTACTAGTGATTTCCTTATAAATCCCACAGTTAATTTATCTGAGATACTTCATACCTTTGATTCTGTATATATGAAGTTTCCTTCAGCAGAGGTTGCTAAGCCATATTTGGCTATTGTCCAGTATACCTCTCCAGCTAGTCTAGCAGTTGCCAAGCAACTCTGTGACACCCTTGCTGCTCCTACTGTTGTTCCAATTCCTGTGTCTATTCAAAACATCTGCTCTGTCCCAGATTTTGTCATGGATGATTCTCCCATGCCTGATCTGGATGAGCTCATTCTGGCAGACATTGAAGAAGAGAACAAGGCAGCAGCTGAAAGCTCTGTCTCTACTGCTGTTGAACCCTCACCCTCTGAACCTTCTATCCCCCCTCAAGAAAAACCTCTTATCATTCCTGATGAAACCCTGAGGAAGTTGAATGCTCTGTATGACAATCCTCAGAGTTCAGGTTCTGATGATGATGATGATGAATCAGATGAGGAGGCTGCTAAAAAGAAAAAGAAGTTGCTTTCTAAGAAAAGAAAGGCTCCTCCTCCTCCTGCTCCCAAGCTTAATCCCACTGCAGACACTCCATACTATATTCTGCACAATGTTGCTCCTTACAAAGGAATGCCTGCATGGATGTGGCTATCAAAGAACCAACAAAGAGAGAAGAAGAGGAGTAAGAGATACTCTCCTCCCCCAGTTCATAGATACAGAAAGGATCCTCCTCCTCCTCCAGCAGCAGGTGCCTCTGGCTCTGGCCCTCAGAGATCTGCCCATATTCAAACTTATCAGAGACAAACAGGGAGATCTTCTGGTGGTAGTCAGCCAAGGCCACCATCTTCAGGCAGACAACACCATCAACAACCACAGTAGCAGCAGCACCAGGAACATAAGGAACATGAAGCTGGAAGGCCCTATTCTCCTCCTGAAGATCCAGAAACAGCCAACACAGCCAGAATGGCAAGGTTCCAAGATCTCAATGGCTTATCTCTAATCAACAAAGCTAAAGCTGAAGGCAAGGACACAACAGGCTTAACTACTATGTCTCAGTACAGGAGAGATGAGCTAAAGAGATTTGGGAAAGGAAACAAGCTACTCAATGTTGATGAGTACATGCATCTTCACCCAGAAGCAGTTGTCCCCAGAGCCACTTCACTGAACATCATAGGGGTAGCTGACATGACTATGACCAGGGCTCAAGCTTCAGATCCCAATAGGGAAATCATTTTCAAAAAGCCAGGAGATAAAGCACCAGAAGACAAGCTAAATAGAAGAAGACAGAGAAGTAATTTTGTGGTTATTTCATTTCTGCTTCTATTTCAGACAATATCTTGTACTAAAACAAAGCCTGTATGTATATATATATCTGATGCATGTGTTGTAAATTCTCTGCCAGATATATTTCTCAATTTTGCTTTGTTTTTCTGTTTGTTCTTTGTTTGGAGTCTCTGTTAGTGACCTCACCCAAATAGGGGGAGATTGTTGGATCCCTAGTTGATTTGGGCTAGGTCCACTAACTTAGGATGTGACCCATCATGTATAGTCTGGGTCAAGTTTATGTCTTAGAGTCTAGGACAGTCCTCTATCTCAACTTCAGATGGACCAGCCTTCCTCAAGACCATTAGGAACTCCAGATCTATCAGTTTTTCAGACTAAGTGAAATGAGTTCGACGTTCGTCGAACTCAGCTCAACGAAGGGAGTTCTGCGCTCGACGATCGTGAGATAATTCGTAGTGCTGAGCTCGATGAACTATGTTCTTTGTTCGACGAACACCGGGATTCTACTTCAAGCATTATCATGACTACTTCAGAATTTCTCTAAGTCCAACTTCAAGCTTCGGTCGACGAATTATATTCTGAGCTCGACGAACTTGGACCTCAAGTTGTTAATTTCTCAGGTCGACGAAGTCAGCTTCTCAGGTCGACGAATGCTGTACTCTACTCGACGATTTCTGGACTCAGAGAATTTGTGTCGACACTTAGGGTTTGTGTCGACAGCAGAGGATTTGTGTCGACACCAGGATATCTGTCGACACCAGAGGATTTGTGTCGACACCAGGATATCAGTCGACACCAGCTTATGTCGACACCAAGATCAATCTGTCGACACCAACTTTTGTCGACACAGCATTTCAGCAGATGCAGGATATTTTGCCTAAGTCCAAAACTTTTCTCAGCTCGACGAACTCAGCTTAGCTCGACGAACTCAGGCTTAGCTCGACGAACTCAAAACTCAGTTCGACGAATTATGTTCTTCGGTCGACGATTCCAGACTAGGTCTTCTTCCGTTCCCGTCTCATTCCATGGCGCTGATTCCTGAACATTTAATGGCAGTACTTCCCAGAATACTACCGTTAGAATACGAAGTTAATCCTGGATTATTACATGCCATTTTCCCATGGAAACAGTTGGGAAAATAATTTATTGCTGCTTCCTTTCCAGGCCGTCTGCCATTACTGCTCCATATTCAAAAATTCGAATGTTTCTTATGAGACATTGAGATATACAAAAAGAGTGAGTAATACAGGAATACACAACAAAAAGACAGACAGTGATTCACACAACACAGAAAAAGGAATTCATTCTTGGCCCAGAGAGAAACTGATCAAGAAGAAAAAGAAGAAGAACACTACATCAATATCAAGAGTCTTCTTCATCTGCTTTTACTCAGGATAACTTCAAAGATAATACATTCATATCAGTCATAAGAAGTTCGTGGAAACTTTCTCTGGACCAGGAAATCTAGGTCTTTGAAGACCTATCACCCTGAAGCAGTGCTCCAACATTCTTCCTGATTCATTCTACATCTCAGGGGGGGCAAAGCTGCTAAACAATAATCCACAAGTCTTCTCATTTGACTTGAGAAAGAGAAGACCTCATCACCCTCTCACTCCACCTCTGTACAGGGTTTTAATTCCCTTCAAAATTATTCTGGTTGCAAGTCTCCCTCCAAAAGACTTGAGGGTTTGGTTTTGGGGAACTGATCAAAACCCCATTGGTGCCAGGACACCTGATCAACCCCTTCCTGCAGTGGATTCCTACCAGGGTGGTAGAAGAGTGGACTACCCAGATTTGGGGAACCACTATAAAATTCTTGTGTCGTCTGGTTGCTTTCCTTTCTTTTTGTTTTCTGGCCTTGCTTTGTGAATGTGCTGTGATTAGATAATTGCTGCATCTTGGTTTATTGTATTTGCTTCCCTGCATACACATCTAAAATACAACAACAGTTGTAAAAGTTTTAAAATCACCAACATACTCTATTCACCCCCCTCTAGAGTATATCTGATCTAACTAACACCTTCAGGTGGTATCAAGCATACCTCCTGAACTTTCAAAGTTCAATTTAGTTCTACTCCAGTTTCGTACTGGTCATGTTCAATTCAGTTCTACTCCAATTTCGTACTTGTCAAGTTCAATTCAGTACTTTCAATTGAGTTCTACTCCAGTTTCGTACTGGTCAAGTTCAATTCAGTTCTACTCCAGTTTCGTAATGGTCAAGTTCAATTCAGTTCTACTCCAGTTTCGTACTGGTCAAGTTCAATTCAGTACTTTCATTTCAGTACTACTTCAGTCTCATACTGGTCGCATTTCATTTAGTACTTAAATTATGCCGCATTTGTTATCAACAGTTTAATTACCACATTTACATTACTGCGATTTGCTATTATAAGCACGAGTATGTTAAGATTGAGCCTTAGATGGGGATAACTGGAGTTGAGATGTTCCTCCGGATTTAGCCTCAAATAAGTGCTCCCACACTCCTTGTCGAAAGTTATGCTGAATGTCGCTGCCCGAAGTTTGAAATATAATAGGGCAAGCCACCGCAGACCCGGTAAGTGTTAGCGATATTGATTGAATGACTGTTTATAAATTGATTGCGGTGAAACAGTGGCGGGTCAGTCTCTTTCGTAGACTGTTCGTACCGGTGCGGAAAGGTCGACGACTCAAGGCGACCGGGAGATGAGTACCACAGGTGTCCGACCGTTATATTTTTCCCGTCAGGTTTTCCTCTACTGGTCAGTCAAAAATATTGAATCACCGGATGTTGCTCACATCTAGGAGTATACAGAGATGTACATTGAGGCCTGGGGCTGTACGATACGACCACCCCCCAGAAGTGGCAGGATCGGCCACTGTCACCGACAGCCACATTGGTGAGGCTCGCTACCCTGCTGGAACAGAAGTGGTTCATACTATGTTGATATAGGGTTGTGTGCGCGACTATAAATGCCTGCAGTATATGTGATGCTGAGAATGCCTACGATAGGGTACAGGTTATGAACACATGATGTGCTGATATGCTAGTAGAGCTTTAATTAATAACTTATATACATTGCTACTACTATTCCAGTTATACTATGTTGCGTTTCTTTATAGTTGCTCCTAGCCTATATGTATATGAAATGTTGTACTAATTCTCCATTGCTTCGACTATCTACTTTTGTTGGGTGGGTGTGTACTCGTCCCCAGGATATGGATCCAGGGAAGAGATTTGTTTCTACTTAGCTATGTTACTAATGGTTATTTAAATAAACGTTCACAGGAAATGGAGCACCATAGTGACCCGCAGCCGCAAGAGTTTGCGCCAGCAGATAGAACTACTCAAGCAGAAGCACCCTCGACGTCTTCAGAGTTTCGAGATGTGAGTACCGACGAGCTGATTAAAGAGAGAGAGAGAGTGAGAGTTATATGTAGTACTTGTACAACCTGCGAGCTTTTATATATACATAGGCTATAACCTTATACTCTTGTAAATATATATGATATATATATATATTTGGTACTGGTTTCCTGTTAATGCTTCCGCATATCTCTGATATATTGTGAATGTTGTGATTCTAGCCAAGCAAGGCAACCACCTAGTGCTTAGATAAGATGGGTCCTTACCCCTAAGGAGCACTGGGTGAACGTCTCAAATAGTAAGATTCCCTCCAGCCCGACTCGGGTAAAAGTTGGGGGGGGGGGGTCTTTCAAATGGATCAGAGCGATCACGATTCATCCTTGTGGAGCAGTCTGAGGATCCCTCCATCCCTCGCTTCATTCTTTGGTTTGGGACGAACCTCGCAGCGGAAGCCTGGTGGACCATAGGTAAGAGGCTTAGGGATTCTATACTGAACGTTAGTATGCCCATACACCGTTGTTTCCGCTTCGTCAGTCGTTTTGCAAATTTACCCTACTTTTGCAAAGTACTGACACTTTTCCTGTTACTTCTCCAGATACCTGATTACAGAAATAGGGGAACCTCTTCCAGAGGATATGTTCCCGCCACCCCACCTCCAGACCCAGTTGTCCCCGTGGCTGTACCGTTTGCTGAGACCTGAAAGATATGGTACCTAAACACCTAGAGGGGGGGGGGGGTGAATAGGTGACCTAATCCTTTTCTAACTTTAATGACAGCAATCAGATATATCACAGCAATCTAACTAGTTTATCACAGCAAACACAGCATACACAGCAACAATTTCAGTACAGTACAACACACAGTGATTTATAGTGGTTCCCCAAGATATGGGTACATCCACATTCTCCCCTTCGCCTATCTAGCAGTGTACTATATTCGGCCAAACTCCTGCACTGTCTCAGAACCCAAATTGGTTCCTACACCTCAGGCCCAAAGCCTTACAACTCAACTTTATCCCAAAGCCTACACTCAGCCAATCAAGGCCTACACTCAGCCAACCAAGGCCTACACTCAGCCAACAAGGCCTACACTCAGAGATCTCTATCTCCTACACTCAGGCAAACAAGCCCTACCCTCAGCCTTTATAATTATAGGCTTACAAATCACTCAGATCCAAAGGATCCTACAAGTTAAAAAGATATTACAAATAATAACTCTACAACTTAGAATTAAAGGAGGGGAGTTGAGAGATTCTTGATGAGTTCTTGGAAGAACTCAGCTGGATTCACCCTGACTTAGCTTTCTTCAAAGCTTCTTGAGTAGAACGGAATAAGGCTGAATCCTCTGCAGTTGTTCCTTGACCTCTGCCACTTAAGATCCAGACTGAATCTGAATCCTACTTCTCAGCCTAGTTCCAAAGGCTGATTTCTTGGATGGAGCCCTCTCTCTCCAACTTCTTAGATCTGCAGTTGGACTGCAAGATCTTCTTGTGTTGATACTCTGTGTACCACTTTTCTGATTACTTGAATAATCTGTACTACTTGTTAATCACTTGATCAACTCTTTCAACAACTTCAACAACAACAGTTTCTGTAAACTGTGGATGCCTATTTATAGGCCTTCTTCATGGTAACCGGCTGGTCCGGTTCATAACTGACTTCTGACATCTCTGACAGTTGTTGTAGACCGGCTGGATCGGCAGCTGTCATGTCAACCAGTCACTTCTTGAAAATCTCTAACAGTCAGTAAGTGTCGAGACTTTCTGTTTTAAAGTGTCGACACTTATAGTCCAAGTGTCGACACATGTTGTGTAAGTGTCGACGCAAGTCTACAAGGTGTCGACACAATTCCTTGTATTTCTCGACACAGATTCTTCTGCATGTGTCGACACTGAAATTGAGTGTCGACACAAATACTTGTTCTTCTAGCTTTTGCTGAATTCTTCTAAGTGTCGACACATCTCCTTTGTGTCGACACAACTTCTTGTGTTGAATCTGTCTAGTGTCGACACTGCTTCTTGGTGTCGACACATAGTCTTCTATGTTGAAACTTGCTGAGTGTCGACACAGCTCCTTGTGTCGACACACCTTCTTGTTGTTGAGACTTCAGCTGAGTGTCGACACATTCCCATAGTGTCGACACTTGTACTTAGAATAATTTGTTGTTCTTTCTGTTCTTTGCTAAGTGTCGACACAGCTCCATGTGTCGACACTTTCTTCAAGTGTTGAGTCTTTAGCTGTGTGTTGACACATTGTTCTGGGTGTCGACACATACTTCAAATGTTGACACTTCTGTTGAGTGTCGACACATTGTGTTGAGTGTCGACACTTACTTCAAGTGCTGACTCTTCTGCATAGTGTCGACACATTGTGTTGAGTGTCGACACTTGTACTTAGACTCTGCAGACTTTTGCTGAGTGTCGACACAGCTCCAAGTGTCGACACTTTCTGGTGTAGACACAGCTTCACTGGATGTCGACACAGCTCCTTGTGTCGACACTTTCTGTCTGCACTTTTCTTCACTGAGTGTCGACACAGCTCCAAGTGTCGATACTTTCTGTCTGGTGTCGACTCTGCATCCCAGGTGTCGACACAATGACTCCAAGTGTCGACACATCTTGTCTGGGTGTCGACACAAGTCTTCTTAAGTGTTGACACTTTCCCTCTGGGTGTCGACACATGGACTTAGAAACTTTTTGCTTCAGTCCAGTACTTTCTTAACCTGCACAAGTAACTCAAACATACATCAAATACATTATGATGTATATCATTGAGTTGGGTGAGACTTCTTCAAATCAGGTACATTTGACCAATGTACCCAACAATCTCCCCCTATTTGGAGAAGTCATAACCCTTAGTCAATGATATACACCATCCATAATTAAAATTACAAAATGATGTACAGCAGATTATATTCAGCAAGGTAAACATAAACATGTAGAAATACACACATGTATACACATTCATCATTTCAGAACAAATAAGAAATAGACACATCTCAGAACAAACATGAAATATATTTATCATAAATTGTTCTAACAGTTTTCTAATACATCTTCAAAGGTTTACAAAAATGTTTTTCATTCAAAAGATTACAACAATCTTCAAGTCAATTCTAAATCTATTTCTGGTCAGGTTCCTTGATGACAATTCCCTTGCCAGCCTGTACTTGAGCTTTGACAGGGGCTTCAGCAGGTTCAGCATCAGCAGGCTTCTTTCCTTTTAAGTCCTTCTTCTTCAGCTCTTCTGCTTTGATTTTCTGTCTCTCAAAATAGTGATATGGCTTGGGGAAGTACTTGCTAGGCTCTACAGCAGTAGGAGGTAGCTTTCCCATCTTAGCCTTCCTTCTGAATTGTACTATGGCCTCCTGCCTAATCTCATGCTTTCTCCATTCTGCCTCAGAGAACCATTTGTTCCTGTCATTCATGTTGTCTTTAGCAGCTTTCCAGGCATTTAGAATTATATTTCTAGAGGTAGGGCTCCATTGTTCAAAATCTGGCTTTTGTTCTGCTTGTTCCCTAAACCTCTTTTTAGACAACCTTGTCTCTTCTTCTTTGTTCAGAGCCTCTTTGAGAGCTTCAGAAATAGGTTGAACAACCTTCTCAATATGAACATTGGCCTTGCCCTCAGTTAGGCTATACATTGTGCTGACATCTGCTTGAACCATGTCAAAATCTGGAGGTGGATATATCACTTGAGCTACTTCTTGTTGCTCACCTCCAAGATATGCAGTTTGTATTCCTGATTCAGCCACATTATCATCATCACAAAGTGGAGGATAGCCCAGTGTAGCTCTGATGGAGTTAGATATCCATTTGGCATGGTCAGAGCTAGCTTTGACTAATACCCTCTCCCCCTTTATGACTTCTCTGGCCATATGGTCTCTGACATCATCCTTTTGAAACCTTATCTGACTGTCCAAGTATCTGATTCCCTCTTTAAAGTAAGGTCTGAGCTTAGTGAGCTGTTCAAAGATGGCCTTCTAGGAATCTTGAATTGCAGTCTTGACAGCAGTAATCTCAGCTTGAAAGACCTTATCAAAGTCAGCCTTAGCAGCAGCAGTAGATGTTGAAGGTTCAGCAGTCTTATTCTTCAACTCAGTGACTATAGCATTGTGGGAGGCAGTCAAATTATCATTCATTCTTAACTGATTCTCCAGCACATATCCTTGCTTTAATGCTATATCATCTACCTGAGCCTTGATCTTCTCCTAGTGAGTTGCCAAATAGACTACTGCATTCCCACCCTTGTGGAAGCAGTCAGTCATCTCCTTCTTGTTCAGGTTCATTTCAAACCTTATTGACTTGATATCTTGAGCAAGATCAAACTGTAATGATCTATGCCCTGCATCAACATAAGCCTCTATTGCCTTCCTCTGCTCATCCAACTTGATCTGCATGGCAATCATCAAAGCACTATAATCAACTGTTGGAGCTTTTTGAACTATAGGCTGTGGGGCTATAGATTGCAGAGCTTTCTTGTAACTCTGACTTCTCCTTTTGAAAACATATAGTTTCTTTTTCTTTGCCCTAGCACTCTCCTCATCTTCAGAGGCAGAAGTGCTGTCTATCTCAACCCTATCCTTAGGGGTTTGAGGCTTCTTAGGTTGCACATCAGGTGCTTGCTCAGTTTCTAGCCTAATAGGCTCTTCCAGAACTTCAATGTGCTCCCCCTCAGCAGCAGCACTCTTATCTTCAGCAGCAGCATCCTTGTCCATATCAAAATCTTCTTGATCAAGATTAAGAAACAAATCTTCCATTGTATATTCAGGTGGAGACTGTGCAGGAGAAGTTCTTGGCTCTTCAACCACTTGAGAGGTATCATCTTGAACTACAGCAGATGTGTCTTCTAGAACAACATCTGGAACTTGAGTATCTAGCTGAGTTTGCTGATGGACATCAGACAAATTAGCATCTTTTATAATATAGTCTAAAGTTTTTAGGTCAGTGAGTACCTCTTGGATAATGATGGTGGCTTGTTCACTCTCCAGTGTAGAGGGTTCTTCTACACCTGGAAGCTCCCCCTGACTGTGATCCCTATGGATGGGGCTAGCTAGAGGTAGCTCCCCCTGGATCTCAGCAGTCTCTTGAGGAGCAGGAGTCTTTACTACTGTCTCTTCCTCTTGCTCATCAGGTGTGAACACCACCTGTTCTTCACTCTCAGAACTGCTTGAGGACTCTTGTGCCACAACAACAGTTTTCCTTCTCTTCCTGGGAGGAGTGACTTTCTCTGTAACTGGCTTCTCAGGGGTAGGCATGTCCTTTGACAACACCCTTTCCCATCTAGAAAAGATCCTTTGATCCATCTTCCTCATGTGATTGATCTTACTTCCAGCAGCAGAACTCATTACCTCTGGTATGGTACCAGCTAGGTAGAGACTGATAATTCTGCCCAGATTGGGCTTCTTCAAGCTCTCCTTAATTTTGTCATAAACTATCATAGACCAGTCTGTTTTTAGGGTGAATATTATTCTGGTCATGACATTGAACATGGAGGCTGACACCCTGTCATGCCCTCCTGGCTTACTGAGGATAACCTTTCCCACAATCTATGACATGAACTTTCCTTGGTTGTTCATGCCTTTCCTATTAAACACAGAACCTATCTTCAGTTTGGGATCAAGTCCACACCAAACTAAAGCTTCCCTAATCTTGGAGGCAGTTACTTCTTCTTCATCTTGAGTCTTAGGTAGCTGGAGTACCTTCCTCAGACTTTTTGGTGAGATCTTGACCTTGGATCCATGAACTCTGGATTTGATTCTGTATCCAGATTCATCAACTGCAGCTCCAGTAAGGAATTCTAGCACTTCCTTCTTCCAAATCTTTGTTGGTTCTGAAACCAAGTATTCTAGTCCAGAATTGGCGACTAAGGTTATCACCGATTTGGTTTCTTGATCTGCATCGTCGAACGCGCCGCGCACTAGCTCATAGCCCTCGTTCACGTTCTCCTCAAGCTTAGGAGCCATTAGGGTTTAGAGAATTTGTCTTTAGAAAAGAGAAGTGTCGACACAATAGTTTTGGTCTCGAAACTTTGAAAGCGTGTCGACAAACAAAGACAGAACCCTATTTATACCTTTCTGATTTTGAAGATGAACAGGCGGGACAGCTAGCTTAACATGTGTCGACACTGACAATAAGTGTCGACACTGACTTATAATGTCTCGACACAGATGTGCCGACACAAGTTTAGTCAACAGAGTTTATGTGTCGACACTTGGTTATGTGTCGACACAACATAACTCGACACATCGTCGAGACTTTACTTAGAAAATTCTGAGTAAAACATAAGTGTCGACACCATATTGAATGTGTCGACACCTACTTGACATAAGTCGACACTAACATTCTGAAGTGTCGACAGTACATTCCTAGATGTGTCGACACCTTTTTCCTGAAGTGTCGACACCACTATTCTGTGTCGACATAGACTTGTCTATGTGTCGACACCTTTTTACTTAGCCAATTTTCTATTCTGTAAACTTAGTCTAAGTTTATCATACCTAGTTCAATTTTGAATCTATTGAACTTAGCTTCTTCTAGTGGCTTAGTAAACATATCAGCTACTTGTTCATCTGTTTTAACATATTCAAGTGAAATATCTTCTCTTTCTACATGTTCTCTAAGAAAGTGATATTTAATCTCAATATGTTTAGTTCTACTATGAGATACATGGTTATTAGCTATTGAAATAGCACTTGTAGAATTACAGTAAAGTGGAGTTCTACTTACCTGAAATCCATAGTCCTCCAGCTGATGTTGAATCCACAGAAGTTGAGCACAGCAACTTCCTGCAGCCACATATTCTGACTCAGCTGTGGAGATAGCCACACTAGTCTGCTTTTTGCTGCTCCATGAAATTAGTCTTCCACCTAGGAATTGACAGGTTCCAGTAGTGCTCTTTCTATCCTCTTTGCATCCTGCAAAGTCTGCATCTGAATAACCTGTTAGATCAAAGTCTCCATTCCTAGGGTACCAGAGGCCTAGATAGGGAGTGCCCTTTAGATATCTCAAAATTCTCTTGACAGCAGTCAAGTGAGACTCTTTAGGGCAGGCTTGATACCTTGCACAAACACATGTAGCATGCATGATGTCTGGTCTATTAGCAGTCAAGTATAATAGGGAGCCAACTATCCCTCTATACAAGGTTTCATCTACAAGTTTCCCTGCATCATCCTTGCTAAGAGACATACTTGACCCCATAGGAGTCTTCATGGTACTGGATGAATCCATACCATATTTCCTTATGAGTTCTAGGGTGAACTTGGACTGACATATGGATAAACCACTTTTAATCTGTTTAACTTGGAGACCCAAGAAAAACTTCAGCTCTCCCATACTGCTCATTTCAAACTGACTTTGCATAAGTTTTGCAAACTTTTTGCAAAGGCTGCTTTCAGTAGACCCAAATATAATGTCATCTACATATATTTGGACTAGTATGACTTTGCCTCTAGATTCCCTAAGGAATAGAGTCTTATCTATTTTCCCCCTTGAGAACTTGTTCTCAATGAGGAAACTAGATAGGGTTTCATACCAAGCTCTAGGAGCTTGCTTTAACCCATATAAAGCTTTCCTAAGTCTATAGACATAATGAGGTAGAGTTGGATCAACAAAACCTGAAGGCTGCTCCACATAGACTTCTTCTTTCAAATTACCATTTAGGAATGCTGACTTGACATCCATTTGGTATACCTTGAATCCTTGATAGGTTGCATAGGCCAAGAACATCCTTATGGCTTCCAGTCTGGCTACTGGAGCAAAGGTTTGATCAAAATCAATACCTTCTTCTTGCCTATATCCTTTTGCAACCAGTCTTGCTTTATTCTTAATGATGACCCCTTGTTCATCCATCTTATTTTTGTAGATCCACTTAGTTCCTATTACATTGTGGTCTTTAGGTTTAGGAACCAGTTCCCAAACCTTGCACCTCTTGAACTGATTAAGCTCTTCTTGCATAGCTTCAGTCCATTGTGGATCCATTATTGCTTCTTCAAATCTTTTAGGTTCAACTTGAGACAAAAAGCTGGAATAGATTGCAGCATTCATGTTTCTACTCCTGGTTTGTACTCCTTGTCTTGGATCTCCAATAATCAGCTCTACTGGATGATCTCTAAGATGCCTGTGGGCTGGAGGCATCCTCACTTCAGGTTGAACCACTTCAGCATCTGCATCATGCTGTACTCCTTGTCTTTCTTCAGCAACTGGCACATGTAGTTCTCCCCTGGACAACAGCTACTCTCCTCAACTTGCTGTCTTGCAGCAGGCACCTCTTCTATAGTAAGCTTGTCCAATTCCTTTGTCAAACCTGTGGGGCTGCATACATTGCTAGACAACTCATTGTTAATAAGTTTTGTCTCATCAAAAACTACATGCACTGATTCTTCTACAACTTGTGTAGTCAAGTTGTAGACTCTATAAGCCTTACTATTATTGCTGTACCCAACAAAAATTCCCTCTTGGGACTTGGCAGCAAACTTAGTTAAGTAAGACTTCCCATTGTTAAGTATGAAGCATTTGCAACCAAAGATCCTAAAATAGGATAGGTTTGGTTTCCTGCCTTTCACAACTTCATAGGGGGTCTTGTTTAGCCTTTTAGTGATGGTAGCCCTATTTATAACATGGCATGCAGTGTTAACTGCTTCAGCCCAGAAATACTCTGGCAGTGATGTATCACTTAGTAGGGTCCTAACAGCCTCTATCAAGGTCCTATTTTTCCTTTCAGCAATGCCATTTTGCTGAGGTGTTCTAGGTGAAGAGAATTCTTGAAATATCCCAAAGTCTTCACATAGTTTTGTCATGCTTTCAGACTGAAACTCAGTACCATGGTCACTTCTAATTTTGACCACAGTACTATTTAGTTCATTCTGAATTTGCTTGACAAAGCTGTAGAAGACACTAGGTGTTTCAGATTTCTGTCTTAAGAAGAACACCCAGGAAAACCTTGAGTAGTCATCAACAACTACAAAGGTATAGACCTTCCTACCTAAGCTGTGAACTGGCATTGGACCAAAGAGATCCATATGCAAAAGGTATAAACACCTCACAGCATCTTTGTTATCTATGCTTCTAAAGGTGGATTTAGTCTGCTTGCCCTTTTGACAAGCTGAGCAAATACCATCTTTGACACACTTAACTTGAGGACCATTCCTCACTAACTCTTTGCTAAAGAGTTTGCTAATAGTCTTGTAGTTAGATGGGCTAGCCTCTTGTGCCATTTGACACAATGAGAGACTGTCTCATCAGCTACAAGACAAACATGAGAACCATTGTTCTCAATCATAATGTCTAGACAGTAGACATTCCTCTTTCTATATCCTGTCAAAATGATCTCTTGATCACTTGACCTCTTGATATGACAACCATTTTTAACAAATGAGATGTCATACCCTACATCACTTAACTGACTTATACTTATTAGGTTGTGTTTCAACCCTTTAACATAAGCCACTTGAGTAATGGTAACAAGGTTTGAAGAAATGTTACCAAACCCTTTGATGATTCCTTTTTCAGAACCACCAAAGGTCACTTTAGGACCATTTTTGATTGGAATGTAGTCCTTCAGTAGTCCCCTTGTTCCAGTCATATATCTGGAACATCCACTATCCAAGTACTATGTAGGGGTATGGCCACTTGGATTGACCTGCAAAACAAATTAATGAACCTTAGAACCCAAAGTATTCTTGGGTCCTTGGTGACTATTAGTTTGCAATTTGACAAACCTACCTACTAGCTTTCCAACAGGTAGTTTGGAACTCACTTTGGCACTCTCATTATGCCAACAGTCTACTGCAAAATGGCCAACTTTGCCACAGCACCAACATTCAAATTTATTGTACCTTTGCTTAGGTACTGCCTTGGCTGTCTTGACTACAGCAGGCTTGTTGAATGTTGGGTCTTTGCTCTTGAACTTATACTTGGACTGCTCAGTCCCTGCAGGTCTAACAAAACCCAGTCCAGCCTTGCCTTTATGATGAACAAATTCATCAATTAAAGGTAGCACTGATTTAGGTTTTGAAAACCTAGCAACAAGCTCTCTTTCTTTCTGAAGATTGATCTCCAGTCTCTTAATTTGATCATTCTTATAGGTGATAGTTCCCATCTGAATCACAGTAATGTGTTTCAGCCTGGCTACCTCATTCAGTTTTTGATCAAATTATTTCTCAAAATCTGTTGCAACAGCCTTGAGATCTGCAATCTTCTTTGCCTGACTTTTGGCTAGGGTCTTGCTTTTCTTGTAGGCTTGCAACAGTACCTTATATTCATCTATGAGCTGATGAATATATTCCTCAGATTCAGATATATTCTCATCACTTAATGAAGAAAAATCTGATTCTGAACTAGAACAAGAAACTGAATTTAAACTTGAACTTTGTACCTGACTGAGTCCTGACTGCTCCAGGATTTTGGCACTCTCTGTCAAAGCCATTAGCCCTTGGCAATGACTGTCTTCTTGTTCATAAATTGATTCCAAGATCTCCATGAATTCTTCCTCTTCTTCTTCTGCATACAGCCCTATGTAGGCTTCAGCCTCAGACTCAGTTTCAGAAGAAGAGATATCTGATAGAGTCTTCTCCTTCTTAGCAACAAAAGACTTTTCTTTCTTTCCTTTGAAGTGAGTCTTTTTCCTGTCACCAGATTCCTTTCTCTTCTCTGGACAATCTGCAATAACATGACCCTGTCTATTGCAGCAATAGCAAACAATCTTTGAACTAGTTGCCTTGCTTGATTTTGTCCTTTTCTTGTCATTCTTTGAAGACCTCTTTTTCTGATAAGAGTCTTCCTTTCCTTGTGATGTAGAAGGCCTTGACCTCCACTGTTTCTTTTTCAAAAACTTCTGAAAGTGTCTAGTGAAAGCAGCAAAGTCTTCATCACTTTCACTGCTCTTAGACTTTGTGCTGTCAGACTCATCAGACTCTGATTCAACTACCTCTGGAGGTGGAGTTGAAGACTTATTCCTGCACTTTCTGGGAACTTCTGTCTTGAAAGCAACAGTTCTTTCTTTGTGCTCAGTCCTTGTTGATTTCTCCTCCTCTTTTCTCACTGTTAACTGCATTTCATAAGACAATAGCTTGCCAAACAGTGTGGGAGGAGGAATTTCCCCCAACTTAGCCATTTCTCTTATGGCACAGATCTTGGTGTCCCAATCTTTGGTTAGGGACCTTAAGAACTTGTCATTTAGTTCATAGTTAGTGAACTCTCTTCCATAAGACATGAGTTCATTAACTATCCTGTAAAATTTCTTATAGCACTCAGTGATGCTATCACCCTTTCCTTGCCTAAAGCTCTCATACTCCTGATTTAGCAAGGACTTCCTATCTTGCCTAACTTCTTCAGAACCTTCCATATAGACAATGAGAGTATCCCACATCTCTTTTGCTGTCTTACAGTGAATTAAGTTCTGAAAAGTGGCATCATCAATGACACTCACTATTATGTTCTGTGCCCTCTTGTCCATGGTGGCTAGGACAATTTCATCCTTAGTCATCTCAGAGAAATCCTTTGGAGTCCTCTGATTTGCATCCAATACTGAAATCTTCATTGGCACATAAGGCCCTTCCTTAACTGTAATGTAGATTCTAGGGTCAGAGGCTTCCATAAATAGCCTTACCCTCTCTTTCCAGATCCCAAAGATCTCTTTCCTGCATATGGGTAATTTCATGGAACCCAATTCCTTGTGATTCTCATAAGAACCCATGTTTCTTGATGTTCTTGAATTTCTTGAATCTGTGAATTGCCTTACACTGAATCTGCCAAACAGGATCTCCTCAGACTGTTAGTCCTTGTTTTGAGGAACCTCGCTTTGATACCACTTGAAAGATATGATACCTAAACACCTAGAGGGGGGGGGGGTGAATAGGTGACCTAATCCTTTTCTAACTTTAATGGCAGCAATCAGATATATCACAGCAATCTAACTAGTTTATCACAGCAAACACAACATACACAACAACAATTTCAGCACAGTACAACACACAGTGATTTATAGTGGTTCCCCAAGATATGGGTACATCCACTTTCCCCCCTTCGCCTATCTAGCAGTATACTAGATTCGGCCAAACTCCTGCACTGTCTCAGAACCCAAATTGGTTCCTACACCTCAGGCCCAAAGCCTTACAACTCAGCTTTATCCCAAAGCCTACACTCAGCCAATCAAGGCCTACACTCAGCCAACCAAGGCCTACACTCAGCCAACAAGGCCTACACTCAGAGATCTCTATCTCCTACACTCAGGCAAACAAGCCCTACCCTCAGCCTTTATAATTATAGGCTTACAAATCACTCAGATCCAAAGGATCCTACAAGTTAAAAAGATATTACAAATAATAACTCTACAACTCAGAATTAAAGGAGGGGAGTTGAGAGATTCTTGATGAGTTCTTGGAAGAACTCAGCTGGATTCACCCTGACTTAGCTTTCTTCAAAGCTTCTTGAGTAGAACTGAATAAGGCTGAATCCTCTGCAGTTGTTCCTTGACCTCTGCCACTTAAGATCCAGACTGAATCTGAATCCTTCTTCTCAGCCTAGTTCCAAAGGCTGATTTCTTGGATGGAGCCCTCTCTCTCCAACTTCTTAGATCTGCAGTTGGACTGCAAGATCTTCTTGCGTTGATACTCTGTGTACCACTTTTTTGATTACTTGAATACTCTGTACTACTTGTTAATCACTTGATCAACTCTTTCAACAACTTCAACAACAACAGTTTCTGTAAACTGTGGATGCCTATTTATAGGCCTTCTTCATGGTAACCGGCTGGTCCGGTTCATAACTGACTTCTGACATCTCTGACAGTTGTTGTAGACCGGCTGGATCGGCAGCTGTCATGTCAACCAGTCACTTCTTGAAAATCTCTAACAGTCAGTAAGTGTCGAGACTTTCTGTCTTAAAGTGTCGACACTTATAGTCCAAGTGTCGACACATGTTGTGTAAGTGTCGACACAAGTCTACAAGGTGTCGACACAATTCCTTGTATTTCTCGACACAGATTCTTCTGCATGTGTCGACACTGAAATTGAGTGTCGACACAAATACTTGTTCTTCTAGCTTTTGCTGAATTCTTCTAAGTGTCGACACATCTCCTTTGTGTCGACACAACTTCTTGTGTTGAATCTGTCTAGTGTCGACACTGCTTCTTGGTGTCGACACATAGTCTTCTATGTTGAAACTTGCTGAGTGTCGACACAGCTCCTTGTGTCGACACACCTTCTTGTTGTTGAGACTTCAGCTGAGTGTCGACACATTCCCATAGTGTCGACACTTGTACTTAGAATAATTTGTTGTTCTTTCTGTTCTTTGCTAAGTGTCGACACAGCTCCATGTGTCGACACTTTCTTCAAGTGTTGAGTCTTTAGCTGTGTGTCGACACATTGTTCTGGGTGTCGACACATACTTCAAATGTTGACTCTTCTGTTGAGTGTCGACACATTGTGTTGAGTGTCGACACTTACTTCAAGTGCTGACTCTTCTGCATAGTGTCGACACATTGTGTTGAGTGTCGACACTTGTACTTAGACTCTGCAGACTTTTGCTGAGTGTCGACACAGCTCCAAGTGTCGACACTTTCTGGTGTAGACACAGCTTCACTGGATGTCGACACAGCTCCTTGTGTCGACACTTTCTGTCTGCACTTTTCTTCACTGAGTGTCGACACAGCTCCAAGTGTCGACACTTTCTGTCTGGTGTCGACTCTGCATCCCAGGTGTCGACACAATGACTCCAAGTGTCGACACATCTTGTCTGGGTGTCGACACAAGTCTTCTTAAGTGTCGACACTTTCCCTCTGGGTGTCGACACATGGACTTAGAAACTTTTTGCTTCAGTCCAGTACTTTCTTAACCTGCACAAGTAACTCAAACATACATCAAATACATTATGATGTATATCATTGAGTTGGGTGAGACTTCTTCAAATCAGGTACATTTGACCAATGTACCCAACAATCTCCCCCTATTTGGAGAAGTCATAACCCTTAGTCAATGATATACACCATCCATAATTAAAATTACAAAATGATGTACAGCAGATTATATTCAGCAGGGTAAACATAAACATGTAGAAATACACACATGTATACACATTCATCATTTCAGAACAAATAAGAAATAGACACATCTCAGAACAAACATGAAATATATTTATCATAAATTGTTCTAACAGTTTTCTAATACATCTTCAAAGGTTTACAAAAATGTTTTTCATTTAAAAGATTACAACAATCTTCAAGTCAATTCTAAATCTATTTCTGGTCAGGTTCCTTGATGACAATTCCCTTGCCAGCCTGTACTTGAGCTTTGACAGGGGCTTCAGCAGGTTCAGCATCAGCAGGCTTTTTTCCTTTTAAGTCCTTCTTCTTCAGCTCTTTTGCTTTGATTTTCTGTCTCTCAAAATAGTGATATGGCTTGGGGAAGTACTTGCTAGGCTCCACAGCAGTAGGAGGTAGCTTTCCCATCTTAGCCTTCCTTCTGAATTGTACTATGGCCTCCTGCCTAATCTCATGCTTTCTCCATTCTGCCTTAGAGAACCATTTGTTCCTGTCATTCATGTTGTCTTTAGCAGCTTTCCAGGCATTTAGAATTATATTTCTAGAGGTAGGGCTCCATTGTTCAAAATCTGGCTTTTGTTCTGCTTGTTCCCTAAACCTCTTTTTAGACAACCTTGTCTCTTCTTCTTTGTTCAGAGCCTCTTGCAGAGCTTCAGAAATAGGTTGAACAACCTTCTCAATATGAACATTGGCCTTGCCCTCAGTTGGGCTATACATTGTGCTGACATCTGCTTGAACCATGTCAAAATCTGGAGGTGGATATATCACTTGAGCTACTAAAATAAGCATGACTAGTACGAGACTGGAGTAGTACTGAATAGAAGGTTCTGAAATAAGCTTGACCAGTACAAGACTGGAATAGTACTGAAATAAAAGTACTGAAATAAGCTTGACCAGTACGAGACTGGAGAAATCACAAAGAAAATAGTTAGTAGTCCAACCACTCATATTCAGGAGGCTTCAGTTTCATTTCAGATTTTAAGGTGATTTCATTGGGTTTCACCAATTATTTTGGTTGCGCCATATTTATTACGGCTTAATTAGTTCGAGGTCCGGTTAGGAATTATATTCTTATTAGTCGTCAAGAACAACTCCAAGTTCATCACCCGTACTTTCACCTTCCCAGCGTGCCCTATTCACTCGAGAGTCGAGGCGTTCGACGGTTTTGCGAAATCTCGAAAAACCCGGAGCTTAGTCACTTGCCTCAGCCACTCTTGTTGATACAAAAATTTGAATTTATTATTCAAATTAGAGAGGATAGTCGCACACTCCAATTTTCATTTTCAAAGAAAATGAGCGTAATCATTTCCGAGCGCGACCCTAGGCACTCAACAATTGAGTGAAATTTCAATTTTAATCTCCAAGTCTCCAAATTTTGATACAACCTATAACGGGGTCTAAAATGAGTCTGGAAATTTTTTTATAATTTTTCAAGGTGTTTTGGTTATTTAATTCAGCCAAACAATATTTATTTTGGATTTTAAAAATACTAAATTAACTCTAAAAATTCTCAAACTTTTTAAGCAGGTAGCCCTCATTATGGGGAACATATTTCATGTTGGTCATTTTTCTCCTAGAGGCCTAGGTTTGATCTCAAAAATTTCCAAATCCCTTGCCCTCTGATTTGGTCTGCTAATAGCAGAAAAGCGCAATCCTGCGGCTGAGATTGAGCCTCAGGACGCATTATATCCTTCTGATCCCACAGCGGATCGACAGCGGATCCGCTGTGGGGGGCGCTGATGCTGATGCGGGGGGGGGGATTAAGATAATCCCAGCCGCCCGATCTTCATCACCAGATCGGGCGGCTGCTGCTCCTCGCCGGCGGTGCAGAGGTTGATCGACCTCCACCGCCGCCGGCAGGTTGCCGTAGATGCCGGCGCCGACCCCGATCGGCTTGCCGGGGGCCGGCTGTTCTCTGGGCGGGGATCTGGCGGCCTGGCGCCGCCGGCCGCCGCCGGTAATAACTATCCCGAGAGCATGGGGTGGCGGTGGCCCTGCTCCCAGTGCCATCGCGCCACCCCCGCTGCTCGGGATAGTTGTCGCCTACTGATCCACTTCCGACCGACGCGCCAGGGGTCGGGCTTCTCGCCGGCGGTGATCCGGCGGCCATACGCCGCCGGGCGCCGCCGCCAGAAATAAACAGAAAGAGCTCTGTTTTGCGGGTGCCGCCGGAACCATGCTTTCTGGCAGCACCGTTGCTCTCTGCCACTGGGGGCCACTGCCCCCAGTTGTGTAACAGTACTCACCCAGCGCCACCACCGATGCTGGGGGAGGATTTCTCCTCCTTGGGCGCCACTCGGCCTGGAACAAGGCTCGGGTGGCGCCGACGGCGCTCCGGCCGCTGGGAGTGCCATGCACCACGTCAAAAATGGAGAGGGGGAGGGAGAGAAGGTTCCAACTGAGTCTGGTGGGCTCGGGAGGGGCCGGCCTAGTCGATCATGCTTGGGGGTGGTGGAGGAGGGGGAGGGAGAGCTCGGGTTACCTTTTTTCGGCCACCAGGGCTCCGACAGGGGGGGGGGGGGGGGAGCAGGGGGAGGGAGTTGGCTCAGAGAGCTTAGGGGAAAGAGAGGGGGTGGGGTGGCTTTATAGGATTGGGGAGGGGGTTCTCCCCTCCCTTTGGCAAGGTGGGACTAATCCCTCCTTAGGGAGGGGTTAATCCCCACCCTCCAGCTGTCCAAGGACAGATGAAGGCCCCTCATTTTCTCCCATGTGGGGAAAAAGGATGAGGCCCTTATGGGCTTGGGCCTTATGGGTGGGAAAGAGAAAAAAGGGGAAAGAGAGGAGAGGGGATAAGGTGGGCCTCCATTTAACCTAGGCTTGCTGGTTGGGGGCCCAAGGAGAGTGAGGGGGGGGGCATGGGCCATCCTCCTTTCAAGAGCAGGTGGGCCCCTCACTTGGAGAAAAATCCAAAAAGTGGATTTTTAGGAGAGTTTGACCAAGTCAACCCTAGGTTGGGTCCCCCTTGCTGGTCAAAGTCAAAGTGGGTCCAAGTTATCGGGGTTGAGTCAAAGTTTGTGTGCCGTGTCATAATTGGTGTGTGCATGCTTTTCGGTGCACGACTAGACTTGATTTGACCACAGGTTGACCAATTGTCGTCGAAATTGACTGAGATGACTTCCGTTGACTTCGTATTGACCATACGAGTCCAATGCCACTGACTGGGGTTGAATCGGAGTCCGTTTGACGAAAGTCCAAAATTTGAACGTCGTAGCGTGCTAAAATGGTCGAAATGTGTAAAACGGTTGTTAGACCTCGGATTGTGACGTGACAGGTCCCGATGCTCCTATTTAGGTTATATGAGGTCACAGGAATCGACAGAACTCAATTTACAGTTCTCTAGGTCAATATCCCAAAATCTGCTCTCGTTAGGTTTTACGAGGAAAGGTCACATTCACTATATGGCCTTGTGGTCCAACTGAACGAGTTCTGATGCACTTGCATTGACTACACGAGGTCACAGGAACTGACAGAGCTCAATTCGGAGTTCTCTAGCTCTATTTCCCGCTTAGTGTTATCTCCCACCGGGTTATGGGTAGGGCTCATGCCACTTTTATTGGGCCCACTAGGATTCTGGTGGCACAATAAAAGTCGGGATGTTACACTGACGGCCATCCTGACCACCTTCCGGAAAGGCTTGGCACAGCCACCACGAGAGATGATGGCACTTAATGATTTGCTGACAACCTTCCGAGGATTGAGGCCCCCCACTTTCAGAGGCACGGAGACTGCCATCCAGACAGAGGAGTGGGTGGAACGTGTGGAGGAGCTACTGGTAGGCATGATGTTCCCAGCAGTAGCTGTAGTCTCGTTGGTAGTGACCTTATTAGAAGGATATGCTAGGGAGTGGTGGAGAGCTGCCAGCCGTTCGACCTTTAGAGGACGACTGATGGGAGATATACTATGGGGAGAGTTCTCGGAGGCCCTGCTGGAGTTCTTTACTTCAAACGCAGATCGAGCTATTCTGCAGGAAAGGTTCCTGCACATCCGACAGGGAGATCGGACTGTGCCTAAGTACGAGAGAGAGTTCATACACCTTGCACGTTTTGCTAGAATTTGGCAGCCTCTAATAGGGATAGAGCTTCCTGATTCTATCGAGGCCTACGTGATGACCTGAGGCAGGCTCTGATTATGATCTCTTAGTCTACCTTCCACACCATAGCCTCTCACGCAGCAACACTTGAGTTGGACCAACGGATGGTAGCCCAGCAGCACAGAGGACAGGTCGATGCCATTAGAGGTTTGAGACGAGATAGGGGAGCTTCTCCCCACCGACATGATAGAGGGCGCAGACACAGGCACTACAGACAGCCTTATAGGCGCCCACCAGCAACCCCAGCCCCGCAGCAGGACATCAGACCAGCTCTGGCACCACAGCCTACGCCTGTGGCCCAACGTGATGTTCCCTTTGCAGGGAACTGCTTTTTGTGTCAGCAGCCAGGGAATATGAGGGCTTTCTGCCCACAGGCAATATGAAGGCCAGGACTAGGAGCAGTACAGGGTGGGCAGCCAATACAGGGACAAGGCCAGAGGGGTCGTATAGGTAGAGCTAGCAGGAGAGGCTAGCAGGGCCGACCAGCGCCCCTGGAGACCTACACACTAGACATGCAACACGGACCAGCCCATGATGTAGTGATAGGTATAAATATTAGGCGATAGAGTATATCAGATGTTGCTACTTATGCTATGTATAAGATATATATGTATGCCTACATCTTGTATATTAGTTGTATGATATATATACTTCCTATGTCGTTAGGAATTCTATTGGTAGGAGGACATTCCGCCAAGACCCTCTTCGATACAGGAGCGACACACTTCTTTGTGTCCCACAAATTTATCGCAACAAAATAGAACGTTATCCACACAACGAGACTAGCTATACGTATCCATTTTCCGAATGGGTCGGATATGACATCTATAGAAAAATGCTTGTTCCAGGATGTGTTAGGAAAAGTAGAATTTGAGGTCTACGCAACCATCCTGGCAATAACTGGATTCGATATTATACTGGGAATGGACTGGCTAGCGAAGCACAAGACGCAAATAAATTGTTCAATGCGAGAGGTCGCCTGCAGAACAAAAATGACCAGGACGTCACATTGACATATGTACCTTCGGTCTCGTGTATTATTTTAACTTCTGCACAGATTGTAAGGTCAGTCCGACAGAATAATGAGGTGTACCTTATCTACTTCGAAATGGAAGACAAAACTCAAGTACTCGACAAAGTTCCGGTGGTACGCGATTTTCCGGACATTTTTCCTAAATCCCTCACAGGATTGCCACCCCAGCAAGAGGTCGACTTTCAGATCGAGCTCGTGAACGGAGTACGACTAGTGTCACGAGCACCCTACCAGATGTCCCCAAGAGAACTGACTGAATTAAAGATTCAACTGTAGGAGTTAATAGATGCTGGATTTGTCCGTCCCAGTTCCTCACCCTCGGGAGCCCCGGTGCTATTCGTAAAGAAGAAGGACGGAACATTACGTCTGTGCATAGACTACAAGGAGCTATATATGCTTACCATACGAAACACATACCCCCTCCCTAGGATCGACGAACTGTTCGATCCATTGCAAGGTGCGTCCGTATTTTCTAAGATGGACTTGATATCAGGCTACTATCAGCTTCGAATTTGGGAAGAAGACATTCCCAAGACTGTCTTCAGCTCCCGATATGGTCTCTATGAGTTTCTGGTGATGCATTTTGGGCTCACCAATGCACCCTCCGCCTTCATGACCCTGATGAATAGAGTCTTTGAGCCCTTCTTAGACCACTTCGTGATCGTCTTCATTGATGATATTTTGATCTACTCAAATACCAAGGTAGATCATACTAGGCACCTGCAGATGGTGTTACTAAAACTCCGAGAACACTCCCTCTTCGCCAAATTCAGTAAGTACGAGTTTTGGTTGGAAGAAGTTGGATTCTTGGGCCACACTATAAACAAGATAGGGATAGCTGTGGATCAAGCTAAGATCCAGGCAGTGCAAAATTGACCACCACTCAGAACAGCAGCAGATAACCGAAGTTTCCTTGGTCTTGCCAGATATTGTAGGAAGTTTGTAGAAGGCTTCTCTAAGATTGCATTACCCCTAACTGCCCTCACCAGAAAGGATGTTATGTTTCGATGGACACCAGAATGCGAGACCGCGTTCGTCAAATTGAAGAAGCGGTTGACTTCTGCACCAATCCTTACAATCCCCGCAGGGACCGAGGGGTTCCAGATCTACACTGATGCCTCCCTGAAGGGGTTTGGAGCTGTCCTGATGCAGCATGGCAAGGTGGTGGCCTACTCATCTCGCCAATTGAAGCTGCAAGAATTAAATTACGCAGCTCATGATCTAGAGTTGGGCGCTGTCGTTTTCGCCCTTAAAATTTAGAGGCATTACTTGTATGGAGTAAGATGTGAGATCTTCTCTGACCATAAGAGCCTCAAATACATCTTCACTCAGAAAGAACTGAATCTTCGGCAGCCCCGATGGCTAGAATTCCTGTGCGACTATGATTTTGCTCTCCAATATCACCCCGAAAAAGCTAATAAAGTCGCTGACGGTTTGAGCCGCCAGCCTTCGATAGCTGGGAGTTGGATGAGACAAATCCCTAAGGAGCTATTCCAATCTTTAATAGACTTGGAAATTACCCTAGTTGCCCGAAGAGATCCGGAGGAATACAAGGCTCAGCTGTATTGGATGGAGATCCAATGCAACATCCGAGATCGGATACGAGAAGCTCATAAGATCGACCTAGAGGTGGTTCCGATCATTGGATCTCTGCAAGGTGGAGCACATGAGTATTATAATCTACACGACGGGATTCTACAATTTAAGCATTGTATATTTGTTCCCTCTATTAGAGGAATTCGCAAAGAAATTCTACAAGAAGCCCACCAGTCAAGATACTCTATTCATCCTGGTGTGGTCAAGATGTATGTGGACCTACGCAGGACCATTTATTGGCCTAGGATGAAAGGAGACGTCACTAACTTCGTGGCCCAGTGTTAGACATGTCAGAAGGTTAAAACTGAATGTTGCAGCCCGGGAGGCCTGTTGCAGCCTCTGCTAATACAAGAATGGAAATTTGAAGACATCTCCATGGACTTTGTCCATGGCCTACCTCGATCTCGTGCCGAAAACGACTCTATTTGGGTGGTCGTAGACCGACTTATCAAATTAGCTCGATTCATTCCAAATCGACAGGGTGACGAAGTTGACATTTTGGCCAGAATGTTCCTAGAGCAGGTAGTTCGGTTCCACGAGGTACCAAAGTCTATCGTGTTAGATCGTGACGGGCGTTTCACATCTAAGGAGTGGAGGAGGGTGCAGGCATACTTGAGGACCAAGTTGGCCTTTAGCACTGCTTTCCACCCGCAGACAGATGAACAGACAGAAAGGAAAAACCAGACGATGGAGTATCTACTTCGACTATGCATAATAGAACATAATGAGCCATGGGAACAGTTGTTACCTCTGGTTGAGTTTTCTTACAATAACAGCTACCAGGCCAGCATCAAGATGGCCCCATACGAGGCGTTGTACGGGAGGCGTTGCCGAACCCCGTTGACTTGGGCTCAGGAAGAGGACCCAGAAGCCTTGGGAGTGGCATACATTGATGACACTACGACAGCGATACGACTAATCTAAGAACGGATGCGGGTGGCGCAGATTCGGCAGGCTAAGTATTATGACGCACGGCACCGACCAGTGGAGTTAAGCGTGGGAGAAATGGTGTTTTTAAGAATCAAGCCCATGCATGGTGTCTCCCGGTTGAGGAAGAAAAAAAAGCTAGACTCCCACTACCTGGGCCCCTATTAGGTGATAGAATGCATCGGCCCTGTTGCCTACCGATTAGCCCTGCCCCCAGAACTGGGAAATCTCCATGACGTGTTTCATATCTCCTCCTTGAAATGAGTTCTCCGGCAACCAGAGCAACATCTACCAACACCACCAGCACAACTGCGGTCTGATAGATCTGTCCAGCTCAAACCAATCAGGATCGTAGATGATAAAGTGAAGAAACTACGTAACAAGACCATCCCAATGGTCAAGATATTATGGCCAAATCACTTGGGAACTAGAGGAGCTCTGATGCAAGCTTGCACGTTGACACCAAATAAATCTACGAACGAACATGTTTGCCTCTCCTTGATCCAATCCTATACTCGCACAATCGTTCTACGCAGCACCACGTTAATTAATTTTATCAATTATATGCTAACGTACGGGTAGCCAAACCGCTTACGATCGAACAAAGGCTATGCGCCAATATTCTTTCCGGCTAAAAGGACCCACCCGGTCCGAACGAGCGGTGTTGTACCAAAAGAGATCTACCAAATAAATACGATTTGGAAAAGGTAGATCTCTCCGAACAAAAGAAAATGAAGGTTCGTCAAACCCTTTTCGAAAAATAATTCAACCAAGACAAACACAAAACCAATCGAACAAACCACGATTAATTAACGATTCAAAATTCAACGCCAAGAATCTACCACAATAGGAATTAATCTAGGAAGAGAAACACACAATAGGTAGAAAGAATTCGTTACCCTATCGGAATGGATGATTCTGATTTCTCTACTTGGATCGTTCTTCAACGGCTCTGCCGGAGTCACGCCGGTTGGAGAGAAACTCGTCCGCCTTCGTCGCTTCACGCCGGAGTTGATCCACAAGGGGAGATCTTCTTGCCTTGGCCGAATTTCTTCAAAGGGAGGAGTTCTTTGATTTGTTGCTTGTAGTGGAGAGGAGAAAGGATTAGGGTAGAGAAAGGAGGAAGGAGGATAAGGAGAGGAGTTGTGGCCGAAATCCACAAAGAGGGGGAGAGGGGAAATTGGCGGCCAAGGAGAAGAGGAGGAGGAGAATTCTCAATTTAGAATTAGGTTTCTTTTCATTCATTCACTAATTAATATGACAAATATCATGGCCTATATATAAGCTTACACCACTCCACCTCCCTTCATTCAAAATTCAAAATTCAAAATTCAAAATTCAAAATATGATGGTTATATACACCCATCATAACACATGAAATGAAATAATTAAAATAACACATGATGGTTATAAGCACCCATCATTACACATGAAATGAAAATTAATATATGAAATAAATACTTTAAATAAAAATGCTAAAATAATAAAATTATTAAAAATATATAATTATAATTATTTAATTTAAAATTATATATTTTTATATAATGGCGGCGGACGTCGATCCCATCCTCGAGCTTGCGGCAACGATCGTCCAAATCAACGAACTCTCTCAGACGGAATTCAATGGCGGCCGTGTCAGCAACATCTCCATCAATCCTCCCCCGCTCAAAAGTACTCATCACCGATGAGTTGGTCTGAATGCACCAGCGCGGGAGAGCAACATCCCACCTTCGATCCAAGAAACCAAGAGTCATCGGAGGCCGTCGATCACGCCATTGAATCAAGTAGTGGCAAACATCACCACATGTAAAGGAGAGCACTGCAACCTGGAGTATCCTGTCATGCAAAGTGATGGTCCTGAGGAACCTTGGAAAAGCATTAGGCAATAAATGAAAACAAGTTTATACATCAACAACCAACATACCTCCAGTGAAGATCGATGAAGATAACGATCCAGGCACAATCTCACAACCCAAACCATAAGAAAACAACGTTGACCCCAATGGACAGGTAGATAATTCAAGTGATGGAGAAACATATGGTGTTAAATTAGAAACATTAAAAATAGGGGTAATACCCCAATCAATGGAAAGCTTCAAAAGATATGTGTATTCTCCTAATTTCATTAATATCCAAAAAAAGTCCAACTCGCCAACTTTCTATAGTGCCCGAAGGCAACCGTTCAGGGACGAGACACACCTAAACTAAATCGCAAATCAAATAGTGAGACACTCTTCTATGTAAACTAGCATGAAATTGATAAAATATAATTCGTATGGCTAGCGCTTCACTACTGTGCTTATATAATTTTTGAACATGAGAGGCATAAACTAGTGCGAGTTGACTTAGATTATCAGATAGTGGAAATGAAATCAAGTCAAAAGGCACTTGTGCTTTTAATCCGTGCACGATCACATTCGGCGAGCGACAAACATAAAAATAATCATAAGACGCAACTATATAGAGTAATTTATTACAAGTGCACCTAAATATCTCGCTATCGTGTGGTGTGAACCCATGCGCTATATGACTCAACCCGAAAATGGAGGATAATGGGGTTAAATCTGGGGGTACGGGAGCCTTAAAATCAAAGATGATTGTCATAGACGTCAAAGTCGCAGTTCTAATTTTATAATTAATATAATCATGCTTGGCATGAAGATATGCCAAGGGAAGCCGCTCATCATTAATACTAATAGAATTTAATGCTCCCGTGTGTGATAACAGGTGCGAGCGATACAACTCATGCGGCCTAACCGTGGTCACTAACGGGTGGGAAAAAGGGCCATCAAATGGCGGTGGGTAAATCCGTGCGAATGGGCGTGGTATATAGGTGTGTGACAGAGACACCACAACCAGAGGCATAATAGCAGACTCAAAAACATACGAGGATGGAACCGTAGCTGGACACGCATAGAACTTAGTCAAATGTGTCATGTCCAAAGGAGGGGCCCGCAAGGTTGGCCAAATAAAATGACTCAGAGCAGGAGGGAGAGTCCGTAAATCTAAAACCGGGAGAGAGTTAGGATCAAATATAATTTCACGCAACGGAGATAGCATCAGGGGATGCTCATCCGGGTCTACGTCAATAACATCGTCCAAAAATACAACTCTCTCACTTGGACATTCTTCCAACACACTAGACACTTCATCCAATTCGGAATCAGTATAGGCCTTAGAAATGGGCAAAATCGAGCCCGACAAAATTTCTAATCCATATTGGGCTTCAGACAAAGGAGATAACATCAAAGAAATATCTTCCGGGTCCTCAACGCTAACATCATCCGAAATTAACCTTCCCACACAGGGCAAATCTTCCAATACAACACTTCCCTCGCTAGCCAAATCTACCCATGATGTAGGTACATCGTCAAAATCAGGATAGAGGACAGGGCAAGTCGAATCCCGGGGAGAATCTAAATTAGCTTGAATCTCAAGCAACGGCGATAATATCAATGAACTATCTCCTGAATGTGCATCACTAAAATCATTCCAAGCTAAACATCCATCCCAAGGTGACTCTTCCAACACCGATGAAACATCTACCAACACTGGGTCCACAGAAGACTCCTTGATAATCACAGTAGATGCCTCAAAAATATCGTCGACAGGGAGTGTAGAAGATTCCTTAGGGGAGAAATCCTCGTCCAGTTCACTAGGATAACAAATCTCCTCAACGTCACTAAAAGCTTCAGCGATATCTGCCTCGTCCCCAATGACGGGCTCAGTCCAAGACACTAGCTCAGACTCATCAGGGAGTCAACGACTAGATCAGGCAACTCGGAGGGAGACTCAAAAGGGTATATGGGCGTAATCGGGGTAGGATGCTCAATAGAGCCATGGTCAGATACGCCGCTAGACTCACAAGTTATAGTCGTATGTCTGCCCCTACAGATAGGACTACTCTCACCCCGCGGGCTCATGGCAGTCCTAGCAGTCATATGTACCGAACTCGAGATAGGGTACCTCACTATTTCCTTTCCTCTATAGGTGGGTGCAAGTGTGCTATGGGTAGCTCTACCAGCCTGGGGAAAGGATCTTTCCTGGGGGAATAGGTCACCCCTATGGTCAGGTTTGGAAAAGGTGCCATAACTATACTGGCTAGCGGATGTCGGGCTAGTAGTAAGGCGGTAGGGGGAATCAAATTTCTCCGAGAGTATTCTTCGTATGTGGGGCCAGACATATGGATAGCTACCAGCTCCACGCTCTTCGTTAAGTCAAAACACGCGGGCTCGACCTCTTAACCACTCTCGGACTACATTAATCTTTTGGTAGTCGCCCAATTTGTTATAATCAAAATAGATTTCTACGCACTTAAGCCAGTCTCTAAAATACTTTGGATCCCCATAACCATCATAGGTGAAAATCTTAGTGTGTATGAAAGCCTGGGGATGATTAGAAACATTAACATCGAAAGCCACTTCAGTGAAAACCGGAGAGAATATCTCACCCGGAACTGGGGCACATGCAATGAAAAAAAATAACCTGACCCTATTTAAATTTCAAAGATGTAATTGTTCGCGCTTAATAATTAAGGAGATAAAATATTTTTTGAGATTTTCTTATTGACAATAAATGAGAGATTATTAAAATATTTTTTTGATATTTTTTTGCTAAAACAATAAAAATATAGGCCGCTATTGGCAGACCAAAATTAAAATTTTGTAATGATTTAATAAAAATAATGGCTTAATAAAAATAAAATATTTTTTTGATTTCTTACTAATAAAATGATGGGGAAATTCCAGAATTTTATTCTTTTAAATTTTGAGAAAAAGTGAAAATTTTAGGCCGCTATTTACAGACCAAAAATTTAAAAATTGATTTTTATGTTTGTGCTATGAAACGTGCAGGTGCGTGTCGGCGTTCTAAGTAATTTTTTTTAGGATGGTACTAATTAAGAAATTAGCACAACCTGACTCTGATACCAAATTGATGCAGGCTTGCACGTTGACACCAAATAAATCTACGAACGAACACGTTTGTCTCTACTTGATCCAATCCTATACTCGCACAATCGTTCTACGCAGCACCACGTTAATTAATTTTATCAATTATATGCTTACGTATGGGTAGCCAAACCGCTTACGATCGAACAAAGGCTATAAGCCAATATTCTTTCCGGCTAAAAGGACCCACCCGGTCCGAACGAGCGGTGTTGTACCAAAAGAGATCTACCAAATAAATACGATTTGGAAAAGATAGATCTCTCCCAAAAAAAGAAAACGAAGGTTCGCCAAACCCTTTTCGAAAAATAATTCAATCAAGACAAACACAAAACCAATCGAAGAAACCACGATTAATTAACGATTCAAAATTCAACGCCAAAAATCAACCACCACAGGAATTAATATTGGAAGAGAAACACACAATATGTAGAAAGGATTCGTTACCCTATCAGAATGGATGATTCTGATTTCTCTACTTGGATCGTTCTTCAACGGCTACGCCGGAGTCACGCCGGTTGGAGAGAAACTCGTCCGCCTTCGTCGCTTCACGCCGGAGTTGATCCACAAGGGGAGATCTTCTTGCCTTGGCCGAATTTCTTCAAAGGGAGGAGTTCTTTGATTTGTTGCTTGTAGTGGAGAGGAGAAAGGATTAGGGTAGAGAAATGAGGAAGGAGGATAAGGAGAGGAGTTGTGGCCGAAATCCACAAAGAGGGGGAGAGGGAAAGTTGGCGGCCAAGGAGAAGAGGAGGAGGAGAATTCTCAATTTAAAATTAGGTTTCTTTTCATTCATTCACTAATTAATATGACAAATATCATGACCTATATATAGGCTTACACCACTCCATCTCCCTTCATTCAAAATTCAAAATTCAAAATTAAAAATTAAAAATTAAAAATTCAAAATTCAAAATATGATGGTTATATGCACACATCATAGCACATGAAATGAAATAATTAAAATAACACATGATAGTTATAAGCACCCATCATCACACATGAAATGAAAATTAATATATGAAATAAATACTTAAAATAAAATTGCTAAAATAATAAAATTATTAAAAATATATAATTATAATTATTTAATTTATAATTATATATTTTTATATAATGACGACGGACGTCGATCCCATCCTCGAGCTTGCGGCAGCGATCGTCCCAATCGACAAACTCTCTCAGATGGGGATCAATGGCGGCCATGTCAGCAACGTCTCCATCAAGCTCATTCGCGAAAAGCACCCAGAACTCTTCCCCCAGATATGTTACACTTTTTCCCCCTACTTCGAGCAAATTTTTGGAGACAAAAATCCTTTTTTTTTATTGGATTGTAACATCCCAACTTTTATTGGGCCAGCAGGACCCTAGTGGGACCAATAAAAGTAACCCGAACCCCTACCCGTGACCAGGTAGAAGGTAATAATAGGCAGGAAATAGAGCTAGGGAACTTGGATTTGAGTTCAATCAGTTCCTATGACCTCGTATAGTAGATACGAGCGCGTCAGAACTCGTTCTGCTGAACCCCGAGGTCATGTGATGGATGTAACCATTCCTCGTAAAATGCCACGAGAGCCAGACTTTGGATATCGGCCTAGAGAACTCCGATTTGAGTTCTGTCAGTTCCCGTGGCCTCGTATAGTTGATGCGAGCACATCGGAACTCGCTGCATCACGATTTAAAATCTAACGATGGATATAGACATTTTGACCATTTTAGCGCACCGTAACACACAAATTTTGGACTTTTACCAAACGAACTCCGATTCGACCCCGGTCAGTGGCGTTGGATTCGTATGGTCAATACAAAGTCAATGGAATTGATTCCAATTAGTTTCGATAATGGGTGGTCAAACTGTGGCCAAATCCCCAACTATGCATCGAAAAGCATGTGCACACCAAATGTGACCCAACACCCAACTTTGACCCAACCCCTATGGCTTGGACCTATTTTGACTTTGACCCCCATGAGTTGACCCACCAGGATTGACTTTGGTCAAACCTTCCCTTTTTCCCCATTTTTTGGAAATTTTACCTAAGGAGAAGGCCACCCCCTCTCCATGGATAAATAGTACATTACCCCCTTACCCATAAGAGCCACAAATTATTGAGACGGGAAGGAATGGGCCCAAGTAGTGGCCCACCAACTTTTTGCCCACTCCCCTCTCTTTTTCCTCTTCCACTTATAAAAGCCCAAGCCCATAAGGGGCCCAACCTCATTTTCCCACATGAGGGAATTGCCTTGAGCCTCCAGCTGTCCTTGGATAACTGGAGGGTGGAGACTATTCCCTCCCTAAGGAGGGATTAATTTCACATTAGGTAGGGGAGGAGATCCCCTCCCCCTCCAGCCTATATAAAGGCTCGCTCCCCCTGGTAATCCCCTCACAAGCTCAAAGAGCAACTCCCCCACCCCTCCCCAAGCTCTGCCGGAGCTCAGGTCACCGGAAAAGGCAAGCCCGAGCTCCACCACCACCACCACCTTGGATGGCCAACTAAGCCGGCCCCTCCCAAGCCCCTCCTCCACAGGTAGAAACTTCTCCCCTTCCCCTTCCCCTCCTTCTGGACGTTTTGCATGGGCCCTCCGGCGGCCGGAGCGCCATCGGCACCACCCGACCCATGCTCCAGGTCGGGTGGTGGCCGCCGGAAGGCTGGCCCGTCCCCACGCCGGAGGTGGCACTGGAGAAGGATTGACCCACCGGGATGACATTTCCTGGTAGGGGGAAGCCGTGGTGCTGCCGGGAAATGCCACTCCGGCAGCACCCGAGAGGCAGAGCATTTGCTCTGTTTTACCTCCGGCGGCGGCCGGCGGCGGATGGCCGCTAGACCACTACCGAAAAAGAGCCCTACCACCGGCGCGCCGGCCGGGGGTGGTTTCGGGGCTAAGCTCAATGCCGGAGAGGCGGGGTGGAGCGGTGACACTGGGAGCAAAATCATCGCCGCCCCATTCTCGGGTTGGCCCAAACCATGCGGTGGCAGGCCACCGGCCCCCGACGAACCGGCCGGGGGCAGCGCCGACACCTAGTGGTGACTGGCCGAAGGTGGTAGTGGTTATCCCTGTCTGCCACCGGCGAAGAGCAGCAGACGTCCGATCTGATGATGAAGATCGGACGGCCGAGATTTTATTAAATCCCGCCCTAGCCTCAGCATCAGTGCCCCCCCACAGCGGATCCGCGGATGATCCGATGTGGGGACAGAAGTATAATTTTTAAGGACCGACTCGATCTCAGCTACATGATATTCTTGATTTGCTATTAACAGATCAGATTATCACATAAATATTGAGAAATTTTCTGGGCCATTTATAGGTCTCTGGGGGCAAAGTGATCAACATGAAAAATGTTCCCCATACCAAGGGCGTCCTCCAAAAATATTTGAGAATTTTTGGAGTTGATTTAGTATTTTTAAAAGCTCAAATGAAAATTGTTTGGCCAAATTAAAGGCCCAAAAATCTTCGAAAAATTATGAAAATTTTTATAGGCTCATTTTAGGCCCCTTAAAGGTTGTATCAAAATTTATGGACTTGGGAATCAAAACTAAATTTTCCTCATTTTCTTGGAGCCTAGGGTCGCGCTTGGAATTTGTTACGCTCATTTTTCTCAAAAGTGAAAATTGGAGCGCGCGACCCCCCCTTCTTATTTGAATAATAAATTCAAATGGTCTTATCAACAAAAGTGATGGAGGGGAGTGAACAAGATCCGGTTGTTCCGAGATTTCAAGAAACCGTCGAGTGCCTCGACCCTCTGGTAAATTGGGCATGCTTGGAAGATACGAGTACGAGTTGTGAGTTACAAAATTATCTGCGACGAATAATAAGGGTGTAACTCCTAATAAGCCTCTAATCTGATTAAGTTGTGATTAAAAAGGCGCAACCAAATTACTATCAAATCTTAATAATAGGTATAACCCAAGCAAGCTTTATTAAAAACAGAAATAGAACTGAATACATCACCTGAGAACTGAAAAGGAACTAAAACTACCTCCTGAGAATGGAGATTGAACTGAAGCCTCCTGAATGGAGTGATTGAACTACTAACCATTTTCTTTATGATTATTTCAGTCTTGCACTGGTCCAGCTCCTTTATTTTATTCAGTACTTTTATTTCAGTACTACTCCAGTTTCGTAATGGTTAAGTTCAATTCAGTTCTACTCTAGTTTCGTACTGGTCAAGTTCAATTCAGTTCTACTCCAGTTTCGTACTGGTCAAGTTCAATTCAGTTCTACTCCAGTTTTGTACTGGTCAAGTACAATTCAGTTCTACTCTAATTTTGTACTGGTCAAGTTCAATTCAGTTCTACTCCAGTTTCGTACTGGTCAAGTTCAATTCCTTACTTTTGTTTCAGTATTACTCCAGTCTCATACTAGTCACATTTCATTCTGCACTTAAATTATGCAGCATTTGTTATCAGCAGTTTTAATTACCGCATTTACATTACTGCGATTTGCTATTATAAGCAAGAGTCTGTTAAGATTGAGCCTTAGATGGGGATAACCAGAGTTGAGATGTTCCTCCGGGTTTAGCCTCAAATAAGTGCTCCCACACTCCTTGTCGAAAGTTGAGCTGAATGTCGCAGCCCGAAATTTGAAGTATAATAGGGCAGGCCGCCGCAGACCCGGTAGGTGTTAGCGATATTGATTGAATTATTGCTTATAAATTGATTGCGGTGAAATAGTGCCGGGTCAGTCCCTTCCACACACCGTTCATACCAGTGCGGAAAGGTAGACGACTCAAGGCGACAGGGAGATGGGTACTATGGTTGTCCGACTGTTATATTTTCCCCATCAGGTTTTCCTATGCCGGTCAGCCAAAAATATCGAAGCATCGGATGTCGCTCACATCTAGGAGTACACAAAGATGTATGTTGGGGCCTATGGCTATGCGGTACGACCACCCCCCCAGAAGTGGCAGGACCAGCCACTATCACCGACGACAACATCAGTGAGGCCCGTGGGGCTCGCTACCCTGCTGGAACAGAAGCGTTCCATACTATATCGACATATGGTTGTGTGCGTGGCTGTGAATGCCTGCGGAATGTGCGTGGCTGAGAATGCCTGCGATAGGGTACAGGTTGTGAACACCTGATGTGCTGATATGCTAGTAGAGCTTTAATTAATAACTGATATACATTATTGTTGGTATTCTAGTTATACTATACTGCGTTTCTTTATAGTTGCTCATAGCCTATATGTATATGAAATGTTGTACTAACTCTCCCTTGCTTCAACTATCTATTTTTGTTGGGTGGGTGTGTACTCGTCCCCAAGATATAGATCCAGAGAGGAGATTTATTTCTACTTACCTATGTGACTAACGGTTATTTAAATAACCATTCAATGGAAATGGAGCACCGTAGTGACCCGCTGCAGCAAGAGATTGCGCCAGCAGATAGAACTACTCGAGCAGAAGCACCCCCGACATCTTCAGAGTTTCGAGATGTGAGTACCGATGAGCTGATTAGGGAGAGAGTAAGGGTTATATGTAGTACTTATACAGCCTGTGTGCTTTTTTATATATATAGGCTACGACCTTATACTCGTGTAAATATATATATGGTGATATATATATATTTGGTACTAGTTTCATGTTAATGCTTCCGTATATCTCTGATGTATTGTGAATGTTGTGATTCTAGCCAAGTAAGGCAACCGCCTAGTGCTTAGATAAGATGGGTCCTTACCCCTAAGGAGCACTGGGTGGACGTCCCAGGCAGTAAGATTCCCTCCAGCCCGACCCGGGTAAAAGTTGGGGGGGGGGGAGGGGGTCCTACACCTACTTTCCCGTGCAATTTACTCTCTGTTCATGCTCTTTCACTCAATTAAATTGCACTGTTACTTTTACGGGCACCACATGTTCTTTCTCTAATCCTGTCTCTAAAGCTACAATTGTTAGTAGTACTGCCAGTAGTGGCCTCTTCTTTCTTGATCACGATGTTGCCCTTTTTGCTTCTTCATCTCTTCAGCAATGACATCGCCGTCTTGGCCATCCTCCTTCTCGCCTCATTCGTCAACTTTTCCCAGACCTTCCTTCAGAGTATTTTCCATTGAATTGTGAAGCATGTCAGCTTGTCAAACATCATCGCTCTTCTTTCCCAGCACAAACAGGATGTAGTTCTTTGCGTCCTTTTGAACTAGTTCACTCTGACATCTGGGGTCCTGCTCCTACTGCTACTATTGGTAGAGGTAGCTTATACTTTGTAACTTTCATTGATGATTTCTCACGGTGTACTTGGTTATTGAAAGAACACGCCAACCCAACAGTTCATCTCAAAACCCAGGTATTAAGATGAAGGGTGGCGGGGTACATGAACACGGAGGGGAGAAAGCTGCAGGCAATGTTGGATTAATCCCAACCACAGGACCGCAGGAATATTCTGCTATAGGGGCCCACCGGGGTCAACACCCAGACCTGGAACGTGGTGGGGAAGCCATAACACGGTCCCAAATACACGTGTCTTGCTGGCAAATCAATCTCAACACACCCCCGCAACAGGACAACCTTCTCTGATACCATGAAAGAACACGCCAACCCAACAGTTCATCTCAAAACCCAGGTATTAAGATGAAGGGTGGCGGGGTACATGAACACTGAGGGGAGAAAGCTGCAGGCAATGTTGGATTAATCCCAACCACATGACCGCATGGATATTCCGCCATAGGGGCCCACCGGGGTCAACACCCAGACTTGGAACGTGGTGGGGAAGCCATAACACGGTCCCAAATACATGTGTCCTGCTGACAAATCAATCTCAACAGTTATATCTCCTGAAAGATTTTTTTTGAACTTTATACAGTGTTTATAATGAGATCTTGATACAGTTTAAGATGACTATTCAAGTTCTTCATACTGATAATGCCAAGGAATATATCAGCTGACAATTTTTTGATTTTTGTGCGAACCATAGTTTGTTTCATCAAACTTCTTGCCCCTATACCTCTCAACAACATGGCGTTGTTGAACGCAAGAATCATCATCTCTTGGATGTTGCTCAAAGTCTTTTGTTACAAATGAATGTTTCTCAGTCCTATTGGGGTCATGCTGCTCTTCTCTCATGCTATCTTATTAATCAGATACATCTATTCTTCAGGGAAAGACTCCATTTTCTCTTTTATATCCTGGGGTAAGCAATTTCCTTTACCTCTTAAAATTTTTGGATGTATGACGTTTGTTCACATACCTTCTCCTAGTCGTGACAAACTTTCTCCCCGTTTTGTTAAATGTATATTCCATGGTTATTGTTTGACCCAGAAGGGATATCGCTGTTTTGATCATATTCTGCGCAAAAAAGTATATGTCTGCTGATGTTACCTTCTTTGAAGATACTCCATATTTTTATCCTGCTTCTTCTCTCTTGCCTTTTGATACTTCTTCTTCAATGCCTATTATCTCGGCACCTTTTCCAGAACCACCTCTTTCCACAACTATTCCAGTTGTGCTGTCTCTTTCTCTCAAGATAGATTCTTTGCCCTTGGAGGCTTCTGTACCTATTGTCGGGCCTCTTCTTTCTCTAGTAATGAATTGCCTCCTTTAGATAAGAGTGATCTTGATCTTCCCATTGCCCTATGGAAGGGCGTTCGACAATGCACTAAGCATCCTATTGATGTGGTTGTGCTCATCTTTCCCCAGATGGCAAGCGTTTTGCCCTTGCTATCTCTTCTATTATTATAACAGCTACGTATCAAGAAAATCTTGCCATTCCTTAGTGGAAAGTCGTTATGGATGAAGAAATGAATACATTAACTGAGAGAGGTACTTGGACTCTTGTTCCCTCACCTCTGGGCATTGACGTAGTTGGTTGTCGGTGGGTCTTTGTTGTTAAGTATCTTCCAGATGGTTTAGTTGATCGTTATAAGGCGAGGCATGTGGCAAAAGGTTTTACTCAGATGTATGTGGTAGATTTCTTTGATACTTTTTCTCATGTTGCTTGCATCAACACTATACGCGTTCTCTTCTCTGTGGCTGTTAATCGAGATTGGGAGATATCTCAGTTAGATGTGAAGAATGCATTCCTTTATGGTGATTTGCAAGAAGTGGTTTACATGGATCAACCTCCTGAGTATGTTGATCAGGGGGAGTCTCAGGTATGCAAGCTTCAAAAGGCGATTTATGGTTTAAAGCAGAGTCCACGGGCTTGATTTGAAAAGTTTAGTGGAGTTGTTTCTCTTATTGAGTTCAGTCGAAGCTCTGCTGATCATTCCTTGTTTATACGCAAGACTAATAAAGGCCTTGTGGTTCTTGTTGCCTGTTAATGATATTCTTCTGACTTGTGATAATAAAGAAGGCATTGATCTAGCCAAACGACATCTTCGACAACATTTTGTTACTAAGGATATGGGACCTTCGAAGTACTTTCTGGGCATTGAGATTTCACGAAAGAGGAACCCGATGGTTCTTTCATAGCAAAAATATGCACTAGATCTCTTAAAGGAGACCAGTATTCTTGGCACGAAACCTGGTCGTTGCCCAATGGCGGTTGGAGATGATAAGGGGGTGGACTGAAGATTCTCCTCTTCTTCCAGATTTCACTGTGTACAGACGACTTGTAGTTAAACTCATATATCTGACTGTTACTAGACCAGATATCTGTTATGCAGTTGAAAAGGTCAGTCAGTTTATATAGAGTCCTAGAGAGTGTCATCTTCGGTCTTCCATGAAAATTATGTAGTATGTGAAAGGGTCTCCAGGAAAGGGCCTGTTGTTTCAGAAGAATAATCATCTGAAGATTGAAGCATATTCTGATGCCAGCTATGCTGATAACAAAGAAGATAGAAAGTCTACATCAGGTTTTTGCACCTTTGTAGGAGGAAACCTTGTTAGCTAAAAAGCAAGAAGCAGACAGTGGTATCAAGGTCAAGTGCTGAAGCATAGTATAGGAGAATGGATTCAACTACCTGTGAGTTGAAATGGTTACGAGCACTTATGCTTGACTTGGGAGAAGTCTATGATCATCCTCTTCCTATGTTCTGTGATAACAAAACCGATATTTACATATTAAAGAATCCCGTCTTTCATGAGAGGGCAAAACAAATTGAGGTTGATTGTCATTTCATTAGGGAAGAGGTGTGGAAAAATCAGATCTGTACTCCCTTTGTGACTTATGATAAAGAACTGACAGACTTCTTCACAAAACCAGTTTCCGCTTCAGATGTTTGTAGCAAGCTGGTCATGATTGACATATATGCTCTAGCTTGAGGGGGAGTGTTAAGATTGGAGGTTTAGCCGAACTAGTCGCAGCGACTTATCTAGTCGACAATCTGGCAGTTTGGCCCAGCGGCCTGTTTAGTCAGCGGTCTGGCGGTTTGGCCCAGCGGTCTATGTAGTAGCATCTCTAGCGGGTTGGTTTGAGGCTACAACAGTGCATTAGATGTTAGTTGCATTGGTCTGGAGGTTAGCTGATGCGGTCTGGTCATTGGTTGTTGTTGGGTTTATTGATCCCAATATCCCAGATTTGTAAGAAGTAAAACGGGTCAATGACAAACACACAAAATGTATTTGATGTGTGCTTGAGTTTATGCATGCTGGTAGTCCATGATTGGACAGGTCAACAAAAAGAATATGCTGGAGAATTCAAAACTTGTCAAGCTCAGTTCAAAGTGTGGGTCTCAGATTTCGTCGAGCTCAGCTCGCAGTTCGTCGAGCTCATCTCACAGATCATAGAGCTCAGCTCATAATTCCTTGAGCAAATCTCAGGACCTTAGGATTCAAATTTCGTCGAGCTCAGCTCACAGTTCGTCGAGCTTAGCTCATAGTTCGTCGAGCTCAGCTCACAGATTGTCGAGCTCAGCTCACCGTTCGTCGACCTAAATCTAGAATCTTAGGATCCAGAATTCGTCAAGCTCAGCCCATCGATCATCGAACACAGTTAAACTTTCATCGAACTAAAACAAGAAGAATTAACTAAGGCAAAAAGCTGAGATAGATGAGATAGCTGAGAAGTATGTCTCAGCATAACCGCTGAGACAAAGCAAGCTGAAATTTCTCGAAGTCCAGAAGCATTGAGTGAAGCAGGTTCACTCAACGCTTCTAAAGAAGAAGGAAGCGCTGAGATAGAAGACAGTATCAACTGTGAAGCAGACACCGCTGACAAGAAAATTGCTGAGACAGGAGTCAGTCTCAGCTGAGAAGAAGAAATCATTGAGACCGCTGAGAAGAAAGCACTGAGACAGAAGCTTGTCTCAGCTGTTAAGAAGAAACCGCTTAGACAGCTGAGAAAGAACCGCTGAGACGAAGCCAGTGAAAATTCACAAGTCCAGAAGCACTGGGAGCCAAAATAGATGGCATTGAGTGACTTAACATCAATCAATGCTTATTGAAGATCTGGAATTTTTCTAAGTCCAGAATGTGATGACTGCTGTTGATGTCATCAAAAGTCAACAAGTCAAAGTGGTTTAAGTCGTTGCGGGAAAGCTACATCAGCACCAAGATGACCACTCTTGACGTCACCAAGAAGTCAACAAAGTCAAATTACATGAAGCCGTTGCAGGAAAGCTGCAGTAGCCCCGAAACCTACCTTTTGTCCTTTTCTGAGGGCGATGGATCTCACCATCCTCGGGTGGGCCCATACTCAAATTGTGTCGTTGATTCAAATCAACAAATATAAAAAGGATAAAGAAAAAGGCATTAGGGTTACAGAGAATAAACGTAGAACATAAAAAGAAAACCAGAGGTGGTCGGACTTCATCTTCTCCAATAAGCTTGAAAGAAAAAGTCCAGCAGTATTAACTAGAAGGCAAAGAAAGGAAGCTGAAGCTCTTCACGTTCAGCAAGATAGTTCTCTCCAAAATAAGGCAGCTGATTCATCTATTCAACAAGAAGTTAGCTGTGTGAAGGGTTGTTAGCCTTCAACAACAGATAGTTGTTCACTAGTGCAGCAAAGGAGTAAGCTGTAGAAGAAGACTCATTCCTTCTACAGCAATTGGGCTGGACAGATATCTGCTCAGTCCAGCAAGGTAGACTTAGAGATTTATCTCTGAGTCAGTTGTCTTAAATTTATTTCATCGTGTATAAACTACTGTAGGATTCATTTTACCTGAATCTGAGTTGTATGGCCTTTTGACCTGAGCTATAGCTGACTAACTAGTCACTGAGGTAGGTGCCTTGATGGGGTACTGAGGTAGGATCCAAGTGTGGATCTAAGAGTAGGGCTGTCCTCCCAGCCTGAGTAGTAGGCCTTAGAAATAAGGCTGAGGTAGGTGACTGGTGAGTCATTGAGCTGTAGGTGACAAGTGTGTCACTGAGTTGTAGGCCTTGGAGGAGGCTGAGTTGTAGGTGCTTGGAAGGGCACTGAGGTAGGTACCTGGAAGGGTATTGAGTTGTAGGAGTGCTACAATACTCTAAGAGTAGGGCTGTGTGACTTAAGTTGTAGGGTTGAGAAGCCTGAGCTGTAGGCCTTAGAAATAAGGCTGAGGTAGGTGGTTAGTGGACCACTGAGCTGTAGGAGCTCTGCAGGGCTCTGAGGTAGGAGCCCTTGTTGTTCTGAGTTTGGATTCTCAAAAGAATCTGTGTGTAAGGCTGAGGGTCTGTGGTGTATTCTCAGAGGAGTATATTGGTGGAGTTTGTGCCTAGTCCAACAAATTAGTTGGATAGGTGGGAGAGAAAGTGGATGTACCCAATTGGGGAACCACTATAAACACTTGTGTGCTTGACTATGTTGTTTGTTTTCTTTCATATTGCAGGACCTAAGGACAAGCTCTAGTTCACACAAGAAGAAAATAACATAAAGACTAATAAAATTTCAAATACCTATTCACCCCCCCTCTAGGTGACTAGCTAACTGTTGCAGTATGGAGGCCGGGTGGTCTGTTGCTGTTCGGAGGCCGGGCGGTCTGGCAGTTTATCCTAGCCGGCTTGTCTGCCGGCCTATTTTTGTTTGGTATCCCAGCGGCCTGACGGTTTGTTTCAGGAGACTTGGAGATCGGGCGGTTTAGCGGTCTCCTGTGGCGGCTTGTTCTCTATGGCGCTTGTTCTCTCCTACTGTTGGTTGTCGGGCGATTAGCCGGCTTGTCTAACTGCACGACTTTTCCGGTTTGTCTAATTATAAAGCTGCATATACTTGTAATTTTTTAGTCACACATTGCTTATTTTTAATCTCTCTCATCTCCTCCATTATATAAAAGGGAGGCAATACCTTTGTAATAGATACCTTTTTGGGTAATAAAAATTTTGTTACTCCAAATTTCCGCTCTACCTTTTTCTGTTCGCACATGGTATCAGAGGGATCGATCTTTTCCTCCAGATTTTTTGTGACCACTCTGTCCGCGCGACCTGTCCGCGCGGCTTGTTCCTCTTCTCGCGACCTGTTCTCATGATCTGTTTCTTCTCTTATCACGTCCTGTTCGCGCGGTTTCTTCTTCCCTTGTGTGGGCGTCCTCTTTACCCCTCCTTTCTAACCGCTCCCGCTCTCTAGTCGCCGCGACCTGTTCTTAAGTCGCCGCGACCTGTTCTCTTTTGTGCTACCTCCTTTTCTAGCCACTCCAGCTCTCTATTCGCCGCGACCTGTTCCTAAGTCACCGCGACCTGTTCTCCTTTGTGCGGCCTCCTTTTCTAGCCACTCCTGCTTGTTAGTCGCCGCGACCTCCTCTTTAGCCGTGCGGCTTGTTCTTCTTGTTGCTCTCCTCTATGGCCAACTCTGATATCTCTACCGCCACTACTCACGTTGCCGCTCATCCTCCTACACCTCCCACACCTTCTGGTAACCTTGACACCGCTTCCAAACTCATCGGTCCCAACTACCCGGATTGGAGTGTCTCCTTCACCTTCCTTCTCCGCTCTCAATGCAAACGTCATCATCTCATATATGACCCTCCTCCGCATGATTCCCCTCTCTTTGATGATTGGGATGCCAGCGATGCTCTTGTCCGCACATGGCTGGCTAACAGCGTCTCTGACGAATGCCTCCCTATCATACGTCATGATGAAACGGTCAAGGCCGCTTGGCTCCATCTTGCCGCTCTCTACTCCAAGGGGGCTCAGACGTCTCGTATCTATACTCTGTATGCGGATCTCTTTGCCCGTCCCTCCACGTCTCCAGCTGCTGCTTACCAACAAGTTCAGGCTCTCGGGGCCGAAATTCTCCAAAATCGCCCCTTCTATGTTGATCTCGCTGAACAACACAAACACTTCCAGGAGCTTATGGTTGTGTGTTATCTTCTACGACTTCCTGAGTCGTATGACATGATACGTCAGCAAATCCTTGATGAGGCGGAGTCTCCCACCCTAGATGCCACTGCTGCCCGCATAGCCGCTGTAACATCTCTGCTCCAACGTCAGCTGTTATCCTCCCCTCCTCAACCGGAAAACTTCGCTCACCATACTCAGCGAAGTGGCTCTGGTGGCTACCACCTCCCATCAAGCAACCGTGGTGCTTCCCGCTTTCTCTGCTCTCACTGTGGCTACACCGGCCACACGGTTGATCGCTGCTGGAAGAAGCATCCTCATCTTCGACCATCTGGGGATGCTTCCACTTCTTCTTCGAAGCCGTCTGACTCCGTGGTCACGTCTTCAGGTAGTGCCCACGTCGCTACTCAAGGTAAATGACTGATCGACTCTGGTGCTACCAATCATATGACCGACAATCCACAATGCTTTTCTCTCCTCGAACAGCATGACCGGTTGCCCCCGATCCTTGTTGCGGACGGCTCTCCCTCACCGGTCAATGGAACGGGTGGGGTTCAAGTCACTCCGTCTCTTCGCCTGGCGGACACCCTCTACGTGCCCAAGTTCCCTTGTAACTTGTTATCTGTTACTTCGCTTTGCAAACAACTACAATGCTCTATCACATTCACTTCTACTACTTGTTATTTTCAAGATCCAGGCACCAAGCGGACGATTGCTACTGAGACTGAGAGCGGCGACCACTACTTCCTCAACAACATTTCCACACTCTACGCCTTCTCCACATCTTCTACTGATATTCTCCAGTGGCATCTTTGACTTGGTCATGCTCCTCCACGTCTTGTCCATCAGCTTCTACCATATCTTCCTCCACAGAGTCCACCTCTTAACTAGGAAGCATGTCAGCTTGATAAGCATCACCACTCCTCCTTCCCACCAAAGCAAGGTCGTGGCTCTTCCCGGTCGTTGAACTTGTTCACTCCGACATCCGGGGTCCTGCTCCTACCCTCACCATAGATCGGGGTAGTTCATATTTTGTAACATATATTGATGATTTCTTTAGATGTACGTGGGTGTATCTTTTAAAGGATCGCTCTGAACTCTTTTCTGTATGGACATCATTTTATAATATGATTAAGATTCAATTTGATATGTCTATTAAAATATTACGTTCTGACAACGCTAAGGAATATCTTAGCACTGCTTTCTCTTCTTTTTGTATGCAATATGATATTATTCATCAAACCACCTGTGTCTATACCTCCCAACAAAATGGGGTGGCAGAATTCAAGAACTGTCACCTACTCGATGTCGCTCGCACTGTGATGAAACAGATGCACGATCCTCGCTCCTATTGGCGCTACACTGTCCTCATCTCCTGTTACCTCATTAATCGCATTCCGTCTACGGTTCTCCATGGAAAAACCCCATTCTCTATTCTTTATCCAGGCAAGGATTCATTTCCTCTCCCTCTGCGAATCTTTGGGTGCACGGCTTTTATGCACACTTCTTCCGCCACTCATGACAAACTCGACTCACGTGCCACCAAATGTGTCTTTTTGGGTTACACAAATACTCAAAAAGGCTACTGTTATTTTGATCTCGTTCTTCGTAAACAATACGTATCCGCGGATGTAACATTCTTCGAGAATGTGTCATATTTCTCTTCTGACCCCTCTCCCTCTATAATTCTTTTGCCTTCTCCCACCATCCCCTCCACCCCGTCTACTCCCCTTGAGATTTTCCCACCATCCCCTCTACCATCTCCTCCTTCCCTCTCTTCCTTATCACCACCGCTCTCTCCCTCCTCTCCGCGACTGTCTCTCTCCTCTCCCGGGCCAGCTCTCTCCGTCACGGATGCTCTGGTTACTGAGGAACACGCTGACCTGGATCTTCCCATTGCTCTTCGCAAAGGGGTGCAGACGTGTACCCAGCATCCACTGGCTGCTGTTGTTTCATATGACTGTCTCACTACTTCTTGCAGGGCATTTGCATTGGCTATCTCTGCGACTGCCACTCCCCGCACCTACCAGGAAGCTCTTGTTGTTCCTCATTGGAAGGACGCCATGGATAAGGAAATTGCTACCCTCACTGAACGGGGTACCTAGACCCTGGTTCCCCCCTTTGGGCACTGATGTGGTTGGCTGTCACTGCGTTTTTGTTGTAAAGTTCTGTCTGGATGGCAGTGTGGATCGATACAAGGCCCTTCTAGTTGCCAAAGGTTTCACTCAGACCTATGGTGTTGATTACTTTGACACCTTCTCTCCCGTTGCTCGTCTCAGCACCATTCGGGTTCTTCTCTCTGTCGCTGTCAATAGGGATTGGCCCATTTCACCGCTGGATGTTAAGAATGCTTTTCTCTACGGGAATCTTCAGGAAGATGTTTACATGGAGCAAACTCCTGGGTATGTTTCTCAGGGGGAGACACGAGTATGCCAACTAAAGAAGGCTATCTATGACCTAAAGCAAAGCCCTCGTTCTTAGTTTGACAGGTTTAGCGGCATTGTTATAGCCATTAGTTTTGCAAGAAGTTCAGACGATCACTCCTTGTTCGTTCGGAAATCCGCCTCGGGTCGGGTAGTTCTTGCGGCATATGTGGATGACATTCTTCTTACTAGCAATGACCAGGATGGAGTAACTTTGACAAAGAAACACCTTTGTCAACACTTGGTCACAAAGAATATGAGCTCCTCGAAATACTCTCTAGGGATTGAAATCTCTAGGAAGCCCAACTCCATGGTCCTTTCCCAATGAAAGTATGCTATTGATCTTCTAAAGGAGGCAGGGTTTACTGGTGCTAAACCTGCTCGATGTCCCATGGCTGCTGGAGAAGATAAAACTTGGACAGATGACTTGCCCCTTCTATCCGATCTTACGAGGTACCGACGTCTGGTTGGCAAACTCATTTATCTCCCTGTAACCAGACCCGACATCTCTTATGTTGTAGGCAAGGTGAGCCAGTTCATGCAAGATCCTAGTGAGTGTCATCTACAATCTACCCTGAGGATATTGGAGTATATTAAAGCAGCGCCAAGGAAAGGACTCATTTTTCAGAAGAATGGTCACTTAAGGGTTGAAGCGTACTCAGATTCGAGCTATGCTGATGACAAAGGTGACCGTAAGTCAACATCAGGTTTCTGCACATTTGTTGGAGGAAATCTTGTGAGTTGGAAGAGCAAAAAATAGTCTGTGGTCTCCAGGTCTAGTGCAGAAGCAGAATATCACAGTATGACATCAACCATATGTGAGTTGAAATTGTTACGAGCTCTCATACTTAACTTAGGAGAGGTCTACAACTATCCTCTTCATATGTTCTGTAGCAATAAGGCCGCGATATACATTTCCAAAAATCATGTCTTCCATGAGACGACAGAACATATAGAAGTCGACTGTCACTTTATTCGGGAAGAGATCTTGAAGAAATAGATTTATACTCTGTTCGTCACTTCCGACAACGAGTTGGCAGACGTCTTCACCAAGCCAGTGTCCGCTTACTTCTTCCATATTTGCGACAAGCTAGATATGATTGATTTCTATGCTCCAGCTTGAGGGGGAGTGTTGCAGTATGGAGGTCGGGCGGTCTATTGCTATTCAGAGGCCGGGCGTTCTGGCGGTTTGTCCTAGCCGGCTTGTCTGCCAGGCTGTTTCTGTTTGGTATCCCAGCGGCCTGACGGTTTGTCTCAGGAGACTTGGAGACCGGGCGGTTTCACGGTCTCCTGTGGCGGCTTGTTCTCCATGGCGCTTGTTCTCTCTTACTGTTGGTTGTTGGGCGGTTAGACGACTTGTCTAACAGCACGACTTGTCCGGTTTGTCTAATTGTAAAGCCGCATATACTTGTAATTTTTTAGTCCCACATTGCTTATTTGTAATCTCTCTTATCTCCTCCATTCTATAAAATGGAGGTTATACCTTTGTAATAGATATCTTTTTGGATAATAAAAATTTTGTTACTCCAAATTTACGGTCTATCTTTTTCTTTTCGCACACTAACCTTAAATAAATAACTTTCAAGTAATATCAGAGGGATGTTACTAAAAAAGGATCTAACAATCTGAGTATACCTCCAAGGTTAGCTATAAGATATAAGAATGGGGTCTGGTGTAAACTACAAGTAACTGGGGGCCATGAAATTACCAATCTGCAGAAAGGAGGGTTTTTGCCTCTGGAAAGAAAGGGTCAGAATATTCATGGAAGCTGCTGGCCCTAGGATTTACATCACAGTTAAAGAAGGTCTTTTCATCCCTATGAAGACCTCAGTTCTGGATGCCAACATCCAGACACCTAAATCTTATGAAGAAATAAACAAATATGAGCTCCTTCTTTCCTTGATAGACAAGAGAGCTCAAAACATTATTGACAGCGCAGTAGATGATTCAACGTTCCAAAATCTGGTGCACTGCAAGACCTCCAAGGAGATGTGGGACACCCTAGTTGTGTTTATGGAGGGCTCAGAGGAGGTGAGGGATGACAGAAAATCCTTGCTCAATCAGGAGTATGAGGCCTTCAGACAAAGAAAGTCTGAGGGCATTGCTGAGAGCTTTTAGAGATTTTTCAGAATTGTGAATGAACTGAGAACATATGGAAGGGTCTTCAACACCCATGAGCTGAATGACAAATTTCTCAGGTCCTTCTCAAAAGATTGGGACACAAAGATTTGTGTCATTAGGGAAATGGGCAAGTTAGCTGACACTCCTCCTCCAACTCTGTTTGGAAAGCTGCTGTCATATGAGATGCAGCTTGCTGTAAGAAAGGAAGAAGAAAAGAGCAGTAAGTCACATGGCAAGGTGAAATCTACGGCCTTCAGAGCTGATGCTTCAACCAGGAGTAGAAGGAAGATCTCTGCAGCCAAAAGAACTGCTGTGTCAGAATCTGAGAGCTCAAGGACCAGCTCCTCTGATAGCCATATATCTGATGAGGACCTTACTTCCTTCTCCAGGCAGTTTCAGAAATTCATGAAGAAGGGACATTGGAAGAATAGAAGGTCATCCTCTTCCTCACAGTACAGAAGGAAATCCTCTAAGGAGGACAGGTTTGCTCCTAACTCTAGCAAACATACTTCCTCTAATGTTATTTATTTCTGCTGTAGCAAACCTGGGCATGTAGTTGCTGACTGTACAGTGAAGATGAAAGAAGGACTGAAGAAGAACCACAAGGGAAAGAAGAAAGAGAAGTCCCTTGTGGCCAAGAAGGAAACGACCTGGTCTGACTCATCCTCTGGGTCAGATAGTGAAGAAGAAAAAGCCTACATTGGGCTGATGGCTGTTGCAGAAGGAGAACTTGAGGAATATCCTACTGTCAGGATAATTATCAGGGCCCCTCTGTCGCATTCAGATAGTGACTCAGAGGTGGATGAAGATGAATAAGAAGATGGTTGATGCCATGGACTGATGGCAATTACTGATGACGAGAGCAGCCAGGATCAGCCTAGATAAGCTCAGGTAAATTCAAAATCTCTGCATACTATTTCAAGTCATGAGGCTAGCTCAGATTCTGAAGCTCAATCATCAAGAGATGAAGGGGATTCAGACTCTGAGGATGATGTGAATTTTTTAATTGACAAGTATGGAGAACTTCTTTAAGCATTCAAGAGGTGCAAACACCTTGCCAAGAGACAAGCAATTAGCTTCTCAGTCTTAAGAGCAAGTGTGAAAGCCAAGAAAAAACTCTCACTGACATGGCTGCACAATCAGCCCAGCTCAAGGAGATCATTGACAAGCAGTCTGCGGTAAGAGTCTCAAATGAGAAACCTATCCAGAAACTTGAAAATGATCTCCTAAATGAGAAATTACTAGTGACCAAATTTTCTAAGCCAAACACTATGCTTCCCTTAATTGACACCCACCTCACCCAAGTGGGTAAGAAAGGGTTAGGATTTAAGGGACCTGCTAGACCTCCCAATCTAAAAGAAAAGGGAAAGGGAAAGGCACCAGTAGTGCCTCTAGCCTCATTGCCTCAAATTCCTTTTCAGAGAGTCTTGTTTCCTTCAAACAGGTATGACCATGAAATTTGTTATGGTCACTAGGTGAATGACAGATCCACTGGTATGGACCAATGTGGCCCTAACCAAGGGGGAAGATATAGCCATGTGAGGGCCTTTAAGGCTACCCATGAGGAAATTCAAATGGCCCATCCTGGACCATTTATCTTTGATGCACAGCCCCAAAATTCAAGGATATTGCTGCTACAGGAAATCTGAGTCAACCAGCAAAAGTAATGACCCAAGGTGAGTCTTCTGCTATAGTTGGGATGGAAGTTTTTGATGCTATCAGATGCATGTTAACTGAAAAGATACATGCAGCTGGTGGATCTCAGAAAAGTCCAAAACAGCCAGCTAAAAGACTCTCCTTCAGTTGAATGACTACTGAAAGAAGACAAAAATGTGTTGGGTACATTGGAAAATGTGTACCAGATTTGAAGAAGCCTCACCCTACTCAATGATATACATCAAGGTGTATTTGATGTGTTTTGAGTTTATATGTGCAGGTTAAGTAATTGCAGGAAATGCAGAAAATTTCTAAGTCTATGAGTCGACACCTAGAGAAGCAGTGTCAACACTTATGAAGACTTGTGTCGACACTGGAGAAAAGCTGTGTCGACACTTGAAGTAGATTGTGTCGACACTAGGAAAGGCAGAGTCGACACTAGAAGAAATGTGTCGACACATACAGGCAGTGTCGACACACTGTGAAGAATTATCAACATAATCTGTGTCGATACTTAGAGGCAGTGTCGACACCCAGAGAAGCTTAGTCAACATCAACTGTGCCGACACATAGAACTTGTGTCGACTCACAGCAAAGCTTCACCAAAGTTAAAGTAAAAGAAGTACTTGTGTCGACACAAAGGAGATGTGTCGACACTCAGCAAGGTTCAACATAAGAAGGCATGTGTCGACACAGAGGAGATGTGTCGACACACAGCAGAATTCAGCTAAGTGTTAAAGAAGAAGTACTTGTGTCGACACACAGAATCAGTGTCGACACATTCAACAGAAGGCTTGTGTTGACACACAGAATCAGTGTCGACACATTCTGAAGAAGCAGTGTCGAGAAGCTGTTACAACAATACAAAGAGTTATGTCGACACCATCAAGGCTAGTGTCGACACTTAGTTCACTTGTGTCGACACTTAGTATATTTGTGTCGACACATAATGAAGATCAGTCTCGACACTTTCAGACAGAGACAGTATTTTCAAGAAGTGACTGGATGACTTGACAACTGCCATTTCAACCGGTCTACCACAACTGTCAGAGCTGTCAGAAGTTCGTTAGAAACCGGATCAGCCGGTTACCTTGGAGGAAGACTATATAAAGGTCTTTCTCCTTCAACAGAAAGAAATCGAACAATCAACAACAAATTGAGAGATCAGAAGATCAATCAATGCAGAATATAGATCCAGAGAAAACTATAAATCAGTATTTTGAAGAAATTTCAGATTTACTTGGAGAGAGAGAACTCCAGTAATTGAAATCAAGAAAGAGATTTGTTTAATCAGATCTCTTAAGGAGCAGGTTCTGAACCAGACTGCAAAGAAAGATCCAGATTTAATTCTCCATCTTAAGAAGGAAGTTGCCAATCGGTCTACTTCAAGAAGATCAACTTTTACTGAGTTCAGACTCAAGAAGCCTTGAAGAAAGCAAAGACAAAGTTGATCTCAGGAATCAGTACTATCAAGAACTGATCAAGAAGGTTGCCCTCTTCATTCTCTCAAACAGAGTGGTGATCTAAAACTCATTTATTATCTTTTTGTAGGATCCTAAGGAATCTGAGTTGTAAGCCTAAATTTATAAAGGCTGAGGTAGGGATTTTGAGCCTGAGTGTAGGAGAATCTATTCTCTGAGTGTAAGCCTTGTTGAAGGCTGAGGTAGGGCTGTTTAGCCTGAGTGTAGGTCTTGTTGAAGACTGAGTGGTAGGGCTTTGTGCCTGAGTTGTAGGAGTGGGGACACTCTGAATTGTAGGAACCTGGTTTGGGGTTCTGAGTTGTAGGATCTGAGGATCTGAGGAGAAGTGCAGAAGTTAGGCCGAATCTAGTACACTGCTAGATAGGCGAAGGGGGAAAGTGGATGTACCCAGACCTTGGGGAACCACTCTAAAAATCTGTGTGCACTCTGTGTTTGATTGTTTTTGTGATTGCTGAGCTAGCTGTGCTGAATAATTGTAGAATATTGCAAATACAGGTTTAATTGTACAGAGTTTCTGCCTTAAAATTCAAAAGGAAAAGTACACCTATTCACACCCCCCTCTAGGTGGTTAGGCACTATTTCTTTCAAGTGATATCAGAGCGAGGTTACTCAAAGTAGGACTTAACAGTCAGAGTAAGATCTTTAAGGTAGATTTAAGAATCAAGAAAGAATCAAGAAAATGGGTTCTAGTGAGAATCACAAAGAGCTGGGGTCAATGAAATTTCCAATATGTTGAAAAGAGATATTTGGCATATGGAAAGAGAGGGTCAGACTCTTTATGGAAGCTTCTGACCCAAGGATATATATTACAGTCAAAGAAGGCCCATATGTGACAATGAAGATATCCATTCTGGATGTAAATCAGAAAACTCCCAAGGACTTTTCTGAAATGACTAAAGATGAAATCATCCTGGCCACTATGGACAAGAGAGCCCAGAATATCATTGTTAGTGCCATTGATGATTCAACATTTCAGAACTTAATTCATTGTAAAACCACTAAAGAAATGTGGGACACATTAATAGTCTATATGGAGGGATCAGAGGAAGTAAGACAAGATAGGAAGTCAATGTTAAATCAGGAATATGAAAGCTTCAAACAAGGAAAGTCTGATAGCATTACAGAATGTTACAAGAAGTTCTATAGGATAGTTAAAGAGTTGATGTCCTATGAAAGAGTCTTCAACAACTATGAGCTAAATGATAAGTTCTTAAGATCCCTGACTAAGGACTGGGACACCAAGGTTTGTGCCATTAGGGAAGTGACCAAACTTGCTGATATACCTCCTCCAACTTTGTTTGGAAAACTGCTATCTTATGAGATGCAATTAATGGCTAGAAAGGAGGAAAAGAAGAATACTAGAGTGGAGCACAAGGAAAAGACTGTGGCCTTCAAGACTGAAGCCACTAAGAAGTATAGAAGCAAGTCTCCATCTTCACCTAAAATAATTGTTGAGGCTGTCACAGATAATTCAGATAGCAAGGGTTCTGATAGCAGTGAGAGTGATGAAGATTTTGCTGTTTTTACAAGGCATTTTCAAAGATTTCTAAAGAAAAGGCAGTGGAGGTCTAAGCCTTCCACTTCTCAGCCAAAAGGTGACTACTATCATAAGAGAAAGTCATCCAGGTATGACAGAAGCAGGTCCAAGCCAAGCAAAGCTACATCTTCAAAGATAGTGTGCTATTGCTGCAATAGACAGGGAAATGTAGTGGCTGACTGTCCTGAAAAGAGGAAGGAGTCAGTTGACAAAAAGAAGACTCAGGTTAAGAGCAAAAGGTAAAAGTCCTTTGTTGCTAAGAAGACAAGAGTCTGACAGACCAGTCATCTTCAAAAACAGAATCAGAAGCTGAAGCCTACATTGGATTATTTGCTGAAGAGGAAGAAGATGAGTTCATGCAGCTAATGAACTCAATTTATGAGCATGAAGACCATCAGTGCAAGGGACTGATGGCTATATCTGAAGGAGACAAGATCCAGGATCAGCCTGGACCAAGTAAGGTACAAAGTTGTTCTTCTAGTTCAATTTATAGTACTGAGTCATAGTCAGATACATCTGCATCAAGTGATGTGGGTGAGTCTGAATCTGAAGGAGATATTCATCAGTTAATGGATGAATATAGGGAATTGTTGCAGGCCTTGAACAAAAGCAAAACCTTGGCCAAAACTCAGGCAAAGGAGATTGCTAGTCTTAAGTTGGCTGCAACAGATTTAGAGAAGTTGTTAGATCAAAAACTGAATGAGATTGCCAGATTGAAAAACATAACTGTTATTCCAATGGGCATAATCAATTTCAAGAATGATCAGATTAGAAATCTGGAGGTTAGACTTCAGAAGGAGAAAGAGATTGTGGCTAGCTTTTCTAAACCTAAATCTGTTTTACCCTTGATAGATGAGTTTGTACCTCAAAAGGGTAAGGCTAGATTAGGGTTTAAAAAACCTGCCTGGACTGCTAGGTCCAAATCTAAGGGCAAAGCCCCAGCACAAAACAAGAAGCCTGCTGTAGATAATTTAGCCAGGGTAGTACCTAAACAAAGGTACAACAGGTTTGAGTACTGGTGTTGTGTCAAGATAGGCCACTTTGTCTTTGATTGTTGGCACAATTCAAGTGTCAAGGAGAGTAGCAAACTGCCTGCTAGAAGAGCTACATGTAATTTTGTTAAAAGTCAGACTAACTTGCACCAAGGACCCAAGAGTTATTTGGGTTCTAAGGTTAAGTAATCTGTATTGCAGGTGAGTCCAAGTGGCCATGCCCCTATATGGTACTTGGACAGTGGATGTTCCAGACACATGACTGGAACAAGAGGGTTGCTGAAGGACTACACACTTATCAAGGATGGCCCTAAAGTAACCTTTGGTGGTTTAGAAAAAGGAATCATCAAGGGATTTGGTAACATTTCTAGTAATCAGATTACTATCACTCAAGTGGCTTATGTAAAGGGTTTGAAACACAACCTCATTAGCATAAGTTAGCTGAGTGATTTAGGATATGACATCTCATTTGTCAAGAATGGTTGTCATATCAAAAGGTCAAGTGATCAAAAGATCATTCTGACAGGATATATGAAGAGGAATATTTATTGTCTTGACTTTGTATGTGAGAACAATGTTTCTCCTATTTGTCTTGTAGCTGATGAGAGAGTCTCACATTGTATTAAATGGCACAAGAGGCTGGCTCATCTTAACTATAAGACTATTGGCCAACTCTTTAGTAAAGAGTTAGTGAGGAATGATTCTCAAGTTAAGTGTATAAAGGATGGGATATGCTCAGCTTGTCAAAAAGGCAAGCAGACAAAATCCACCTTTTGTAGCCTTGAAAACAAGGATTCAGTGAGGTGTCTATACCTCTTGCATATGGATCTATTTGGTCCTATGCCAGTTTATAGTCTAGGTAGGAAAGTCTATACATTTGTGGTGATTGATGACTACTCTAGATATTCCTGGGTGTTCTTCCTAAGACAAAAATCTGAAACCCCAAGTATCTTATATAGTTTTGTTAAACAAATTCAGAAAGAGTTGGACAGTACAGTGGTCAAAATCAGAAGTGACCATGGTACTGAATTTCAGTCTGAAAGTATGACAAAACTGTGTGAAGAATTTGAGATTTTTCAGGAATTTTCCTCACCAAGAACACCACAGCAAAATGGTATTGCTGAAAGGAAGAATAGAACATTGATAGGGGCTGGTAGAACCCTATTGAGTGACACATCTCTCCCAGAATATTTCTGGGCTGAGGCAGTAAACACTGCATGTCATGTAATCAATAGGGCTACTATCACCAAGTGCCACAAAAAGACTCCCTATGAGATTGTGAAGGGCAGAAAATCAAATTTATCTTATTTCAGGATCTTTGGTTGCAAGTGATATATACTTAACAATGGCAAGTCTTATCTAACCAAGTTTGCTGCCAAATCCCAAGAGGGGATCTTTGTTGGGTACAACAACAATAGTAAGGCTTATATGGTCTACAACTTGATTACTCAAGTTGTAGAAGAGTCTATACATGTAGTCTTTGATGAAACAAGACTGATTAACAGTGAGTTGCCAAGTAGTGTATGCAGCTCTACAGGTATAACTGAGAGGATGGACAAGCTTACCATTACAGAAGGTTCTACTGCAACTCAGCAAGTGGAAAATGGTGGTTGCTGTCCAGGGGGAGTACAAGACTCTCTAGATGCAGAAGAAGACCAAGAGGTGCAGCATGTTGAAGAGGCTGGAGGTGTACAACCTGAAGATAGACTACCTCCAGCAAATAGACACTTAAAGGATCTTCCAGCCAATCAGATAATTGGTGATCCCAGACAAGGAGTGCAAACAAGAAGCAGGAATCTGAGTACAGTTCTTTACTCCAGTTTCCTATCACAAGTAAAACCAAAGAAATTTGAAGAAGCAGTTCTAGACTCTCATTGGATTGATGCCATGCAAGAGGAGCTGAATCAGTTCAAAAGATGCAAGGTCTGGGAGCTAGTTCCTAAAACAAAAGACCACAACATCATTGGAACTAAGTGGATCTTTAGGAACAAGTTGGATGTGAATGGAATCATTATAAAGAATAAAGCTAGACTTGTTGCAAAAGGATATAAGCAGGAAGAAGGTATTAATTTTGATCAAACCTTTGCTCCAGTAGCAAGACTAGAGACAATCAGGATGTTCCTTGCCTATGCAACATATCAAGGGTTTAAGGTATTCCAAATGGATGTTAAGTTAGCTTTCCTAAATGGAGATCTAAAGGAAGAAGTCTATGTAGAGCAGCCCTCAGGTTTTGTTGATTCTCTCAAACCTGAATATGTTTATAGACTTAGGAAAGTATTGTATGGGTTGAAACAAGCCCCAAGGGCTTGGTATGAAACCCTGTCTAGTTTCCTCATTGATAACAAATTCTCAAGGGGAAAAATAGACAAGACTCTATTCCTTAGAGAATCTAAATGCAAGATTATCCTAGTCCAAATATATGTAGATGACATAATATTTGGGTCTACAGAAAGTAATCTTTGCAGAAAGTTTGCAAAACTTATGCAAGGAAAATTTGAAATGAGTAGTATGGGGGAACTTAAGTTCTTCTTGGGTCTCCAAGTAAGACAGACTGAAGATGGCATATCCATATGTCAGTCTAAGTTCACCCTAGAGTCGATAAAAAAGTATGGTATGGAATCATCCACTACCATGAAAACTTCTATGGGGTCAAGCTTGTCTCTAAGCAAAGATGATGTAGGGAAACATGTAGATGAAACTTTATATAGAGGGATAGTTGGCTCCCTACTGTATTTGACTGCTAGTAGACCAGATATCATGTATGCTACATGTGTCTGTGCTAGGTACCAAACATGCCCTAAAGAATCTCATCTGACTGCAGTCAAAAGGATTTTGAGATACCTTAAGGGCACACCTTATCTAGGCCTTTGGTACCCTAGGAATGGAGATTTTATACTGACAGGTTATTCAGATGCAGATTTTGTAGGCTGCAAGGAAGATAGGAAGAGTACTACAGGAACCTGTCAATTTCTTGGTGGAAGACTAGTGTCTTGGAGCAGTAAGAAGCAGACCAGTGTGGCAATCTCCACAGTTGAGTCAGAATATGTTGTTGCAGGAAGCTGTTGTGCACAACTTTTGTGGATTCAACATCAGCTAGTAGACTATGGTATTCAAGTAAGTAGAACACCTTTACTTTGTGATTCTACAAGTGCAATTTCTATAGCTAATAATCCTGTCTCACATAGTATGACTAAGCACATAGAAATTAGATTCCATTTTCTTAGAGAACATGTAGAAAAAGAGGACATTTCCCTAGAATATGTTAAAACACATAATCAGATAGCTGATATGTTTACTAAGCCCCTAGATGAAACCAAATTCAATAAGTTTAAAATTGAATTAGGAATGTTAAACTTAGAATAGTTTAAAAAAATGGCTAAGTAAAATAGTGTCGACACACAGAGTTGTCTGTGTCGACACATAGAAGTGGTGTCGACATTTCAGAGAAATGGTGTCGACACATCTAGACAGTCAGTGTCGACACTTTAGAGAAGTAGTGTCGACACATCCAGAGTAGGTGTCGACACATCTAAAAGTGGTGTCGACATATAGGTTCAATACAAATTTTGTCGAGTAGAGTTTCAACTAATCATCGAGCTGAGATGTATAAGTGTCGACACATATATTCTGTTGACTATATTTGTGTCGACACATAGTTGTCGAGACATTAGAAGTAAGTGTAGACACTTTTCAACAGTGTCGACATATTTAGAGTATTTTGACGTGCCTTTTCACCTTCGATTTTAGAAAGGTATAAATAGGTCTTCACCATTGTTTGTCGACACGCTCTCCATAGTTTCGAGTCCAAACTTGTGTGTCGACATCTCTCTCCTCTAAATTCAAGATTTCTCAAAACCCTAATGGCGCCTAAGCTCGAGGAGAACGTGAATGAAGGATATGAGCTAGTACGACATGCCTTTGACGATGCGGAATCTGAAATTAAGGAGACAGTAACCCTAATTATAGAGAATGGATTGGAGTATCTAGTGTCTCAGCCAACCAAGATCTGGAAGAAGGAGGTACTCGAATTCTTTAGTGCAGTTACCCTTGATGAAACTGGACTCAAGATTAAGTCCATAGTCCATGGGGCAAAAGTAAAAATCACCCAGAAAAATCTAAGAAAAGTTCTACATCTACCTAAAACTAAAGAAGAGGAAGATGTACCTGCATCAAGGATAAGGGAGGCATTACAATGGTGTGGATTAGATTCACACATGAAGATTGGATCAGTTTTTAACAGGAAAGGGATGAACATGCAAGGGAAGTTTTTATCTGAAGTAGTTGGGAAGGTGATTCTGAGCAAGCCAGGTGAGCATGATAGGATATCAGCTCACATGTTCTGCTTAATGACAAGGATCATTTTCAAACTCAAAACTGATTGGTCAACAGTGATGTTTGACAAGATTAAGGAAAGTCTGAAGAAGCCCAATCTGGGTAGGATTATGAGTTTGTTCTTGGCTGGAAGTATTCCAGAAGTCATGAACCAAGATGCTGGTTCTAAGATAAACCACATGAGGAAAATGGACATCAGAATAATCTCAAGATGGGATAGGGTGTTAACTAAAGAAATGCCTACACCAGAGAAGGAAACACCTCAGAAGAAGAAGAAGAAAGCCATAGTGGCTCCTGAATCATCCAGTAGCTCAGATGAGCAAGTAGTTTTTAGTTCTGATGATGGAGAGGCTGGAAATACTGGAAGGTCACCAGTAAGGCATGAAGATGCACATAGGCAGGGAGAGCAACCATCTGCTATCCCCATCCACCTGGATTCACTCCAGGGGGAGCCTCAACATGTGGAAGAGTCAACTCACTTGGATAGTGAACTGGCTACTCAAACAATCCTAGAGGTAATACATAAAGTTAATCAATCTATTTTCCATATTGAGGATGAAGTATTAACTGAGTCTTTAATTGATGTTGATCAGCAAACTCAGTTACATAGTCAACCACAAGATGTTGTCATGGAGGACACATCAGTTGCTGATAATGCTCCTGAGATAAGAGATTCTCCAGTCCCTACTCAACAGGAGTTTACTCTAGAAAAGCTGTTCCCTGATTTATTACAGACTGATTTTCAGGGAGAGAGAGCAGCTTTTGAGGGGGAGCAGGTAGATCTTGAGGGGGAGCATGTTAGGTCTCAGGAGGAGATTGCAAGAAATGTAGAGGAGCAAATTAGAAATTAGGATGAGGAAGCTGCTAGAGCTAAGAAAAAAAGCTTATGGTTTTCAAAAGGAGAAGCCAGACATACAAGAAAGCTTTACAAACTATTGCTCCACAACAAGCTCCAACTGCTGATTATAGTTCATTGTTGGTGGCTTTGCAGATCAAAATGGATGAGTAAAGGAAGGCTTTAGAAAAATATATGGATGAAGGACATAAATCAATTCAATTTGATCTGGCTCAAGACATAAAATCTATAAGATTTGAAGTAAATCAAAATAAGAAGAAAATGACTGACTGTTTTCATAAAGGTGGTAATGGAGTGGTTCATCTGGCCACTCATCAAGAGAAGATAAAGACACAGGTTGATGATATTGTCGTCAAACAAGGATATGTCCTGGAAAATCAGATTAGGATGAATGATAATCTGACTGCTTCTCATAATGCAATTGTTACTGAAATAAAGAAAATTGCAACTGCCCCAACTGCTGATAATTCTACAGCCAAGCCAGAGTTTGATCAGGAAAAGTTTGATAAGGATTTACAGGCAGGCATAACTGCTGTAAAAACTGCTATTACAGATTCTCAAAAGGTTATTTCTGGACTGCTGCTAAAGTTGAGGGGTTTTTATAAAGATGGAGTTAATTATATGGATGAACAGATCAGGTTTCAGAAGGATGATATTAGAGATCATGTGGCTAGAGAAGTCATAAAGGAGGAGAGGGTGTTAGTCAAAGCAGGCTCTAACCATGCTAAATGGATTTCCAACAGCATCAGAGCCACCCTTGGATATCCACCCTTGTGTGATGATGATAATGTAGCTGAATCTAGAATGAATCATGCATATTTTGGAGGAGAACAAGCTGAAGTAGCTCAGGTGATCTATCCTTCTGTAGATTTTGAAATGATACATCAAGAAGTCCAATCTATGTATAGCCCTCCTGAGGATAATAAGAATATTATTATTGAGAAAGTAGATAAGCCTGTGCCTGAGGAAGTTTTGAAAGAGCAAGAAGCTCAATTATCTAAGAAGAGGTTCAGAGAACAGGCAGAGTTAAGGGCTGATTTTGAACAGTGGAGCCCAACTTCTAGAAATATTATACTGACTGCTTGGAAAGCTGCAAAGGACAATTTTCTAGAGAGGGGTAAATGGTACTCTGACCAAGAATGGAGAAAACATGAAGCCAGGCAAGAGGCTATTGTACAGTACAGAAGAAAGGCTAAACTAGGGAAGCTACCTCCTAATGCACAGGAGCCTAGCAAGTATTTCCCTAAGCCTTATCATTATTTTGAGAGACAAAAGATAAGGGCTGAAGAACTAAAGAAGAAAGATCTTAAGGGAAAGAAGCCTGCTGATGACATTGATGCTCCAGTTCAAGCCAAGATTCAATCAGGCAAGGGCATTGTCATCAAAGAGCCAGAGCAGCCATAAAATAAAATTTTCTTAAGTTTACAACTTTGTAATCATTTGTGTTGGAATCCATGTAAACTTTTGATTAAAGAAACTTTTGATAGTTGAAACAAATCTTTTATGAATGCTCATTGTGTTAGCATTATAATTTTGTGATAAAATATTTTATATGCTTTGTTTCAGTAATTACCCTGTCATATAATGCTATTATACATCATATTGTGTATTTGTTATGTATGGTGTATATCATTGACTAAGGGTTATGACTTCTCCAAATAGGGGGAGATTGTTGGGTATATTGAAAAATGTGTACCAGATTTGAAGAAGCCTCACCCTACTCAATGATATACATCAAGGTGTATTTGATGTGTTTTGAGTTTATATGTGCAGGTTAAGTAATTGCAGGAAATGCAGAAAATTTCTAAGTCCATGTGTCGACACCTAGAGAAGCAGTGTCGACACTTATGAAGACTTGTGTCGACACTGGAGAAAAGCTGTGTCGACACTTAGAGTAGATTGTGTCGACACCAGGAAAGGCAGAGTCGACACCAGAAGAAATGTGTCGACACATACAGGTAGTGTCGACACACTGTGAAGAATTATCAACATAATCTGTGTCGACACTTAGAGGCAGTGTCGACACCCAGAGAAGCTTAGTCAACATCAATTGTATCGACACACAGGACTTGTGTCGACACATAGCAAAGCTTCACCAAAGTTAAAGTAAAAGAAGTACTTGTGTCGACACAAAGGAGCTGTGTCGACACTCAGCAAGGTTCAACACAAGAAGGCATGTGTCGACACAGAGGAGATATGTCGACACACAGCAGAATTCAGCTAAGTGTTAAATAAGAAGTACTTGTGTCAACACACAGAATCAGTGTCGACACATTCAACAGAAGGCTTGTGTCGATACACATAATCAATGTCGACACATTCTGAAGAAGCAGTGTCGAGAAGCTGTTACAACAACACAAGGAGTTGTGTCGACACCATCAAGGCTAGTGTCGACACTTAGTACACTTGTGTCGACACTTAGTCTATTTGTGTCGACACATAATGAAGATCAGTCTCGACACTTTCAGACAGAGACAGTATTTTCAAGAAGTGACTGGATGACTTGACATCTGCCATTTCAATCGGTCTACCACAACTGTCAGAGCTGTCAGAAGTTCGTTAGAAACCGGATCAGCCGGTTACCTTGGAGGAAGACTATATAAAGGCCTTTCTCCTTCAACAAAAAGAAATCGAACAATCAACAACAAATTGAGAGATCAGAAGATCAATGATTGCAGAATACAGATCCATAGAAAACTGTAAATCAGTATTTTGAAGAAATTTCAGATTTACTTGGAGAGAGAGAACTCCAGTAATTGAAATCAAGAAAGAGATTTGTTTAATCACATCTCTTAAGTAGCAGGTTCTGAACCAGACTGCAAAGAAAGATCTAGATTTAATTCTCCATCTTAAGAAGGAAGTTGCCAACCGGTCTACTTCAAGAAGATCAACTTTTACTGAGTTCAGACTCAAGAAGCCTTGAAGAAAGCAAAGACAAAGTTGATCTCAGGAATCAGTACTATTAAGAACTGATCAAGAAGGTTGCCCTCTTCATTCTCTCAAACAGAGTGGTGATCTAAAACTCATTTATTATCTTTTTGTAGGATCCTAAGGGATCTGAGTTGTAAGCCTAAATTTATAAAGGCTGAGGTAGGACGTTTGAGCCTGAGTGTAGGAGAATCTATTCTCTGAGTGTAAGCCTTGTTGAAGGCTGAGGTAAGGCTGTTTAGCCTGAGTGTAGGTCTTGTTGAAGACTGAGTGGTAGGGTTTTGTGCCTGAGTTGTAGGAGTGGGGACACTCTGAGTTGTAGGAACTTGGTTTGGGGTTCTGAGCTGTAGGATCTGAGGATCTGAGGAGAAGTGCAGAAGTTAGGCCGAATCTAGTACACTGCTAGATAGGCGAAGGGGGAAAGTGGATGTACCCAGACCTTGGGGAACCACTATAAAAATTTGTGTGCACTCTGTGTTTGATTATCTCTGTGATTGCTGAGCTAGCTGTGCTGAATAGTTGTAGAATATTACAAATACAGGTTTAATTGTACAGAGTTTCTACCTTAAAATTAAAAAGGAAAAGTACACCTATTCACCCCCCCTCTAGGTGGTTAGGCACTATTTCTTTCAAAATGTACAATAGCACATCTGCCCACTGTTCATGGAGCAGTCAAGCCAAGTGCTGGTCCTAAACAGAAAAGGAGATATAATATCTATGAGTGCTGGTACTGTGGCAAAGTGGGCCACTATGCTGTAAGTTGCTGGCACAATCCTTCTGTGTCTAGAGGTAGCCAACCTGTCAGGAATACTGTAGGAGGGCAAGGATATTTTCAGTCTAATGTGAACCTAGGACCCAATAGATATTGGGGTCCTAAGGTGAGATAATTTGTGTTCTTTTCAAGTTAGTTCGGGTACCTATTCCCCTAAATGGTACCTGGACAGTGGATGTTCCAGGCACATGACTAGAATAAAGGAGTTGTTGAAGGAGTACACTCCAGTAAAGAATGGACCTAAGGTCATCTTTAAAGTCTCTGACAAGGGAATAACCAGAGGTTATGGTAATATCTCAAATAACATAATCACCATCACAACGGTGGCTGATGTGGAGGGGCTACAACACAACCTCATAAGCATAAGCCAACTATGTGACCTTGGTTATGACATTTCCTTCCACAAGGATAAGTGCCACATCAAGAGGTTAAGAGACCAAAGTGTCATCTTAACAGGCACTAGGAGTGAGAATTTTTATTGTTTAAATTTTTCATGACTAGATAGTAGTTCCCCTATATGCCTAGTTGCAAATGACAATGTCTCACTCTGTGTCCAATGGCACAAGTGACTAGTTCATTTGAACTATAAGACCATTGGTCAGCTCTTTAGTGATGAGCTAGTCAGAAATGGTCCCAAATAAAATGCTCCAAGGAGGGTATCTGTGCTGCTTGTCAAAAGGGTAAGCAGACTAAGACCTTCTTCAAGAGCATTGGGACTAAGGACTCTGTGCGATGCTTATATCTCTTGCATATGGACTTGTTTGGTCCTATGCCTTTGCATAGTCTAGGTAGGAAGGTCTACACCCTTATGGTGGTTAATGACTATTCCAGATTTTCTTGAGTGTTCTTCTTTAGAAGAAAGGATGAAACCCTTGATATCTTCATGAATTTTGTCAGGCAGATTCAGAATGAACTTGCATGCTCTATGGTCAAAATAAGAAGTGACCATAGAACTGAATTTCAGTATGCTGCCATGACTAATTTTTGTGAGGAGCAAGGGATTCATCAGGAATTCTCCTCTCCAAGAACACCCCCGCAAAATGGGTTAGCTGAGAGAAAAAACAGGACTCTCATAGAAGCTGGGAGAACATGATTGAGTGACACTTCTCTTCCTGAGTATTTCTGGGCTGGGGCAGTTAACACTGCTTATCATGTTCTCAACAGAGCATCTATCACCAATGGCCACAAGAAGACTCCCTATGAGATCTTGAAGGGCAGAAAACCAAACATAGCCTATTTCAAGATCTTTGGTTGTAAGTGTTTCATCTTGAACAATGGTAAGTCAAAAGTGACTAAGTTTGCTGCCAAATCCCATAAGTGGATCTTTATTGTGCACAACAATAATAGTAAGGCATATAGAGTCTACAACTTGACTAATCAGGTTGTAGAAGAATCTGTCCATGTTGTGTTTGATGAGTCAAGCATGATTAACAGTGAGCTGTCAAGCTCCTTGCCTAGTTCTGCAGGTACAGAAGTCATGATGGAAAAACTCTCCATCAAAGATAAAGACCCAACCATGCAAGAATAATGTAGAGAGGGAAGCTATCCAGAGGAAACACATGACAGTCTAGCTGGAGATGAAGACCAAATAGTTGAAGAGAATGGTGCTCTCTAGGGCAGTCAGGCTGCACCAAGTAGTCAGATATCTGAGAGATCATCCTCCAGATCAGATAACTGGTGAGGCCAGCCAAGGTGTACAGACTAGAAGCAGGAGTTTCAACACAGCTCTGTATTCAAGTTTCCTGTCACAAGAAGAGCCCAGGAAATTTGAAGAGGCAATTCTAGATCAATTCTGGATTGGTGCAATGCAGGAAGAACTGAATAAGTTCAAAAGGTGCAAGGTCTGGAAGCTGGTTCCCAGACCAGATGGACATAATGTCATTAAAGCCAAGTGAATTTTCAGAAATAAACTTGATGAAAATGACATTATAATAAAGAATAAAGCTAGACCGGTGGCCAAATATTTTAGACAGGAAGAGGGGATTGATTATGATCAGACATTTGCCCCAGTTGTAAGGTTGGAAGCAATCAGACTGTTCCTTGCATTTGTAGCCTTCCAGGGATTCAAGGTATTTCAGATGGATGTAAAGTCTACCTTCCTGAATGGAGACTTGAAGGAATAGGTTTATGTAGAGCAGCCTCCAGGTTTTGTATATTCTAACTCTCCTACTACTATATATAGACTTAGGAAAGCTCTTTATGGGCTCAAGCAAGCCCCTAGAGCATGGTATGAGACATTGTCTACCTTCCTCATTGAGAATAAATTCTCAAGGGGGGAGATAGACAAGACCCAATTCCTAAGGAAATCTAAGGGCAAGATCATCCTAGTCCAGATTTATGTTGATGACATAATATTTTACTCTACTGATAACAACTTCTGCAGGAAGTTTGCAAAACTTATGTAGGGAAAGTTTGAGATGAGTAGTATGTGTGAATTGATGTTTTTCTTGGGACTCCAAGTAAGACAGACTGATGATGGTCTATCCATATCCAAGTCAAAGTTCACTAGGGAGATAATCAAGAAATATGACATGAAGAATGCTTCCACCATAAGAACTCTCATGAGCTCAAGTATGCCTATATGCAAAGATGATCCAAGGAAAACTATTGATCCAACTCTATATAGAGATATAGTTGGCTCCCTTCTCTACCTCACTGCAAGTAGGCCTGACATTGTGTATGCAACATGTGTCTGTACTAGGTATCAGACCTGCCCTAAAGAGTCTCACTATACTGTTGTGAAAAGAATCTTGAGATATCTTAAGGGCACCCCAGATCTTGTCCTATGGTACCCAAGGAATGGGGAATTTGAACTAACAAACTATTCATATGCTGATTTTGCAGGCTGCAAGGAGGACGGGAAGAGCACTTCTGGCTCCTGTCAATTTCTAGGTGGAAGGCTTGTCTCTTGGAGCAGCAATAAACAAACGAGTGTTGTAATATCAATAATAGATGTTAAAGCCAGGAAAAATCCCAACCTCAGAATTCGGACCAAAGCCACCTAAGGTTACTGGCTCAGAAGCTAGATCAGACGGCAAAAATGACTAGAACGAAGAATCAGGTCAAACAGGACCCTAGATGTTACGGCAGGAAGGTCCCACTACGTACCTGAATGCTCGAAAGGAGCAGCCCCTTCTCAACCAAGGATGGCGGAATTGGGTACGAGGGAAGCTAGCTGGCGAGGTCGCAAGGTCGTGACTTGCTCTCCAAGGAAAAGGAATCCAAAGATTTAGCTAGTATCCCGAAACTGAAGCACGCAAGTATCCTGCCGAGAATTTCCAGTGCTTTACCTCGTACCCCTGAGGTCCTATTTATAGGCAAATACAAGGGGAGGGGGAGTCATATTTATACCCCACCCCCTGGCGACTAGGCGACTTCTAAAGGAACTCGCACGGGCTGGGCGAGTATCTCGCCTAGTCGCCTACCTGGCGAGTATGCGAGGGGAGCTCGCCTATACTTGCCCAGGCCTTCCGCGATCTTGAGTGCTGACTTTGACTCCTGTCTTGACTTGTTGACCTTGACTTCTGCTGACCTGGATGTGGTAGGACCCACACTCGATGAATACGGGTTGTACACAATCCCCGCTCTTTCTGAGCGACATCGGAGCTCGGAAAGAAACATCCAACACTTATTCAGCGAGCTGCTCTGCCGAGTATCTGGGTTGCTCGCCTCTTGTGACTGCCTGCCGATCTCTATAAATAGGGGGGCCTAGTTCTTTAGCCGGATCTTCAGAACTCGCGCATAATGTCGGACGCTGTGAAGTTTCTTCATGATAGTCTCGCCGCGCTGACTGGTACTATTGGCGTCGCTAAGCTGAAAAGGCCGTGCGAGGAGGATGCCGCCGCCAACCTACCCCCCTCCCCCCCTCAAGAAGAAAAAGGTTAAAAAGTCCAAGAAGAAACACGTCTCTGGTGATGATAACTCGCCGCCACCTCTTTCTCAAATGGCGGCTTCAACCAGCAACCCCGTGCGCTCTGCCAGCACGCAATAGTTGCTCAGCGACCTGGGACATGATGACATTCCCAATGTCGCCATCTCTGATGCGAGTTTCCTCGACTCGCTTGTCATACCTGAGCTCACCACGACCCTTGCCCAGGAACTCGCCTCCACTCCGGTGCCGCAGCGGGTTGAAATCGTCGACCTGCCAGGTTGTCATTTTTGGCCGAGATGCTTTCTTGTTCTAACGGTCGTGTCCATTGCTTGCTAACTTGACCATGATACTCGCAGATTCTCCCTCGGGGGGCACTGGAGCGGTTCTGAATGTAGCCCCGTTGAGCTCCACGCCGTTGGTCGCCCTTCCTGCCGGGAGACCAGTAAACACCGCGCACACGGTGTAGATCAATATCGGCGGCAAAAGAACATTGGAGGCCTCGGTTCCTTTGGCAAGCAAGGAACTATCGTCGAAGAATCCTTCGCCAAGGAAGATGACCCTGGCGAGCAAGGACCCTTTGCCGAAGGATCCTCAGTCCAAGAAAGATCCGCCGGTAAGCAAGGGTCTCCCGGCGAGTTCTGCGCTATCAGCGAGGAGTTCTGCTCCGCCCGCCGCGAGTTCTGCACTGCCTCCAGCGAGGTCTTCTCTGCCCGAGGCGAGCTCTTCGCTACCCCCGCCGCCGCCTCTTTCAAACGTCGTCACCATCCAGTCGGTAATCGTATCCTTGCCGCTGCCGTCGCCTCTGGTCGCGCCTTCTCAAGTCGCCACGACGAGACTTCCTCCGCCTCCTCCGCTGAAGAATCCTCAGCCACCGGAGAGTTCGTCGCTCCCTCCACCTCCTTCATCACATCCCGCGGGCAGTAAGCCGGTCAAGCTGCGGCTGAGCTACTTTCCACCAAGAGGTGCGAATTCTGTACAAGGGGGACGTGGGCAAGGTAAGGCGGCCGATCTCGCTGGGGGGCCATCTTCGAGCCGGCGAGATGAGCCAACTCGTGGATCCTCTCCTCGCCGCGGTATGTGTTGCTATTGATGCCGTATAGGGCGGCTAAATACCTTGTCTAACCTGGCGACTTTCATTTGCTGTCAGATCGGCCGGCGACTCCAGGGGCGGCCTTCATCGACGCCATATGGTTACCCGGCATGGAATATCGCCATGCTGCTGCTCGCGCCTACCTGGAGCTGGAGAGCAAGTTTGACAAGCTGGCGATCTGCGAGCCTCATCGCCGAATATCAACGTTGGAAGTGCAGATGTCGAAGATGGAAAAGCTCAAGAGTACTCTGGAAAGCTATGAATCCCGCTTCCACATGGTAAAGGAGAATGATCATCAGCTGGCGATTAACAACCATCGCCTCCAGCTTGTCCTCGACGAGGTTGTAGGCATTCGCGCGAGCATGGGCTCCGTCGGCCGGTTGTCGAGGATGGAGGAGCAGTTGCGGCTCGGCGATGACGCGATGGCGATGGTGACAGAGCACTTCCGGCGGGCGCGCGAGATGGGTTGGGTCGGGCGACATCCCCATCCCCCAGAGAGGCCTAGGCCTTAGAACTTTTCTTTTTTCTATTTGAAACTCGCCGAGAGCGACTTTATGGACTATCATTGATTGTAATAAGAGAGTTTGAATCTCACGTTTTATCATATTAATTTCTTCTCGGTGCTGTTGAGGCGATGTCTTGTCTGGTCTGTGTCGAGTTTGTTCTACAGGTTGTTATAATGCTTCATCTTTTCTGTGCGACCTACGCAACGGAGTCAGATTGCTCGCTTAGGGCACGACTTGGTCTGATACTCATTGTAAGGAAGATATACCCCCCCCCCCCCTTGGCGCCTATAAATAGAGGGCGTAGATAGGACATAAGTACGCTGTTGCGCTTTTGAACCCCTAGCTCGCGAGTATCTTTGCCTGCTCGCACGCTGCGACTTTGCATTGTTCCGAGCTCTTCTTTCCTCTTCCTCATTAGAACTCGCAAGATGGTTGGAGACGATGCCAGTGCTCGCTGCCAAGCCCACGCCGCCAATTTCGCTGATGCGGCTTTCAAAAAATCAATTACAACAGAGCGGGACTTAGAAAATTTTAGGGAGAGACTTTTGCCGGAGGGATACTCGACCCGACTTCCTAGCCGCAGCGAGCGACTAAACACGTGTATAGAGGGCGCGCTAGTCCTCCCCCTTCGCCACTTCGATGCCGGTCTGTGACTTCCATTGTGGCCGGAGTATTACGATATTCTCCGATACTTCAGCATAGTCTCCACGCAGATCAACCCCAACGACGTCTCCATCATCATGGGGTTCCTTTGCTATTTGCGCGAGGAGAGGATCATCTTTGATCTTTCCGTCTTCCGAAAAATATTCGCCTTCGCCGTGACTGCTGAGGGCGTGGTGTATTTTAGTAGCCATGTATGTACTCTGGTGGGGACGGCGAATAAGGTGCATCGCTGGAGTGAGATGCTAGTCGTCGTTGAAGGCGACTTTGGTGACGTCCAGGGAAGGCCGCACCAGCCTGCTGATGTCGCCTTCCTTCCAACGATATTGTAGGGTGTGCGCGAGAAGCTCGTCGAATCGTTCCGAGGTCGTCGGTTCGATGTTATTCTTTGGAGACTAAACGTCAATACACTGTTCGAGGTTCACCATAATGAAGGTAAGTCTTAGCGAGGAACGTCTCTTGCATACTCGTCGCGATAGATATTTGTTTACATTACTCGGCATTTTACAGAGCCGAACGAGCTCCCGGCGAAGCCACTTCCTCCAGCCAAAGAAATCTCCACCTCGCCTCTTCAGCCCCACTCGTCGGCTGATATCGGTGAGAAGAAGAAACTCGCCAAAGGCAAAGGCAAAGCCAGGTCGCTGGGGCCCGCGACCAAAAAAACAGAAGGTGTCGTCACCGCAACATGACGACCACGATTCGCCGCTCCATGCTCGGCTTCCCCACTTCCACCCCAATTTCAACCTGGGGATGGATGCGATGGACGCCTATGGTCGCCCGTTGGTGACCTGGTCGGCGGACGAGCATCTGGTGATGTTGAGCACCAACCTCCCCTCCTGGGCGGAGGAAGGGGAGGACAAGGGGGAGGCCTTTGCCATCATCCACGCGATGTACGGGCGAGGCGACACCGAGTCGATGTTGGATCTCAGCGAGGAGGAACTCGCCCAGCAGGCGGCCTGCTCGCTCGCACGAGTTGTCAAACTAAATCACTTCACGGCGAGGAGGATGCTGGAGAGGACTAAAGCCTTGAAGATCGTCAGCAAGAAGGCGATTGATCTCGGCATGGAATCCACTCGCTGGCGAGATTATGAGGTAAGTCGCCTCTACGCGCGATGTTGATGTTGCCACACTTGGATTCTTTTTGCTTACTCCGTTTTTTGTCGCAGCTTGCCGAGATAGAAACCGCCAAAAAGCTCTCTGAGTACGAGGCGAAACTCGCCAAGTCTCGGGCCGATCTGGAGGCAGCCCAAATCCGCGCTGCCGAGATGGAATCTCGCCTAGCCATTTTAGAAGCTGACGCGAGTTCCTCTGCTCCTCAGCCGTGGCCGGAGGATGATCCTCACTATGCCATCAAGCGATCCCGCATCTTTTGGGAGGAGAGGTCGTCGGTTCGTCGCGAGATCGCCCGCGTGGCAGGCAACGTCGTGATCGTGAGGCTGAGGATTAGCGGGAATCTCGATGAGGGGGAGAAGGTGTTCACTATTGACGAACTCATCCCTGAGCTACTCGCCGAGACAGTCTCGCCAGATCGCCTGCCTTCACCATCGTCGGGCTCTAGTAGCAGCGGCACCAGTGGCAGCGGTGAGGAGGAAAGTGATGAAAGCGGAGAGGAAGAGGACACCGACATTGGAGATGAGGAATATCGGCCTGATACTGGCGACGATGAGTCCTAGTTGCTCGTCGCTATTTCTCATACTCGCACAAGATAGTTAGCATCTTTTTTGTAACAGACATCTTTTGCAACTTGTAATCATTTTAAAAGAGAAATATATATACAAGTTTAAGTTACCATGCTGTTGATTTCCTGCTCTCTTGTCTGCTGCTAATACTCGCTAGGCTCGTAGGCTCGGGGAGGACGAGTGTTCGTGACGCTTTACTCGTACGTCGGCATTATTCATAATCGCGTAGTTGATACTCGCACGACTGTAGTCGCTCTTCATAAATCGCACCCCGGTACTAGCGCGCAGCTACTCGCCATATCATATTCGCACTTTGATATGTCATGCTTGCATATTTGCCGATGCCTGCACGCATACTCGCCCAATTCTGCTCGCATCATTCCAACGAGGAACTTGGTCTAACTCGAGGAGGTCATTGGCCAATATGCAGGAGAGGGGCTCGTGCAGGGACTTGGACTTACGAGGACCTTCCACTCGAGGACTTGAACATTTGTTGGAGTCGACAGCTCACAGGAACCTTGCTCGACTAGAGTGGTGTAGGTCGACTCGGGGAGGCAAGTAGTCGGTCTGCAGGAGAGGAGCTCGTACAAAGGTCTCGGACTACGGCATCACTCCAGCGAGGATCTAGATCTCACTCGAGGAGGTCTGTGGCCAATGTGCAGGAGAGGAGCTCGTGCAGGGACTTGGACTTACGAGGACCTGCCACTCGAGGACTTGAACATTGCTGGAGTCGATAGCTCTCAGGAGCCCTGCTCAACTAGAGTGGTGTAGGTCGACTCGGGGAGGCAAGTAGTCGGTCTGCAGGAGAGGAGCTCGTACAAAGGTCTCAGACTACGGCATCACTCCAGCGAGGATCTCGATCTCACTCGAGGAGGTCTATGGACAATGTGCAGGAGAGGAGCTCGTGCAGGGACTTGGACTTACAAGGACCTGCCACTTGTGGACGTGAACATTGCTAGAGTCGACGGCTCTCAGGAGCTCTGCTCAACTAGAGTGGTGTAGGTCGACTCGGGGAGGCAAGTAGTTGGTCTGCAGAAGAGGAGCTCGTACTGAGATCTCAGACTATGACATCACTCCAGCGAGGATCTTGATCTCACTCGAGGAGGTCTGTGGCCAATATGCAGGAGAGGAGCTCGTGCAGGGACTTGGACTTATGAGGACCTACCAATCGAGGACTTGAACATTGCTGGAGTCGACAGCTCTTAGGAGCCCTGCTCAACTAGAGTGGTGTAGGTCGACTCGGGGAGGTAAGTAGTCGGTCTGCAGGAGAGGAGCTCGTACAAAGATATCAGACTACGACATCACTCTAGCGAGGATCTTGATCTCACTCGAGGAGGTCTGTGGCCAATATGCAAGAGAGGAGCTCGTGCAGGGACTTGGACTTACGAGGACCTGCCACTCGATGACTTGAACATTACTGGAGTCGACAGCTCTCAGGAGCCCTGCTCAACTAGAGTGGTGTGAGTCGACTCGGGGAGGCAATTAGTCGGTCTGCAAGAGAGGATCTCGTACAGAGATCTCGGACTACGGCATCACTCCAGCGAGGATCTTGATCTCACTCGAGGAGGTTTGTGGCCAATATGCAAGAGAGGAGCTCGTGTAGTGACTTGGACTTACGAGGACCTGCCATTCGAGGACTTGAATATTGTTGGAGTCGACAACTCTCAGGAGCCCTGCTCAACTAGAGTGGTGTGGGTCGACTCGGGGAGGCAAGTAGCCGGTCTACAGGAGAGGAGCTCGTACAGAGGTCTCAGACTATGACATCACTCCAGCGAGGATCTTGATCTCACTCGAGGAGGTCTATGGCCAATATGCAAGAGAGGAGATCGTACAGGGACTTGGACTTACGAGGACCTGCCACTCGAGTACTTGAACTTGCTGGAGTCGACAGCTCTCAGGAGCCCTGCTCAACTAGAGTTGTGTTAGTCGACTCGGGTAGGAAAGTAGTCGCTTTGCAGGAGAGGAGCTCGTACAGAGATCTCGGACTACGGCATCACTCCAGTGAGGATCTCGATCTCACTCGAGGAGGTCTGTGGCCAATATGCAAGAGAGGAGCTCGTGCAGGGACTTGGACTTACGAGGACCTGCCACTCTAGGACTTGGAACATTTCTGCTGCTTCAAGAATTTTAAAATGGATTAAGCGCATTGATATCTTTGAGGATGAAGAAATCAGAAATTGCACGACGATCTCGCCGACGTCGAGTTGGGAGGTTGGCGTTCTGACCTACTCCTAATAGTTCCTCTAGTCTGAGGAGAGATGCAATCGGGGGTATCTAGGTCGACATGCATGGGGGGAGCTGATCTCGGCCGTCAATGCAGGGGTCCGGTTTTACAAGGGCGCTTATATCCCGAGGCATCATCCCATCGTCCGAGCTAGGCTATCTACAAGAAACTGGTCGAAGGCACGTTCCCCAATCCAACCGCTGCAATTGCTCTCAGCTCTGTCAACTGGCTATGAGCGTAAATGCAAGAGCGAGGGGTTATGTTCTTCTGAGGGTCCTACAGGACGCACTCGCGGCTAACATATTCCCTTGGGCCTATCATGTCTCTCTAGCTACTGGAAGGAAAGCTTGGCCAGGTTGATCCTTCCTCAAATCCAAGAGGTTAGGGTCCAGACCTGTTCCCGCTAGTTCCTCCAGTCGGAGGAGAGAAGCAGTCGGGGGTAGCTAGGCCGACATGCAAGGGGTGAGCTGATCTTGGCTGTCAATGCAGGGGTCCGGTATTACAAGGATGCTTATATCCCGAGGCATCATCCCATCATCCGAACTGGGCTATCCAGGGGGAACGAGTTGACGGCCAGCTTCTCGGATTGATCTTGGAGCAAAACATTGGGTTCCCATAAAACTTGCGATAAAAAACAGAATGAACCGAAGCAAAATAATTGCCATTGCATATATGTAAAAATATGTACAAACAAATACATCATTGGCCGCTAAGGATAAAACCTTTTCAGGTCATCCCTGCTCCAAGTACCTCCCAGCTGCTCTCCAACCTGATCCTGGAGATAATAGCCCCCGGTGGCCAAGGCTTCCTGGACAATGAAGGGACCTTCCCAATTTGGATACAGCTTGCCCACTGTTGCTCCTCTTCCTGTGGCATCCACCTTCTTCATCACCAGATCTCCGACGAGAAAATGCTTTAGACGGACATTTTTGTCGAAGTGCTTTGCCATGCGTCGCTTGATCTCCTCTTGACGGATGGAGGCCAAGTCACGAAGCTCTTCTACGAAATCCAGTGAGAGTCTTTGGGCGTCCTCATTTTCCAAGCGCCATTCTTCGCTACCATCTCCAACTACTATAACTCTCGGGCTCTGAACCTCAAATTTCACTAGGATGAGTGCCTCAGACCTGTGGGATAACTTGAAAGGAGTTTCCCCCGTGGCCGAGTTTGGAGTTGTTCTCAAATCCCAGAGAATCGAGGGGAGCTGCTCTGCCCAATTGCTCTTCAAGTTGGTGACTTTTTTCTTCAGAAGGTTGATGATCAACTTGTTGGCTGCCTCCACCTGTCTGTTGCTACGAGGATGATGCACAGAGGCAAATCAAAGATCCATCCGTACCTGCTTGTAAAAGTCCTCTAACTCCAAACTGGCAAACTGCGGCCAGTTGTCGGTGACGATGGCTAGAGGAATCCCGAACCTGCACGCAATTTCCCCCCAAATGAAGTTTTTCACGATTTGTGACATGGTTTTGGCCAAGGCTTTTGCCTCGATCCACTTGGAGAAGTAGTTGATCATGACAAGCACGAACTTCCTCTACCCGCTGGCCTGAGGAAAGGGGCTGATCAAGTCCATCCCCCAGATGACGAAGGGCCATGGAGCTGTGATCGAGCGAAGATGCTGAGTTGGTTGTAGTTGAAGAGGCGCGAAGAGCTGGCACTGGAGGCACTTTTTGGATAAGGCCTCTGCATCCTTCCTAATGGTGGGCCAGAAGTATCCATGCCTTAGAATCCTTTGTTCAAGAGTGCGAGTTCCCGAGTGACTGCCGCACTCTCCTGAGTGAATCTCCTCCAGGATACGAGGTACTTCAATCTCTGACAGGCACCGAGCCAGAGGACCTGAAATGGTCTTGCGGTAGAGTTCTCCTTTTTGAAGCAAATAGTAGGTGGCTTTGTAGCGAAACTTCCTCTGGTCTCCCTCGCTGGCAGGAACCTGACCCGTTGTTAGGAAAGAAACAAACGTATCCTTCCAAAACACTCTCTGCTCAATCTCCATCATCTCTCCTTCCTCGATGGATGGTCGGAAACGTTCAGTCACGATCCCCCCAGCTCGAGGACCGTATTTGGCAAGATAATCGGCTTCTGAATTCTCATCTCGGGGTACGTGCTCGACGAAGAAAGATTGAAACCCCCCAATCAGACCTTTCACCTTGATCAAGTACCGCTATAAAATCGGATCATTCACCTCGAACTCGCCTCTGATCTGGGACGCGACTACCATCGAGTCGGTGAAGGCCCTTATATCTCGAATTCCCAACTCCTTGGCAAGACGCAAGCCGACCACCATGGCTTCGTACTCCGCCTGATTGTTGGTAACTGGAAAGAGGATCTCAACCGCTTGCTCGATCCTGGTTCCCTGAGGGCTTACGAGCACGACTCCGACTCCCACGGAATATCTGCCCGAAGCCCCATCTACAAACATCTTCCAGGACACCATGCTAGAAGAACCTTTCTCTCCTTCCACCTCGGCCGAGAAGTCGGCAAGGAAATCCTCCACCGCCTGCGCCTTGATCGTTATCCTTGGAGAGTAAGAAATATCGAACTTGCTAAGCTCCACCGCCCACTTTACCAGCCTGCTAGAGTGCTCCACCCCATCCAGGATGCTCCGTAGAGGATGATCGGAGACGACCCTGATGGAGTGAGCATGAAAATACGGACGGAGTCTTCGAGCCGAAACCACCAAAGCGAACACCAACTTCTCCAAAATAGGGTACCTCGTCTCTGCCTGTCGCAGCACTCTACTAACATAGTAGATAGGAAGCTGCCTCTTGCCATCCTCCTGAACCAGCACCAAACTAACTGCTTCCGCCCCGACTCCTAGATAGAGAAAGAGATCCTCATTGCACCGCGGGCCCTGGAGAAGAGGAGCTTTGGTTAGCTGTTGCTTGAGCTTTCTGAAAGCCTCCTTGCACTCCGCCGTCCATTCGAACTTCTGATTCCCCCGAAGGGTCTTGAAAAACGGAGAGCACTTCTCCCCTTACTTGGACAAAAAACAGCTGAGGCCTGCCAGCCTTCCAGTCAGCCTTTGAACTTCCTTAGGATCCCTTGGCGACGTCATCTCCAGAATGACCTTCACCTTGTATGGATTAGGTTCCACCCCCTGGGAGTGAGGAGGTGACCTAGGAATTTCCCCCTTCCTGCACCGAAGACGCACTTGGCCGGGTTGAGTCACATCTTGTACTTCCTCAGGGTAGCAAAGGTCTCTACCAGATCCATTATGTGCTCTGCGACGCTTTTGCTCTTGACGAGGAGGTCATCCACATAAACCTCCAAGTTCCGCCCTTTCTTTCCCTTGAAGATCTGATCCATCATCCTCTGGTAAGTTGCGCCCGCATTATTGAGCCGGAAGGGCTTCATCTTGTAGCTATAGAAGTCGTCGTTGGTTATGAAAGAGACGTCCCGACAGTTGTGGGGATTCATCCGGATCTGGTGATACCCTGAAAAAGCATCAAGAAAACTCATCACAGGAAACCCGATGGTGGAATCAACCAGCGCGTCGATTTGAGGCAAGGGGTAGCAATCCTTCGGGCAAGCTTTATTCAACATTGAAAAATCGATACATAAACGTCAGCCCCCTCTAGGCTTCTTCACCATTACAACATTGGAGACCTAGCCTGGATACTAGATCTCCGAGACAAACCTGCCTTCAGCAGCTTCTCCACCTCTTCCTTGATCGGCTCGGCTAGCATAGCGGCGCTCTTCCTCTGCTTTTATCGAACTGGGGCCACCGCGGGATCCAGGTTGAGTCGATGACAAGCAACATCGGCGTCCACCCCTGGCATCTCGGTGACGCTCCATGCAAATACATCAACGTTGTCCGACAGGCAAGCAACCATCTCTATCTTCCCCCCAAGCGGCAAGGATCCTCCCACCTTCAGCAGTCCCGACTCTCCCCCTCGAGAGATCACCTCTATCTCCTCCACCTCCTTAGCAGCACACAGCCCTTTCTCCTTCTCCAGCAACTCCTTCAGCTTCTCCGCATCACCCACCCGCTGATGGTGCTGACGGCATTCAAGTAGCACTCCCTAGAAGCCTTGGGATCTCCCCTGATCTTGATCTGCACATCTCCTCGGCAGTACTTCAGGCACTGGTGGTACGACGACGGAACGGCCCTGAAGTAGTTGATAAGAGGCCGCCCGAAGATGGCATTGTAACCACTCGGTGCGTCGACGATGATGAAGCGGCATCGGATCGACGTCCCACTGAGCGTAACCAGTAGCTCTACTGGTCCCTCCATCTCTTTCTTCTCTCCTGAGAAGCCAAAGAACGGTCCATCTGCAGCTTGGACCCGGGAAGCTTCCACCTGAAGCCCAACAAAGGTTCTTTTGAAGATGACATTCACCGAGCTACCGTTGTTTGCGAGGATTCGGTCGACGGTGAAGTCCTCAATGGCAGCTTGAATGACTAAGGCATCGTGGAAGGGGTTCTCATTCCCCAGCATATCTTCCTCCAAGAAGGTGATCTCCTCTAATGGCGGCGGGGTCTATGACGTCGAGGCGACGTTCTTTCGATAGATCTGGTGGAGACTCCCCTTGCGGGAAGCTCGAAGCCCGACCCCCCCCATTGATCACGCCTACATGCCCACCTCCTGGGCCATGTATCACTTCCCCGCGACCTCCCAGGTCGACACGGCCCTCATTCCTCCTCCTCACTGGAGCTTGGAATGCCACCTGCCCCACCGGGGCCTCCTGCCTCTGTTGCTCTCTTTCTGCCACTCACGCTTCCAGCCTCCTCCTTGCTTCCCAAAACTCGGGGCAAGCCAAGGTCCCGTTCCCCTCTACCCGATGAATATCGTAGTAAAGGGGAATCTCTGCCTCCTGGCGCATCGCTCGCTGGTCCCTCCGGCGCCGCTTATTGTCTTGGCGAGCGATGACCATTGTCTCCCTTCTTCCTCCTCCTGGGCATGTCTCCTGTCGATTTCCATTCCTCCTCTCTTCCTGATACTGCTGCCTTGTTGGTCTCCATTGGGGGCGATTCTCTGGATACTGGAATCGCCTTTCCCCCTTCCTTCTTCCCGAGCTTCCGCCGGCCTTCTCTCTTCCTGTCTTTGAGGCCTCTCCTGCCTCCTTTCTTCAACCCTCCTTGGTTCCTCTCTCTTCCCTCTCTCCTCCCTCCTTGGTTCTTCCTTCTTCTTCTCCTCTCACCTCTCCTGCGTCCTCCATGATTTCGACCCCGAAGGTCCTTCTCCCCTCCTTTCTGTCGCAATCTCCCCTTCCAGCCTTGCTAGGAAGTCCTTGTTCTTCTCCTCCCCTCGAACGAAAGTGTTCGCCTTTTCTATAATTTCTTCAAAAGATCTTGGGGGATTGGACCCCATCTCTAGACTGAACAAGCCTTGCTTCAACCCAAACTTTAGGACCACCATCAAGGTAAAACTGTCCACCTCTTCCACCTCCAAAATCTCCTCCTGAAAGTGGTCGATGTAATAACCCAGACTCTCATGTTGCCCTTGGATGATTTTGAAGAGGGCCGTCGCTTCCTTCTTCTTCTTCTTCGATGTCGCGAACCTCGCCATAAGGCCCCGACGCAGATCTGAGAAGTAGTACACGGACCCCGCAGGTAGCTGATGGAACCAATCCCTGGCGTTCCCCTTCAGGGTGATGGAGAAGAACCTGCACTTGAAGGCGTCAGACATGTTGCGGATGGATACGACGTCTTCAAACCATTAGAGGTGCCTGACAGGGTCGTCTCGGCCGAAGTAGTAAGTGAGAACGGGTTCCCTGAATCCTTCTGGAACTGGAGCGGCAAGGATCTCGTCACAGAAGGGGCTCCGCCCTCCCTGGCGGTGACGAGTTTCATCCTCGCTGGAGACATCGTACTCGCCATAATGCCGAGTATCCCTGCACCTCGCCGGCGACATTGGATCCCGAAAACGGGCCCCCTGGCTACTCGTCGGGTAATGACGCGACTGTATCGGTCGCTCTTCCCTCGCCCAAGCTGGCTCCTTTCCAGCTCGCCTCAGTGACGCTTCCTCTTCTAGCAGTGTCAGGCGACGGGGAGAAGTCGCTGTGACCTCTGGTCGCTGAGCAAAACCGGCGAGAATGGTTTGCTCGATCTTCCTCGCGAACTCTTCGAATGCGGCCACTATTACAAACTCGACACCTCGCGCGACGTCTCCTCCTACTGTCGAGTTGCCAACCAACTCTCCATGCTTGACACCAATTGCCATCTCACTCAACCTCCAAACTTTCCTCCTTGGCTGCGATCCACGCTCACCGCACCAAGTGTTGAAGCCAGGAAAAATCCCAACCTCAGAATTCAGACCAAAGTCGCCTAAGTTTACTGGCTCAGAAGCTAGATCAGACGACAAAGATGACTAGAATGAAGAATCAGGTCAAACAAGACCCCAGATGTTGCGGCAGGAAGGTCCCACCACGTACCCGGATGCTCGAAAGGAGCAGCCCCTTCTCAACCAAGTATGGCCAAACTGGGTACGAGGGAAGCTAGCTGGCGAGGTCGCAAGGTCGCGACTTGCTCTCCAAGGAAAAAGGAATCCAAAGATTTAGCTAGTATCCCGAAACTGAAGCGTGCGAGTATCCTGCCGAGGATTTCCAGTGCTTCACCTCGTACCCCTGAGGTCCTATTTATAGGCAAATGTAAGGGGAGGGGGTCATATTTATACCCCACGCCCCTGGCGACTAGGCGAATTCCAGAGGAACTCGCACTGGCTGGGCGAGTATCTCGCCTAGTCGCCTACCTGGCGAGTATGCGAGGAGAGCTCTCCTATACTTGCCCAGGCCTTCCGCGATCTTGAGTGCTGACTTTGACTTTTGCCTTGACTTGTTGACCTTGACTTCTGCTGACCTGGCTGTGGTAGGACCCACTCTCGATGAATACGGGTTGTACAACAAAGTCAGAGTTTATTTCAGCTGGAAGCTACTGTGCTTAGTTGCTGTGGATCAAACATCAACTTCAGGACTACAATATTCAGATAAGTAGAACTCCACTCTTTTGTGATTCTACTAGTGCAATTTCTATAGCTAGGAATCCTGTCTCCAATAGCAGAGCAAATCATATAGAAATTAGGTATCACTTCATTATGGAACATGTGGAAAGGGAAGACATCCGCCTTAAGTTTGTCTCCACAGACAAGAAAGTGCCTGATATCTTCACTAAGCCACTATATGAAGCCAAGTTCAACACCTTCAAATTTGAATTAGGTATGTTGAATCTTGTGTAGCTTCAATTCTCTCTTCTACCATAAGCTATACTGTCCATTTTGCAGGTAGTACAAGTTCTTCCTCCAGATAATGAAGATAGTATGCAACTGTTGAGGGGGAGCTAGCCCAACAGCTGAACTAGATTGAGTCAAAGTAGGAAGATCTACTCCAGACAGATAGGGGGAGAAAAACCCCGCAGAATGCTCCCTATTGCAGAAGTCAAAAAGGGGGAGGATAGTCAAGGGGTAAGAAAAATAGATAGGTGGAATAGTAAGGGTGACAACATGTCAGGGGGAGTAAGTAATTCTCCACAGGCTTGAGAAATGTGGTAACATTTCCACACTCTAATAATGTTAAAGGTTTTTTTATGATGAATATATTGTGTTGTCAATGACCTGTATTAGTGATCAAGAAAAGTTTTGACTTCTTCAAATACGGGAAGATTGTTGGGTCTATTGATCCCAATATTCTAGATTTATAAGAAGCCAAACAGGTCAATGACATACACACATAATGTATTTGATGTCTGCTTGAGTTCAAGCATGCAGGAAGTCCATGATTAGATAGGTCAACAAAAAAATATGATGGAGAATTCAAAACTTGTCAAGCTCAGTTCAAAGTGTGGGTCTAAGATTTCGTCGAGCTCAGCTCGCAGTTCGTCGAGCTCAGCTCACAGATCGTCGAGCTCAGCTCACCATTCCATGAGCAAATCTCAGGAGCTTAGGATTCAAATTTCGTCGAGCTCAGCTCACAGTTCGTCGAGCTCAGCTCATAGTTCGTCGAGCTCAGCTCACAGATTGTCGAGCTCAGCTCACCGTTCGTTGACCTAAATCCAGAAGCTTGGGATCCAGAATTGATCAAGCTCAACCCATCGATCGTCGAACACAGCTCAACTTTCATCGAACAAAAGCAAGAAAAATTAACTAAGGTAAAAGCGGTGAGACATTTAAGACAGCTGAGAAGTATGTCTCAGCATAACCGCTGAGATAAAGCAAGCTGGAATTTCTCCAAGTCCAGAAGCATTGAGTGAAGTAGGTTCACTCAGCGTTTCTAAAGAAGAAGGAAGTGCTGAGATAAAAGACAGTCTCAGCTGTGAAGCAGACATTGCTGTGACCACTGAGAAGAAAAACGCTGATACAAGAGTCAGTCTCAGCTGAGAAGAAGAAAACGTTGAGACCGCTGAGAAGAAAACGCTAAGACATAAGCTTGTCTCAACTATTAAGAAGAAACCACTGAGACAACTGAAAAAGAACCGATGAGACGAAGCCAGTGAAAATTCACAAGTCCATAAGAACTGAGAGCCAAGACAGATGACGTTAAGTGACTTAACATCACTCAACGCTTATTAAAGATCTTGAATTTTTCTAAGTCCAAAATATGATGACTGTTGTTGACGTCATCAAAAGTCAACAAGTCAAAGTAGTTCAAGTCATTGCGGGAAAGTTACAGCAGCACCAAGATGACCACTGCTGACATCACCAAGAAGTCAACAGAGTCAAATTACATGAAGCCGTTGCGGGAAAGCTGCAGTAGCGCCAAAAGCTACCTTTTGTCCTTTTCTGAGGGAGGTGGTGCTCACCATCCTTGGGTGGGCCTACACTCAAATTGTGCCATTGATTCAAATCAATAGATATAAAAATGAGAAAGAAAAAGGCATTTGGGTTACAGAGAACAAACGCAGAACATAAAAAGAAAACCAGAGGCGGCTGGACTTCATCTTCTCCAATAAGCTTGAAAGTAAAAGTCTAGCAGAGTTAGCCAGAAGACAAAGAAAGAAAGCTGAAGCTCTTCAAGTTCAGCAAGATAGTTCTCTCCAGAATAAGGTAGCTGATTCATCTATTCAGTAAGAAGTTAGCTGTGTGAAGGGTTGTTAGCCTTCAATAGTAGATAGATGTTCACCAATACATCAAATGAGTTAGCTGTAGAAGAAGACTCATTCCTTCTACAACAAGTGGGATGGACTGATATCTTCTCAGTCCAGCAAGGTAGACTCAGAGACTTATCTCTGAGTCAGTTGTCTTAATTTTATTTCATCTTGTATAAACTACTGTAGGATTCAGTTTACCTGAATCTGAGTTATAGGACTTTTGGCCGGAGCTGTAGGTGACTAACTAGTCACTGAGGTAGGTGACCTGCTAGGGTACTGAGGTAGGATCCAAGTGTGGATCTGAGAGTAGGGATGTCCTCCCAGCCTGAGTAGTAGGCCTTAGAAATAAGGTTGAGGTAGGTGACTGGTGAGTCACTGAACTGTAGGTGACATGTGTATCACTGAGTTGTAAGCCTCGGAGGAGGCTGAGCTGTAGGTGCCTGGAAGGACACTGAGGTAGGTACCTAAAAGGGTACTGAGTTATAGGAGTACTGTTGCAGCACTCTGAGAGTAGGGATGTGTTTCTGAAGTTGTAGGGCTTTGAAGCCTGAGCGGTAGGCCTTAGAAATATGGATGAGGTAGGTGATCAGTGGACCACTGAGCTGTAGGAGCTCTGCAGGGCTCTGAGGTAGGAACCCTTGTGGTTCTGAGTTTGAATTCTGAAAAGAATCTGTGTGTAAGGCTGAGGGCCTGAGGTGTATGCTCAGAGGCGCATATTGGTGGAGTTTGTGCCTATTCCAACAAATCAGTTGGATAGGTGGGATGGAAAGTGGATGTACCCAATTGGGGAACCACTATAAACACTTGTGTTCTTGACTGTGTAGTTTGTTTTGTTTCATATTGCAGGAGCTAAGGACAAGCTCTAGTTCACACAAGAAGAAAATAACATAAAGATTAATATAATTTCAAAGACCTATTCACCCCCCCTCTAGGTGACTAGTTAACCTTAAGTAAATAACTTTCAGTGGCAGCGGTCTAGATAAAGCTGCAGTAGCGGTCGGATGATTTACCACATCTACAGTCTGTTGGCAACCCGCACTTACGGTTTGATGGCTTACAACAGTTGCGGTTTGATGGATAGCCGCAACTGTGGTCTGGTGGCAACCCGCAGTTGCGGTATGACTGCCTATTCCAGCGGTCTTCCCTAGCTGTGTGGCGGCTTTCCTTAGTTGCCTCTAGGTGTACAGATATTTGTTGTATAGTGAGCGGTTTGACCATGTCAAACTATATAAGCCGCTCGTCTTATTTTTTAGTCTCACATTGATTGTTGTATTATCTCTCATCTTCACTGTTTTCTATAAATAAGGGGGCATACCTATGTAATAATTATATTTTTGAAGCAATAAAATTTTTGGTTTAGTTACCTCTTAGCCATTTTCTCGCTTTTTTTCACAGTGATTTTTTTATGGTACCACTGTTATGTGTGATTTTATTTTTAGGGTGTGTGTACATGTTTGTGTGTGTTTGATTTGTGTTTGTGTATGTGTGTTTGATTTGTGTGTGTGTATGTGTGTATGTGTGTATGTGTGTTTGTGTGTGTGTATGTTTGTGTGTGTTTGATTTTTGTGTGTGTGTGTGTGTGTGTGTGTGTGTGTGTGTGTGTGTGTGTATATGATTGTGTATGTGTGTTTGTGTGTGTATGTGTGTATGTTTGTGTGTGTGTTTAGGGTGTTTGTTTGTGTGTGTGTGATTGTGTTTGTGTGTGTGTTTAGGTTGTGTATGTATGATTTTGTTTGTGTATGTGATTTGTGTTTGAGTATGTTTGTGTGTGAGAAATTCCATTTATGTGTGTGTATGTTTGTGTGTGTTTGATTTGGGTTTCTGTGTGTGTGTTTGATTTGGATTTCTGTGTGTGTGTTTGATTTGTGTTTGTGTGTGTTTGTGTGTGTATGTGTATGTGTGTTTGTGTGTGTATGTGTGTTTAGGGTGTTTGTGTATGTGTGTGTGTGTTTATGATTTGTTTGTGTGTGTGTGTTTAGGGTGCGTATGTATGATTGTGTTTTTGTATGTTTGTGTTTGTGATTTGTGTTTGTGATTTGTGTTTGAGTATGTTTGTGTGTGTGAGAAATTCCGTTTATGTGTGTGTGTATGATTGTGTGTGTATGATTGTGTTTGTGTGTCTCAGACATAATGTATTTGTGTATCTCAGACATAATGTGTGTGTGTGTGTGTGTTAATGTTTGTTTGTGTTTAGGGTGTACGTTTATGCATTAATTTTATTTTTTTCTCATAGATGAGTAAATCAAAGGAAGGTGGAAAAGGGGCTCTTGAAACCTTTTCCGGAAATGAGATCACTTGCCGAACTTTGCTCGGGGAAATCGGCCAATTGAGGGACGACGTGAAATATTTAATAATGAACACTCATCGCTACGTAGTGTGATCGAAAGGAGCTTTGGTGTATTTAAGAAAAAGTGACCCATACTTGGCAAAATGCCTCATTTTGAATTCTCGAATCAGTGTGTTGTTGTGGTCGTTACGATGTCGCTCCACAACTTTATTAGAAGACATCCATCGAGGGCTGACCCCGAGTTTGATGTATGTGACGGAAACAAAATGTTTTTTCATCCAGAGACATATGATTTGCGACCAAACAATCGTGCAAGAACTATCGATTCAAATCCGAACATTGCACCAAGCTCATTTGAGGGAACGAGAGCTGTAGAATGACCAATATGAGGGACTACATTGCAGATCAACTCACGGAGCATCACAGGTATACACCATTATGACGTTTACATTTATAAACGTATATAAAAAAATCAGTAATTATATTTATTCTTGATGTGCAGTTAACGATCGATGTTCGAGAGATACATTTCATCAGCATGACAGAACACGTTTATGATTTTCATGACTGAAATAATCTGTGTCAAACAGATTAAACAGCTTCTCCGTTTGAAACAGCTCTGCAAAAGCTGTTCATCCAAACAGTTACACAGATTTTGGCACCACTCTGCAAAACAGCTAATTATTCCACCACTGTTTTTCATCACTGCTTCTGCAGTCGCTGCAGCTGAGCCAAACAGAGCCTTAATATCATCATTGCTCCAACACGGACCAAATAATAGCATGCAATAGTCTGTATTCTATACATTAATATATATAAAATATTTTGGTATATATATATATATGAATGTATCTTAGAGCTGTGCGCGAGCAGATCCGATAGTATAATCTTCCGATAGTATAATCTCTCAGATTAACAATACAGATTTGTTTGAACCGTACTACGATCATTTTTTCAATATGGCTTATTCGAGAAATACCGTCATATTTATGAGCCGAAATAAAGCATTGACCGAAGTTAATATTGTCAAAAATAATAAATATATAATATCTTATATGTAGGTATGGTTGTATTAAAATAATAATAAATAGAGGCGTTTCAGCAGCTTTGGCGGATGGCGGCAAATGGCGTGATTTATTGCGGCCACGTGGAGTCCTCCTATTAGTCAGTCATGCCTATACATAGGCGTCATATTGCAAAAACAAAGACGGCGGAAGAAAAGTAAGGTTTGGTGAATAGGATTTGCGGGACCCACTCGTTAGTTCGGCTGCTCTCACTTACCTGTCGGAGATGCAATCATAGCCGCGAAATAGATCCCCTCTATTTTGCGTGAAATGGAGAGGATCCCGATCCTGATGAATTGGATTTGCGGTCTCCTAATTTCTAACCGCGAGTGCAGCAGCGCGTGAGAGAAATTGCGGAAGGCATCAGGCGGAAGCTTGGAGAAGTGGCAAATTCTGTGCGGCAAGTTTCCTGCAAATAAGAAAAGTGGATAGCAGCTCCGGTTGGTGAATAGAAAGCTGCATGCAAAGTTGGCGGACTGCAACTTTTAAGCTGCGAACAGTTTTGTGCGGATAGTAGCTCCAGCGTTCCTTGCGGATAACAGTTCTAGCGGACAGTCTTTGAGTTGCGGACTGCAATTTTGTGTGACTTATAGAAAAATGAGAGCATAAAGCATATAAAAAAAGCAGAGAACAACAAATAAAGGGAATTGATATTCGCAGATCATATTTTGCTATTTGTACCCACCGATATTTGTACATCACAGAATTATAATTGTACCCACAATAGATATTCATACCCCACAAAAAATGAAAATTTTAAAAATAATGTTATATAGAATAAGTTCTTAACAAAGTAGCTAGTCAAATCTAGGATTTTCTCTTTGTCAAATACATCTTACCAACCAATATATTTTTGTCAAACAGTTCAGTCCACAAAATATTAAAGTACAATAACATCGAGGCATCCCAAAAATATTTGTCAAATGCATCTAAGATATTTGTGAGCTTCATTATCCCTTGATTTTGCTGCATTCCAAAAACCATTAAAAACAATAATTAGTACACACGAACAATAATAACTTTAAAAAAATTAGTACTAATAACATTATCCGTACCTTCTTTTTAAATCATGACGATCACCCAAAGTTTTCAAATTTTTCTTCAAAAAGATCATCAAAATGCCTCCAAAATAGTACTATGAAATAAAAAATCGTGATTACTTATGATAAAAATGTGTAATAAACATTGAATAATATTATTTAAATATGCATACCTTATGATTAAACAAGTCGTGTAATATATGGTATATTCCATTCATCCGCTTGTTGTTCATTGGGGATCCACCGGAGAGAATGCGGTATCAATAACAAGAATCTTAAAACTATATTAAAAAAATTTTTATAGAGATTTCAGAAACCTAGGTTATATATTAGAGAGAAAAAAATGAGACTAGATGTGCGAAAACTCACCGGAGGGCGGCAAGAGGGAGCTCGCCGCCGTTAGAGAGGACACCGGCCAGGGAGGAACAATCAAGGGCGGCGGAAGGAAGGGCACAGCCTGTGTCAAGGATTTCAAGTTATTAGGTTTTTTACACCAAAAATAAGGTGGAGAGATGAGAAAAACTCACCGGAGGCGGCAATAGGTAGGTCACCACCGGCAGAGAGCCGTTCGGCCGGGGAGGAGGGGGCTCAGGCGAGGCATGACGGGAGGCGGAAGAGACAGGCATTGCGTTCCGTCGGAAGCACGATGAGGGAGTCGGGTTTCTCCCAGGCGGAGGCGGAAGATTTGGGGGGTATGAATAGGGTTTTAATTTGGAGGAAAGGATTTTAAATATTAAAGAGAATTGGGGTACAAATAGCCAAATATGGCCTGCGAATATCAATATGCAGGTGAGAGTTGACGGGTTCAGCACACAGGGAGAATTAAAGATTGGCCCCTTCGATTTCATTGCAGCTTTTAATGGGAGGTGGCTCAATCAACATATTTTCAATACCGTCTCTTAAACTGCGCCCGTCTCTAACTTATAGGGCTTCCTTGAGAGCAAGAAAGCACTGTCATCCCAGAGATTTGGTTAGAATATGAGCGGCTGAGCTTCGGTGGGGCAGCAACGAACTTCGATTTCTTTGATTTCCACCATTTCTCGCACAAAATGGTATTTTAGAGCGATGGGCTTTGATTATGAAACATTCTTGAAGAGAGCGATGGTTGATTGGTTCTTATAGTAGATAGGATTGTTGGAACTTCTTCTTCCAGTTCACTTCTAAGTTGCTTGAGCCAAGTAGCTTCGCAGGAAGCAACACACAGAGCCATATATTCGGCTTCCGTTGAGGAGAGGGCTACAATTCTTTGTTTTTGGAGGACCGAGAGATAGGTTTTGTCTAGGAGCAGAAGATATATCCGCCGGTGCTTCGTTTGTCATCAATAGAGCCACCCCAGTCTTAGTTGCTGAAGCCAGATATTGGGTGAATATCTTCTCTTTGGTACAAGATCCTGTAGCTTTTGGTTCCCTGAATATAACAGAGAATTCTTTTGGCGGCTAGAAAATGACTTTGCTTGGGTTTACTAACAAAACGAGCAATGATTCCAACAACAAACTCAATGTCCGGGGGAGTGTTGGTGAGGTATAGGAGAGACCCAACAAGACTTCGATATTCTTCAACATCAGTGTCGCAGTATTCTTTGTTTTTTCTTAATTTATTTCCGACAATCATGGGGGTTAAAGAGGGGTTACATCTATCCATATTGAATTTCTTAAGTAGGTCGGTAACGTACCATTCCTGGGAGATGAAAATCTACCTAGGGCTATGCTTGATTTGCAGACCCATTAAAAACTTTAGACTATCAAGATCAGTCATTTGATATTGGTGTTTCATGCTATTTTTGAAATATTCAATCATTTGTGTGTTATTTCTGTTAGGAATAGTGTCCTTCAATGTTCCCTAGGATTTGAACAGCCATCACAAATCAGGCTAAAGGACACAGTGTATTTGATGCTTGGTCTAGTCTTTGTTTGCAGGACAGTCCTTGATTGGACAAGGGTACCCAAAAGAGTAAGTTGGCAAGTTAGAGTTTTGTCTAAGGCAAAAGCGTCGAGAACAAGAGGTTGTCTCAGCACAACCGCTGAGACAAGAGTTAGTCTCAGCACAACCGCTGAGACAAGAGTTAGTCTCAGCACAACCGCTGAGACAAGCGTTTCTCAGTTGAGAAGAAGAAAGCGCCAAGATAGCCGTGAAGAAGAACCGCTGAGACAAGAAAGCGCTGATACTATTAAGCAGAAGAACCGCTGAGACAAAGTCAGCAGAATTTCACTCAATGCTTCTAATGAAGGACCAAGTCTATGCGCGCTGAGTGATTCAACATCACTCAATGCTTGATTGTTTCTGGAATTTTTCTAAGTCCATAAAGGGGCGATGTCAGCTGATGTCACCAGAAGTCAACAAGTCAAAGCATTTCAAAGCCGTTGCGGGAAATCTATAGTTGTGCCAGAAGCTACTGTTTGTCCTCTTTTGAGGGAGGTGGCGTTCATCCTCTATGGCTGGGCCCACAGTACTATTAAGAGTCGTTGAATCTCAAGGTCATATAAAAGGAAATGTTTAACTTGAAAACATTAACTTTTCTAGGGTTGCAAAAAGAGGCGGCTGGACATCATCGTCTTCTCCGACGAGCTTGAAAAAGCAGTCCAACAGAGAAAGCCAGAGGGCAGATAAGGATAGCTGAAGCTTCTTCCACTTCAGCAAGATAGTTCTTGGCAGAACAAGATAGCTGATTTTTCTGATTCAACAATAGTGAAGATAGCTGTTGAAGAGGACACATTCTTTCAACAGCAGGTAGCTGAGTAAATCTGATCAGCAAAAGTGTTAGCTGCTGAAGAGGATTCTTTTCTTCAACATCAAGTGGCTTGGACAGAAATCTGCTCATTACAGCAAGGTGACTCATAAATTAATCTCTGCGTCAGTTATTTAATCATTTCATTTAAATTACCATGTAGGATTCAATGTTTACTGAATCTGAGTGTAGGACTAAGTAATTAGGCTGAGTGCTAGATCTTTTTAGATCTTGTTAAAGTTGGAGACCGGGCGGTCTGTCTTGGCGGGTTGGAGACCGCGCGGTCTGGCGGCTTGACTCTTCGGCTTGTTAACCGGGCGGTCTAGCGATCTTCATCGGCGACCTATCTGCTTCTCTTATGGTAAGCCGTGCGGTTAGCCCTTCTGTCTAACCGCGCGGCTTGTGCGGTTTTACCTTGTACAGTCCGCTTAACTTGTATTTTTTTAGTCCCACATCTCTTATTTGTATTCTCTCTTCTCTCCTCCATTCTATATAAGGGAGGACATACCTTTGTAATAGATATCATTTTTGGATAATAAAATTTCAATTATTCAAAAGTTATTCTGCTTGTTCTCTCTTTTTACTGCCTTCTAACATGGTATCAGAGGACTCGATCTACTCCTCCTGATTCTGTGTCTTGCTGTCTGCCCGGCTTGTTGTGCCGGTTTGCTTTTTATTCGCGCGGCCTATTCTCTAGCCGTTCGCCTTCTTCTGCTCGCCCGGCCTGTTCTCTAGTCGGTCACCTTCTTCTGCTCGCCCGGCCTGTTCTCTAGCCGGTCGCCCTCTTCTGTTCGCACGGCCTGTCCTCTAGCCGTTCGCCCTCTTCCCCTCTGCTTGTGTCTGCAGCTAGGTCGTGGCCTTTCTGGCCGCTGGATTTAGTCCCTTGAGACCGCTGCCGCCCTTCTTTCTTTGCGCGGATTGTTACCTACCCGCCGCCTCCTATCGCAGCGACCTGTTTTTGTCCCTGCTCCTGTTCGTGCGACTTGTCCTCTAGCCGCTCGACTTCTTCCCCTCTGCTTGCGCCTGCGGTTTGGTCGTGGCTTTTCTGGCCGCTGGTTTCTACCCTCGAGACCGCTGCAGCTTTTCTTCCTATCCGTGCGGGTTGTATCCTAACCGCCCGGCTTCCCTTGTTTCCAGCTGCTATGGCTTTTTCTGATGCCTCTACTGCCACCACCCCTGTTGCCAATCCGGCTCCTCCTCTTCCCCCTACTCCTTCCGGGAACCTTGGGACCGTTTCCAAACTTGTTGGCTCCAACTACCCGGATTGGAGCGTCTCTTTCACCTTTCTTCTTCGCTCACAACGCAAACGCCACCACCTCGTTGATGACCCACCTCCTATCACTTCACCTCTCTTTGATGACTGGGATGCCAGTGACGCGCTTGTGCGTACTTGGCTTGCGAACAGTCTTTCTGATGAGTGCCTTCCCGTCATACGTCATGATGAGACGGTCAAGGCCGCTTGGCTTCATCTTGCCGCTTTGTACTCCAAAGGGGCTCAGACTTCCCGCATCTATACGTTGTATGCGGACCTCTTTGCCCGTCCCACCTTGTCTCCTGCTGCTGCCTACCAACAGGTCCAGGCTCTTGGGGCTGAGATTCTTCAGAATCGTCCCTTTTCTGCGGATTTGGCTCAACAACACACGCACTTCCAGGAGCTTCTGGTCGTGTGTTATCTGCTCCGGCTTCCCGATACTTATGACATGATCCGCCAGCAAATTTTGGGTGAGGCTGAATCTCCCACTTTGGATGCCACCGCTGCTCGCATCGCTGCTGTTACCTCTCTCCTTCAGCGCCCGCTATTGCCCGCTCCTTCTCCCCCACCGGACCACTATTCTCATCACGCTCAGCGCAGTGGCTCTAGTAGTCGCGGTCATCAGACCGGCGGCTGTACTTCTTCCCGCTACATCTGTTCTCATTGTGGCCGCACCGGCCATACTGTCGAACGCTGCTGGACAAAGCATCCTCATCTTCGCCCCTCCGGTGACTCTTCCAAGCCATCTGCCTCTGTTGTGACTTCTTCAGGTAGTGCCCACGTGGTGACTCAAGGTAAATGGCTTATCGACTCTGGTGCCACTAATCACATGACGGGCAACCCTCAGTGCTTCTCCTTGCTCGAACATCATGATCGGTTGCCCCCGGTCCTAGTTGCGGATGGTTCTCCCTCCCCGGTTCATGGGATGGGTGTGGTTCATGTTACTCCCTCACTAAGCCTAGCGGACACTCTCTATGTGCCCAAGTTTCCGTGCAATCTGTTGTCTGTTACCTCTTTATGTAAACAGCTTCAGTGTTCTGTGACCTTTACGCCAACTTCTTGTTCTTTTCAGGATCCGAGCTCCCACCGGACGATTGCTACTGGGACTGAGAGCGGCGGCCTCTACTTCCTCGACAATGTTTCCGCCTTATCTGCCTTCTCCTCTTCCTGTACGGATCTTCTGCAGTGGCATCTCCGTCTCGGTCATCCTCCTCCCCGTATACTACATCAGCTTCTGCCGCACCTCCTTCCATCCAGTGCTCCTCTCCAATGCGACGCCTGTCAACTCGGCAAGCATCACCGTTCCTCCTTCCCGCCGAAGCTCGGACGGGGCTCTACTCGTCCTTTTGATCTTGTCCACTCTGATATCTGGGGACCTGCTCCTACCCTCACCATTGGTCGGGGTAGTTCTTATTTTGTAATCTTTATAGATGATTTTTCTCGTTGTACTTGGGTGTATCTCCTCCGAGATCGCTCTGAACTTTTAGATGTATGGATATCCTTTTATCAGTTGATTAAAAATCAGTTCAATCTTTGTATTAAAACTCTTCGTTCTGATAATGCTAAGGAATATCTAAGTCATGCTTTTACTTCTTTTTGTGTGCAACATGGCATTATTCATCAGACTAGCAGTGTTTACACCTCCCAACAAAATGGGGTGGCGGAACGCAAAAACCGTCACCTCCTCGATGTGGCCCGCACTTTAATGACCCAGATGCATGTCCCTCGCTCGTATTGGGGCTATGCCGTTCTCCTTGCCTGCTACCTCATCAATCGTCTTCCATCCACCCTTCTCCGCGGGAAAACACCCTTCTCCATTCTCTATCCGGACAAGGAGCCCTTTCCTCTCCCTCTCCGCATCTTTGGCTGCACTGCCTTTGTCCATACGCCATCTGCCACCCGTGACAAGCTTTCCCCCCGCTCCACCAAATGTGTCTTTCTGGGGTACTCCACCACTCAGAAAGGCTATTGTTGCTTTAACCCTGTTCTTCGTCAGCAGTTCGTCTCTGCTGACGTTACCTTCTTCGAGAATGCCTCCTACTTCTCGGCTCCCTCCTCCTCTCCTTCCCCACCTTCTGACTCTCCTACTATTCCCTTCGTTCCCTTATCTCCTACCGAGATACCCCCTCCTCCTCCCTCTCCGTCTCCTCCTCTTGCTCCTCCTCTCTCCCCCCCTTCTCCACCTCCATCTCCACCCTCTACGCCGCCGTCGCTCTCTTCTCCCGGGCCAGCTCTCTCTGCCACGGACGCTCCGGATCCCGAGGGGGCTGCCGACCTGGATCTCCCTGTGGCGCTTCGAAAAGGGGTGCGGACATGTACCCTTCACCCCCTGGCTGCTGTTGTTTCCTATGATCGTCTTACACCTTCTCGCAGGGCCTTTGCGCTGGCTATCTCTGCTACTGCCACGCCTCGTTCCTATCAGGAAGCCCTTGCGATTCCCCATTGGAAGCTGGCCATGGATGAGGAAATGGCGACCCTCACGGAGCGGGGTACATGGACTCTTGTTCCCCCTCCCTTTGGTACTGATGTTGTTGGATGTCGCTGGGTCTTTGTGGTCAAATTTGGCCCCGACGGCACTGTGGATCGCTATAAGGCTCGCCTGGTTGCTAAGGGCTTTACTCAGACTTATGGGGTTGATTACTTTGACACCTTCTCCCCCGTGGCTCGTCTCAGCACTATCCGGGTCCTTCTCTCTGTGGCCGTCAATCGAGATTGGCCGATCTCTCAGCTGGACGTCAAGAATGCCTTCCTTTATGGTGACCTTCACGAGGCCGTTTACATGGAGCAACCTCCTGGGTATGTTGCTCAGGGGGAGACACGGGTATGCCGGTTGCAGAAGGCAATTTATGGCCTCAAGCAGAGCCCTCGAGCTTGGTTTGACAAGTTCAGCGGCATTGTGGCGGCTGTTGGTTTTGTGCGAAGCTCTGCTGATCACTCTCTCTTTATTCGTAAAACTCCTTCTGGGCTGGTTGTTCTGGCTGTGTATGTCGATGATATTCTTCTCACCGGTGATGACCAGGAAGGGGTAGCCCTAACAAAGCGACATCTTCGCCAACATCTCATCACTAAAGATATGGGCTCTCCAAAGTACTTCCTGGGGATCGAAATCTCTCGGAAGCCCGACTCCTTAGTTCTCTCTCAGCGTAAGTATGCCCTTGATCTTCTAAAAGAGGCAGGATTGACTGGAGCAAAACCTGCCCGATGCCCCATGGCTACTGGGGAGGACAAAACCTGGACAGATGATTCGCCTCCTCTTTCAGATAGTTCGCGGTACAGGCATCTGGTTGGTAAGCTCATATACCTCACAGTGACCAGACCCGACATTTCCTATGCTGTAGGTAAGGTGAGTCAGTTCATGCAAGCGCCTAGGGAGTGTCATCTACAGTCCGCCTTGCGGATCTTGGAGTATGTCAAAGCAGCGCCTGGGAAAGGCCTACTTTTTCAGAAGAATGGTCATCTGAGGATTGAAGCCTACTCAGATGCAAGTTATGCTGATGACAAAGGGGATCGCAAGTCAACCTCAGGATTTTGCACATTTGTTGGGGGAAATCTGGTGAGCTGGAAGAGCAAGAAGCAGTCTGTTGTCTCCAGGTCCAGTGCAGAAGCTGAGTATCGCAGTATGGCGTCAACCACTTGTGAATTAAAATGGCTGCGGGCTCTCATGCTAGACTTAGGAGAGGTGTACAACCATCCTCTACCTATGTTCTGTGATAACAAGGCCGCCATATACATCTCCAAAAATCCGGTATTCCATGAAAGAACCAAGCACATTGAGGTCGACTGCCATTTCATTCGTGAAGAGATTTTAAAAGAACAGATTTGCACTCCTTTTGTCACGTCTGATAAAGAGCTGGCTGACATCTTCACCAAGCCAGTTTCCGCCTCGTTTCTGCATGTTTGCGACAAGCTGGGCATGGTTGATATATATGCTCCAGCTTGAGGGGGAGTGTTAAAGTTGGAGACCGGGCGGTCTGTCTTGGCGGGTTGGAGACCGCGCGGTCTGGCGGCTTGACTCTTCGGCTTGTTAACCGGGCGGTCTAGCGATCTTCATCGGCGACCTATCTGCTTCTCTTATGGTAAGCCGTGCGGTTAGCCCTTCTGTCTAACCGCGCGGCTTGTGCGGTTTTACCTTGTACAGTCCGCTTAACTTGTATTTTTTTAGTCCCACATCTCTTATTTGTATTCTCTCTTCTCTCCTCCATTCTATATAAGGGAGGACATACCTTTGTAATAGATATCATTTTTGGATAATAAAATTTCAATTATTCAAAAGTTATTCTGCTTGTTCTCTCTTTTTACTGCCTTCTAACAGATCTGAGCAATAGGAACACTTGGTATTCTGAGGTAGGTGATTGGTGAATCACTGAGCTGTAGGATACAAGTGTGAATCTGAGAGTATGGCTATTCTCCCAACCTGAGTAGTAGGGCTTTATTCCTGAGGTAGGTGACTGTAAAGTCACTGAGTTATAGGTGACAGGATTGTCACTGAGCTGTAGGTCTTGGAGGAGACTGAGTGTAGGGCCTTCGTGCCTGAGGTAGGTGATTAATTAATCACTGAGTTGTAGGAGTCTAGAAGGGCACTGAGGTAGGTACCTGCTGGGTACTGAGCTGTATGAGTGATGCAGCACTCTGAGAGTAGTGCTGTGTGCCTGAAACTATAGGGTTGAGAAGCCTGAGCTGTAGGCATTTGCGTAAGGCTGAGGTAGGTGGCTTGAGAGCCACTAAGTGTAGGAGCACTGTAGAGCTCTGAGGTAGGGACCTGTTAGTTCTGAGGTTGGTGTCCTAAAAAGGAGACTGAGTGTCGGAACTTGCTGAAGTTCTGAGTGTAAGGATGAGGGCCTAAGGTGTAAGCTCTGAGGAGCATATTTGGAGGAGTTTGGCCTTGTCTAACAAGAGTTAGAAAGGTGGGAGGGACAGTGGATGTACCCATAATTTGGGAACCACTATAAATCTTTGTGTACTTGTTTGTGTGTTTGTTTTTCTTTTATTAATTGCAGGTGTTAAGGACAAGCTCTAGATAACTCCAAGCTGAAAGCTAAAAGAAAGCAACAAGATAGTAAAAAGACTCAAAAATATTTAAAGACCTATTCACCTCCCCTCTAGGTGACCAGCTAAATAAGAACTTTCAAGTGGTATCAGATGGAGGTTACTCAAAAAGGACCTAACAGTCTGAGTAAGCCTCTAAGTTTAGCTAGAAGTTATTACATATGGGTTCAGGTATGAACTACAAGGAGCTGGGGGCCATGAAGCTTCCAATCTGCAGGAAGGAAGGATTTGGCCTATGGAAGTAAATGGTCAGATTGTTCATGGAAGCATTTGACCCTAGTATCTATATAACAGTACATGAAGGTCCTTTTGTCCTCACAATGGCCTCCAACATAGATCCAACTCTAAAAGTGCCCAAGGCATATACTGAGATGGACAGAGATGAGGTAGTGTTGTATACCATGGACAAGCGAGCATAGAATATAATAACTAGTGTCATTGATGACCCAACCTTCCAAAACCTAGTGCACTGCAAGACCTCCAAGAAAATCTGGGACACTCTTGTGGTCTATATGGAGGGTTCTGAGGAAGTTAAAGATGACAGGAGGTTTTGCTCAACTAAGAGTATGAGGCCTTCAGGCAAAGCAAGTCTGAGAAAGTGGCTGACTGTTTTGAGAGGTTCTTTGGACAGTTAATGAACTAAGAACCTATGGTAGGGTCTTCAACAATTATGAGCTGAATGACAAGTTCCTTAGATCTCTCACTAAAGACTGGGAGACCAAGATTTGTGCCATTAGGAAAATGGATAATCTGGCTGACACTCCTCCACCAACTCTGTTTGGGAAGCTACTATCCTATGAGATGCAGCTGGCTGCTAGACAGGAGGAGTAAAAGTGCACCCAATCCAAGACCAAGGATAAGTCAGTGGCCCTCAAGGCAGAAGCCCCAAGAAGGAGCAGAAGAAAGACTCCCTCTCCACCAAGAAGGGAAGCTGAGTCCAGCTCAGAAAAGTCTGGGTCAAGTACCTCAAACAACCACATGTCTGACGAAGATTTTGCTGCCTTCTCCATGCAATTTTAGAAGTTCATGAAGAAGAAACACTGGAAGAGCAGACCATCTTCATCCTCTCATCACAGGAAGTCATCCAAGGAAGAAAGGTATGACCCTAAAAATAGTAAATAGACTTTATCTAAAGTTATCTGTTATTTTTGCAGCAAGGCTGGGTGTAAGACACCCCCCAACCTTTGCCCCGGGTCAGGCCGGAGGGGATCTTACTGCGCAAGACGTCCACCCAGTGCTCCTTTAGGGGTAACAACCCCACTCTGCTAAGCACTAGTTGGTCGGCTTGCTCGGTTTGAATCACAACATTCACATCACATCACAGAGTATTGTGGAATCATTAACAGTAAACCACATCAAATATATATAACATTATATATTTAAAAAAACTTCAAAAGGTCATAACCACAATTTATACATAGAGCATGTTGGCTATACAGTACTATAACTAATAACTCCTCTCTCACATAGCTCTGCTTGCTAGTATTCACGTCTTGAAACTCTAGAAACGATGGGGGTGTATCTACTCGAGTAGTCTTATCAGCTGGTGTACCATCATGCAGCAACTGGTCTCTATGGTGTACCATCTCCTGTGAATGGTTATTTAAATGACCGTTACTCACAGAGCTAAGTGGAAATAAATCTCCTCCCCGGATCCATATCCTGGGGACGAGCTTACGCACTCAACAAAAGTAGATAGCCGAAGCATGTGAGAGTTAGTATAACATTTCATGAATAAACTAGAAGCAACCAAAAAGAGGCGCATTATGATATAACTAGACTAGCAGCAGTAATATACGTCAGTTATAATTTAGGCTCTACTAGCACAGCAGTATAGTAGATATTCATAACCCGTACAAACAACACATACATTCATAGCTGATTACACATCACAGGCATTCACAGCCGATTACACATCGCAGACATTCACACCCGCACACATACCACATGCATTCACAGCCGCGCACACACCCCAGGCATTCACAGCCGCGCACACACAATCACAGGCATTCAAATCCATACATAACACATCGCAGGCATTCACAACCATGCATCACACATTGTAGGCATTCACAGCCGCACATAGCACAATCCTATATCGACATAGTATGGACCGCTTCTGTTCCAGCAGGGTAGCGAGCCCTGCGGGCCTCACCGATGTGGCCGTCGGTGACAGTGGCCAGTGCTGCCACTTCTGGGGGTGGTCGTATCGTACAACCCAGGACCTAACGTACATCCCCGTGTACTCTTGGATGTGAGCGACATCCAGCAATTCAGTATTTTTGCCGAACAGTGGAGGAAAACTCAACAAGGAAAGATAACGGTCGGTCACCCGTGGTACCCATCTCCCCTGTCACCTTGAGTCGTCGACCTTCCCGCACCGGTACGAATGGTCTGCGGAAGGGACTAACCGCCATAATTTATCGCAAGTAATTCACAGGCAATCAATCAAACAATCATGCTAATACGCACCGGGTGTAACTCCCTGAAACTCAAAAGAGAGACGGGTAGCATTTCAGGTCAAGTTTGGAACTTGTCAGGGGTCACACGGCCTGGGACACGGGCATGTCATGCTCGGGTCGACGATCTGGCCGAGAGGTCGACGAATTTTGGAGTCTACAATCGTCGAGCAGCGAACATAGCTTGGGATATGGGTGTGTCATAGGCCGTGTCCTTCACGAGATGAAGTCGGGCTGTGTTATTGGAGACACACTGTTTTGGAGCACGGGCCGTGTCAGGTAGACATGGGCGTGTCAAATCCGACACGGACGTGTCGCGGACCCGTGTCCTTTGCGGGACATTCTTGGACCTGTGTCGATGGAAGGACACACCCGGGAACACGGGCGTGTACTGTATGACAATTGCATGTTAGGTCAAACACGGGCGTGGCGGGTGCCCGTGTTCTTTTCCGGACACATCGGTTTCGAAGACGAATGGGGAACACGGCACTGGACACGGGCGTGTCACAAACCGTGTTCGGCCCAGATTTTGGATTTCAACGGCGAATCGTGGCTGTTCGTTTCCTTATTTTGGGATCCGAGGGCTGGGGGTTGTTCCTGCTGGGATATACCCGAGAATAGGGTTTCAAAGCCCTCATTTCTCTTACTCAATCTCTTTCTAAAGATCTAGAGAGAGGGGAGAGCAAGGAAGAAGAAGGAGGCTAGATCCGGTCACCGACGGAGCTTTGAAGCTCCAAATCGCGAGCCGACTTCGGATCTACAGAGGCAAGGAGATTACGGTACTTTTCATCAGCATAGATTTCCATGATGCCAAGGAAAGATGCTAGGGTAACGATTCTCATCCTACGACATGTGAAGTCCTCTTTTTCTTTGCATAGGAAGCCCATGAAAGTGCAACTAGATCTGATATACTCTAGAGGGGGGTGAATAGAGTATATGATGCTTTAAAAGTTTTTGCAATAATTGTTGTAATATGTGTGAGCAGGGAAGCAAAAATAAATCTAATCACAACACTAAGTTAACCAAAAACTAAGCACAGAAAAATCAAGGCCAGAAACAAAAATGAAAGCAAGCAAAAATAGAAGACACAAGGAAATATAGTGGTTCCCCAAACTTGGGTACATCCACTCTTCTACCACCCTAGGTAGGAATCCACTACAGGATGAGTTGATCAGGTGTCCTGGGCACCAATGAGCTTTTGATAAGGTGCTCAAAAACCAAAGCAGAGTTTTTGATCAGGTGTCTTGCCACCAATGAGCTTTTGACAAGGTGCTGAAAAACCAAGTTCAAACTTTTGAAGGGAGTTTGAGAAACCTTTTACAGAGAGGGGGTGAGAGAGTGATGAAATTCTTCTCTTTCTCAAACAACTGAGAAGACTATGTGGATTGATGTCAAAGCTCCCCCTGAATCCTTGAGATCTTCAGGAAGAAAAGCTTTGCCGAGGGTGATAGGCCTTCAAAGGTTGAACTCCAGCAATAGATGATTTCAGCAATAGCTGAAATGTTGAGTGTCTGGAGTCTGAAATATGTTGGCCTTGAACACTTTGAAAACTACAGAGATCTGAAGATTTGAGAAAGCTTGATCTCCTTGGATGAGTGTTCTTCAGAATTCTTTGTGACAGAAGATTTTTGAATGTGTCTCTGTAATCTGTATTGTGTGTGCTCTTCTTGTTGTTCTTAGAGATTTAAAAAACATTCTCTCTTTTATTCTCTGGTCCAGAATAGAATATCATTCTCTGTCAAGTATAGCCGTTGGCCTGCATTAATTGTATCCTTAATTGCATAATCTCTTCTGGAGGAAAGTCCACAGAATTATTTCTTGAAAAATCCCTTGAAACTTGGTCCAGAAATAAATGAAAACGGCTAGGAAATCTCTGAATTAATTGCAGAATAACTCTTAACTGATTTGAATTTGAATTAAGAAATATCCTGGAAGTTGTCTGAAATCGTCGAACTGAGCTCTGCTATCGTCGAGCTGAGCTCAGCGATCTGGAAATATACAGCAGCAAAATATCGTCGATCTGAGCTCAAAGATCGTCGAACTGAGCTCAGAGATAAAGATCCAAAGCATAGTCAAAATCGTCGACCTGAGCTCACCGATCGTCGAATGGAGTTCGACGATATAATGAAGTTGAGCTCAGCGATCGTCGAATGGAGTTCGACGATCTTGTCGAAGCTGAGCTAGACGATCGTCGATCGGAGTTCGACGAATCGTCGTGCTGAGCTCGACGATATGGCTTAGTCTCCAGACTGAGAATCCTGGTCTTCAGGGCAGCTTCCAAACCTAGACTTCTAACCCTTAGACTCAATTCTAATTGACCTATTAAGCTATACAGGAGGTCAAGCAAAGGTTCCTAGAGACATAGTGATCCTGACCCAAATGAGTAATAGGGTATTCCAACAATCTCCCCCTATTTGGGTTAGGATTACTATTTACAGACTTTGAAAAAACTTAAATAACAACATACAATCAGTAAAATATAAAAACAACAGCTAGACATTGCAGAATAATCACAGAGATATATATGGCATCCAGATAATCAGAAATTGCAGAGATTGTCACCTTACAACATCATTTCTTCTCTTTGCCCTTAACCATTTTAATTTCTCTGTTAGGATTTAGGGCTTCCTTCTTAGATCTGGTGCCATCTGCTGCACCTAAGGATGTCTGCTGTTTAAGCCTGGGAACCACTGCTTCAGGGTGTAATTCCATGTATCTGCCAGCATCAAAGAATTTACTTGAACCATATCTCTCTAGTTCTTTTTGTCTCTGTTCAGACATTGTAGAAATGTTGGAAGAATCTAATCCTTGATCTCTGGCCTTTTTAATTTGGTCCAGTGCAGCTAATTCCTTTAACCTTGCAGTCCAAGCAGCTGGATTATTTTCAGGGTCCTCATAAGGTACAGGTGGCTCATACCTGTTGGAAGGATTGTCTTGAGAAGGCCTGACAGACACAGTCTCTTTCAGCTTGTAAGGGAAAGGACCAGAAGCTGTATCAGAAGAACCATGTCCTCCCCTAGAATATGGGTGCTGCCTGGAGTACCCTTTAGAATATACTTGAATATCTCTCTGATTGCCCCTATATCCTCCTCTCCTAGAATGAGATCCCCTGGATTGGCTTTCCCTATGGTAAGATCTGGCATGAGGTTGATAGGGAGCCTGACTTCTGGCTAGGGGTTGACTTGCAGAGCTTCCACCTGCACCTATATCAGGAGGAGGTGGTGGAGGAGGATGAGAGTGCTGGAATTGGGATGAACCCTTCTCATATTTTCTCTTTTTCTTCATGGCTTTCAGCTGGTTCTTGGAATACTGCATCCAGTGTTCAGTGATTGGGCAATCATGTAGAATATAATAAGGGATATCATTGTTATCTTTGACTTTAGCAGGAGGTACCCTCTTCATAGCCTTGCTCCTTGCCTTCCTTTTCCTGGCAATGGTAGCAGAAGAATCATCAGAGTCTGTTTTAAATTCATCAGATTCAGAACTCTGGTCATTATATAGAGCATCTATTTTCTTCATCAAGTCCTTTTTAAGCTGAGCAGAAGTAGATGAGGCAGAAGCTGAAACAGCAGCAGCAGTAGGTGTTGAGATGGTAACAGTAGGGACAGCAGCAGATGGAGAAGGTGCACCAACAGCAGCAGTAGCAGACACTGGAGAGGTGACAGCAGCAGTAACAGTCTCACTTACAGTAGTAGAAACAGCAACAGAAACTGGAGTGGTGATAGCAGCAACTACTTCACTGACAACAGCAGAAACAACAGGAACATCATCAAAGACTGCAGAAGGCTCAAATTCAGTGGCCTCTGTCATAAGAATGTCCTTGGAAGATGGTTCAGCAGAGACAGAAGGAACTTCAGCAGCAGTATGAATATCTTCAGCAACAGCAGTATCAACATTCTCAGAAGCAAAATCAGTCCTTTCTTCAGAAGAAGCAGCAGCAGCAATGACTGAATTTACAAAGGAGGAGATCATGCTAGGGTCACAGCAAGAAAAAAGCACAAGTGCCTTGGATAAATCTTCTGGAGGCTGGACAGCATGGACCTCTGGCAGATAGCTAAAGTAAGCAGAATCAAAAACAGATAGCAAAGACCTGAGGTCTATTGCAAGAACTGCAGTAGGAGGCATAGCAGCAGCAGCAAGAGAAGCAGAACTAACAGCAACAGCAGACAAAGGGCTTGCAGAAACAGCAGCAGCAGCAGCATCATGAAGATTCTCTTCATATGGCATCTCCCCCTGCCTAGATGCAGATACATCTGGATCAAGGCACACTGCTGTAGGTGCTGCCTGAGGGAAGAGGGAAGAGAGCCTGGCAGAAAGGGCTGCCATTGACAGGTGGAGTGGAGCCAAAGTGTTCTCCAGCAGCAGAGTTAGCCTGGGGGCAAGTAACTCATACAGCCTGTCAGCTAGGGCTGAGAGGTCTACTTGCTCAAGAGCTGGAGCAGAGGTAGAAGGTATGGAAGCAGCTGAGGTTTCTGGAAGTGGAGAGCTGGAGAATGGTGGAAGGGATGGCTCAGGTGTTGGTAGGGTGGATATGGAGGATAGGGGAATGAATATGGATGGTGTGAATGTTGGTTGGTCTATGATGTGGTGTAGGAGATCTTGGAATGAAGTGGAGGAGGTAGGTAAGTCAGGAGGAGAGGAAGGGGAATCATCCATAAAGGAATCATCCAGTAGGGTGAAGGATGGAATAGAGGGTGAAGAGGTCACATCTGGTGGAGGGTAAGAGAACAGTGGGTGGAATTGGTCTGCTGGTGGAGGTAGAATGGGTTCTGGGGATGGTGTTGATGTTGGAGATGGGCTGGAGATGGTGATGGTGGATGGAATGGATGGAATTGGAGGAGGAGGAGAGGCAGCAACAGCAGCCAGGTCTTCTGCAGGGGCAGAGACCTGTGGAGGAGTGACTCTTTGAGTCCTTATGCCTGAAGGAGCACTGAAGGAGGGCCTGCTAGGCTTGCTGATTTGCCTGTCCCACTTTCCAAAGAGGGCACAGGACAGTCTCTTGGAGGCATTGATATGAACTCCAGAGAAGACCAGCAAGGCAGGACACCTATGCTGCAGAAATACTCCAATAATTCTTCCAAAATTAACAAAACTTTTGTTTATTTTCTTTTTGATGAGGTCAAAGAAGACCTCTCCCCAATTCAGATTTTTTCTGTCCACAAGAGCTCCCATGAGGCAGAGCTGATATCTTGATATAGTATCATGGGCAGAGTGCTTTGCCAGTAGTACTTTCCCAACCACATCTGCCAGGAACCTATATTCAACAGACAGATTCCTCTTGAAGAGCTTGCTAGGGTTTCCCTCTGGATGACCCATTCTGGCAAGCAGGTCAGAAAACTCATCTCCAGATAATTCAGCAGAGACTTCTCCAATTCTCAATCCAAAAACTTCTGTTAAAATTGTGGGGGTCAAGGGTACCTGAGTTCCAGCTATTGACCCAACTATGGTGCTGTTATCTTGATTATGGGCAGTATAAACCCACTCCTTGATCTCATCAGAAGCCAGCTTGATCCTGGTGGTCATTATGGCAGTCAGATTCTGATCCTTGAACAAACCCAGTATATCTTGAAAAATCTGATCTGTCGTGCTGAAGGATTCTATATCAATATCAAACCCAGCATCAAACTTCATTGCAGCAAGAACAGCAACTGACACAGCCATTGGTACCTGCAAAAACTCAACAAACAAAACGACCAAGAGTAGAACTGTTTGGAGGGAAAGAAGATTCTTGCAGGGAAATCGAAAGCGCAAATGAGAACGACGGCGAAAAATGAGTTTTATATTAGGGTTCGACGCAGAAATGGAAAGATCGTTGAACTCAGTTCGACGATCGAGGCTTTTAAAGGAATCTGAAGAGACTTCAACATCGTCGATCTCCGTTCGACGATATTGGAGAGCGTCGAGCTCCGTTCGATGATCGTTCAGAGAACAAAATCGTCGAGCGGCGTTCGACGATCGTTGACCGGAAGAGATAGTTCATACTATCTGAGAGACGCTGAACTCAGTTCGACGATTTCGGAAATCGTCGATCTCCGTTCGACGATCTTGGGGCAAATCGTCGAGCGCAGTTCAGAGATCAGAAAAATTCTAGACACTAAGAAAAATCAGAATGTTTGTCTAGTCTTGGTCAATTTTTAAAGCTTTCAAAATCTTGGATATTATTTAAGACTTTCTCCATCTAACATTCCTAACTGATTTAGGAAGAAGGTGTGTTTCTTTTCATCCAAGGGCTTGGTGAAAATATCTCTCCTTTGTAAATCAGTTGGGATATAATGTAATTCAATTTTATTCTTTTCAACATTATCCCTTAAGAAATGATGCCTAATCTCTATGTGTTTTGTCCTACTATGGAGGACTGGATTTTGAGCTATGGAAATAGCACTTGTGTTATCACAAAAGATTTTAGACTTCTTTAAGTTGTAACCATAGTCTAGGAGTTAGTTTTGAATCCACAAGATTTGTGAACAACAACTGCCTGCAACCATATATTCAGCTTCAGCAGTTGAAGTTGACACAGATGTTTGTTTCTTACAAAACCAAGAGACAAGTCTGTCACCAAGGAACTGACAAGTTCCACTGGTGCTTTTCCTGTCAATTCTGCATCCAGCATAATCAGCATCAGAGAATCCAGTTAACTCAAATGCTGAATCTTTTGGATACCAGAGACCTAGATTTGGACAACTTTTAACATACCTGAGAATCCTCTTTACTAAAGTTAGGTGTGACTCTCTAGGGCTTACTTGGAACCTAGCACATATACATGTAGCAAACATTATATCTGGTCTACTAGCTGTAAGATACAGTAAAGAGCCAATCATTGCTCTAAATGTTGTCTGATCAACAGGTTTCCCATGTTCATCAGCATCCAATACAGCATTGGTAGGCATGGGTGTTTTCATACAAGATGCCTCAGACATACCAAATTTCTTAACCAATTCATTTGCATATTTGGTTTGAGAAATAAAGATGCCTTCAGCATGTTGTTTGACTTGCAATCCTAGGAAGAAGGATAGCTCACCCATGCTACTCATCTCAAATTTAGAATGCATCAGGTTAGAAAACCTTCTGCACAATTTTGAGTCAGTAGAACCAAAAATGATATCATCTACATAAATTTATACTAGTAGGGTATGGGACTTATGGGTTCTAATGAAAAGAGTTTGGTCTACTCTACCCCTTATAAAACTATTTTCCAAAAGAAAGCATGCTAGGGTCTCATACCATGCTCTAGGAGCTTGCTTGAGACCATATAATGCTTTGTTCAGTCTAAAAACATAATCAAGATAAGTTGGAGAGATAAAACCTGGAGGTTGTCTGACATAAACTTCCTCTTTGATGTCTCCATTTAATAAAGTACTTTTGACATCCATCTGATATACTTTGAAGCCTTTGTGAGCTGCATAAGCTAGAAATATCCTGATGGCTTCTAATCTTGCAACAGGTGCAAAAGTCTGGTCGTAGTCGATTTCTTCTTCTTGAGAGTATCCCTGAGCAACTAGCCTTGCCTTGTTCCTTATAATTACTCCTTGATCATCCAGTTTGTTTCTGAATACCCATTTTGTTCCAATAATGGAATGATCCTTAGGCTTTGGCACTAGTTCCCATACTTTGTTCCTTTCAAATTGATGCAACTCCTCTTGCATTGCAATGATCCAGTGTGGATCTTGCTCTGCATCTTGAATGGACTGAGGTTCAATTTGAGATAGGAAGCAGGTGTGCAATAGGTTTTGGTTGACCTGATTTCTGGTTTGCACACCAGCTGAGATTTCTCCAATTATTTGGGAAATTGGATGGTCTCTTGATGTTACTAAATCAACAGGGGGTGTTGATTGTTCACCAACCTGTGTTGTTGTTTCCTCTTGTGGTACAACAACTGGCTCTTCAAGTTGTGCTTCAATATGTTGAGCATTCCCTTCATCTTCACTGCTTTCATCCTCTTGAGTAACCTGTAACCTGTTCAAGTCTTCAACTAGAGAATGTTCCTGCAAAGGTTCTATGGTAGAAGAAATCTTCTCCTTGAAAGACATGTTAGATTCATCAAAAGAAATGTGAACAGATTCCTCAATTTTCAAAGATGATTTATTATAGACCCTATAGGCCTTGCTGATCATGGAGTATCCCAGAAACACTCCTTCATCAGCTTTGGCTTGAAATTTTGCTAAATATTTCTTGTCATTATTGTGAATGTAGCAAATACAACCAAAGACTCTAAAATAGTCAACTTTAGGTTTCTTCCCTTTGAGTAATTCATAGGGAGTCTTTCCCTTTAGTTTATGTATCAGACTTCTGTTCAGCACATAGTTGGAGGTGTTCACTGCCTCTGCCCAAAAGGATAGAGGTAGATGAGCATCTGACAACAATGTGGTGGCAGATTCAATAAGAGGTTCTATTTTTCCTTTCAGCTACTCCCATTTTGTTGAGGAGTTCTAGGAGCTGAGAAAGTATGCCTGATCCCTTCACTCTGACAGAACTCTTGCATAAGAAGAGAATCAAACTCTGTCCCATGATCACTTCTGATCAGGGCAATGTGAGTATTGAACTCAATCTGTATACATTTGAGAAACTCTGTCAGACAATTAAAGTTATCAGACTTCTTCCTTAGAAAGAACACCCAAGTGAATCTAGAGAAGTCATCTACAACTACTAAAGTGTAGGATTTCCCTCCTAGGCTTTGTACTGTGATGGGTCCAAAAAGATCCATGTGTAACAGATACAATATCCTAGGTGAATCACTCTTATTAAGTGACTTAAAGTGTTTTTAGTTTGCTTGCCTAATTGACAAGCCCTACAAAGTCCTTCCTTCTTGTAGGGGCCAGTAGGTAGTCCTCTAACAAGGTTATCCTTGGATAGCCTGACAATAGTTCTAAGGTTTAGGTGTCCTAATCTCTTATGACATAAGATATTGGGTCTACAGACAGAGTTAAACAAGCAGATATCTACATCAGTTGAAAGAAAATCTACTAGATAGATGTTACCCTTCCTTTTACCTGTCAACACTGTTGTGTTGTCCCCTGACTTGATTTTGCATAAGGCTTTGCTGAAGGTCACCTGGTAGCCTTCATCACACATCTGACTGATGCTAATTAGGTTGTGCTTCAGTCCTTCTACATATGCTACCTTCTTGAAAGTTACTGAACCAATCTGGACTTCACCATATCCTTTAGTCTGTCCAAAGTTTGAATCACCAAATATAACTCTGGGTCCAAGCTTGGCTCTAAAGGATGTGAGGTTGTCCTTGTTCCCTGTCATGTGCTTAGAGCACCCACTATCCAAATACCATTGCTGGTTAGATGTTGGATAGGTCTTCACCTACACATAAAACAATTTACTTATTTTTGACCTAGTTTACCTTGGGCCTAGGTTGATAGCCTTTAAATTCTGAAATGAAAGACATCCCAGGTTGACTCTTATATCCTTCAGGATGATATCTCCTTGGAGGTAAAATCCATTCAGTATAAGGGTTAAAGATTTGGGATGAAGGACCCTTAGGATTCAATTTTGATTTGCCTTTGAAAAATTTTCCAGAGCTCTGACCTCTGTTCGACGATCTTGGAGCTGCGTTCGACGATCTTGGGTCAGATCGTCGAGCTCCGTTCGACGGTCGACTATGGGTGAGGTCAGGTATTTGAGATCGTCGACCTGCGTTCGACGACTTTGGCTGAGATCGTCGATCTACGTTCGACGATTTTGCCTGAGATCGTCGAGCTGCGTTCGGCGATCGTCGATCTTCGTTCGGCGATCGTCGATCTACGTTCGACGATTTCTGCTGGGACTTAGTTTTCTGAGGCAGATCAGAATTTTTCCTGGCAACCTCTACAACTCCCTTTCCCTTGTCAGAAATGAATTTGATGGGAGTTGTTAGGACTATAGGTTGGCTGGATGAAGCACCCAAGCCCAGTGTACTGTTGAATCTGGAGTTCACTGTGCTTGTGATGTCCATCAGCTTGATGCTTCTCCCATTAAGGGATTCTTCAAGCTTCTTGGCCTCAGAGAGCTCACTTTTCAGTGAAGCTATATGTTCCCTACAGCACTCCAACTCCTGAGAGAGTTTGAGGTTTTCTGACTTTAGAGCATTGTGTTCAGATAATTGATTTCTGAGAGAGATAATCTCTTTCTCAGACTTTAGCAGGTCTAAACACAGTGCTTTAAATTCAGATTTAAAATCTTCTGAACTAAAATCAAAGGAACCAATTACCTGATCTTCTTCAGGTTGAGTCTCTGAGTCTGACTCTGACTCTTCTTCCTCTGAATTGTGCTGTGAGGCATTGATTGCCATCATGCAGAACTCCTTTTCTTCTGCATCATCCTCATCATCACTGGAGCTGGATGAGGCTTCTGACTCTTCTTCTGTCTCACTCCAGGATTCAACAACAAACCCTTTTCTTGTATGCTTGTTTTTGCTTGAAGAAGGTTTGCCATTGCCATTCCTTTTGAAGTCTTTCTCCTTTCTTCTTTCTTTTCTGTCCCTTCTGTCCTTGTTCTTGTTCTCTGGACAGTCAGGAACTATGTGCCCTGGTTTCCTGCAACCAAAGCAAATAATGTCTTTATTATTACTAATGGACTTGTCATACCTTGGCTTATCCTGCTCCTTGTATGATCTTCTTCTGAAGTCCTTTCTGGCCATTTTGTAGAATCTTTTGGCCAGCAAGCTGAGTAGTTCATCATTGCCTGTGGCTTTGTCTTCAGGCAGATCCTCAGTTGCCTTGAAGGCTATGGTCTTCTCTTTTCTTGTGGCTGGTGAGGCAGCCTTCTGTTCTTCCTCTCTATTTTTGATGAGTAGCTCATAAGATTTGAGCTTACCCAATAGAGCTTCAGTGGTGATCTCATTTAGAATTCTGGCATCCTTAATTGGCCAGATTCTTGAATCCCAAGTGCTGGGAAAGCACATCAGGATCTTGTCATTAAGTTCAGTTAGAGAGATCTCTTTGTCTAATGTCCTGAGTTCACTGACAATTAGACTTAGTCTGTTGTATATATCTCCCACTGACTCAGTTTCTCCCTTCTTGAAATTCTCATATTGAGAAATGAGATAGGATCTTCTATCCTTTCTCTCATCAGCTGAGCCTGAGACTATTTCTGAGCGCTTGTCCTAAATTTCTTTTGCTGAATTACATTCAGCTACCTTTTGAAATATGTCATCTGACATTGTCTGGGCTAGGATATTCATAGCCTTAGCATCAGCTACTTTCCATTTCTTGATATCAGCATCTGTTTCTGATGGAGGTGGAACAGCATTTGTACTGGAATTCTCTGGGGGTCTTGGACATACTATCAAAACAGAATTAAAAATATCTTCGTCAATAGAATTCATGTAAAGTCTAATCCTTGCCTTCCAAAGTGCAAACTTGGATAGATTGCACACTAGAGGTCTGGTGCTTGCATAATCTTTATTTTGGGCCATGATTTGTGAAAACAAAATCTAATAATGAAATATAAAGGACAGCAGATCTAGTTTGGGATCTTTGGGTTCAGGTGTTAGCCTGTACAACCAATCAGGTATGGTATGTTTAACCAACCTCCCTCTGATACCAATTGAAAGTGCAACTAGATCTGATATACTCTAGAGGGGGGTGAATAGAGTATATGGTGCTTTAAAAGTTTTTACAACAATTGTTGTAATATGTGTGAGCAGGGAAGCAAAAATAAATCTAATCACAGCACTAAGTTAACCAAAAACTAAGCACAGAAAAATCAAGGCCAGAAACAAAAATGAAAGCAAGCAAAACCAGAAGACACAAGGAAATATAGTGGTTCCCCAAACTTGGGTACATCCACTCTTCTACCACCCTAGGTAGGAATCCACTGCAGGATGAGTTGATCAGGTGTCCTGGGCACCAATGAGCTTTTGATAAGGTGCTCAAAAACCAAAGCAGATTTTTTGATCAGGTGTCTTGCCACCAATGAGCTTTTGACAAGGTGCTCAAAAACCAAGTTCAAACTTTTGAAGGGAGTTTGAGAAACCCTTTACAGAGAGGGGGTGAGAGAGTGATGGAAGTCTTCTCTTTCTCAAACAACTGAGAAGACTATGTGGATTGATGTCAAAGCTCCCCCTGAATCCTTGAGATCTTCAGGAAGAAAAGCTTTGCTGAGGGTGATAGGCCTTCAAAGGTTGAACTCCAGCAATAGATGATTTCAGCAATAGCTGAAATGTTGAGTGTCTGGAGTCTGAAATATGTTGGCCTTGAACACTTTGAAAACTACAGAGATCTGAAGATTTGAGAAAGCTTGATCTCCTTGGATGAGTGTTCTTCAGAATTCTTTATGACAGAAGATTTTTTGAATGTGTCTCTGTAATCTGTATTGTGTATGCTCTTCTTGTTGTTCTTAGAGATTCAAAAAACATTCTCTCTTTTATTCTCTGGTCCAGAATAGAATATCATTCTCTGTCAAGTATAGTCGTTGGCCTGCATTAATTGCATCCTTAATTGCATAATCTCTTCTGGAGGAAAGTCCACAGAATTATTCCTTGAAAAATCCCTTGAAACTTGGTCCAGAAATAAATGAAAACGGCTAGGAAATCTCTGAATTAATTGCAGAATAACTCTTAACTGATTTGAATTTGAATTAAGAAATATCCTGGAAGTTGTCTGAAATCGTCGAACTGAGCTCTGCTATCGTCGAGCTGAGCTCAGCGATCTGGAAATATACAACAGCAAAATATCGTCGATCTGAGCTCAAAGATCGTCAAACTGAGCTCAGAGATAAAGATCCAAAGCATAGTCAAAATCGTCGACCTGAGCTCACCGATCGTCGAATGGAGTTCGACGATATAATGAAGTTGAGCTCAGCGATCGTCGAATGGAGTTCGACAATCTTGTCGAAGCTGAGCTAGACGATCGTCGATCGGAGTTCGATGAATCGTCGTGCTGAGCTCGACGATATGGCTTAGTCTCCAGACTGAGAATCCTGGTCTTCAGGTCAGCTTCCAAACCTAGACTTCTAACCCTTAGACTCAATTCTAATTGACCTATTAAGCTATACAGGAGGTCAAGCAAAGGTTCCTAGAGACATAGTGATCCTGACCCAAATGAGTAATAGGGTGTTCCAACAGCCCGCTCTCGCGAGTTTGTGGTGAGTTGAGGTGTTCCTTCGGGTAGACATGAATAGTATCCGTTATATATATGTAGAGTCCGTAATCGAGAACAGATATAGACATGATGTGTGAAGCCTACCCAGACAAGTTGGTCTGGATCGGTGATGTTGCATTGCATGAATGACCGGAGAAGACTCCGCGCGAATGGTTGTTTTTAGGGTTTTCTATGCGGAAGATTGCAACAAGGAGCCTTGGGTATTAACTCCAAGGTGCACCCGGAAAACTGAGCAGATGCGTGATTTTGCAAACATGGTGGCCTGAGAGCCAACTTATACATAACCGGGTTATGTAAAGTGTGAAATCGGATTGGGACTCGGGGAAGTTTTACCCGCACCCATATCTTAAGGTGACAGGGCGGAGTGAGCAACGGGTTAAGCGGAACCGTACCCGCTCTATGTCGTTCGGAAAAGAGACCTAAAGTTACATGGCAACTTACCATTGGCATAGATGGAGGGTCTTAGGCAGTGGCCAGAAAGACCAAATGCTCACGAGTTATTGCCATCCAAAGGGCGGTGGTGAGAACACGGTATTGACCGGGTTCATCGAGAATGTGCCCTGAGAGTACGAGATGTGTGGCCGTGCGTGCCTACACCTGTGATGTAGTGTTATTACTCTATACTGCTTGGTTATGCTAACAAAGTGCAGGGAAGGAGCATCGCTGCCCTGAATTTGGTGGCGGGATCGTTATAATTTGGTCAGCATAGCTGACCGTTGCCTTTGTATTCCACCGTTGCGGTGGATTGTTGCTTGCAAGTGCTGCGGAGCCGAGCGGTAAATAGCGGGCCAAAGCCCAAGTTGCTAAGTCGTCCCTCGAAGGCCTAATTTGAGTGTTTACTTGTTTTATTCATGTGTGACCGGCCTGCGTGCCGTGGTATGGAAAACACTATAATTCGAGTAAACTTTTGTAAGGCCTTAAGGACATTGTACTTGTGTATTGTACCTTTATTCCTGTTGGTTTGAGTAGTGGACATTTATGCTTATGGCTGGGTTCTTTTAATTGCAACCTTTAATTCGCTTCCTCTAGAATGTACTCTATGTAGGACGTTGATTCTTAGTCGGATGGTTTCCATTAAGTAACCACCCGGTCTGTCTGTGGTATATGGCATCGGGCCCCGGCCGGACCTACTATTATATGCTATGTGACAGATAGGGGGTGTTACACCGAGCCTACGGCGGCCTGCCGTACTATACATTAACCTTCAAGTAGCGACGCTCAGCTCAACTTTCGATAAGGAGCGTGAGAGCACTTTATTTGAGGCATAACCCAGAGGAACACCTCAACTCTGGTTATCCCCAACTAAGGCTCAACCTTAACCAACAACTGCTCGTCAAAGCAGGACCCATGCTTATAATAGTAAATTGCAATAACGAGAATGCAGTAATTTAAGTTGCTGATAATCAACACTGCATAATGAGATGTGACCAGTATGAAACTGAAGTAGTAGTGAATTGAAAGTACTGAACTGAAATGAACCTGACAAGTACAAGACTGGAGTTGTACTGAATTGAAAGTACTGAACTGAAATGAACTTGACCAGTACGAGACTGGAGTAGTACTGAATTGAAAGTACTGTACTGAAATGAACTTGACCAGTACAAGACTGACGTGGTACTGAATTGAAAGTACTGAACTGAAATGAACTTGACCAGTACGAGACTGGAGTAGTATTGAATTATAAGTACTGAAATGAATAAAGAAACTGGACCAGTGCAAGACTGAAATAATCATAAAGAAAATGGTTAGTAGTTCAATCACTCCATTCAGGAGGCTTCAGTTCCATCTCCGTTCTCAGGAGGTATTTTCAGTTCCTTCTCCGGTCTCAGGAGGCATTCACAATTTCTTCTCCGTTCCCAGGAGATGTATTCAGTCCCTTTTCAGGTTTCAAGATTTCATTGGGTTACACCCATTATTAAGATCTGAAAACAATTCAGTTGCGCACTTTTTAATTACGGCTTAATCGGATCTGGAAAAGCTTGTCATGAGTTATATATTTATTATTCATCCGAGAATAAATATCAATTCCATTTCTTGCGTCAGATCGAATCTGAGAATCTCGTCAGAGGGCACATTCTTCCTCGAATTTCAACCTTGAAAATCGTTCCCAACACATGAGGGAAATTCTTTAAACGAAATGAGGTAGCAGAATATATTACTCGAATCTCGTACTTTCATCTTTCGAGTCTACCCAAAATGCCCGAGAGTTATTTTAAGAACGAGACGATAAGTGATTTTGGCAAAAACTTCAAAATACTCGAAGCTGGATATCTTGCCTCGATAACTCTCGTCGCTCAATAAATTTAACATCCAATATAAAGTAGTCGCGCGCTCTAATTTTCATTTTCAAAGAATTTGAGCGCGTAATTTTCCAAGCGAGACCCTAGGCTCCAAAAATTGGAAAATATTTGATTTTTATGCTAAGGTTTCCAAATTTTAATACAACCTTTAAGAGGGCCTAAAAAAAGCCTAGTAATTTTTTCAAAATTTTCTGAGCTATTTTGTGACTTCAAATTGACCAAATAATTTTTATTTAGGCTTTTAAAAATACCAAATCAATTCCAAAAATTCCCAAAATTTTTGTGTACATTGCCCTCGTCAAGGGAACAAATTTCATGTTCAAAATTTTTTTCTAAGGAGTCTAGATTAGTCTTCAAAAAAATATATAACCATTTTAATTATAATATTATAATATTTATAATATTATAATATTTATAATATTATAATAATTATAATATATATTATATATATTATATATACTATATATTATTATTATTATTCATCTCCCCCACCGCCCCGATACATGTACAGGAACCCGAGCTTGCTGGACTTTTCCGTCGCCGGCCTGCCGCCGGCCTACTGCCGGTCGGCCGTGGCTCCGCCCCCAGCTGACTTCTCGGGGTGGGCGCTCCCTCCAGCGGTGGTCCGGCGGCCTGCCACCGCCGGCCATCGCCGGAGTCATTTTTTATTTTTGAACCGAGGGGAGGGGTGTGAGAGATAAACCGGGGCTTCCGGTATTCTGTAAAATGACTGTTTATGCTATTCAAGGGGACTGGATAAGTCTGCCTACTTAGCATTTAACTTATTCAGGACATATGTCCAGTCCCCTTGAAAAGCATAAACAGTCATTTTACAGAATACCGGAAGCCCCGGTTTATCTCTCACAGTCATTTTACAGTCATTTTACAGAATACCGGAAGCCCCGATTTATCTATCCACGACGGAAGCCGAATATATGACATTAAGCATAGCTAGCTGTGAATGCTTATGGCTACTACAACTATTAAATGAGATTACCAAGCCGGTTTCTACAACCACCACAAATGCAGAAGACAAAATAGAAAGATCTGAGAAGAAGAATGAAGACGAAACCATAAAACAACAGCAAGAAGAAAAAGCCCCAAAGAACTCCGTAAAAATCAACTGTGATAATATCTCCGCCATCTATCTCGCAAGAAATCCAACAACGCAAAAACGAAGCAAACACATCGATCTACGTTACCATTTCATACGAGAGCATGTAGAAAATGGTACCATCGAGGTGGCATTTTGTCGAAGTGAAGATCAACTTGCCGATACCATGACGAAGGCGCTCCCCTGAGACAGCTTCCAGAAACATCGCAACGCGTTAGGGTTACGCCTCAGCCCGGTTTAAGGGGGCGTATGTGAGAGATAAACCGGGGCTTCTGGTATTCTATAAAATGACTGTTTATGCTTTTCAAGGGGACTGGGCATCTGTCCTGAATAAGTTAAAAGCTAAGTAGGCAGACTTATCCAGTCCGGTTTAAAAAACTGCTATAAATAGCTGTAATGTAAGAATGAAATAAGGTCAATAAGAAATATTTCTAGAGTATATCCTTCTTGCTTGTTTTCTTAGAGCTACAGTTTTATATTACCATAGCTGATACATAAGTTACAACAAGGGGGTCACGGCGGCGGCGCTCCGACCGCCGGAGCTTGCATGAAACGCGTCGGGAAGATAGGGAGGAAGGAGAGGAGAAGGTTTTTACCTGATTTCGGGGCTTCCAACGAGATCCGCCATGGGAGGTGGTGGAGGTGGCAGTGGAGAAGCTTCGTGTTCGCTTTCCCGGCGAGCTAGGGCTCCAGCCAGGTGGGGGAAGCTCGTTATGAGCTGGTGTGAGGAAGGGCTGGGGGGTCATGGCCTTATATAGGCAAGGGGGAGGACTCATTTGTCGTGGGGGGGGGGGGGGGAGGTGTGGGATTAATCCCACTTGAGGGAGAAGGGCTCTTATCCCCTCCAGCTGGTTGGGACACATGGCACCCATCCAGGGGCCATAGTACAGGCCACATGGATCCATCCAAGGGGTGTGCTTGGTGGGTTGGGCCTTGGTGGGCTTTTGGGCTTAGGAAAGAGAAAATGAGAGAGAAAGAGAGGGAGTTTTCCCTTAGCTTGGCCCAAGGACCCTTCCTCTTGGTTGCCTACACGAAAATCAGAGCCCATAAAGGGCATATGATGGCCTTGGAGTGATGGACTCAAGTGGAGGCATTTGAAAATAAATTTCCTTAAGAGAACTTGGTTTTTTTTGAGGTTTGACCAAAGTCAACTATGGGTGGGTCCCCATGGTGGTCAAAATCAGAATAGGTCCATGACATTGGGGGTCGGGTCAAAGTTGGGGTGCAGTGTCATAATTTGTGTGTGCACACTTTTCAGTGCAAGATTATGCTTGATTTGACCATAGTTTGACCACTCGTCATCGAAACTGACCGGGACCAATTCCGTTGACTTTGTATTGACCATACAAATCCAATGCCACTGACCGAGATCGAATCAGAGTTCGTTTGGTAAATATTCAAAATTTGCGCGCTTTGGCGTGCTAAAATGGTCAAAAAGCTCATAATCATCGTTAGGCTTCAAATTGCAATGCAATGAGCTCCGATACGTTTGTAACGACTACACGAAGCCATAAGAACTGACAGAACTCAAATCGGAGTTCTCTAAGTAATTATTCAAAAATCTCGTTCTCGCGACGTTTTGTGAATGTTGGGTATTACATCCACATTAACCCAAATTTGATGAAGTCACCCTGGAACTAAGATGAATTAAGTTGTATTTGATGCTTGGTTTGAGTTATATGTTTGCAGGAATTTCACTGGGAAGTGTAGACCAATGTCAGTCCACAGTGGGTCACCAAACACAGGAACTGTGCAATGTAATCCCTCATTGCATATTCCAAAGTGTTGACTCATGTGTGGTCTTTCTATTGGGATACACTTCATATTCAAGCTATTGGACTATGGGAAAAGATTTGGAAGTTGAGTACATTAGAAGAAAAAGTTTTCCAGTAACAACAATTTTCTAAGTCTTTTACTCGAGTAGGTATATAACTACTCGAGTAGTTTGGGTATAATTTACTCGAGTAAAGGAACCCTGTACTCGAGTACTTAACTGTATCTCTTATGTAGCTAAGTCACCTACTCGAGTAGACATAGTCATATACTCGAGTAGCATACTTATATACTCCAGTAGATTACTCCTTATACCCGAGTATCAAAGAGTTCACTCATCAAAATTTTTTCTAAGTCATGAACTATAGTAAGTATACTCACTTACTCGAGTAGATAGAATCATACTCGAGTAGTTCATTATACCTACTCGAGTAGATCATGTTTCACTCGTGTATCTTGAATTTTTCCCACTCCAGAATTTTTTAAGTCTTTTACTCGAGTAGATCTTTTACCTACTCGAGTAGATTACTTCCTCTCGAGTAGTTTAGTTCAACTACTCGAGTAGCTCTTGCTGAAATCTTCAGAATTCATTCTAAGTATCCCACTTGAGTAATCCTTCATATACTAGAGTAGTTTATGAAATATACTCGAGTAGTTTTTCCAGTACTCGAGTAGATCCTTTATGTACTCGAGTAAGTCTCTCTACATACTCGAGTAGTTCTTTATGCTTACTCGAGTAGTTGATTTTTACCTACTCGAGTAACCCATCCTTATATACCCGAGTATATTCTCCTTCATGTACTCGAGTAGTTATTCAACTACTCGAGTAGCTATTCACCTACTCGTGTATATGGCTGAACTTTTCTGAAACTTTGCTAAGTCCTTTTTCTGAAGGGATTTTGAAATCACGCGACATGATTCGTCTACGTGTACATCATTATGACTGATTATGACCGTTAGTCACTTCTATATAAGGTCTTATCAGAAAATGACAAACCCTAAGTATTCTCCAAGCTTTCTTGTCATTCTATTTCGAGAAATATTCTTCCGACTCCTCTCTGATTTTCGCAAAACGGAAGCCGCCGCCGCCGCCTTCTTCTCCGGCCAAAGCTTCTACTTTCAGAGGACTATTCTGAAGAAAGTTACAGATCGAGACCGACTTCGCTGATCATGTTCTCTCTCGATTTCTGTAAAAGCGAGTAAATCCAGATCGAAGCCGAGAACTTCTTCACCGATTTCTGAAAGTGCTACAAAGTTGAAAGGAAGAAGATCCTGGCCGTTTCATTCAGATCTGAGTGATTTACTGTTTGTATTCTTGTAAACCTCATTTTATTCTTGTAGGACAAATCTTTTCTGAGTGTAGGAGTTTTTCACTCCGAGTTTGTAGGAAGTGTTATCTTCCGAGGTGTAGATCCCTTTGTTTGGATCGAGTTTGTAGGAACTTTGTTCCGAGGGTAGGATCGATTTTTGATCCGAGATAGTGGAGTAGCCAAGTTTAGTTGATTGCTAGATCGGTGAGGGAAAGTGGATGTACCCAAGGTTGGGGAACCACTATAAATCTTGTGTCGTCTGTGATATTGGTAGATCGTTCTGTGCTGTGCTCTAACTATTTTTTATTCCGCAAAAAGACGCACAACTCATCTATTCACCCCCTCTAGGTGATTTAGGTTGACAACCGTTTTCTTTCAATTGGTATCAGAGGGAGGTTGATCGTCAAAAGGTTAACACCTTGATCAGATCCAAATCTGTTGTCTGAAAGATTCTACCATAAAATGGACAAGGGCAAAGATTTCGCCAAGCTTCCACTGTGCAACAAAAATAACTTTCCCATGTGGAAAGAAAGGATAAAATTTTTCATGGAAGCTGTGGATCCAAGGATCTTCATGATCGTTGAAGAAGGTCCTTACGTTCCCATGACTGTGTCCACTATCGACTCTACCAAGAAAGTTCCCAAAAAGGTAATGGATCTCTACAAAGACGAGATTTGTAACACCCCAGTTTTTGCTTCAGGGTCAGTCTGCAGTTCTGGAAAATTTTTGGATTTCTGGAAGGAGGCACACGGCCTGCGACACGGGCGTGTCGCAGGGCGTGTCGAGGCCGTGTCGACACTCGATCCAAGTGTCGACACTTTCGCTCGACAAAGTGTCGAGAGTGAGGCACACGGCCTGCGACACGGGCGTGTCGCAGGGCGTGTCGAGGCCGTGTCGACACTCGGCCCAAGTGTCGACACTTTGTGCTCGACAGAGTGTCGAGAGTGGGGCATACGGCCTGCGACACGGGCGTGTCGCAGGGCGTGTCGAGGCCGTGTCGACACTCGGCCCAAGTGTCGACACTTTCGCTCGACAATGTGTCGAGACTGGGGCACACGGCCTGTGACACGGGCGTGTCACAGGGCGTGTCCCGCTTGGTCGACGATCTTCGCTCAACGTTTTTCCGCGGTGTCGACACAAAGCCTGTCGATGGGTGTCGAGACTTGGCACACGGCTTGGGACACGGGCGTGTCCCAGGCCGTGTCACCTCTCGGGTTGGTGTTGGGGCCGTGTCGTTGGAGACACACGGCAGGCCACACGGCCGTGTCGCTGGGGACACGGGCATGTCGGATTGAACACAGGCGTGTCGAATGCCCGTGTCTGATTCCAGGCGCGTCGATTTGAGACGGCGAATGAGGCACACGGCCCTGGACACGGGCGTGTGCCAGGCCGTGTTCGGCCCAGGTCTTCTGTTTTCCAGGCGAATCGCAGCCATTCTTTTTCTGGTTTTGGGATCTAACGGTTCAGGCCATCTCCTGGGGATTTTAGTCCGAAGTTAGGGTTGCAGATCCTCACTTTTTTCCAAGTCCTCTCTTTCTTAGTTCTTGAGAGAAACTAGAGCAAGGAGGAAGAAGAAGAACTCTTGGGCTGTAGGAAGGGTTTCGGAGCTCCGAATCGCGAGCCGAGTCCGGATCCGTGAAGCTTGGAGCATTGCGAAGTGTTCCATCCGGCTATTTTGCCATGGCAAGAAAGAGGAGTCGGAAGGTAACGACATCTCTCCTCTCGGTCTTTAGGATGCACGTTTTAGCATCATCTAGTTTTCTTTTCTCTAATTTTTGGGCACCAAACTCTCAAATGAGAGGGGTTTTGGCTTGCCAAGTTTCAAGAGAAACTTCCGGGTCGATTGAGTCCGTCCCCGGCATATCTTTGCATTAGAGATCCACTTCGCTAGTGGATTAGGCATGGTGGGTGAAGCCGTGGTCGCGACCGTTAGTCCAACTCGGTGATGTTGCATACGAACTTAGGGATTCGTAGAGATTTCCGATGCGGCAAGATGCCGTTTGTGTTGTGGTGGTGATTGTCCCGTTTGCTTGAAAAGAGTACATGTAGTCGAACCCGGACAAGGTTAGCTCCTCGTGGTGGTAGATGGTTTCCTTGACAAGGTTAGCTCCGTATGAGAATGGAGATGGTTTCCTTGGTGGACAAGGTTAGCTCCGCACGAGTTGGAGATGTTTTCCTTGGTGCGCGGGAACGCTGCGGTACAAAGAGGGATTGCGATGTGTTTAGTCTTGGTTGTGTTGTGCCAAGGCGTGGCTATGTCTCCGTGGTCGGCTGGCTATCCCGTGACATGTGCGTCATGTGTGGAGAGTGTCCCGGCGAGACTAGTCCCCTTCTGTGAGACTGACGAGAATGCCAAGCTTGGGGCAAGCCCGGGCAAAGAGGCCATGAGCGGGTGGGGTCCAGCAAGGCTTCTTAGAATCGGTCAGTCTGTAGTTGTTGGAATCCTGACATGAGATGTCAGAGCTTGCAGGCAAGCCCGGGGCTAAGCCCACAAGCGGGTGGGGCCTTGGCAAGAATTCCTTGTGGCGGCCTGTGCGCCGTTTAAGGGAGAGGTGACTCCCTTAGTGTTTGCGGCTTTATGCCAATTGGGGAAATGTGAGTACCCAACTGATGTGATGTTGTGCTAGATGCATACGGTGTAGGGTACCTTGGGTGAAGCCCGGGTGTTGCATTCATGTTGCATAGTAGGCCCTTTCTTTATATGCTCAACCAGTAGAGAACATGTTTGTTGATTGAGACATACAAGCCTGTTTTAATGTTTTCTATTTATAGAAATTTATATTGCATATGAAGTGCTGACTTGCAGGTTGGAGGGTTCCCCGGGGTACGTTAGGGGCGGCCGGGAGGAGATGTGTTGTTACACAGTTTGAGGTCAGCCTTTGCTGACCCACGTTACTAATATTTTTACAGGGCAAGGATCGCATGCAGGAGCTAGCACGCCGGCCAAAAAGGCCTAAGCCCATGAAGTGTTTTCTCTTTTGTAGCACTACTTTTTGATGATGTATGTTTGAGACTATTTTGTCCGGCTTGCATGCCGAGGTAGACTAGGAGTGCTGAGCACATTCATGTTTGATTGTACTGCTTACCTTTTTGGACATTTGATGTAAGGCCTTAAGGCCATTTGTTTACTCTTTTGGGTTAGTGGATAACTTCTAGATGTGCTTGGTTTTCCACTGTGTTGTGCAAGTGTTTTGAGTTTGGGTAGCTATATCAACTTTTAATACTAAAGCTGTGGCGTTCGTATGTTGTGGGGCCCCGGCCGGACCCATATTATACGTCCATTACAGGGGAGGTGTTACAATTTGGTATCAAAGCGAGGTTAGATTCAAGGTCAGTGCGTAGAGAAGTTATCCACATAAGAGTAACGCGGGACCATGAGTGTCCTTATGTTTTAGTCTTGAGATTGGAGACTAATCCCTTATTTCTTATCTTCCTGAAGAGTGCAAGCAACGAGGCGGGCACTTCAAGAGCAAGGGATGATCTCTCGGCGAGCAGTGCTACTGCTCCAGGTCTTTTGGGCACGGGTGTAGACCCGGCCGACTTCTGCCGCATGCTTGCAGAAGCGATGGTGGCAGCTCAAGCTGCAGCAGCGGCTTAGGTGGCAGCCCCTGCCACACCAGATACGGCAACGGCCGTGCCAGGAGCAGAAGCCAGGCGAGTGGAGCCTTTGGCGGAGAGGGTAGTTGTCGGACATGGAGACCGACACATGAAGTATTTCCTGAGTTTCCATCCCCCGTCTTTCAAGGGTGTTGGAACGCCAACGGATGCGGAGGACTGGTGGGTTCGCATTCAAGAACTGTTGAGGGCGGCAGAGACGCCAGAGGAAAAGAAAGCTGAGTATGCGGCGTTCATGTTGGAAGGAGACGCCAAGTTGTGGTGGGTGAGCCATAGCGGCCGCCAGTTTCCGGGACGCACCCCGTCAGTGGAAGAGTTCGGGGACGCTTTTCTTAAGAGGTATATCCCAGTTTCAACACGATTGGCCCTGCAGAGGCAGTTTCTGCATCTAATGCAGCGAGACAAGACAGTAGATGAGTACGTGCAAGAGTTCACCCGTTTGGGTCGTTATGCGGGAACGACAATGGCGGATGATGTAGAGAGGGATAACCTCTTCTACCAAGGGTTGAGGGAAAATCTGAGACAACCCCTCATCTCCATGAAGAGGGCGGGATTTAATGAGCTAGTTGAAGCCGCCAGGAGTTTGGAGAATGATTTGGAGCGAACCCAACGCCGTAAGGGTTTTACTCCCAAGCAAGGGGAAGGGAAGCCTTCCCAATCTCATGGAAAGTCTGATGGGAGTAGGTGGAGGAAGAAACCTCACACTTCCAGATCTGGCGAGAGGAGCAACTGGACGCCTGGGGGTTCCCACTCTAGGGGACCGCCGACGTGCTACAACTGCGGGAAGGTTGGGCACATAGCCCGTACTTGTCAGCAAGGGGGAGCGGGGCAAGAGTCAAAGCAGGAGCAGTCTGTGCGCTCGGGCCCCAGTGCTGCAGAAAAAGGAAAGATGGCGGAGTCGAGCGCTTCTCGGTTCCAACCAGTGCAACCAAGGGCTTACAACCTTGGACAACAAGAAGCGATCCGCCAAACTGATGTGGTGACAGGTATGAAGAGAATTTGAGTTTAAATTTTGTGCTTCATCCTTTTAGACTTTTGTGTAATGTCTATGTTGTAGGCTTCGTGTTAGTTTCCGGATACCCCGCTAGGGTATTGTTTGATACGGGAGCATCGCACTCCTTTCTTGCGGAGAGCTTCATCCGGAGAATAGGAGTTGAGTCTTTCTCGTCGGGAGCAGAGCTGAAAGTGCGCATGCCCAATGGGTCATCTATGACCACCGGGGCTAAAGGGCGCATTTGTTGGGAGCTAGACGGAGTTGTCTTCGCTCTGGAAGCGGCAGTGTTACCATTAGTGGAGCTCGATGTCATTTTGGGTATGGACTGGCTTGCAGAGCAGCGCGCCAGTATTGATTGCCTTTCTAAGGTGGTGACCTTAAGGAGTAAAGGGCAAGCAGAAGTCAAGTTTGAGGGCCTTGGTGGAGTGGCCTGTTCCCTGATATCGGCCATGCAGTTGGTGCGGGCGGTTAACCAGGGTGGTGTAGCGCTTGTAGCGTTACTGGAGGTTCGTCTCTCCCAACTGTCTTTTGAGGAAGTGCCTGTGGTGGCAGAGTTCAAGGATGTGTTTCCGGCTGAACTTCCTGGAGCGCCTCCTCGGCGGGAGATCGACTTCTCGATCGAGTTAGTGCCGGAGGCTAGACCGGTGTCACGTCCTCCATTTAGGATGGCACCAAAGGAGTTAGCGGAACTTAAGGTTCAGTTACAGGAACTGTTGGAGCAAGGGTATATTAGACCCAGTTCTTCACCGTGGAGCGCACCGGTGTTGTTTGTTAAGAAGAAAGACGGTAACATGCGCCTGTGCATAGACTACCGAGAGCTTAATAAGTTGACCGTCAAGAATAAGTATCCGATCCCTCGGATAGACGACCTGTTTGACCAATTGGTGGGGTCAGTGGTGTATTCAAAGTTGGACTTGAAGTCAGGATACTATCAGCTACGAATTCGGGATGAGGACATACCCAAAACTGCCTTTGGTACAAGGTATGGGCACTTTGAGTTTACGGTGATGCCGTTCGGGCTGACGAACGCACCATCGGTGTTCATGGATCTGATGAATCGAGTATTCCGGGAATACTTGGATTCTTTTGTGGTTGTTTTCATTGATGACATTTTGGTGTATTCCAAATCGGAAGTGGAACATGAGACCCACTTGAGAATAGTTTTACAAGTGTTGAGGGAGAATGAGTTGTATGCAAAATTCTCCAAATGCGAGTTTTGGTTGGAGAAAGTGGCATTTTTGGGCCACGTGATTAGTGGTGATGGGGTGGCAGTGGATCCAGCGAAGGTGGAGGCCATCAGAGATTGGCCGGTGTTAAGGACCGTGGTGGAAGTCCGAAGTTTTCTTGGACTAGCCGGGTATTATAGGAGATTCGTGGAGAATTTCTCGAAGATAGCTCTACCCCTCACCTCTCTCACTCGCAAAGACCATAAATTTGTGTGGACCCAAGAGTGCGGTCAAGCATTTGAGGCCCTAAAGGAGAGGCTTATGATGGCTCCGATCCTGAGTTTACCGCAAGGGACCGATGGATTTCAAATTTTCAGTGACGCATCGGGATGCGGTTTGGGTTGCGTTTTGGTGCAACATGGGAAGGTGATAGCTTTTGGGTCTAGACAGCTGAAGCCTCATGAGAGGAATTACCCCGTCCACGACTTGGAGTTGGCGGCGGTAATCTTCGCGTTGAAAATATGGCGACACTATGTGTATGGCGCAAGGGTGGAGATCTTCACGGACCATAAAAGCCTGAAGTATATCTTAGATCAAAAGGACTTGAACATGCGGCAACACAGATGGGTTGAATTTCTTGGAGACTACGAAGTGGCGATTCAGTATACGCCGGGTAAAGCCAATGTGGTGGCGGATGCGCTGAGTAGAAATTACTCGGGGCAAGGAAATTGGATCGAAGCTCATGATGAGCGGTTGGTTCGGGAATGGGAGTCCCTTGGATTGGAATGTGTTGCGAGAGGCGAGTCTAGCGTAGCTCGGTTGAACTGGATTGAAGTGCAAAACGACTTGTCTGATCGTATTCGGGAAGCGACTCGATTAGATGTGGAGTTTCAACCTTTTGTGTTGGAGGCTCAAACGGGTGAGAGCAGCACCTGGGAGATGATCGGGGGAATCTTGAGAAAGGATGGAAGGGTTTGTGTACCGTAGTTTGGTAATCTCCGTGAGGAGTTGATGTTTGAGGCTCACTTCTCAAAGTACTCCATTCACCCAGGCAGTACAAAGATGTACTTGGATATGAAGAAATCATTTTGGTGGCCGGGGTTGAAGCGGGATGTAGCCTTGTATGTGAGTCGTTGCCAAACATGTGCCTTGGTGAAGGCCGAATGTCAGAAACCGGGCGGGTTCCTGAAGCCCCTTCCAATTCCTGAATGGAAATTTGAGGACATCTCCATGGACTTTGTGCATGGGTTGCCTAGATCGCAGCATAGGAATGATGCTATTTGGGTGATCGTGGATCGCCTAACCAAGGTGGCTCACTTCATCCCAAATCGGAAAGAGGACAGCGTGGAGAAGCTGGTGGAGATGTATGTTCGCAACATCGTGCGACTGCACGGAATTCCGAAGAGCATAGTCAGTGATCGCGATGGACGGTTTACGTCCAAGGATTGGAGACTGGTTCAGAAAAGCTTGGGCACGAAGCTAAAGTTTAGTACGACGTTCCATCCTCAAACCGATGGGCAAACGGAGAGGACGAACCGTACTATGGAGGATATGTTGAGGATGTGCGTTCTTGATTTTGGCAAGAGGTGGGAGGATCACCTCTTCATGGTAGAATTTGCGTACAACAACAGTTTTCAAGCTAGTATAAAGATGGCGCCTTACGAAGCTTTGTATGGGAGGCGGTGTCGAACGCCAATGTCTTGGGCAGAGGCGGGAGACACCAAACTTTTGGGAAAGGATGCGGTAGTTGACGCTTATGAGATGGTACGGACCATCCAAGAGCGTATGAAGGTGGCTCAAGACAGGCAAGCGAAATATTTTAATGCTCGTCACCGGAAGTTGGAATTTGCAGTTGGTGATTGGGTTTATCTGAAGGTCAAGCTGTTCAAAGGCGTCTCACGGGTTCGCCGACTCAAGAAGTTGAGTCCAAGGTTTTTGGGGCCTTTTGAAATTGTTGAGCGGGTAGGAGAAGCATCCTATCGGTTGGCGTTGTCCGCAGATTTGAGTGGATTGCATGACGTCTTCCACGTCTCCGTGTTGAGGAAAGCCTTGGCGGAGGCTAGCGTGGTGATTGAGCAGGCATCAGTGCCGATTGAGGAAGACTTGAGTACGCGAGTCCTTCCAATCGCTATAGAGGATTCGGAGATTCGGCAGTTGCGGAATAAAGAAGTTAAACTGGTGAAAGTTCGTTGGGACAACTGCGGTTGTGAGGAGTTCTCTTGGGAGCGAGAACGGGCCATGTTAGAAGACTATCCAGAACTATTTTTGTCAGGTACAATTTAAGTTTTGTACCCTTTCGTTTTGAAAATTTCGGGACGAAATTCTGTTAAGTGGGGGAGAGTTGTAACACCCCAGTTTTTGCTTCAGGGTCAGTCTGCAGTTCTGGAAAATTTTTGGATTTCTGGAAGGAGGCACACGGCCTGCGACACGGGCGTGTCGAGGCCGTGTCGACACTCGGTCCAAGTGTCGACACTTTCGCTCGACAAAGTGTCGAGAGTGAGGCACACGGCCTGCGACACGGGCGTGTCGCAGGGCGTGTCGAGGCCGTGTCGACACTCGGCCCAAGTGTCGACACTTTGTGCTCGACAGAGTGTCGAGAGTGGGGCACACGGCCTGCGACACGGGCGTGTCGCAGGGCGTGTCGAGGCCGTGTCGACACTCGGCCCAAGTGTCGACACTTTCGCTCGACAATGTGTCGAGACTGGGGCACACGGCCTGTGACACGGGCGTGTCACAGGGTGTGTCCCGCTTGGTCGACGATCTTCGCTCGACGTTTTTCCGCGGTGTCGACACAAAGCCTGTCGACGGGTGTCGAGACTTGGCACACGGCTTGGGACACGGGCGTGTCCCAGGCCGTGTCACCTCTCGGGTTGGTGTTGGGGCCGTGTCGTTGGAGACACACGGCAGGCCACACGGCCGTGTCGCTGGGGACACGGGCGTGTCGGATTGAACACGGGCGTGTCGAATGCCCGTGTCTGATTCCAGGCGCGTCGATTTGAGACGGCGAATGAGGCACACGGCCCTAGACACGGGCGTGTGCCAGGCCGTGTTCGGCCCAGGTCTTCTGTTTTCCAGGCGAATTGCAGCCATTCTTTTTTTGGTTTTGGGATCTAACGGTTCAGGCCATCTCCTGGGGATTTTAGTCCGAAGTTAGGGTTGCAGATCCTCACTTTTTTCCAAGTCCTCTCTTTCTTAGTTCTTGAGAGAAACTAGAGCAAGGAGGAAGAAGAAGAACTCTTGGGCTGTAGGAAGGGTTTCGGTGCTCCGAATCGCGAGCCGAGTCCGGATCCGTGAAGCTTGGAGCATTGCGAAGTGTTCCATCCGACTATTTTGCCATGGCAAGAAAGAGGAGTCGGAAGGTAACGACATCTCTCCTCTCGGTCTTTAGGATGCACGTTTTAGCATCATCTAGTTTTCTTTTCTCTAATTTTTGGGCACCAAACTCTCAAATGAGAGGGGTTTTGGCTTGCCAAGTTTCAAGAGAAACTTCCGGGTCGATTGAGTCCGTCCCCGACATATCTTTGCATTAGAGATCCGCTTCGCTAGTGGATTAGGCATGGTGGGTGAAGCCGTGGTCGCGACCGTTAGTGCGACTCGGTGATGTTGCATACGAACTTAGGGATTCGTAGAGATTTCCGATGCGGCAAGATGCCGTTTGTGTTGTGGTGGTGATTGTCCCGTTTGCTTGAAAAGAGTACATGTAGTCGAACCCGGACAAGGTTAGCTCCTCGTGGTGGTAGATGGTTTCCTTGACAAGGTTAGCTCCGTATGAGAATGGAGATGGTTTCCTTGGTGGACAAGGTTAGCTCCGCACGAGTTGGAGATGTTTTCCTTGGTGCGCGGGAACGCTGCGGTACAAAGAGGGATTGCGATGTGTTTAGTCTTGGTTGTGTTGTGCCAAGGCGTGGCTATGTCTCCGTGGTCGGCTGGCTATCCCGTGACATGTGCGTCATGTGTGGAGAGTGTCCCGGCGAGACTAGTCCCCTTCTGTGAGACTGACGAGAATGCCAAGCTTGGGGCAAGCCCGGGCAAAGAGGCCATGAGCGGGTGGGGTCCAGCAAGGCTTCTTAGAATCGGTCAGTCTGTGGTTGTTGGAATCCTGACATGAGATGTCAGAGCTTGCAGGCAAGCCCGGGGCTAAGCCCACAAGCGGGTGGGGCCTTGGCAAGAATTCCTTGTGGCGGCCTGTGCGCCGTTTAAGGGAGAGGTGACTCCCTTAGTGTTTGCGGCTTTATGCCAATTGGGGAAATGTGAGTACCCAACTGATGTGATGTTGTGCTAGATGCATACGGTGTAGGGTACCTTGGGTGAAGCCCGGGTGTTGCATTCATGTTGCATAGTAGGCCCTTTCTTTATAGTAGGCCGTGTCACCTCTCGGGTTGGTGTTGGGGCCGTGTCGTTGGAGACACACGGCAGGCCACACGGCCGTGTCGCTGGGGACACGGGCGTGTCAGATTGAACACGGGCGTGTCGAATGCCCGTGTCTGATTCCAGGCGCGTCGATTTGAGACGGCGAATGAGGCACACGGCCCTGGACACGGGCGTGTGCCAGGCCGTGTTCGGCCCAGGTCTTCTGTTTTCCAGGCGAATCGCAGCCATTCTTTTTCTGGTTTTGGGATCTAACGGTTCAGGCCATCTCCTGGGGATTTTAGTCCGAAGTTAGGGTTGTAGATCCTCACTTTTTTCCAAGTCCTCTCTTTCTTAGTTCTTGAGAGAAACTAGAGCAAGGAGGAAGAAGAAGAACTCTTGGGCTGTAGGAAGGGTTTCGGAGCTCCGAATCGCGAGCCGAGTCCGGATCCGTGAAGCTTGGAGCATTGCGAAGTGTTCTATCCGGCTATTTTGCCATGGCAAGAAAGAGGAGTCGGAAGGTAACGACATCTCTCCTCTCGGTCTTTAGGATGCACGTTTTAGCATCATCTAGTTTTCTTTTCTCTAATTTTTGGGCACCAAACTCTCAAATGAGAGGGGTTTTGGCTTGCCAAGTTTCAAGAGAAACTTCCGGGTCGATTGAGTCCGTCCCCGGCATATCTTTGCATTAGAGATCCGCTTCGCTAGTGGATTAGGCATGGTGGGTGAAGCCGTGGTCGCGACCGTTAGTCCGACTCGGTGATGTTGCATACGAACTTAGGGATTCGTAGAGATTTCCGATGCGGCAAGATGCCGTTTGTGTTGTGGTGGTGATTGTCCCGTTTGCTTGAAAAGAGTACATGTAGTCGAACCCGGACAAGGTTAGCTCCTCGTGGTGGTAGATGGTTTCCTTGACAAGGTTAGCTCCGTATGAGAATGGAGATGGTTTCCTTGGTGGACAAGGTTAGCTCCGCACGAGTTGGAGATGTTTTCCTTGGTGCGCGGGAACGCTGCGGTACAAAGAGGGATTGCGATGTGTTTAGTCTTGGTTGTGTTGTGCCAAGGCGTGGCTATGTCTCCGTGGTCGGCTGGCTATCCCGTGACATGTGCGTCATGTGTGGAGAGTGTCCCGGCGAGACTAGTCCCCTTCTGTGAGACTGACGAGAATGCCAAGCTTGGGGCAAGCCCGGGCAAAGAGGCCATGAGCGGGTGGGGTCCAGCAAGGCTTCTTAGAATCGGTCAGTCTGTGGTTGTTGGAATCCTGACATGAGATGTCAGAGCTTGCAGGCAAGCCCGGGGCTAAGCCCACAAGCGGGTGGGGCCTTGGCAAGAATTCCTTGTGGCGGCCTGTGCGCCGTTTAAGGGAGAGGTGACTCCCTTAGTGTTTGCGGCTTTATGCCAATTGGGGAAATGTGAGTACCCAACTGATGTGATGTTGTGCTAGATGCATACGGTGTAGGGTACCTTGGGTGAAGCCCGGGTGTTGCATTCATGTTGCATAGTAGGCCCTTTCTTTATATGCTCAACCAGTAGAGAACATGTTTGTTGATTGAGACATACAAGCCTGTTTTAATGTTTTCTATTTATAGAAATTTATATTGCATATGAAGTGCTGACTTGCAGGTTGGAGGGTTCCCCGGGGTCCGTTAGGGGCGGCCGGGAGGAGATGTGTTGTTACACAGTTTGAGGTCAGCCTTTGCTGACCCACGTTACTAATATTTTTACAGGGCAAGGATCGCATGCAGGAGCTAGCACGCCGGCCAAAAAGGCCTAAGCCCATGAAGTGTTTTCTCTTTTGTAGCACTACTTTTTGATGATGTATGTTTGAGACTATTTTGTCCGGCTTGCATGCCGAGGTAGACTAGGAGTGCTGAGCACATTCATGTTTGATTGTACTGCTTACCTTTTTGGACATTTGATGTAAGGCCTTAAGGCCATTTGTTTACTCTTTTGGGTTAGTGGATAACTTCTAGATGTGCTTGGTTTTCCGCTGTGTTGTGCAAGTGTTTTGAGTTTGGGTAGCTATATCAACTTTTAATACTAAAGCTGTGGCGTTCGTATGTTGTGGGGCCCCGGCCGGACCCATATTATACGTCCATTACAGGGGAGGTGTTACAAGATTGCACTTATCTCTCTCGACAAGAAAGCTAAGAACATTATAGCAAGTACAGTCGATGACTCGATGCTGTAGAATTTGATTCACTGTCAATCAGCTAAGGAGATATGGCATTCCTTAGTCACTTTGATGGAAGTAACTGAAGAAGTAAGGGATGATCGGAGATCCCTTCTCAATCAAAAATATGAAGCTTTCCGACAAGGGAACAAGGAAACAATTACCGACACCTTTGAGAACTTCTTCAAAATTGTAAATGGCGTAAGGGTGTATGGCCGTGTCTTCACCAACGGAGAACTGAACGACAAATTCTTGAGATCCCTAACCAAGGAATGGGATAACAAGGTATGCGCCATCAGGGAGTTCGGGAAGCTAGCTGAAACAGACCCGCAAAATCTCTTTGGAAAGCTTATGTCTTATGAACTCCAAATCAATACAAGAAAAGCTGAACAAGAGAAGGGCAGGTCTGCACTAAAGGAGAAATCTGTCGCTCTAAAGGCAGACACCTCCAGAAAGACCAAGGCTGCATCCCCCACTCCCGCTCCAGAAGTTGATGAAGAAGAAGAAACATCAGAACCTAGCACCTCAGGGTCTGAACTATCTGAAGGAGAGTTCTCCTTACTCTCAAGGCAATTCAAGAAGTTTCTTAATAAAAGGAAATAATGGAAAGACAAGGATGCCTCATACAGAAGATCGCGACGCGATGACGATCGACAAAGAAAAGGCTCAAGCAGCCACGAAAGGTATAATACTAAACAGAACAAATACGTTTCAACTGACATCATTTGCTACTGTTGTAATAAGCCAGGTCACGTCATTGCTGACTGCCCTCACAAGAAGAAGGAGGGTGGCAGAAGAGAAGACAAGAAATCCTCACACAACAGGAAAAGGAAAGAGAAGAGCCTCATAGCCAAAAGGAGCAAGACTCTTAGCGACTCCGACTCTTCAGAGTCAAGCGAAGAAGAAGCTTACTTTGGGCTAATGGCTCAAACAGATGATGAACAAGAGACCCAGTTCACTGGGAAGGTTAACTCTCATACCCCTCTTTCAGAGTCTGAAGTCTCTGAACATGATTGCGAGGGTAGCTCCTCTGACGATGAGTCAGAATTGATGGCCCAGTACAGGGAGTTAATCATGGATTACGACAAATGTCGTCGAGTCGTGAAGACTCAGGCTAAAGAGATCAATTCTCTAAAAGCCGAAGAGAGCAACTTGAGAGAGAAAGTCGCAAAGACCGACTCCCTCGAGGAAAACTTCAATAATACTATTGAAGAATATAACAAGGCTCTTGAGCACCTTGACCTTAAGGAGAAGATCATCAAAGGATTGGAAGCCGAACTTGCGGCTGAAAGGAAACTTGTTGAGAGTTTCTCGAAGCCCAAAACAGTTCTTCCATTCGTTGCTGAATTCTCAACAAAGGCCAAGGGAGCTGGACTAGACCATGAAGAAGCTCCTAGCAAATCCTCTAGGAGAAACAAGAATCAACGAAAAAATAAGGCCGCCAAAAAGGCCTCAGCCGAAGAAAAGGGAAAAGCCCCTCAAAATCAAACCACATTCAAAAAGGTCATCTTTCCATCAAATGAGTTTGATTTTGACTCATCATACAGGCACTTTGCTAGGCCTACTTATGTAGAGCCAAATTCCCGCTATCAAGGATGGGCTAGACCCCGAAACTTTGGCGAAAGTGTCTTTAAGGCACCTTATGAAGAAGTTGTTCTTCAGAGCTATGGCCCTTTCAGTCATGGGCATAACTTCAGGAAGGCACCAAAGACAAAGCCTATTGTAGAGAAGCCCATAAAGGAGAAGAAGCCATGTGATTGCCATCATCATGAGGCATCTTCCTCCAAGAATGCTACCCCTGCTAGACCAAAGTTCCAAAAGGTCAAGCAGGAGATCTTGAGGCAAAGGTACAACAGATTTGACTGTTGGTGCTGTGACAAGGTTGGTCACTTCGCCATAGATTGCTGGTTTAATTCCAGAAACGCTGCAACCCCTCATGTCAGCAATATGAGAAAGACCGCTCATAATGCTAACACTCGTAGGGGGAGCACTCTAACCCGAGACCAAGGACCCAAACGTGTTTGGGTTCCTAAGGCAAATTGATTGTGATTGCAGGGATGTCCAAAGGCCAACAAAACGCCTATCTGGTACTTGAACAGCGGATGCTCTCGGCATATGACAGGGACTAGAAGCCTCATTCAGAACTTTACTCCAGTCGTGAACGGACCAAAGGTCATCTTTGGAGGTTCAGACCGTGGAATTACTAGAGGCTATGGTATGATTACTAACGGCAATGTATCCTTCTCGGATGTGGCCTATGTCGAAGGATTGGAACACAATCTCATTAGCATAAGCCAACTCTGCGATAAAGGATACATAGTTGAGTTCCATGCTGATAAGTGCTTGATAAAATCCGTTGACAATATGGAAACGATTCTATCCGGCACTCGAAGCAGGAATATTTTCTGTTTAAATTTCATCTGTATAAATTCCTCTACACCAGTGTGTCTTTTGGCAAAAGATAGTGCGTCTCTTGGTGACCAATGAAACAAGAGACTAGCACATATTAATTCCAAAACTATTAATAAATTATTTTCAATGAACTTAGTACGTGATGCTCCAAATGTCAAGTACGTCAAAGACAGACCTTGTCATGCATACGTAAAAGGCAAGCAAACAAGGGCTACCTTTAAAAGCATTACTGGCAAAGACTCTAACAGATGTCTTCATCTATTGCACATGGACTTATTTGGTCCACTGCAGATTAGAAGTTTGGGAGGTAAGGACTATACATTGGTAATTGTTGATGACTACTCGCGCTTTGCGTGGGTGTTCTTTCTGAAACACAAGTCAGATACCTTCGACATTTTTACTAATTTTGTCAGGCAAGTCCAGAATGAATATAACTGCTCCATAATCAAAATCAGAAGTGACAACGGAATAGAGTTCAAATCTGGGGCCATGACAGAATTCTGTGAAAGCTTAGGTATCTTTCATGAGTTTTCCTCTCCTCGTACTCCACAACAAAATGGAGTGGCTGAGAGAAGGAACAGAACACTCATAGAGGCCTGCAGGACCATGTTGAGTGATGCTTCACTACCGGAGTACTTCTGGGCTGAGGCCCTCAACACTGCATGCCACGTGCAAAATCGAGCACTCATAAACAAAGAACACAATAAGACACCTTACGAGCTTCTGAAAGGCAGGAAACCAACAGTCTCTTACTTTAGAATCTTTGGTTGTAAATGCTTCGTACTTAACAATGGTAAGTATCATACCACCAAGTTCAGCAAAAAGAGCTTTGAAGGTATTTTTGTAGGATATAGTAGCCATAGAAAGGAATATAAGATATTTAATAGAAAAATCCTGGTGGTGGAAGAATCGATACATGTTGTATTTGATGAGACGAGCTTGCTGCAAAGCAATCCGTCTAGTGTGCTCATTGAAGATGCAGGTGAAAAGCTGAAAGAAATTAGCTTGGATGATCCGTCCGAAGACAAAGGCGAGAAGTTCATTAAGATCACCACTCCAACTCCCATTGGAGGGGCTGATGATCAAAATGAAGAAGTCATCCAGGATGAAGAAATCACTCCCGTGCTTGAAGATAATCCAGATGCAAGAACTCTAGAGCTCAGACATCTGAAGGATCACCCCATGGACCAAATCATAGGAGATCCCCGGGATGGTGTCAGAACTCGGAGAGGTACAACTAATGAGAATCTTCATTTGAGTTTTCTCTCACAGGTTGAACCAAAGAAATTTGAGGAAGAAAACTCAGACGCATCATGGATAATGGTAATGGAAGAAGAGCTAAATCAGTTCAAGCGCTGCAATGTGTGGATGCTGGTTCTAAGACCCAAAGGAAAGAACATCATTGGAACAAAATGGGTCTACAGGAACAAGATGGATGAAGACGGAACTATCATAAAGAACAAGGTCAGACTCGTCGCTAAAGGCTATCGTCAAGAGGAAGGAATCGACTTCGACCAGACATATGCTCCAGTGGCAAGACTGGAGGCAATAAGGTTGTTCCTAGCATATGCTGCTTTCAAAGGCTTCACTGTCTATCAGATGGACGTGAAGTCGGCCTTCCTGAATGGTAACATAAAGGAGGAAGTGTATGTGGAACAACCTCCAGGTTTCGTTGATCCTAACTTTCCTGATCTTGTCTATTTTCTGCACAAGGCTCTATATGGTCTGAAACATGCTCCTAGAGCTTGGTATGAAACACTGTCTACCTTTCTGCTTGAGAACAAGTTCACAAGAGGAAAGATAGACAAGACATTATTTCTTAGGGAAATAAAAGGCAAGATTTTGCTAGTGCAAATCTATGTCGACGACATTATTTTATGCTCTACCGATGACAACCTCTGCAAAAAGTTCTCAAAACTTATGCAAGGGAAGTTTGAAATGGGCAGTATGGGCGAGCTGAAGTATTTCTTAGGGCTTCAGGTGAAACAATCTGAAGAAGGAATTTTCATCTCACAGACCAAATTCACCAAAGAGCTAATTAAGAAATTCGGAATGGAGAACGCAACCTCTATGAGGACTCCAATGGGCTCAACTATGTCTCTGGATAAGTATGAAAAGGGAAACCTTTTGATGAAACCAAGTACAGAAGCATAATTGGATCCCTGCTCTACCTTACTGCCAGTAGGCCTGACATAATATTCTCAACATGTGTCTGTGCTAGATTTCAGGTGAACTCTAAGGAATCTCATTACGCTGCTGCAAAGCGGATCCTGAGATACCTTAAAGGCACACCAAATCTTGGCTTATGCTACCCAAGAAGTAATGACAGCAAACTAATTGGATTTTCAGATGCAGATTTTATAGGTAGCAAAGACGACCGGAAAAGCACCTCAGGGACTTGCCAATTCTTCGGAAGAAGGCTAATTTCCTGGAGTAGCAAGAAGCAGAACTGTATCGCAATCTCAATGGCCGAGTCAGAGTATATCTCTGCAGGCAGTTGTTGCGCACAATTGCTATGGATAAAGAATCAGTTCGAGGACTACAACCTGCAGTTCAAGGATATACCCTTGTACTGTGACTCCTCCAGCGCAATTGCAATAGCCAACAATCCAGTCTCCCACAGCCGGACAAAGTACATCGAGCTAAGGTACCACTTCATCCGGGAACATGTGGAGCATGGAGACATAAATCTCCAATATGTGCCTACAGATAGGCAAGTTTCAGATATCTTCACAAAGCCGCTGGACGAGACCAAGTTCTCGTTCTTCAAGACAGAGCTTGGGATGCTCAACAAAGAAGACTAAAGAAGGCTGGATGACTAAGAAGCAAGTAATTACAAAGGGTTAGTCAAAATCTATTTTTTCTCAACTTTTTCAAAATTCAACTCGAGAAGCATGAGACATACTCAAGTATATGACTTCACCTACTCGAGTCACGGCAGACCTACTCGAGTAACATCAGACAAACTAGAGTAGTCTTCTCTAATTACTCGAGTATAAGACTGTGCCTACTCGAGTATCTACTGACCTACTCGAGTAAGTCACTTACCTACTCGAGTAAGTCACTTACCTACTCGAGTAAGTCATCTATCTACTCGAGTACTTTTTCTCCACCTACTCGAGTACTCTCTGCAGACCTACTCGAGTACCTCCTGTCGACCTACTCGAGTAACTCATTTACCTACCCGAGTAGTCTATCTCTTTCTCGTGTCCTGTTTCCCAGATTTTGAAAATTGTTTTATTCGCCACCCAAGGCTGTATGCCGCCTCTTTCTTTAAATTAATTAGCGGAAATTTAAGAGTTATATATATATGAAATTCTGAAAACTCAAACCTACACGACATCATTTCTGTCTCTCGAGTACCCTCTGTCTCTTTGCCTACCCTGCCGACTCACCTCTGTCGCTGTTGCAGAGCCGCCTCTCTCAATTCCTCCAGTCATTCGCATCCATGGCGACTTCTCACAAGATCAGCGTCGGCTTCGAACTAGTCACCGAAGGTATTGCAGAGCTCTCCGATGATTTCCAAAACCTCCTCATCCTTCTCGACACCGTCGGCCTCTCCTATATTCTACAGGAACCCTGTAGCGTCTTGTTCCCCGAAGTTGCTGAATTTTTCTCCAATCTCACGGTCAGAAGGAATGGGAAAGTACTAAAATCCAAAGTAAAGGGTTTGAAACTCAAGTTCACCAAGACCTCTGTCTCTCAACTTCTCCGTTTGCCGCTTGTCGATGAGGAAGATGAGTTAGATGATGAAGACTCTGACTGAACAACTCTTTTCTGTGGCATTTCTCCTGACGCTCAGTATATTAAGAGGTTAGACATGAACGCTGAAGGAAAATTTCTAGTTGATATCATTGGCAAAATTCTCCTGTGCAAGACTCACTCCATCAGAGACATTCCCTTATACTTCTTTGATATTATGCAAGCACTTATCTGCCGCAAGCAATACTAATTTGGTATGCTGATTTTGGACAAAATCAAGGACAACATGAAATCCCCCAACTACGCCAGAATTATCTCCCTGCTCCTCCATGCCACAAATCCTGAAGTATTCAACTTCTCCAAAGGGACTCCACTTCACCACATGAAGAAGGTCTCCATATCTTCAATTCAGAGATGGGATCTTAAGCTAAAGAATCCTGCCCAAGCTGCAAAGGTTTCAGAAATTCCAGAAGTTCCAGCTGCAGAGGACAGGACTCCATCTCCCTCTCCTCATCATGTGGCCAGCTCCTCTGGTGCACCAAGTGAGGGGGAGCCTGCTCCTTCTAGCCCAGTCAGGCAGCCCTCTCCTCAGCCAAAACTTCCATCCCTACCTCATACTCCCCAGAGTCCAGCTACTCCTTCAGATCAAGTACCTCAAGACACTCTTCTGTCCACAGCTGCTGCTATAGATGCCAAGATTGCAGAGCTTTCTGAAGATGTGCTTCCCCCTCCTCCTCTATCTCCTCCAGCTCCAACCACTGAACATCACAAGGACTTGTCTCCAGCAAAGTCTCCTGCCCATTCTACAGCCAGAACTCCAACACCTTCTCCAAATCCTCCAGCAGATAAGCCAGACACCATATTTATTTCTGATGAGCCTTCTCCTGAGCCAGATGAGGCCCCTCTCAGAACTCTAGACTTCTCTCTTCCTCAGGATACAAAAGAAGGAATTGCTCTCTCTCCTACCATCAGAGCTCACAGCTCTGTGATAATTGAAGACCTAGCTCCTTGGGTACCTCCTTATCTTCCTACTGTTGCTCCCTCTACTGCTGCTGTTTCAGTCTCCTCCTCCTCAGATTTGCTGCAACACATCACCATTCTTCTTCAAGAACAAAGACATCATTTTGACACCTCTCTAAAGGTGGTCACTGACAAGGTAACTGCTCTTGAGACTGAGATGAGCAGAGGTTTTGCTGAAATTCAGCATAACACTGAAAAGCTCAAGTACCTATTCCAACTTGGTGGCAAAGCCCTTGACCATACTATCACTAGTGTGGGCAATGTTATGGAATAAGGTGTCACCCTGGCAAACAATCAGATGGAACTAGACAAGAGGAATGAGGCCAACAAGATGAAGATCTGTGAAAAAGTGGGTCTTTTCAAAGATGATGCCATATCCCACCTATCTGTTGAAATCAGAAAGGGGGAGAGTTTGATAAAAGAACTCAAAGAACAGGTAGAAAAATCTACTGCTCAGAAGACAGATGAATGACAAGCTCATGTGAAGACCATTCATGCTGATGTGCTAGCTCAAATACAGAGTGTCAAATTTCACACATATGACACTGTTGTCTGGATGCACAATCAGATCCTGCCAGATCTTGCAGTTGACCCAAACATTATTCCCCATCATCTCAACCCTCTAGCTACAGATGTCACTGCCCCAGCTGTTCCTCAACAACCTACCTTCTCTCCCAAGCCTGGAGACTCAGTTGCTCCTCCAGATACTTATGTACCAGGCTAGGAAGAAGACCCTGCTGATATATTCCTTCAAGCTCCTCCAGAGATCATAACCTCCAAGAAGAAAAGGAAGTATGGTGAAGGCCCCTCTGCCAGCAGGACTGCTCCTTCCAAAGCCACTGAACATGCTGAAGCCTGGTCTCCAACCTCCAAGTCTCTAATTTTGGACACACTCAGGCTAGTTTTGGATCTAAATGAGAACAGGAACATTCATTACAGTTCCCAGGAATGAGAGTTATATGAAAAATCTATGCTGAATAGGAGGATCCATGACAGAGAGTTTGGAAGAAATAACCCTACTGCTCCTCCTAGGCCTCCTAAATACTTCCCTAAGCCCTTCAGTTATCTAAGAAGACAACAAGAAAAGATGGATAAACAGCAATCCCAAGCCTAAACCTAAAAGATGTTGAGAGATTGAAATGACAAGCTGTAGACTTGATGTTTTTGAAGATTTACATATATACAATTCTTCATTCCTGTCTAATTATCCTTTTCATTGTCTATTGCTTACCTGCTCATGTTTTTCTACTTAGTTTCTTTTATGTCCATAATTCACCTTAGTGTAAAGGGTTCTGACTTCAACAAACAGGGGGAGATGGTTGGGTATTACATCCACATTAACCCAGATTTGATGAAGTCACCCTGGAACTAAGATGAATTAAGTTGTATTTGATGTTTGGTTTGAGTTATATGTTTGCAGGAATTTCACTGAGAAGTGTAGACCAGTGGTCAGTCCACAGTGGGTCACCAAACACAGGAACTGTGCAATGTAATCCCTCATTGTATATTCCAAGGTATTGACTCATGTGTGGTCTCTCTATTGGGATACACTTCATATTCAAGCTATTGGACTACGGGAAAAGATTTGGAAGTTGAGTACATTAGAAGAAAAAGTTTTCCAGCAACAAAAATTTTCTAAGTCTTTTACTCGAGTAGGTATATAACTACTCGAGTAGTTTGGGTATAATTTACTCGAGTAAAGGAACCCTGTACTCGAGTACTTAAATGTATCTCTCGTGTAGCTAAGTCACCTACTCGAGTAGACATAGTCATATACTCGAGTAGCATACTTATATACTCGAGTAGATTACTCCTTATACCCGAGTATCAAAGAGTTCACTCATCAAAATTTTTTCTAAGTCATGGACTCTAGTAAGTATACTCACTTACTCGAGTAGATAGAATCATACTCGAGTAGTTCATTATACCTACTCGAGTAGATCATGTTTCACTCGTGTATCTTGAATTTTTCCCACTCCAGAATTTTCTAAGTCTTTTACTCGAGTAGATCTTTTACCTACTCGAGTAGATTACTTCCTCTCGAGTAGTTTAGTTCAACTACTCGAGTAGCTCTTGCTGACATCTTCAGAATTCATTCTAAGTATCCCACTCGAGTAATCCTTTATGTAATCGAGTAGTTTATGAAATATACTCGAGTAGTTTTTCCAGTACTCGAGTAGATCTTTTATGTACTCGAGTAAGTCTCTCTACATACTCGAGTAGTTCTTTCTGCTTACTCGAGTAGTTGATTTCTACCTACTTGAGTAACCCATCCTTATATACCCGAGTATATTCTCCTTCATGTACTCGAGTAGTTATTCAACTACTCGAGTAGCTATTCACCTACTCGTGTATATGGCTGAACTTTTCTGAAACTTTGCTAAGTCCTTTTTCTGACGGGATTTTGAAATCACGCGACATGATTGTTCCACGTGTACATCATTATGACTGATTATGACCATTAGTCTCTTCTATATAAGGTCTTATCAGAAAATGACAAACCCTAAGTATTCTCCAAGCTTTCTTGTCATTCTATTTCGAGAAATATTCTTCCGACTCCTCTCTGATTTTTGCAAAACGGAAGCCGCCGCCGCCGCCTTCTTCTCCGGCCAAAGCTTCTACTTTCAGAGGACTATTCTGAAGAAAGTTACAGATCGAGATCGACTTCGCTGATCATGTTCTCTCTCGATTTCTGTAAAAGCGAGTAAATCCAGATCAAAGCCGAGAACTTCTTCACCGATTTCTGAAAGTGCTACAAAGTTGAAAGGAAGAAGATCCTGGCCGTTTCATTCAGATCTGAGTGATTTACTGTTTGTATTCTTGTAAATCTCATTTTATTCTTGTAGGAGAAATCTTCTCTAAGTGTAGGAGTTTTTCACTCCGAGTTTGTAGGAAGTGTTATCTTCCGAGGCGTAGATCTCTTTGTTTGGATCGAGTTTGTAGGAACTTTGTTCCGAGGGTAGGATCGATTTTTGATCCGAGATAGTGGAGTAGCCGTGTCTAGTTGATTGCTAGATCGGTGAGGGAAAGTGGATGTACCCAAGGTTGGGGAACCACTATAAATCTTGTGTCGTCTGTGATATTGGTAGATCGTTTTGTGCTGTGCTCTAACTATTTTTTTTATTCCGCAAAAAGACGCACAACTCACCTATTCACCCCCTCTAGGTGATTTAGGTTGACAACCGTTTTCTTTCAGTGAAGAACAGCCATATTCACCATATGACCTCGGAATTCAATTGAACGAGTTCCTACGCACTTGCACTGACTATACAATGCCATAAGAACTGAGAGAACTCAAATCAGAGTTCTCTAGCTCGATATTCAAGAATCTCGTATTCGCGACGTTCTACGAGAAACAACCATATTCACCATATGACCTCGGAATTCATTGGAACGAGTTCCAACGCACTCGTATTGACTATACAAGGCCATAGGAACTGACAGAACTCAAATCAGAGTTCTCTAGCTCGATATCCAAATTTCTCGTATTTGCGACGTTCTATGAGAATCGGTCATATTCATCATATGGCTTCGGTTTGCAATGAAATAGGGTCATCTCCGAAATAGGGTCCAAAGCAACAAATTGAACTCGAATTAGAGCTCATTAGCTTAAAATCCCCGAAATAGGGTCATCTCCTACCCATTATGAGTCTCGGGTAAAGGTTAGGGTCACTTTTATTGGGTCCACTAGGGTTTTAGTGTCCCAATAAAAGTCGGGATGTTACAATCCAATAAAAATAAAAGGATTTTCGTTCCCAAAAAATTGCTTAACGTAGGGGGTAAGCGCAGCATACATGGGGAGAGAGCTCTGGGTGCTTTTCTCAGACGAGTGATTCAGTTCCCATGTATACTCATCATGCCCGTAATTCGATCGCAAAATCATGACCATCGGAATGGTCTTATTGCGTAGATTCTTCACTTTATAATCCATTATTCTGACTGGTTCAAGCTGGACGGATCTATCTGACTACAGCTGTACTTGCGGTATAGGAAGGTGTTGTTCTGATTGTCGGAGGACTCGCCTTAAGGATGGGACATGAAATACATCATGGAGATTTCCCAACTCTGGGGGAAGGGCTAATCGATAGGAAACATGGCTAACACACTCTATCACCTGATAGAGGCCCAAATAGCGAGGATTTAGTTTCTTTTGCTCCCTTAACATGGAGACACCATGCATGGACTTTATTTTCAGAAATACCATTTCTCCCATGCTAAACTCCACTGGTCGGTGTCGCGCATCATAATATTTGGCCTGCTGGCTCTGCGCTCCCCGCATTCGCTCCTGTATTAACTGTATCGATGTCATGGTATCATCAATATAAGCTACTCTTAAGGCTTCCAGGTCCTCATCTTACTTAAGTCAATGGAGTTCGACAATGCCTTCCATATATAGTCTCGTACGGTGCCATCTTAATGCTGGCCTGATAGCTATTATTATAAGAAAGCCATACTAAAGCCAGCAGCTATTCTCACGACTCGTCGTGCTCTTCTATGCAAAGTCGGAGTAGATCCTCCATCGTCCTGTTCGTCCTTCCCTTTCGCCCATCTGTCTGAGGGTGGAAGGCAGTGCTAAAGGCCGACTTGGTCCCCAAGTATACCTGCACCCGCCTCCACTCCTTGGATGTGAAACGTCCATCACGATTCGACACAATGGACTTCGGTACTCCGTGGGACCAAACCACTTGTTCTATGAATAATCTGGCAAGAACGTCAACTTTATTACCAAGTTGGTTTGGAATGAATCTCACTACCTTAGTAAGTAGATCCATGAAAACCCTTATAGGGTTGTTTCCAGCACGGGATCTAGGTAAGCTGTGAACAAAATCTATGGAAATATCTTCAAATTTCCACTCCTGTATCGGCAAGGGCTGTAATAGGCCTCCTGGGTAGCAACATTTAGCTTTAACCTTTTTGATAGGCCTGATGCTATGCCACGAAGTTAGTGACGTCTCTTTTCATTCTACACCATAAAATGGTCCTGCGTAGATCAACATACATCTTAACCAAACCAGGGTGAATAAAATACCTTGACTGGTGCGCTTCCCAAAGAATCTCATCTTGGACTCCTTTGGTAGAGGGAATAATTATGTGGTGCCTGAACTGCAAGATTTTATCGTACAGGTTGGACTACTCTTGTGCTCCATCCTGTAGGGACTAGATGATTGGGACCACTTCAGGATCGACCTTCTGGGCTTCTCGTATTCGATCCTAGATGTCGCACTGAATTTTCATCCAATATAGCTAGGACTAGTACTCTTCCGGGTCCCTACGAGCAACACGAGTAATCTATAAGTCTAACAAAAAACTGAAATAATTACCTTGGAATATGCTCCACCCAGCTCCTGACTATTGAGGGCTGGCGACTCAATGCGTCAGCAACCTTATTATCCTTCCCAGGGAGGACTGGAGAGTGAAATCATAATCACATAAAAATTCCAACCATTGACACTGTCAGAGGTTCATCTCTTTTTGAGGCTCTTATGATCGAAGAAGATCTCGCATCTCTACTTTGTACAAGTCATGTCTCCAGATCTTAAGAGCGAAAAACATTGGCGCACAACTCTAGATCATGGGTTGTGTAGTTAAGCTCGTGCGGCTTAGCTGGTGCGACGCACATGCTACTACCTTGCCATGATGTATCAGAACAACTCCTAATCCTTTTAGGGAGGCATCAGTATTAATTTGGGACCCTTCGGCTCCCGAGGGGATCGCAAGGATTGGGGCGGAAGTTAGCCACTTCTTTAACTAAATGAATGTAGTCTCACATTTCGTCATCCAACCAAATGTAACATCCCTTCTCATAAGAGATGCAAGGGGTAAAAATTTGTACAAATTTCCTGTAATACCCGGTAAGACCAAGGAAATTTCGTATGTTTGCTGCCGTCTTAAGCAGCGGTCAGCTTTGAACTGCCTGGATTTTGGCCTGATCCATTGATACTTCACTTTTGTCGATGGTGTGGACCAAAAATCAGATCTCTTCTAACCAAAATTCACACTTGTTGAATTTGGTGAAGAGAGAGTGTTCGCGAAGTTTAAGTATCACAAACCGCAGATGTCTAGAATGATCTGTCTTGGTCTTTGAGTAGACCAAAATGTCGTCGATAAAGATATCACAAAGTGATCCAGAAAGGGCTAAAATACTCAATTCATCAGAGCCATAAAGGCAGAGGGGGCGTTAGTGAGCCCAAAAGGCATCACAATAAACTCGTACAGACCATAACAAGAGCTGAAGGCAGTCTTGGGGGTATTATACTCCCGAACCTGAAGCTGATAGTAGCCAGATCTTAGGTCCATGTTAGAGAATACGAATACACCTTGCAATCAATCGAACACTCATCGTATTCCGTATAGTGAGTCTGTTTAGTTTCTTGTAGTCTATGTACTAGCGCAGTGTCTCGTCCTTCTTTACAACAGTACAGGAGCTCCCCAGGGTGAGGAACTTGGGCGGACGAATACAACATCTATCAGTCCCTGAAGTTGGATCTTCAACACGACTAATTCCTTAGGGGCCATTCGATAGGGTGCTCAGGATACTGGTCGAGCTCCGGACACAAGCTCAATTTGAGGGTCAACCTCTCACTGTAGTGGCAAACCCGGGTGGGACTCAGGGAAAACATCCAGAAAATTTCGCACCACCGGAACTTTTGTGAGCACTTAAACTTGATTCTTCATTTTGAAGTAGATGAGAAGTATATACATATCATATGATAACACACATCCGATGTATACATACATATATAGTATATAACATAGGTATCAATATATGACATAACTACAGCGTCTAAGATATATACCTATCACTACATCGGAGGCCGGTCCTTGCTAAAGGTCCAACGCATAAGCTTCCAACGACGTTGCTCGTCCTGCTGACCTTTCCTGCCAGCTCTAACAATTCAACCTCTTTGGCCCTGTCCACGCGATGCCTGTCCTCCTTGAACTGCTTATAATTCTGGCCTTCCTACCTCCTGCGGGCAGAAAGCTTTCATGTGTCCCGACTGCTGGCATAGAAAGTAGTTCCCTGCAAGGGGAACGTATCATCAAGCTACTGGTGCGAGCTATAGTACTAGAGCTAGCTTGTGCTCCTGCTGCGGTGTTGAGGGTGCTGGTGGGCGCCTATAAGGCTGCCTATGCTGCCTTTGTCTGCGCTCTCTCACCTGTTGGCGGGGAGCAACTCCTCTATCTCGTCCTCGACCTCAGGGGACCTTAACCTGTCCTCGGCACTACTAGGCCACCATCTTATGGTCTAAATCCAACGCAGCAGCATGAGTTGCTATAATGTGGAAGGTGGACTGAGTGATCATGATCAAGAACTGTCTCAAGTCACCTCACAAGCCTCATAGAAGCGAACAACTCTATCTCTATCCGTGGCTGCTAGGTTTCCAGCAAAATGTGTTAGGTGGTTAAACTTTCTCTCATAGTCTAGCATCATCTGGTCACCCTGAAGGATGTGCAGGAACCTCCCTTGTAGTACCGCTTGGTAGCGTCCGAGATGAAGTGCTCCAGGAAAGCCTATAAAAACTCCCTCCACAGGATAGTGCTCAACGGTCATCCTCTAAATGTCGAGCGGCTGGCCGCTCTCCACCAGTCTCTAGTATATCCCTCTAACAAGGTCACCACTAGTGACACTGCAGCTACTGCTGGGCATATTATTCCTACCAGCAGCTCCTCTATGCGCTCAACCCACTCTTCTGTCTGTATGATAGTCTCCATGCCTCTAAATGTGGGAGGCCTTATCCCCCGAAAGGTCGTCAGTAGGTCAATGGATACCACCAACTGCTATGATGGTTGTGCTAAAGCTGTCCGAAAGGTCGCCAAGATAGATTTCAATGTTTGCCCCCAAGTTGGTGTTGACAAACGGTACAGATGCAGGGGTAACTGGTTTTGGATGTGGGGTGGCAAGGACATATCCTCTGGAGGAGGATCTCTTGTTACTAGACTCTGTTATGTCTCGAGAAGTAACAAGAAAATAAGTGTCAGTAATTTGCAAAAACAGAGGATATTTGCAAAAGATTAACAAAGCGGAAACAAAGGTGTGCGACATGCTATCACACAGTCTAGAATCCCTAAGTTTTTATACTAGGGTCCACCAGGCTTCCGCTGCATGGTTTGTCCCGAACCAAAGAATGAAGCGAGGGACGGAGGGATCCTGAGACTGCTCCACAAGGACGGATCGTGATCGCTCTAATCCATTTGTAAGACCCCCCAACCTTTGCCCCGAGTCGGGCCGGAGGGGATCTTACTGCGCAAGACGTCCACCCAGTGCTCCTTAAGGGGTAACGACCCACTCTGCTAAGCACTAGTTGGTCGCCTTGCTCGGTTTGAATCACAACATTCACATCACATCACAGACTATTGCGGAAGCATTAACAGAAAACCACAACAAATATATATAACATTATATATTTAATAAAAACTACAAAAGGTCGTAACCAGTGTTTATACATAGAGCATGTAGGTTATACAGTACTATAACTAACAACTCCTCTCTTACACAGCTCTGCTTGCTAGTATTCACGTATCGAAACTCTAGAAATGATGTGGATGTCTCTGCTTGAGTAGTCTTATTAGCTGGTGTACCGTCCTGCAGCAACTGGTCAATACGGTGTACCATCTCCTGTGAATGGTTATTTAAATAACTGTTAGTCACAGAACTAAGTGAAAATAAATCTCCTCCCCGGATTCATATCTTGGGGACAAGCTTAAGCACCCAACAAAAGTAGATAGCCGAAGCATGAGAGAGTTAGTACAACATTTCATGAATAAGCTAGGAGAAACCAAAAAGAGGCGCAACATGATATAACTAGACTAGCAGTAATATACGTCAGTTATAATTTAGGCTCTACAAGCACAGCAGCATAGTAGATATTCATAACCCGTACAAACAACAAAGATATTCACAGCCGATTGCATATCGCAGGCATTCACGGCCGATTACACATCGCAGGCATCCACACCCGCACACATACCGCAACCATTCACAGCCGCGCACACACTGCAAGCATTCACAGCCGCGCACACACAATCGCAGGCATTCATAGCCACTCATAACACATCGTAGGTATTCACAACTGCGCATAACACATCACATGCATTCACAGCCGCGCATAACACAATCCTATGTCGACATAGTATGGACCGCTTCTGTTCCAGTAGGGTAGCGAGCCCTGCGTGCCTCACCAATATGGCCGCCGGTGACAGTGGACAGTCCTGGCACTTCTAGGGGTGGTCGTACCGCACATCCCAGGCCCTAATGTACATCCCCGTGTACTCTTGGATGTGAGCGACGTCCCGCGATTCAACATTTTGGCCGATCAGTGGAGGAAAACCCAACGAGGAAAGATAACGGTCGGTCTCCCGTGATACCCATCTCCCCTGTCGCCTTGAGTCGTAGACCTTCCCGCACCAGTACGAAGGGTCTGCGGAAGGGACTGACCTCCACAATTTACAGCAAGCAATTCACAAGCAATCAATTAAACAATCATGCTAATACGCACCGGGTTTGCGGCGGCCTGCCCTACTATACGTTAACCTTCAGGCAGCGATGCTCAGCTCAACTTTCAACAAGGAGCGTGGGAGCGCTTTATTTAAGGCTTAACCCGGAGGAACACCTCAACTTTTGTTATCCCCAACTAAGACTCAACCTTAACAAACAACTGCTCGTCAAAGCAGGACGTGTGCTTATAATTGTAAATTGTAATAACGAGAATGCAGTAATTTAAGCTGCTGATAATAAATGCTGTATAATGAGATGTGAACAGTACGAAATTGAAGTAGTACTGAATTGAAAGTACTGAACTGAAATGAACGTGACCAGTACGACACTGGAGTAGTACTGAATTGAAAGTACTGAACTGAAATGAACTTGACCAGTACGAGACTGGAGTCGTACTGAATTGAATGTATTGGACTGAAATGAACTTGACCAGTACAAGGCTGGAGTAGTACTGGATTGAAAGTATTGAACTGAAATGAACTTGACCAGTACGAGACTGGAGTAGTATTGAATTAAAAGTACTGAAATGAATAAAGGAACTGAACCAGTGCAAGACTGGAATAATCATAAAGAAAATGGTTAGTAGTCCAATCACTCCATTCAGGAGGCTTCCGTTCCATCTCCGTTCTCAAGAGGTATTTTCAGTTCCTTCTCCGTTCTCAGGAGGCATTCACAATTTCTTCTCTGTTCCAGGAGGTGTATTCAGTCCCTTTTCAGTTTTCAAGATTTCATTGGGTTACACCCATTATTAAGATCTGATAACAATTCCATTGCGCACTTTTTAATTACGGCTTAATCGGATCAGGACAAGCTTATCATGAGTTATATATTTATTATTCATCCGAGAATAAATATCAGTTCGATTTCTTGCATCAGATCGAATCCGAGAATCTCGTCAGAGGGCACATTCTTCCTCGAATTTCAACCTTGAAAATCATTTCCAACACATGAGGGAAATTTTTTACCTGAAACGAGGTTGGGGAATATATTACTCGAAGCTCATACTTTCATCTTCTGAGTCTACCCAAAATGCTCGAGAGTTATTTTAAAAACGAGACGCTATGTGGTTTTGGAAAAAACTTCAAAAACTCGGAGCTGGGTATCTTGCCTCGATAACTCTCGTCGCTCAATAAATTTAACATCCAATATAAAGTGGTCGCGCGCTCCGATTTTCATTTTCGAAGAATTTGAGCGCGTAATTTTCCAAGCGCGACCCTAGGCTCCAAAAATTGGAAAATCTTCGATTTTTATCCTAAGGTTCCCAAATTTTAATATAACCTTTAAGAGGGCCTAAAAAGAGCCTAGTAATTTTTTCAAAATTTTCTGAGCTATTTTTGGCCTCTAAATTGGCCAAATAATTTTTATTTAGGCTTTTAAAAATACCAAATCAATTCCAACAATTCCCAAAATTTTTGTATAGATTGCTCTCGTCAAGGGGAATAACTTTCATGTTCAAAACGTTTTTCCTAGGAGTCTAGATTAGTCTCCAACAAAATATATACCAATTTTAATTATAATATTATAATATTTATAATATTATAATACTTATAATATATTATCATTATTATTATTATTATTATTCATCTCCCCCACCACCCTGACACCTGTACAGGAACCCGAGCTTGCGGGACTTCTCCGCCGCCGGCCGGCCGTGGCTCCGCCCCGAGCCGACTGCCCGGGGGTGGGCGCTCCCTCCGGCAGTGGTCCGGCCGCCTGCCCCCACCGGCCATCACCAGAGCCATTTTTTTATTTTTGAACCGAGGGTAGGGGTGACGGCGGCGGCGCTCCGGCCGCCGGAGCTTGCATGCAACGCGTTGGGAAGATATGGAGGAAGGAGAGGAGACGGTTTCTACCTGATTTCGGGTCCTTCGGGGCTTCCGTCGAGATCCGCCATGGGAGGTGGTGGAGGTGGCGGTGGAGAAGCTTTGGGTTTGCTTTCCCGACGAGCTAGGGCTCCAGCCAGGTGGGGGAAGCTCATTATGAGCTGGTGTGAGGAAGGGCTGAGGGTTCATGGCCTTATATAGGCAAGGGGGAGGACTCATTTGGCTTGGGGGGAGGTGTGGGATTAATCCCACTTGAGGGAGAAGGGCTCTTCTCCTAACCAGCTGGTTGGGACACATGGCACCCATCCAAGGGACATAGTACATGCCACATGGATCCATCCAAGGGGTGTGCTTGGTGGGTTGGGCCTTGGTGGGCTTTTGGGCTTAGGAAAGAGAAAATGAGAGAGAAAGAGAGTGAGTTTTCCCTTAGCTCGCCCAAGGTGTAACACCCCAGTTTTTAGGCCTGGAGTCGCTGGAAGCTAATGCACAACGGTAGAGAGACCGCTGGCGGTAGGTCGTTGAGCTCGGCATTGGATCCAGTGCGCACGATCATGGGATCCAGTGCCCACGACCACTAGTCGTGCGCCACTGATGGTGCACTCTATTTTCCAATTTTTCGAGTTCTGCCTGGGTCAAACGCACAACCATTGGACTTAGTGCGCACGACCACTGGTCGTGCTCCACTGCTCGTGCGTGTTGATTCCAGTTGTTCTAGAGTTCTGCTAGTGTGGATCGCACGATCATGGGATTCAGTGTGTACGACCACTGGTCGTGCGCCACTGATCTTGCGGACGGGTGCAGGTCCGTCATTTTATTTTGTGGACGTCCGATCCTTCCTTAAACCCGATCCAAGGGCCCAGGATCTTCCGCCCAAATGATTATATTAGGGCTGAGAGCCCCTTCCCATTCATTTTCTTCTCATTTGGAGAGTTGACTTAGGGTTGGGTGAGAGTGAGGAGGAGGAAGGAGAAGGTCTTCCACCGCCATTGACGAAGCTTCGGAGCTCCGATCATCTTTCCGAGACTGGATCCGTGGAGAGGGCATGGAGGCGCTCGGGTCAAACCGTTCAAAGCAAGGATTCCATGGCTAGGAGGAGAGGTCGTAAGGTAATGACATTTTATTACCTCGGTTTCTAGGATGCGTGCATATCATCTCTTTTCTTTCTTGCTTTTCAAGCTCTTGGGCACCAAATCTCTCAAATGAGAGTGGTTTGAGTCGCTATGGTTCAAGAGGAACCACTGGGTCCATTGTGTCCGTCTCCGACATGATATTGCATTAGAGATCCGCTCCGTTAGCGGATTAGACATTATGAGTGAAGCCGTAGTCGCGACCATTAGTCCGACTCGGTGATGTTGCATAGCGAGTCTTAAGGATTTTGTAGAAATCTGTTGCGGTAAGATGTCGTTTGTGATGTATGTGTTTTCCCCCATTTCTGAGTAAGTACGTGTAGCCGGAACCGGACAAGATTAGCTTCGCATTGGCGGTAGATGGTTTCCTTGATGCGCAGGAACGTTACAGTACGAATGATGGATTAGGGTGGGGAAAGGCTATGAATTGTGATATGCTAAGGTGCAGCTTTGTCTCTGTGGTCGGCTGGCTATCCCGTGACGTGCAAGTCATGTAGGGAGAGTGTCCCGGCGAGACTAGTCCCTTTTTGTGAGATTGACGAGAATGCCAAGCATAGGATAAGACCGAGCGATGAAGCCCACGAGCGGGTGGGGTCCGGCGAGGGTTCTTAGAATCGGTTTTTGTGTAAGATGGAATCCTGACGTGCAAAGTCAGAGTTTGCAGGCAAGCCCGGGTCTAAGACCCACGAGCGGTTTGGGCCTTGGCAAGATTTCCATGTGGCGGCTTGTATACCGTTAGGAGAATTGCAATACCCTTTTGTTTGCGGCTTGACGCCGATGGGGGAAATTGGAAGTACCCAGTTGATATGTTATGATGATGTGCTAGATGCATACGCGATAGGGTGCCTTGGGTAAAGCCCGGGTTTGCATACATGCTGCATAGTAGGCCCCTTTAATTATATGATCAACATAGAAAACATGTTTGTTGTTTGAGACATCCAAACATGTTTTAAAGATTTACATGTTTATGTATATGGCAACGAAGTGCTGACTTGTAGGTTGGAGGTGTACCCCGGGGTCCTTTAGGGGTGGCCGGGAGGAGATGTGTTGGTTACACAGTAGAGATCAGCCTTTGCTGACCCACGTCACCCCAAGTTTTTACTAGGCAAGGATTGCGAGCGAGAGCAAATGCGCCGGCCGAAAAGGCCTAAGCCTTATGAAGTGATTACCATGCTTACTAGCTGTTTTCTTCTTAACTGTGATGCTCCATGTTTTTTTTGGTATTTCCGGCTTGCATGCCGAGGTAGCCTAGGGGTGCTTTTGCACGTTGATGTTTGACCTTATGGTCATGGGCTTATTTTGTGTAAGCCCTTAAGGCCATTTTTATACTCATATTTGGCAGTGGAAAACTTCTAGTTTGTTGGTATGTTTCCGCTGTTGATTTATTCTGAGTTTTGAGTTGGGTAGTTAATATCATCTTTTAATGCTAAAGTTGTGGCGTTCGTATGTTGTGGGTCCCCGGCCGGACCCATATTTTATGGTCATTACAAGGGAGGTGTTACAATTTGGTATCAGAGGGAGGTTAGTGTCCAAGGTATGTCTTCGTGGACGAATGTCCTAAAAGTAGTGCGTTAATAAGTTATCCACATAGGAGTATCGCGTGACCGTGAGTGTCCTGGTGTCTAGTTGTGCGACTAGAAGTAAGCTGAGTTTGCAAGTTTCATGTTGGAGGGTGATGCTAGCTGTGGCAGGTCAGCCATAGTGGTCGCCAGTTTCCTGGACACACCCCGTACATGGAAGAGTTTGGGAATGTTTCTTAACAAGTACATTCCTGTGTCGATGAGGTTAGCCCTTCAGAGGCAATTCCTACACTTAGTGCAGCGTGTCAAGATAGTGGATGAGTATGATCAGGAGTTTACTCGGTTGGGCCGTTACGCTAAAACGACCATGACTGACGATGTGGAGAGTGACAACCTCTTCTACCACAGATTGAGGGAGAATCTGAGACAACCCCTCATTACCATGAAGAATGCTGGTTTCAACGAGCTGGTTGAGGCAGCCACAACACTGGAGAGTGATTTGGAGCTAACCCAACATCGTAAGGGTTTCACAGCAAAGCAGGGAGAAGGAAAGCCTTCTCAATATCAAGGAAGAACTGAAAGGAGTAAGTGGAAGAAGAAGTCCCATTCCTACAAGAATTCGGAGAAAGGAATAATGGCGGATTCTAGCGCTTCTCGTTTCCAACCCGTGAAGCCAAGGGCGTATAACATTGGGCATCAAGAAGCGATCCGCCAACCCGATATGGTGACGTGCTTTGTGTTAGTTTCTGAGTACCCCGCTAAGGTACTGTTTGATACGAGAGCATCACACTCCGTCCTTGCGGAAAGCTTTATCCAGAGGATTGGAGTTGAGCCATTCTTGGCGGATGCAGAGATGAAGGTGCGCATGCCCAATGGGTCATCTATGACTACCGGGGTGAAGGGGCGCAGTTGTAGGAGTCTGGATGGAGTTGACTTCACGGTGATAACATCGGTTTTACCGTTGGTGGAGTTCGATGTCATTTTGGGAATGGACTGGCTTGCAGAGCAACATGCCAGTATTGACTGTCTGTCTAAGGTAATGACCCTGAGGGGTGCAGTGCGTTCAGTAGTTAAGTTTCATGGCCTAAGTGGAGCGGCCTTTTCCCTGATTTTGGCTATGCAGTTGGTGTGGGCGGTTAACCAGGGGGGAGTAGCTCTTGTACCATTGTTGGAGGTTTATCTTTCCAAGTTATCACTTGGGGAAGTGCTAGTAGTGGCGAAGTACGAGGATGTGTTTGATGTGGAGCTTCTTGGAGCACCTCCTCAACGAGAGATTGATTTCTCATTCGAATTAGTTCCAGATGCTAGGACAGCGTCATGTTACCCTTTTAAGATAGCACCAAAGGAGTTGGCCGAACTCAAAGTATAGTTGCAGGAACTATTGGAGCAAGGGTGTTTTAGACCCAGTCCTTCACCGTGGAGCGCGCTAGTGCTATTCGTGAGAAAGAAGGAAGGTAGTATGCAGTTGAGCATAGACTGCCGAGAGTTGAATAAATTGACTGTCAAGAATAAGTATCCGATTCCTCGGAGAGACGACCTATTCGACCAGTTGGTGGGGTCTGTGGTGTATTCCAATTTGGATCTAAAGTCAGGGTACTATCAGTTATAAATTCGAGACGAGGACATACCCAAGACAGCTTTTGGTAGGAGGTATGGTCACTTTGAGTCCTCGGTGATGTCGTTCGGGTTGACGAACGCACCATCCGTATTCATGGACTTGATGAATCGAGTATTTCAGGAGTACTTGGACTCTTTTGTAGTGGTCTTCTTTGATGATATCTTGGTGTACTCCAAGTCGGAGGCCGAGCATGAGACTCACTTGAGAGTGGTCTTGCAAGTGTTGAGAGAGAACCAGCTTTATGCAAAGTTCTCGAAGTGTGAGTTCTGGTTGGAGAAGGTGGCTTTTCTGGGCCATGTGATTAGTGGTGATGGGGTTGCGGTGGATCCAGCGAAAGTTGAAGCCATCAGAGATTGGCCAATTTTGAGAACCATGGCGGAAGTCCGAACTTTTCTTGGACTAGCCGGGTACTATAGAAGGTTTGTGGAAAACTTTTTTGCGGATAGCCCTACCCCACACCTCTCTAACTCATAAAGACCAGAAGTTTATTTGGACTCTGGAGTGTAGTCAGGCGTTTGACACTCTAAAGGGGAGGCTAATGGAAGCTACAATCCTAAGCATTCCTAAAGGGACTGAAGGATTTTAGATTTTTTTAGTGACACATCTGGATGCGGTTTGGGTTGCGTGTTGGTGCAACACGGCAGCGTGATAGCTTTTGGATCTAGGCAGCTAAAGACTCATAAGAGGAATTACCATGTCCATGATTTGGAGTTGGCAGAGGTAGTTTTTGCTTTGAAATTGTGGCTACACTATGTGTATGGTGCAAAAGTGGAGATCTTCATGAATCACAAGAGCCTAAAGTATCTTCTAGATCAGAAGGACTTGAATGTGCAGCAGCACAGATGAGTCGAGTTCCTTGGAGACTATGAAGTGGCGGTTCAGTATTTGCCAGGCAAAGCCAACATGGTGGCGGATGCCTTGAGTAGGAAATATTCTAGTCAAGGGAGTTGGATCGAATGTCATGATGAGCGGTTGATGCGGGACTGTGAGTCACTTGGCATGGAGTGTGTAGCAAGAGGCGAGTCTAGCGTGGCTCAGTTGAATTGGATTTAAATGCAGAATGACTTGTCCGATCGTATTCGGGAAGCGACCCGTTTGGATGTGGAGTTCCAGCCATATGTGGTGGAAGCTCAAAAGGGCGAGAGTAGCGCCTAGGAGTTGATTGATGGGATTCTGAGGAAGGACGGAAGGATTTGTGTACCGCAGTTCGACAAGCTCCGTGAGGAGTTGATGTTTCAGGCTCACTTCACAAAGTACTCCATTCACCCGGACAGTACAAAGATGTACTTGGATATGAAGAAATCCTTTTGGTGGCCTAGTTTGATGCGGGATGTAGCTTTGTGAAAGTGAGGGGATAGATCTTATTTTACTCTAGTTAAATATATATGTTATATAAAAGAGTGAGCACAACACAAAAATAAATAAAGAGAGTAAGCAACACAGATGACACAAGGATTATAGTGGTTCCCCTAAACTTGGGTACATCCACTCTTCTACCACCCTGGTAGGAATCCACTAGCAGGTTTTGATCAGGTGACTGCCACCAATGAGCTTTTGACCAGGTGCTCAAAAACCAACCCAGGTCTTTTGATCAGGAGACATGCAACCAAGGGGGTTAACTTTTTAAGGGAGTTATAACCCTGTACACAGGAAATGGAAAGGAAGTGATGTTGTCTTCTCTATCTCAAATACAACTGAGAGAAGACTAGTGGATGTTGATGATGTCAAAGCTCCCCCTGAGATGTTGAATGGTTCATGAAAGAGGGAAGCTTTGCTTCAGGGTGTAGGCCTTCAAAGTGATGTTGCTCTTCAGAAGCTTCTTGGACTGATTTTGAGTAGTTGTCCCTTGGAAGCCTGAAGCAAATGATGAAGAACTCTGTCTGTATGAGAGCTGTGTTGTTCTTCACTGATTCACTGATTTGTTATTATTGTTTCTCTTTCTTCTCTCTCACTGCTTCATCATATTCCCCTTCTGTATTGCATAAATGTCTCTATATATTGTCTGAACATAATTCAAACATTTGAATTTACATTGTCTGCAATGGCTAAATCATTCCCGAGAATGGTAATTATTTTGGGAATCAATTAACATTAAATTCTGATTTAATCCATAATTAATGCAGCCTCCAAACGGCTATATTCATAAGAATATATAACATTAAATCTGATAACTATAATCTCCTATAATTAAGCCTTAATTAATACTGCCAGCTGTAAATATTTCTTTTTGAATACTGCACAGAATTCGTCAAACTGAATTTTAAACCTTTCTTCAAACTGGGCTCGGAGTTTGTTGAACTCAGCTCAGAGTTCGTTGAACTCAGCTCGGAGTTCGTCGAGCTGAGCTCAGAGATTTTGAACTGCATAATCTTTGAACTGAGTTTTACAGCTTTCTTTGAGCTGAGCTCAGAGTTCGTTGAACTGAGCTCAGAGTTCGTTGAACTTAGCTCAGAGAATTTCTTTCAGCTGAATTTCTAAACTTCAAATCTGAACTTCTCTAGAATTTTTCTGAAGGAACTAACCTGGAAATAATCCTATGACCCTTGACTATACATTTTGGGTCAATCTAAACATCCTAATAGTGATCCTTGCCCAAATCAGAACTAGGGTTCCAACAATCTCGCTCTATTTGGGTGAGGACACTATTTACACAAAAACAAATTAAATACAAAGCAAAATAATATGCCTGAATTATAAAAAAATTTCAGCAGATGTACAATGGTGCTTTGTGAAAAATAAATAAAACAAATCTACTACTGCAACCTCTTAAGCAATTTCTCTTTTATAAAATAAACAATCTTCCTCTATACAGCCACTGATGTATCCTCTGTATTGGCTGAGACTATAGCTTTTGATTATTATCAAATACTATTGCTCCTTTGTGGTAAGATAGGTCTTTTCCTGCAAAGAGATGTTAGGAGTTCTGGACCTAGATTATCTTGGGTCCTATTTTTCTTTCACAATAATAATTTGAAATGAAAGAGCATTCAGGTTGATCCTTATATCCAAGTGGATGATATTTCCTAGGAAGGATTATCCACTTAGTAAAATAATTTATAAAATGTTGATTATGATTTTGAAATAAGTTCAAATTTCTTCTCTAAAATTTTGTGTTCGACGAAAAATAATTTCGTCGATATGAGTTCGACGAATGATATTGAGTTCATCGAGCTCTGTTCACAGAATGATAATAGTTATTTTCTGTATTCCATTTTCGTCGATCTCGGTTCGACGAACTGTATTTATTTCGTCGAGCATAGATTCCTGAACAGTTAAAATCAAAATCTCTGTTCATAGTTCGTCGATCTGAGTTCGACGAATAGTGTTGATTTCGTCGAGCTTGGTTCGACGAATTATATTGAACAAAAATTTTCTGAAGATTTTTAGTTTGATTTGGTAGAACTTCAGTTATTTTGTCTAAATCTATTAACTTTTCTTTGCCTTTAACTGATTCTAATGAGGCTATTTGTTCAGAAGTATTTTTTAAATCTGCTTTGAGTTTCATGTTTTCAGAAGATAAATTATTTACTTTCTCTCTAAGAATTTTTATTTCCTTCTCAGATTGAATTAAATTTTTACATAGACTTTTAAATTTTTTTTTAAAATGATCTGAAGAAAAATCAAAGGACGAGATTATCTGATCCTCTTCTGATTCAGTTTTTTCTTCAGAGTCGGATTGTTCATTAGAGTTGCTGCAAGAGGCATTTATTGCCATTAGGCAAAATTCTCTTGCTCTTGACTTTTCTTCATCTTCACTTGCACAGGATGAAGCTTCAGATTTAGAGTCACTCCAAGTGTCTGCATCAAATATTCTCTTTTTAGCTGATCCAGCAACCATAGCTGTGAGGGAGTCCCAAATATCTTTTGCTGATGAACAATCAACAATTTCCTGAAAAATATCATCAGACATTGATTGTGCAAGAATGTTCATTTCTTGTGCATCAACAATCTTTAGCCTTTTCTGGGCATCTGTCCATTGAGATGATGGAACAAGATTGATGCTTGTTGTTTCCACTGATTGATAAGGACCTGTCAGAATGGAATTAAAAATATTTTCATCAATGGAGTTCATATAAAGCCTAATCCTTGCCTTCCATAGTGCAAGCTTATCTAGATTGCATATAGGAGGTCTGGTACTTGAAAACTCTTCATTTTGTGTCATGATAAACTCTTAAGAAATATAAGATCTATCAGATCGTTTTTGTTCAGGTGTTAGCCTGTACAACCAAAAAAGCCTGCTCTGATACCAATTGAAAGTGAGGGGATAGATCTTATTTAATCCAGTTAAATATATATGTTATATAAAAGAGTGAGCACATCACAAAAATAAATAGAGCAAGTAACACAGATGACACAAGGATTATAATGGTTCCCCTAAACTTGGGTACATCCACTCTTCAACCACCCTGGTAGGAATCAACTAGCAGGTTTTGATCAGGTGACTGCCACCAATGAGCTTTTGATCAAGTGCTCAAAAACCAACCCAAGTCTTTTGATCAAGAGACTTTCAACCAAGGGGGTTAACTTTTGAAGGGAGTTATAACCCTGTACACAGGAAAGGGAAAGGAAGTGATGTTATCTTCTCTGTCTCAAATACAACTGAGAGAAGATTAGTGGATGTTGATGATGTCAAAGCTCCCCCTGTGATGTTGAATGGTTTAGGAAAGAGGGAAGCTTTGCTTCAGGGTGTAGGTCTTCAAAGTGATGTTGCTCTTCAGAAGCTTCTTGGACTGATTTTGAGTAGTTGTCCCATGGAAGCCTGAAGTAAATGATGAAGAACTCTGCATGTATGAGAGTTGTGTTGTTCTTCACTAATTCACTGATTTGTTATTGTTGTTTCTCTTTCTTATCTCTCACTGCTTCATCATATGCCCCTTCTATATTGCATAATTGTCTCTATATATTGTCTGAATATAATTCAAACATTGGAATTTACATTGTCTGCAATGGCTGAATCATTCCCGAGAATGCTAATTATTTTGGGAATCAATTAACATTAAATTCTGATTTAATGCATAATTAATTCAGCCTCCAAATGGCTATATTCATAAGAATATATAGAATTAAATCTGATAGCTATAATCTCCTTTAATTAAGCCTTAATTAATTCTGGCAGCTGTAAATATTTTTGTCTGAATACTGCACAGAATTCATCAAACTGAATTTTAAACCTTTCTTCAGACTGGGCTCGGAGTTCGTTGAACTCAGCTCGGAGTTCATTGAACTCAGCTCGGAGTTTGTTGAACTCAGCTCGGAGTTCGTCGAGCTGAGCTCAGAGATTTTGAACTACATAATCTTTGAACTGAGTTTTACAGCTTTCTTTGAGCTGAGCTCAGAGTTCATTGAACTGAGCTCAGAGTTCGTTGAACGGAGCTCGGAGAATTTCTTTAAGCTGAATTTCTGAACTTCAAATCTGAACTTCTCTAGAATTTTTCTAAAGGAGTAAACCTAGAAATAATCCTATGACCCTTTACTATACATTTTGGGTCAATCTAAACATCCTATTAGTGATGCTTGCCCAAATCAGAACTAGGGTTCCAACACTTTGTACGTGATTCGGTGCCAAACTTTTGCCTTAGTAAAGGCCGAGTGTCAGAAGCCGGGCGGGTTCCTGAAGCCTATTCCTATTCCCGAGTAGAAATTTGATGACATTTCATGGACTTTGTACATGTGTAACCTAGGTCGCAGCAGGGTAACGACGTGATTTGGGTGATCGTGGATCACTTGACCAAAGTGTCTCACTTCATCCCAAATTGGAAAGAGCACAACATGGAGAAGTTGGTAGAGTTACATGTTCGCAACATCGTGCGACTACATGGAATTCCTCAGAGTATAGTTAGTGATCGCGATGGATGTTTCATGTCCAAGGACTGGAGGTTGGTTCAGAAGAGTCTGGGCACGAAGCTCAAGTTCAGTATGGCTTTCCATCCTCAAACTGATGGGCAAACTGAAAGAACGAACCGTACTATGGAGGATATGCTGAGGATGTGTACTCTCGACTTTGGTAAGAAGTGGGAAGATCACCTCTTCATGGTAGAGTTCGCTTATAACAATAGTTACCAAGCAAGTATAAAGATGGTATCGTACGAAACTTTGTATGGGAGGTGGTGTCGAACACCGATGTCTTGGACAGAGGCGGGAGACACCAAACTTTTGGGAAACAAACTGGTAGCTGATGCATGCGAGTTGGTGCGAACCATTCAAGAGCGCATGAAGGTTGCTCAAGATCGGCAAGCAAAATATTTTAATGCTCGCCACAGGAAGGTGGAGTTCATGGTAGGCGACTGGGTATATCTAAAGATTAAGCTGTTCAGAGGCATTTCGCGGATTAGCCCAGTCAATAAGTTGAGTCCGAGGTTTTTGGGACCTTTCGAGGTTATAGAACGGGTGGGAGAAGCAGCATACCGGTTAGCGTTGTCCACAGAGTTGAGTGGATTACACGATGTTTTCCATGTCTCCGACTTGAGGAAAGCCTTAGTGGAGGCTTGTGTGGTGATCGAATCGACATCAGTGCTGATAGAAGAGGACTTGGGGATGCGAGTTCGTCCAGTTAGTATAGAGAATACAGAAGTTCGGCAATTGCAGAACAAAGAAGTGAAACTCGTGAAGGTGCGTTTGGATAACTGTGGGCATGTCGAGTTCTCTTGGGAGCATGAGCAAGAAATGCGTGAGAACTATCCCAAGTTATTTGTGTAATGCTGATTTGAAACAGTAACCGGTATGTAGTAACGGTGTTTTGAGACGTTGTATTAATGTTTTCGGATGTTTGCCTGATTATAAATGGTTGTTTTATTTGCTGCAATCATTTTCTTGTTATCTTCTTATTTGAGGATTAATTTCGGGGACGAAATTCTTGTAAGGGGGGAGGAGTTGTAACACCCCAGTTTCAGTCCTGGAGTCGCTGGAAGCTAACGCCCGGTAGTAGAGAGACCGCTGGCGGTAGGTCGTGGGCTCGACATTGGATCCAGTGCGCACGATCATGGGATCCAGTACGCACGACCACTGGTCGTGCATCACTGATCGTGCGCTCTATTATCCATTTTTTCGAGTTATGCCTGGGTCTAATGCACGACCATTGGACTTAGTGCACACGACCACTGGTCGTGCGCCACTGGTCGTGCGTGTTGATTCCAGCTGTTCTAGAGTTCTGCCAGTGTGGATCACATGATCATGGGATTCAGTGTGCACCACCACTGGTCGCGCGCCACTGATCGTGCGGACATGTGCAGGTCCGTCATTTTATTTCGTGGTCGTCCGATCCTTCCTTAAACCCGATCCAAGGGCCCAAGATCTTCCACCCAAATGATTATATTAGGGCTGAGAGCCCCTTCCCATTCATTTTATTCTCATTTGGAGAGTTAACTTAGGGTTGGGTGAGAGTGAGGAGGAGGAAGGAGAAGGTCTTCCACCTCCATTGACGAAGCTTCAGAGCTCCAATCGTCATTCCGAGACCGGATCTGTGGAGAGGGCATGGAGGCGCTCGGGTCAATCCGTTCAAAGCAAGGATTCCATGGCTAGGAGGAGAGGTCGTAAGGTAACGACATTTTCTTCTCTCGGTTTCTAGGATGTGTGCATAACATCTCTTTTATTTCTTGCTTTTCAAGCTCTTGGGCACCAAATCTCTCCAATGAGAGGGGTTTTGGGTCGTCGTGGTTCAAAAGGAACAACCGTGTCGATTGTGTTCGTCTCCGGCATGATATTGCATTAGCGATCCGCTCAATTAGCGGATTAGGCATTGTGGGTGAAGCCGTAGTCGCGACCGTTAGTCCGACTCGGTGATGTTGCATAGCGAGCCTTAAGTATTTTGTAGAAATCCATTGCGGCAAGATGTCGTTTGTGATGTATGTGTTTTCCCCATTTTCTGAGTAAGTACGTGTAGCCGGAACCGGACAAGTTTAGCTCCGCGTTGGCGGTAGATGGTTTCCTTGATGCGCGGAAACGTTGCAGTACGAATGATGGATTAGGTGGGGAAAGGCTATGAATTGTGATGGCTAAGGTGCGGCTTTGTCTCCGTGGTTGGCTGGCTATCCCGTGATGTGCAAGTCATGTGGGGAGAGTGTCCCGGCGAAAATAGTCCCCTTTTATGAGACTGACGAGAACGCCAAGCATAGGACAAGCCCGAGCGATGAAGCCGACGAGTGGATGGGGTCCGGCGAGGGTTCTTAGAATCGATTTGTGTGTGGATGGAATCCTGACGTGGGAAGTCAGAGTTTGCAGGCAAGCCCGGGTCTAAGACCCACGAGCGGGCGGGGCCTTGGCAAGATTTCCATGTGGTGGCTTATATGCCGTTAGGGGAATTACAGTACCCTTTTGTTTGCTGCTTGATGCCGATGGGGGAAATTGGAAGTACCCAGTTGATATGTTATGATGATGTGTTAGATGCATACGCGATAGGGTGCCTTGGGTGAAGCCCGGGTTTGCATATATGCTGCATAGTAGGCCCCTTTAATTATATGATCAACATAGAAACATGTTTGTTGTTTGAGACATCCAAAACTGTTTTAAAGCTTTACATGTTTATGTATATGGCATACGAAGTGCTAACATGAATGTTGGAGGTGTACCCCGGGGTCCGTTAGGGGCGTCTGGGAGGATATGTGTTGGTTACACAGTAGATGTCAGCCTTTGCTGACCCACGTTACCCCAAATATTTACAGGGTAAGGATTGCGAGCGGGAGCAAATGTGCCGGCCGAAAAGGCCTAAGCCTCATGACGTGATTACCATGCTTACTAGATGTTTTCTACTTGACTGTGATGCACCATATTTTTTTTGGTATTTTCGGCTTGCATGCCGAGGTAGCTTAGGGGTGCTTTTGCACGTTGATGTTTGACCTTGTGATCGTGGACTTATTTTGTGTAAGGCCTTAAGTCCATTTTTATACTCCTATTTGGTAGTGGATAACTTCTAGTATGTTGGTATGTTTTGTTGGACCGTGCGACGCCCTTAGCGGTGGGGAGGGGGGGGGGTGAATAGGGGTTCTTTAAATTTTTCTTAAAAATTAGACAAATTGGCTTGATGAATAACAACAATATAATTGAAGAATGCAAATGTATACTAGCTAAAACAGCAATGATATATTTCAAAAGAGATAAATTGAATACAAAGTGTCTCTATAAAGGTAGAGACAAAGGCTCATGAAAAAAAATAATTTGCTTGTGTTTTCGCCGGTTCTTCTACCAAGAACTGGCAGGCTAAAACATATTTCTTCCTAGATCCTGCTACTAGCCTCCCCTAGATCTAACCACGATCTAGACCCTGCACACAAGACAACGATTTTTTCCTTAAGCCGCACAAGGACTTGGATGCCACTCACAAGGCGGCAATTCTCTCCTAAACCACACAAGGATCTAGACGCCACGCACAAGGAGGTGATTTCCCCTCTCGATTACAATGAGGAAATAAAATAAACAAGAACAAAACAAATTGAACACTTTAGGCTAGACACTCCCTTCAAATAATATGCTGAAGATGCCGACAAATCCTTACAAAAAGAAAAGGGGCAACCAGACAACATAAGAAATTTTATAGTAATTCCCCTAACTGGGTACATCCACTGTTCTACCACCCTGGTAGGAATCCACTAGCAGGTTTTGATCAGGTGACTGCCACTATAGGTTTTTGCTCAAGTGCCCTGTCACAACAAGATCTATTTGCAGGGAGATCTCACAACCCTTTAGGCTTTTGATCAGGTGCCCAAAAACCAAAAATAAACTTTTGAAGGGAGTTAATAAACCCTTTAAACAGTGAAAGAAAAGTTGATGATGTCTTCTATTTTTCTCTAAACAACATAGAAGACAAAAGTGGATCTTTGTTGTCAAAACTCCTCCTGAGATGTAGAGTAGTTCAGGAAAGAAGGAAGCTTTGCTTCAGGGTGTAGGTCTTCAGATTAATGTTGATCTCCAGCAAGCTTTTTAGACTAATTGTATTTGATGTCTCTTAAAAGCTTGGAGAAGATTTGCTGATGATGAAGACATAATGAATTTTCAGACTCACAAAACTTTTTGTGTCTGCTCGTATGACTTAGTAGATTCTCTAACTTCTCATTTTCTCTCTTATGTCATTGATAGCAGATCATTCTTCTCTATATCTCTTCTGAATTTGAATTTTACTCCTTGATTGACTGCTAAATTCTTGGAACTTGGACAAACAGCTAGAAGGGCATTAATTTGATTCTTCAACTGTCCCAATTATTAAGCCGAATTTTTTAGTCTGTGAAATCCAGTAATTAATGCTGCCAATGAACGACTATATTCATAAGAATATATGCATTTAATTACTCAGAGCAATATAAGCAATAATATATTAAATCAGCCTTGGTCAATCTGGAAATGAACTGCAAAGAAGGAAATACTGAACTGACAGATTGCCTCGACCTCAGAACAGATTTCGTCGACCTGAACTCAAAGTTCGTCGACCTGAGAAATCGTCTTCATCGACCTGTGCTCAGCGAACATCAATCTGGAAATATCTTGCTAATTCTGAGCTCCAAGTTTGTCGATCAGAGAATCTGTCTTGAGGGAATAAATCGTCGACCTAAGCTCGAATATCGTCGAGCTCAACTCAGAGAAAGAACTCTGAGTTCGTCAATCTGAGATCGACGATCGTCGAGCTGAGTTTGAAGAACTTCGAACTACTAATCTGAACTCTGAATTAATAGCATATCAACATGCAACAACACTCCTAGGCTTCCTCAGCATGCAAGCCGGTTCACAGTGAACTAAGCAAAGCACTCAACAAAATATAAGTAAAACAAGAGAGTTCACTTCATGAGGCTTAGGCCTTTTTGGCTAGCGAACTTGCTCCTGCTTGCGATCCTTGCCCTGTAAAAAATATGGTAATGTGGGTCAGCAATGTCTAACCTCAACTGTGTAACCAACACATCTCCTCCTGGGTGTCCCTAGCAGACCCCGAGGCACTCCATCACCCTATAGGTCAGCACTTCGTATGTAAATATACATGAACATAGAAAATAACAAAACATGTTTGGATGTATTATACAACAAACATGTTTCGAAGTTGAGCATGTAATATAAAGGGGTCTACAATGCAGCATGTATGTAATCCTAGGTTTCACCCAAGGCACCCTAAAGCATATGCTTCTAACACATCATCAATCAGGTACTTCCAATTTCCCCATCGACATTCAAGCCGCAAACACATGGGTACTTCCAATTTCTCTTTCGGTGTTCAAGCTGCAAACATATGGGTACTTCAAAATTTCCCCTAACGGCACACAAGCTGCAAATACATGGGTACTTCAATTTTCCAGTAACAACATACAAACCGCCACACGGAACTCTTGCCTAGGCCCCATCCGCTCGTGGGTATCAAAACCCCAGCTTGCCTGCAAGTTCTGACTTCTCATGTCAGGATTCCATCTCACAAACCACAAACCAATGCTAAGAACCCTTGCCAGACCCTACTCGCTCATGACGACCCAGACCCGACTCCAAATCGGGAACAAGTCCACTGAAGGAGACCCATCAGTACCCAGCTGGTATCATTAAGGCTTGTCCAAAGCTTGGTGTTCTCGTCAGTTTCACAAAAGGGGACTTGTCTCGCCGGAATACTCTCCACACGTGACTTTGCAACGTCACGAGATAGCCAGCCAACCATAGAGACAAAGTCACGCCTTAGCACATCACAATCCTAAGCCTTGCTCGCCCTAATCCACCATTCATACTGTACCATCCCTGCGCCCCAGCGTGTACTATAATTTCCACCTGTTTCGGATCTGGTTACACGTACTCACACGAAAGAGGGGAAAAATAACACCAAAAACGACGTCTTGCAGCTAACGGATTTCTAACAAAATCCTTAAGGCTCGATATGCAACATCACCAGTGTCGGACTAACGGTCGCGACTACGGCTTCACCCATAATGCCTAATCCACTAACGGAGCAGATCTCTAGTGCAATATCATGTCGGGGATGGACACAATTGACCCGGTGACTCCTCTTGAACCATGATAACCCGAATCCCTCTCATTTGAGAGATTCAGTGTCTAGAATGCTTGAAAGAAAGTGAGAAAAGAATGGATGCCATGTGTAAGACCCCGTTTTTTTTGCAACATCCACCGGGGTCTTACACCCAGAACCGCCGTTTTTGCGGTGATACCATCCACCGGGATGGTCAGCACCACAAAATGCCGATCCTGCCGGCCATCTCAATCACCATCGACATATAATGAATGAAAGTGTAAGCATCCAAGTCCACAATAGTATAAAGGAGGAAATCGTGCGATAAATCAAGTCAACACCAGAAGAAAGTCTAAGTACCAACGCCAGAAAGTAAATACGGGCTTAAGCCCGGTACATGATAACCTCACTACAATCAACTCATAAAAATAAAACTACTAATACTCGGCTCCACTCACGGATCCGGATGTCTGTCCACCCAAGGTACACTGGCCCATCTCCATCTGCACCATACCCTCCTGGTGCTGCGTCTCCTGCGATTGTTCCCTGTCTTCCATCCGGAGTACCTAAAATATGGTGGTCAAACGACCGTCAGTCAAACTAGACTCAGTCAACAATCCCCCACCCCTCTACCCGTGGCTCTTAGGTACTGGGCGGAAAAGAGTGAAAAGGAGGACCAAAAGCAGGGCGTAATCAAGCAGGTGACATCTACCCTAAGGAATAAAATAATAAGGTATGGCAGGGGTATCACAACAATTAAACATGAGTAAACAAGTGTATAACAAAAGTAAACATTAAGGAGCAGTAAGTAAATAAAAGCAGTCAGAAGTGTAAGTAAGAGCAACAAGAAATCTAACCGTTGATTTATAGGAATTACCCCTATAGATCAAGGGGTCGTTTTGCAGGGCCTATCGTATAAAACGTCCCATACCATTTTATACAATAGGTGTCAGGTGTTAAATACAATGATTATGTTATGACGTGCAAGTATGCTATGGTATGCACATGCAAGTGCAACTCACACACACGACTCTATGCGCACAGACCTTTATTTCCCCTTTTGGAGTTAGCTAAACTCTCAGGAGCCTCCGCCGTGGCAAAACGGAGACAGTGGGTTGGGCCTCTCCACTCCTAAACGGGTAACACACTACTCAGTCTAGCCCCTCTCGTACGTTCCTGTACTATTCCTAGCAAACCAGCTAGTCTCCTCGAGTCAACGTACCGACGACGGTGTGTTCGATCGTCCAATACCGAGGACCCACCACTGTTATGCACATGCAACAATGATAGTTTGTATCTAATTATAGTACCGAGCCTCCAGCTCTCTAGACTATCGAGCCTACTAGTTCGCCACGTTCACGAGCCCACGGCTCCCTGGACTAAACAAGTCTCCATTTCCATGTCCCCGAGCATCCAACTCCCCGGACTTCCAAATCAATACCGAGTCTATTTAACTCTACCAATAAGCCCTTAGGCCACGTGCCTACGCTATCCTTTCACTACCAATTTGTCTCACCAAGTGTACAAGTGTGAGTGCAAGGTGGAGGTATTATTGAGGTTACTCTTGTCCATATTATCCCTAAGGTTTACGTTAGCCCAGGACTGCCCAAGGTATTCCCCATGAGGGGCTCTCGAACGCACTAAGAACTACGATGTGATTACGCCCAAAGTTCCCTTTCGCAAGACACTTAATATTATTTATTCCTACCCTTGATCAAACCTCTCTTTTATTTCAGTATGACTACCCTAAGAGTGTTTGAGCTCTCCGAGTCAACCTATCTCTGACCTATCCACTATATGCAAACCATGCTAAGCTACATGGTGCTCCCATTAGGGGGTACCCTAATTACTCTTCCTGTAGATCCCTAACAATTACTGGGAGTCTATCATGACCTATTAAGACTAACTCCAGAGTTTCATAATCTTCCTAACTATGTGAGCATTTAATTTAATTAACCCTAGACTCCAAATGCCCTAATTTGAACATGAGGTGCTCTCTAAGTTGAGAAACAAATCACCACAAAATTATGATAAATACTAAGTGACATTTAAACAGTAAATCCAAGGTTTGAGAATTTTCAAAGGTGATTAGACTTACCTTTCATAATTTAGAACTTAAGGTTAATAATACCATCTAATGATAAAAGGCCAGCTATATTGTTCTAAAAATTATAATAAAACTCCAATAGGATTATCATGGCCTAAAAACACCCTAGAAGTAGTCTCATAATTTTTACAGTGAATAGTAGCCCCTAATTTAATTTATCACCATTAATTCCATAACCATTGGTTAATGAAGCAAGTACTGTAAAAACTCATCTAATAATTATAATAAAATTCCAGAAGTCTGATAATGATATAAAATCAATAGTAACCAAGTTTTACAATTTTTCTCACTCATGAAGGGCTCTAAATCTAATTAAATGTAAAGTTCCAAATTTACAGACTTGTGAAGTTAGTACTGGTTTTATCCATCTAAAAATCATGGAAAAATTACAGGACAATAATAATGGTCAGAAATACTCTATGACCTAATTTCATAATTTGCTTGACAATATTGGGGCTCTGTTATTATTTTTGATCAGAAACCACAAATTATAATTTTATGAAGCAAGTACTTGAAACATTCATCTAAAAATTTACACAAAAATACAGGGTGCTCTATCATGATATAAAATGTCCTATTCCAAGGTTTCACAATTTTGCAATAAACAAAAACTTCACAATCAACATAGTAATTTTTAAGGGCACATCTAGGGTTGAAAAGGAAGTACTGATTTTATTAGCCCAAAAATTCCACCAAAATTAATTTAGAAATATTTCTACCAGAGAACTACCCTGCCCAAATTTCAATTGATTTTAAAGTGATTTGATAGCCTAATACACCAAATTATTAGGTGTGGTGCCCTAAACTAGGGTAGGGTTTTGAGGGGGGATTAAGGCTTCCAAATTTCCTAAAATTTTAACCAGAGGACTATACTAACCCTATGGTACTTTCCACCAATTTTCAAGTCATTCCAAGGTCATTTGACCCCATGACCTTCAAACCTTAAAAATTCCCATTAAGGGACCTACCCTAGGGTTCTAGGGCTACCCTACTCTTAACCACCCCAAATTCCATTGGAGGGTGTGTCATACCATAGAGAGTCAGTGGACAAAATATCAGCCTCTGTTGAGGTGATTTGACCACTCAAAACCCAAAGGGGGTGTTTTGACCTAATTAACCATATAAGGGTCAACCTAGGGTTGGATAAAACCTAATCACAACATCTCCAAAGGAGATGAAATTTTTATCAGATCCCTAAATGCTCTCTAAGACAACCCACCCAAATTTGGGGGGATTTTGAGGTGTTTATGACACCTAATTAATTTATACTTGGTTTATTATATTTTTCTAAAAACTATAGGAAAGTTTTTTTCAAAAATTCTGATTTTTGGATATGTTCTAGATATAGTTAAGAAAATCCCCTATCCCAAATTTCAGATTATTTGGATGTCTGTTTTGGAGTGGGCACTTAAATTAAGCTCTGGAAAGCCATAGGGATAGACCTCACCAAAATGAGTGTGGTGGTCTAACCAGGACTCCAAATTGAATGAAATAAATTTTAACTTATAGTAGACATCAAGGGCTATATTTCCTATGTTGACCACTTTTATATAGAGGGGCTAAGTGTTTTTAAAAATTAATTCTATACACTGCAATTATAATCACAGAAAAAACAATAAATAAAATAAAATTGTTTGCACGAATCTTGACGCAACATCCAAGGGCTGCTGCTCATCTTCAAGCTCCAGCCAAGGGACGGGATTAGCCCGACCTGGAGCTCATTCCAAGCCATTTCCGGCCACTCCGACCACCTCCCTGGCCGGCCACCACCACCACCACCTTCATTAAGGTGGTGGCTATCGCCGGGCGGCGACACGGCCGCCGGAGGGGCGGTTTCCGGCGAACTCACCACCTCCATTTTCCATGGAATTTCAAGGAATTTTTATCTCCGATCCGGCTCATTTTAGCTCGACTTCTCAACCTAAACAAGTCTAGATCTAGCACACATAGAGAGGAGAAGGATTGGACCTCATTTGGGGCATTCCCTTGCTCTAATCGCCAGCCGCCATTTCCCCTCCTCCAAGCTTTGGGTGCCATCCGATTTCTTGCAAGGAGACCTCCAAACTCTTGGGAAATGGGGGGGGGGGGGGTTGTTGGAGTTACCATTGTGATCTAGAAGTGATCAAACATGTAATCTCACTACCAACGCGATATGGGCCTGCAGGGTCGCACATAAGAGATGTGGAGAAGTTGGATGATTGACTGTGTTGGTAAAGGTTGCCAATCACCGACCTGAATGGGGTTGTGGGCAAAGTGTTGCCTTGAAGAATCGTCGGGTTGGGCAAATGTTGCCTTGGAGGGCTGGTAAGAACTGTCGTCCGAGGGTCGATAACTATCGTCGAGAATCGTCTCTCTGATTCCCGCCGATCGACGAGAATCGTCTCTCTGATTCTCGCCGATCGACGAGAATCGTCGAGAATCAATATGCTGATTCTCGATAATCGGCGAGTTCGACAAGTATCGTCGACCGCGGTTCGACGGTCGACGAGATTCGACGTGTATCGTCAAGTGAGGCTCGACGATCGGCGAGAATCGTCGAGTATTGTACTCTGATTCTCGCCGATCCATGGTGATGCTCGCTGATCGATTCTCGCCGATTCTCGCCGATTCTCACTGATTGATACTCACCGATTCTGGTACCCTATTTTCGGGGTGGTCTGCGGATAGCGATTTTCCTAAGTTTATTTTATACTTTGAGTATAAATAGAACACTTAGGGTTTTCGGTCTTTATGCTTTAGCTTTTGGCAGCCGATCGAAATCGACGGAAGCATTTCGCCATTCTGCGATCGTTCCGCCGATCCCGAATCCCGCCGCCGACGGAAGGGTTCCGCCGCCGCCGTGTTCGCTCCGTCGACTTCCTCATCTCCGGTGATCGTCGCTGGTGTTGCTCTTCCTGGCGCGGACCTAGCAGTCTGTGGAACAGCACGGTGCGGTCATCGTTCTTCCCGATCTTTCGTGCGACGGAAAGCTCGGTGTTCTCCCACTCGTGTGGACTTCTGCAGAAACGTGGATATTATTCCATGTAGAACTCGCCACTAGCAAGAAGACAAAGTTTGGAGCATCTCCGTTGAGTTGTGACTCAACGCCACCGAGGTAATTTTTGCCTAGTTTTTGCTAACTTCTTGATTCAACGTTCATGGCCCGATCCACATCTCTTTGGGTTTTTCTTGATGTTTTCTTTTCCGCTGCGTGCACAAGCGTTGTGCCATCCTCCTAGAGATACCCAACAGTGGTATTAGAGCCAGGTTGCGGCCATGATCGTTGTATTGGAAGTTTGTTATTCTAGTGCGTGTAAACCTAGGGATTTAGAAGTGTTCTAAATGTCTAGATTTAGTCTTGGTTCCCCGCCAAGAACCTCTGGAATTGCGTGGAATTTCTAATTGTTAGAAATTGTGATCTCCTTAGCAGTAACCATCCCTCGATTTTGTTTTGGATTTTGAATCCAACAAAGAGAAATGAGCTTGTCTACTGCTTTAAGTTGAGTTGTCTTTGCCTTTGTCCAATGCATGTAAATCTGAGGATTTGGAAGTCTCCGGATGTTCAGATTTAGCCCTTCCTTCTATCAATTGTTGATGGTGTCAGGACGTGCACATAAGGGATGCATGTGGTTTAGAATTGTTTTTCTTTGGATGTGCACATTGATCAAATATTGATCATGGTTAATTGTTAACCTATAATTAAATCCCTTCATCAAATATTAAGTGTTCAGATGCCTTCCGATGGATGACACTCTTCCTGCCTCGATCGATGAAGTGTGGGCTTGCCAAAGCAAGGTGCATTAATCTATCTTGGTAAGGGTGCGAGCGGATAATTGTGATATCCCACTGTCGACATCGGGTCATACTTAACTAGGTGACCTCAAAGGTTGAGTGCCTAGAGGCATAGGGTTGGCATGCACCATATGATGGATGCGAATAAGGAGTTATTCACCAACCATACAAGAATTGCATGAGGATGCAATTGGCAAGCGTTGCCTACCTAAATAACCGCATCGTGAGAGGAACGCCAAAGCGGACTCATAGTGTTGGTGAAATACGGATCTTGTCCACTAAGAGAGTAGCTCACATGAACTCTCCGAATTGTTAGTGAGGGCTATCATTTCGAACAAAATAGTGGGAGTATTTTAATTGAAGTCCAAATTAAAATAAATTGTATTTGAAATTTTGGTACTGATTTTATTATGCATAAATTCTTGTAGAATTCCATGGCAAGTGTTTCACACTCCACGTTGTCTCTGAGAGCCATCCTTGAGAAGGATAAGCTCAGTGGGACTAATTACATGGACTGGTACAGGAACCTGAGAATTGTTCTTAGGCAAGAGCGAAAGCTCTATGTCTTGGAAGAAGAAGCCCCCGAGGTGCCGACCGGGAACTCTTCCCGTGCTGAGAAGGATACTTATAAGAAGTATACTGACGACGATTTAGATGTCGAATGTCTTATGCTTGCCACTATGAACTCTGAGCTTCAGAAGCAACATGAGAACATGGGGTGCAAGGAGATTGACGAGCATATCAAGAAAATGTTTTAAGGGCAGGCTCGTCAAGAGAGGTTCGACATCACAAAAGCGTTGTTTCAGTGCAAGATGGGAGTTCGAGACTCAGTGGGGACTCACGTACTCAAGATGATTGGGTATATAGAGAACCTTGAAAGGCTGGGTTTTCCTCTTGGTCAAGAGTTGGCCACAGATCTGATCCTGCAATCGTTGCCGGACAGTTATGAGCAGTTTGTCTTGAACTACAATATGAATGAGATAGACAAGACACTGCCCGAACTCCTAGGCATGTTGAGAACTGCCGAAATCAATATGAAGAAGGCCAAGCCTGCCAGCCCCATACTGATGGTGCATAAGGGCATGGGCAAGGCCAAGGGTTCTAAGAAGACGAAGGTGGGACCTAAGTCATATCTTGAGCCCAAGTCTTTTGCACTGATGAAAAAGAAAAGCACGATGAAAGAAGGGAAATGCCACCACTGTGGCAAGGCTGGTCATTGGAGGAGGAACTGTCCTTCGTATATTGAAGGTCCGCAGAAATTGAGGGGAGGTATGACTTCCGCTTCAAATATTTACGTTATAGAGATAAACCTTTCTGCTCCTTCATCTTGGGTATTGGATACCGGATGTGGTTCTCACATTTGTACAAATGTGCAGGAACTGGGAAGGAGAAGATTGCTGAGTAAAGGGGAGGTGGACCTCCGCGTCGGCAATGGAGCAAGAGTTGCTGCTGTAGCCATAGGGGTTTATCGTCTTTCTTTGCCCAGTGGGCTTGTAATAGAACTAGATAACTGTTATTTTGTTCCGGCCATAACTAGAAACATTATATCTATTTCATGTTTGGACATGATTGGATTTTCTTTTATAATTAAGAACAACTGTTGTTCTATATTTAAGAATGATGTTTGTTATGTTGTAGCCTAATTGTTTAATGGTCTTTATGTTTTGAACTTGGACCATCTGAACTGTAATGTAGAAAATAATAAAAGAATAAGAACAAATGACTCGAACTCTACATATCTCTGGCATTGTCGTTTGGGCCATATCAACGAGAAGCGCATATCCAAACTCCATAGAGATGGACTTTTGGACTCATTTGATTATGAATCATTTGAGCGATGCGAATCTTGTTTGTTAGGCAAGATGACTAAAGCTCCTTTCACTGGTTATACTGAGAGGGCTGAGGATCTCTTGGGTGTTGTACATAGTGATGTATGCGGACCCATGAGTTCCATGGCTAAAGGTGGGTATTTCTACTTTGTTACATTTACTGATGATTTCAGTAGATACGGATATGTGTATATTATGAAGTACAAATCCGAGACCTTTGAAAAGTTCAAAGAGTTCAAGAATGAAGTAGAAAACCAGTTGGGTAAAAGGGTTAAAGCACTCCGATCTGATCGAGGTGGCGAATACCTGAGTCATGAGTTCCGTGATCATCTAAAAGAGTGTGGTATTGTATCACAGCTCACTCCACCTAGAACACCACAACATAATGGTGTGTCTAAGAGGAGAAATCGTACTCTGTTAGACATGGTACGTTCGATGATGAGTCATGCAGACTTGCCTGTTTCCTTTTGGGGTTTTGCTTTAGAGACTGCTGCAATGACATTGAATCACGCTCCAACGAAAACGGTTCTGAAGACACCATATGAGATATGGACTGGAAAGCGTCCTAGTATGTCGTTCATTAAAATTTGGAGCTGTGAGGCATACGTGAGACGTCAAATGCCTGACAAGCTGGAACCCAAATCGGATAAATGTTATCTGGTGGGATATCCTAAGGAAATGAAAGGGTATTACTTTTACCTACCGTCTGAGGGCAAAGTGTTTGTCGCAAGGACTGGTGTCTTCTTGGAGAAAGAGTTCTTATCGAGAAAGACTGAAAAGGTAGAGCTTGAAGAAGTTCAAGAACCACATGTAGTGAATGAACCGGAATTGGATTCTGAGACAGGACTACAGGATGTTGTAGCTAGAGAACCTGCTCAGGGAACACAAGTCCTACGTAGATCTGGTAGACCGAGGTTTGAGCCTGAGAGATATGGATTTCTCGTGTCTCAAATAGGTAATGTGTTGCTTATGGATCATGATGATGAACCAGCAACCTACCAAGAGGCTATGAATGGACCGGACTCCGACAAATGGCTTGAGGCTATGAAATCCGAAATGGACTCCATGTATGCAAACCAAGTTTGGAACTTGGTGGAACCACCTGAAGGGGTACGACCCATAGGGTGCAAGTGGGTCTTCAAGAAGAAGACCGACATGGATGGGAATGTACAGACATTCAAAGGGCGACTGGTGGCTAAGGGTTTCAAGCAAATTCATGGTATTGACTATGATGAGACCTTTTCCCCTATTGCCATGGTAAAGTCCATAAGGATATTGCTTGCTATTGCTGCGTATTATGACTACGAGATCTGGCAGATGGATATCAAAACGGCTTTCCTTAATGGAAACCTCCTTGAGAAAGTGTACATGACACAACCCGAGGGTTTTGTATCCCCAGATGAAACCACTAAAATATGCAAGCTGAATAAGTCCATTTATGGACTGAAACAGGCCTCTCGAAGTTGGAATCTTCGTTTTGATGAGAAAATCAAAGAGTTTGGTTTCATCAAGAATGAAGATGAGCCTTGTGTTTATAAGCGAATCAGTGGGAGCATTGTTGTCTTCCTGATATTGTATGTAGATGACATACTGTTGATTGGGAATGACATTCCTACCCTGAAAGTTGTTAAGAACAACCTAGGGAACTGCTTTTCAATGAAGGATTTGGGTGAAGCGACTTATATACTCGGTATTAAGATCTATAGAGATAGATCGAAGAAGTTGCTGGGTTTGACCCAGAGTACGTACATCGAAAAGGTGTTGAAGCGGTTCAACATGCTTGAGTCCAAGAAAGGATTTTTGCCCATGTCTCATGGTGTGAATCTCTCTAAGGACCAGTGTCCAAAATCTTGTTGTTGGGTATTGTATCCACAATGTACCTGATTTGAAGCAGCCCCTGGACAAGCTAAGGTCAATAGACTATGTATTTGATAAAATCCTTCTAGTTGTGCTTGCAGTTTTTCCACGCTAAGTGCACACCAATGTCAGGGTGCAGTAGGTCAATATACACGGGTCTGCACGACGTAATCCCTCGTTGAGCAGATCAGTGTGTTGGCCTACGTGTACTCTCTCTATTGGAGTGCACTTATTTTCAAGCATAGGGCTGTAAATATGCAGGAGTAGACAAGGAGCAAGGATGGGTCAAGGAGCATCTCATAGGTGGAAAGACGAAAATTCGTCTAAGTTAGAATCGACGAGAATCACCAAGTGATTCTCGCCGATTCGGCGAGAATCACTTGGGATTCTCGCCGATTCGTCGAGAATCAGAAGTTGATTCTCGCCGAACTCGATCCAGCAACTTCTAAGCAAGCACCTCTGCGTCTAAGTAAGAATCGACGAGAATCACTTAGTGATTCTCGCCGATTCGGCGAGAATCACTGGTTGATTCTCGCCGTCTCGACCTGGCTTAAAGCAGTGCGTGCAACCAAGGCAAATTCGACGAGAATCATCTTTGATTCTCGCTGAATCGTCGAGAATCACCTTTGATTCTCGGCGACTCGGCGAGAATCACTTTCGATTCTCACCGATTTTGACTTGGCATTTTTCTGGAACTTCCTGAGCCGGATTCTGCTGCTGTTAAATCTCTGGACCGAGATTTGGGGATTTCTATTGTGGGTCCCACAAACGGTCATTTTGGAGTTAGCTACAGTATTTATACACAGGTATTTTGAACTGAATACCGGGACAGAAAGAAGCCGAGCGAGTGCAACCCTAAAATCGCGAAATCTCTCCGCCGCCTCCGTCGCCGCTCGCGCAAGTCCGTCGCCGCTGCTGATCGCATTTCTTCCCGATCTCCGGCGACAGAAGCTTAGCAAAGCTTTAGTCTCACGTGTCTATCCAGAGATCCCTTGTCTCTCGATTTGTTGACCGGGAAAAACTCCCCCGTCCGAATCGATCGAGACGACCGATCCTAGAGTGACCGTTGGTAGACCTAGTTTGCTTTGCAACGAAGATTGGATCTCAGAAGTACTGCTGCCGCGCATCGTCGTTGCTGTCGATCCCGAACCAAGCCGCCGCTCGGATTGCCGCCGCCGGTTTCGGGAAGATCCTTTCCAAGAGAGACCAAGGTTGTAAACTTTTCGTTGACTTCACGAACACGTCGTCGAACGAAGAGGAACACCGTAGTCTCCAAACGAAGTTTGTATCTCGTATACATTCCATATTTACTTTTGTTGTAAAGGAACGATTGTTCCGTGTTGTAAGGGTTGGGTGCAACCCGTTTTGTGGGAGTGTTGACTCTCACGTGTGGAAGGGCTCCTTCCGTTAGTGCAGGGATTGGATTTCAATCCCGTTGGAGAAGTGACCGAGTCGTCCCTTGTTGAGGAGATAGGTCGAAGGGGGAAAGTGGATGTACCCAAGTCGGGGAACCACTATAAATTTCCTGTGTATTCTGTGTGCTGTGCCTTTTATCTTTATTGTGCAGGTACCATCGTAAATTCCGCAAAAGCGCTACTCGTCACCTATTCCCCCCCCCCCCCCCATAGGTGCACATAGCTGACACTAGGTGGACTTTCAAGTGGTATCAGAGGCGAGGTTACTCATCAAAAAGGTCAACACCTTGAGTTGAATCCTGCCCCTAGTGTCAAGAAGAAGACAAATATCTACTATGGACGGGCTCAAGTTCTCCGGCAAGATCCCAGTATGCACCAGGCTAAACTTTCCGATCTGGAAGGAAAGAATCAGGTTTTACATGGAAGCAGTCGGTCCTCGACTCTTCATGATCGTGGAGGAGGGACCTTATGTCCCCACCAAGGCCTCCACCATCGATCCCACCAAGAAGGTGTCGAAGACACTTTCTGAAATGGACAAAGACGAGATGGTGCTCGTGGGACTGGACAAGAAGGCACGAAACATTCTGGTGAGCGCAGTTGATGATTCCATGATGCAAAATTTCAGCAACTACAGGACTGCTCAGGAGATCTGGCAGTGCCTGATCATCCTAATGGAGGGCACGGATGAAGTGAGGGATGATCGGAGATCCCTCCTGAACCAAAAATATGAGGCCTTCAGGCAAGGGCCTAAGGAAGAGATCGAAGTCACATACGAGAACTTCCTGAAGATTGTCAACGCCCTCAAGGGCTACGGAAGAGTGTTCACCAATGGTGAACTCAATGACAAATTCCTTAGGTCCCTTACTAAGGAATGGGACACAAAGATCTGCGCCATCAGAGAATTTGGCAGACTAGCAGAAACTGATCCACAAATCCTGTTTGGAAAGCTGATGTCCTATGAACTTCAGCTGAACACCAGGAAGGCAGAGGAAGAAGCAGAGAAGGCTGCTGCAAAAGAAAAGACTGTGGCCCTAAAAGCCAGTTACTACAGAAAGGGCAAGGGTGCGATGTCATACCGTGCGAGGAGTAAGAAAGAGGAGGAGGACTCTGAACCATGCTCCTCCGGCTCAGAGCTGTCGGAGGAGGATTTCTCCCTCATCACCCGAGAGTTCAAGAAGTTCCTCAAGATGAGGAATCAAAGAAAGAAAGACAGCTCCTCCTCCAGGCATCAGAAGAAAAATTATTCTTCTGACAGGTATGCATCTAAACCTAACAAACACCGTTCTTCTGATATTATTTGCTTTGGATGCAATAAGCCAGGACACGTCGTGGCCGACTGCCATCAAAGCAAAAGAGAAAAAGGGAAAGGAGAGGAGCTCAAATCCTCCAGAGATAAGAAGAAGGAGCGGAGCTACATCGCAAGAAGGCCAAAGACACTAAGTGAGTCTGATTCCTCAGACTCCAGTGATGATGAGGAAGCCTACTTCGGGCTGGTGGGTCGCTCCGACTCAGAAGGAGAATGTCCACCATTTACTGGGAAGGTAAAAGCTCACACCCCTCTCTCCGACTCCGACTCTGATCCTGAGTCTCAGGATGATGAACCTGAGGATGGCCCTTCAGCCCGTGAAGCTGAGCTCCTCGAGAAGTATGAGCTTCTGTTCAACACTTTCGATGAGTGTCGAAAGAGACTGAAGGCTGAGAAGAAGGAAGTAAAATTCCTTAAGGGTGAGTGTGTATCCCTAAGGGAAGAGGTCACTAGCTTGATTTCTTTCCGACAGGAACACCTTGACCTGACTTCCAAGCATTCAGAGTCTTTGAAGCTCCTTGATCTAAAGTAGGAGGAAGTCGACAAGTTGGAAGAACTACTTGCGGCAGAAAGGAAGATCGTCAAGAGCTTCACCATGCCAAAAACAGTTCTTCCAGTCGTTGATACCTTCTCTGCTCAGGCCAAAGGAGCTGGCTTGGGGCATATAGGGGTACTTGGTTCTTCATTTAGGAGAAACAAGAACCAGAGGAAGAATAAGGCCGCCAAGAAGGCCTCTGCTGATGAAAAGGGTAAGGCTCCTCTTAGTCCTGTTGCGTTCAGAAAGCCTGGCTTTCCTTGCAACCAACACGACTTTGAGTCAACATTTGGGCATCATTTCCGGCCCTCGGTTGCAAAGCCAAAGAGCCGGTATGACATTTGGAACTTTCCCCGGAACTTCGGTGAGAGTGCCTTCAAGGCACCTTATGAGGAAATCCACATAGGAAATTATGGTCCATTCTCTAGCGGCCATAATGGAAAGCAGGCACCAAAAGCCAAGCCTGTTATACAGAAGGTGACAAAGTCATGCGACTGTTGTCACCATGAGGCCTCCATCTCCAGATCCAAGGCCCCAGCAGTACCCACCGTTCCCAGGGTAAGGCGGGAGCCTAGGAAGAGGTACAACAGATTTGACTGTTGGTGCTGTGGCAAAGTCGGTCACTTTGCCGTGGATTGTTGGTTTAATCCAAGGAACTACGAGACTCCCCATGTTAGCAATGCGAGACCGACCACTCGTAGGGTTAACCAACCGAGGGGGAGTGTGCTAACCAGGAATCTAGGACCCAAGTTCGATTGGGTTCCTAAGGCAAATTAATTTTGTTTTGCAGGAATGTCCAAAGGCCACCAAAATGCCGATCTGGTATTTGGACAGTGGATGCTCCCGGCATATGACCGGGACAAGAAGCCTGCTGCGTGATTACACTCCAGTCGAGAATGGACCCAAAGTCATCTTTGGAGGGTCAGATCGAGGAGTCACTAGAGGTTATGGTATGATTTCCAACGGTATAATCTCTATCACCGACGTGGCTTATGTTGAAGGGTTAAACCATAACCTGATCAGTGTAAGTCAGTTATGTGATAAAGGTTATGACGTTAAGTTCTGCAAGGATAAATGTCTGATAATTTCACGTACCTCTTCTGAAACGGTATTATCAGGCATTAGGAGCAGAAATATCTTTTGTTTAGATTTTCTCAGTTTAGATTCATCTACCCCCGTATGCCTTGTGGAAACAGGCAGTGCATCTCTTTGTGAACAATGGCACAAGAGATTGGCACATATTAATTTCAAGACAATTAGTATGCTATTTTCTAAGGACTTGGTAAGGGATGCTCCCAGTATCAAGTGCATCAAAGATAGCCCATGTTCTGCATGCTAGATGGGCAAACAGACTCGGGCTACCTTTAAGAGCATCACTGACAAAGACTCTTCCCGATGTCTTTACCTTTTGCATATGGACTTGTTTGGTCCAATGCAAGTTCATAGCTTGGGAGGCAAGTCCTATACGCTAGTGATAGTTGATGATCATTCTCGGTTTACATGGGTGTTCTTTTTGAAACGAAAGTCAGACACGTTTGACATCTTTACTAATTTTGTCAAGCAGGTTCAGAACGAATTTAACTGCTCCGTGGTCAAAATCAGAAGTGACCATGGAACAGAATTCGAATCTGGTGCAATGACAGAATTTTGTGAAGAACAAGGTATCTTTCATGAGTTTTCCTCCCCGCGCACTCCTCAGCAAAATGGAGTTGCGGAGAGGAGAAATAGAACTCTCATTGAAGCCTGCACGACAATGTTGAAAGACGCTTCTCTCCCGGAATACTTCTGGGCAGAGGGTGTCAATACGGCGTGTCATGTACAAAACCGAGCATTGATCAACAAGCATCATCGTATGACGCCCTACGAGCTACTGAAAGGCAGGAAACCAACCATGTCCTACTTGAGGATTTTTGGTTGCAGATGCTATGTACTGAATAATGGGAAGTTCCCGCGTACTAAATTCGGTGAAAAATGCTTCGAAGGCATATTCATGGGCTATAGTTCCCATAGTCGGGCATATAGGGTCTTCAATAAGAAAACCCTAGTGGTAGAAGAATCAATAAATGTTGTATTTGATGAAGGAAGTTTGCTTAACAGCAATTCTTCCAGTAGTATTCTTGAAGATGCAGGTGCTAGACTTGAACAGCTGAGTCTGGATGAGACCCCTAAAGATGACGCTCCCAAGTACGTCAAAGTTTCCACCTCCACGTCATCTGAAAATGTTGAAGATCAAGATGGAACAAATCTCTTAGAAGAAAGAGAAGCCCAAGAAGTAGTTGAAGCTCCAGACGCCAGACTTCTAGAGCTCCGGCACGTGAGAGATCATCCTAGAGATCAGATCATCGGGGATCCTCGTGTTGGTGTCAGAACTCGAAGAGGTACAGTTAACGAAGTATTGCATCTTAGCTTCCTGTCACAGGTTGAGCCAAAGAAGTTCGACGAGGCGAACAAGGATGCGGCATGGATTCTGGCCATGCAAGAGGAACTACATCAATTCGAACGTTGCAAGGTTTGGACGCTGGTTCCCAGACCATACAAGCAGAATGTGATTGGCACGAAGTGGATCTTCAGAAACAAGCTGGATGAATATGGTGTCATCGTAAAGAACAAGGCCAGGCTGGTGGCTCAAGGTTACAGACAGGAGGAAGGGATTGACTTCGACCAGACCTTCGCACCAGTAGCAAGGCTCGAGGCAATCAGGTTGTTCCTGGCGTATGCTTCACACAAAGGATTCACAGTCTATCAAATGGATGTGAAATCGACATTCCTGAACGGAGACCTGAAAGAGGAAGTATACGTCGCTCAACCCCCAGGTTTTGTCGATCCTACTTATCCCAATCACGTTTATTTTCTTAATAAGGCCTTATATGGGTTGAAACAAGCTCCACGAGCTTGGTATGAGACTTTATCTAGTTTTCTTCTTGAGAACAAGTTCTCCAGAGGTAAAATAGATAAAACATTGTTTCTCAGGGAAGTCAAAGGCAAGATTTTGCTGGTGCAAATCTATGTCGATGACATAATATTCGGCTCAACAGACAACATTCTTTGCAAAAAGTTTTCTAAACTTATGCAAGGAAAGTTTGAAATGAGCAGTATGGGAGAGCTCAAGTATTTCTTAAGACTTCAAGTGAAACAGTCTGAGGATGGAATCTTCATCTCTCAGACGAAGTTCACAAATAAACTCCTTAAGAAATTCGGTATGGAGAGTGCAACCTCTATGAGGACTCCAATGGGATCCACCATGTCTCTGGATAAGGATGAGAAAGGTAAACCTTTCGATGAAACCAAATACAGAAGCATCATTGGATCCCTGCTCTACCTTACTGCCAGTCGACCGGATATTATGTTCTCCACATGTGTCTGTGCCCGATATCAGGTGAACACTAAGGAATCTCACTATGTCGCTGCAAAGCGAATTCTGAGATACCTTAAAGGTACTCCTAATCTTGGCTTGTGGTACCCGAGAAACAATGATGTCGAGCTAATAGGCTTTTCAGATGCTGATTTTGCAGGGAGCAGGGATGACAGGAAAAGCACCTCCGGGACGTGTCAATTCCTCGGCAGGAGGCTTATCTCATGGAACAGCAAGAAACAGAATTGTGTTGCAACCTCCACAGCAGAGTCAGAGTATATCTCGGCAGGAAGCTGTTGCGCACAACTTCTATGGATCAGAAACCAGCTAGCCAACTACGACCTTCAGTTCAAGGAAGTACCCATGTACTGCGACTCCTCAAGTGCAATTGCCATTGCCAACAATCCGGTGTCGCACAGCAGAACGAATCATATCGAAGTATGCTACCACTTCATTCGGGAGCACGTGGAGAACAAAGATATCTCTCTCTGTTATGTCCTCACGGACAAGCAGATTGCTGATATATTCACAAAGCCCCTAGACGAGGCCAAGTTCAATCTTTTCAAGACTGAATTGGGGATGCTTAATTATGAGGAATGAAGACTACAGAGGCTCCAGGCCCGTGCAAGAACTGAGGGGGAGCAAAGGGTAAAACGCTACAGACCCCGATTTGTAGAAGCCGAAAAGGGGGATACTACCCTCTCGGCTAAGGCTAAGGTGGCTCCAAGCTTGCTCCCAAGAAATTGGTATTGGTAATGGATAACTCACTCAACTCTCTTTTCAGTTTATGGTTATCATTCTCATTTGCTCTATTCACCTTAGCTTGTAGGGTTTAGGCTTCTTCAAATAGGGGGAGATTGTTGGGTATTGTATCCACAATGTACCTGATTTGAAGCAGCCCCTGGACAAGCTAAGGTCAATAGACTATGTATTTGATAAAATCCTTCTAGTTGTGCTTGCAGTTTTTCCACGCTAAGTGCACACCAATGTCAGGGTGCAGTAGGTCAATATACACGGGTCTGCACGACGTAATCCCTCGTTGAGCAGATCAGTGTGTTGGCCTACGTGTACTCTCGCTATTGGAGTGCACTTATTTTCAAGCACAGGGCTGTAAATATGCAGGAGCAGACAAGGAGCAAGGATGGGTCAAGGAGCATCTCATAGGTGGAAAGACGAAAATTCGTCTAAGTTAGAATCGACGAGAATCACCAAGTGATTCTCGCCGATTCGGCGAGAATCACTTGGGATTCTCGCCGATTCGTCGAGAATCAGAAGTTGATTCTCGCCGAACTCGATCCAGCAACTTCTAAGCAAGCACCTCTGCGTCTAAGTAAGAATCGAGTGATTCGAGAATCACTTAGTGATTCTCGCCGATTCGGCGAGAATCACTGGTTGATTCTCGCCGTCTCGACCTGGCTTAAAGCAGTGCGTGCAACCAAGGCAAATTCGACGAGAATCATCTTTGATTCTCGCCGAATCGTCGAGAATCACCTTTGATTCTCGGCGACTCGGCGAGAATCACTTTCGATTCTCACCGATTTTGACTTGGCATTTTTCTGGAACTTCCTGAGCCGGATTCTGCCGCTGTTAAATCTCTGGACCGGGATTTGGGGATTTCTATTGTGGGTCCCACAAACGGTCATTTTGGAGTTAGCTACAGTATTTATACACAGGTATTTTGAACTGAATACAGGGACAGAAAGAAGCCGAGCGAGTGCAACCCTAAAATCGTGAAATCTCTCCGCCGCCTCCGTGGCCGCTCGCGCAAGTCTGTCGCCGCTGCTGATCGCATTTCTTCCCGATCTCCGGCGATAGAAGCTTAGCAAAGCTTGAGTCTCACGTGTCTATCCAGAGATCCCTTGTCTCTCGATTTGTTGACCGGGAAAAACTCCCCCGTCCGAATCGATCGAGACGACCGATCCTAGAGTGACCGTTGGTAGACCTAGTTTGCTTTGCAACGAAGATTGGATCTCAGAAGTACTGCTGCCGCGCATCGTCGTTGTCGTCGATCCCGAACCAAGCCGCCGCTCGGATTGCCGCCGCCGGTTTCGGGAAGATCCTTTCCAAGAGAGACCAAGGTTGTAAACTTTTCGTTGACTTCACGAACACGTCGTCGAACGAAGAGGAACACCGTAGTCTCCAAACGAAGTTTGTATCTCGTATACATTCCATATTTACTTTTGTTGTAAAGGAACGATTGTTCCGTGTTGTAAGGGTTGGGTGCAACCCGTTTTGTGGGAGTGTTGACTCTCACGTGTGGAAGGGCTCCTTCCGTTAGTGCAGGGATTGGATTTCAATCCCGTTGGAGAAGTGACCGAGTCGTCCCTTGTTGGGGAGATAGGTCGAAGGGGGAAAGTGGATGTACCCAAGTCGGGGAACCACTATAAATTTCCTGTGTATTCTGTGTGCTGTGCCTTTTATCTTTATTGTGCAGGTACCGTCGTAAATTCCGCAAAAGCGCTACTCGTCACCTATTCCCCCCCCCCATAGGTGCACATAGCTGACACTAGGTGGACTTTCACTTGTGAAGATAAGGACCGCATGAAGTTGATTCCATATGCTTCGGCAATTGGATCAATCATGTACGCGATGTTATGTACTCGACCCGATGTCTCCTTTGCTTTGAGCATGACTAGCAGGTATCAGTCAGACCCCGGTGAGTGTCACTGGATTGCAGTCAAGAATATCCTGAAGTACTTGAGAAGGACTAAGGATGTGTTCTTGGTGTATGGTGGAGAGGAAGAGCTCGTTGTAAGTGGTTACACAGATGCTAGCTTCCAAACTGATAGAGACGACTCCAAGTCTCAGTCAGGTTTTGTGTTTTGCCTGAATGGAGGAGCTGTGAGCTGGAAGAGTTCCAAGCAAGAGACAGTTGCTGATTCTACAACAGAGGCCGAGTATATCGCAGCAGCTAATGCGGCGAAGGAGGCTGTATGGATTAGGAAATTCATCGGCGAGCTTGATGTAGTTCCTAGCATTGTTGGTCCCGTAGTTCTCTACTGTGATAACAATGGTGCAATTGCACAATCTAAGGAACCTAGATCTCATCAGCGCTCCAAGCATATACTTCGGCGGTTTCATCTTATTCGTGAGATTGTCGAACGAGGAGATGTAAACATTTGTAGAGTGCCGACTGAGGAGAATATTGTGGATCCACTGACAAAGCCTCTCGCGCAGAGAAAGCATGATGGTCATACTAGATCGATGGGTATATGATACATAAATGATCAACTCTAGCGAGAATCTTGTGGATTGCATGTAATCTTGTATTTTGTTGGCTTTTTGTTCATATGATGAACATTGTACCTAATTTTTCTCTTATAATTAATGGCAGGTTCTTTTATTATGTCTTTTTCTATATGATAGTTAAATGTTAACATAATAGATACCCTTAGAATGTTCGCTTCCATGGGACATCAAGAACGTGACTTGAATGTGAGATCCCATGATTTATTTGAAGCTTCAATCTTAGAGGTCCCTGGTCGAGTATCATCATAGAAGCTAAGGGTGATGATGGTACATGAAGACTATCACGTGCGTTGACTGTTGACCGATTCTCATAGGTCATGATATTGTGATATCAAGTCATCACGTGGGTACTTGTTAGTGAACAAGTTGTACTGGACAGACCCAACCTGAGACTACTCTGTGGATTGTCATCCAATCGTGTCACGAGTAGATCTCAATTGACAATGGTGTTGTGATCCTTTGACCTAAAGTCACATCATTCATCAAGTGAGGAAGAGCGTGCTTTGATGCCATCTAAAGTCTTCCTTGAGAAAGGTTGATGATAAGGGTGGTTGTTGGGCATGTTACGAATCATTTGGGTGTTTGTGTGTGAGCAGATATAGGATTTGTCCTCTTGTATGACAGGAGTTGCATCCATGGGCCCCTTGATGGAACTGGACTGAGAAATGCATGGCCATGCTTGGTTGAGTCAATATGTGATATTGGACTCACCATTCTCTGGAAGTCCGTCCTGGATCATGAAACTTGGATTGAGCTATTACGAGGGTGACACGGTCCATGCCTCTAGTTCTTTCCGGATGTAAGGGACAAAGGGACAAAGACAACACTGATACATTGGTCATAAAGGCTTATGAGTTATAAACTCTTATTGCTTGGGGAGCAATGATGCATTGCTAGATGCCTCTCATTGTTTGTGAGGTTTTTGCTTTGATACTTTCGAGATCAAGTGGGAGTCTGTTAGAGTTACCATTGTGATCTGGAAGTGATCAAACATGTAATCTCACTGCCAACGCGATATGGGCCTGCAGGGTCGCACATAAGAGATGTGGAGAAGTTGGATGATTGACTGTGTTGGTAAAGGTTGCCAATCACCGACCTGAATGGGGTTGTGGGCAAAGTGTTGCCTTGAAGAATCGTCGGGTTGGGCAAATGTTGCCTTGGAGGGCTGGTAAGAACTGTCGTCCGAGGGTCGATAACTATCGTCGAGAATCGTCTCTCTGATTCCCGCCGATCGACGAGAATCGTCTCTCTAATTCTCACCGATCGACGAGAATCGTCGAGAATCAATATGCTAATTCTCGACGATCGGCGAGTTCGACAAGTATCGTCGACCGCGGTTCGACGGTCGACGGGATTCGACGTGTATCGTCAAGTGAGGCTCGACGATCGGCGAGAATCGTCGAGTATTGTACTCTGATTCTCGCCGATCCATGGTGATGCTCGCTGATCGATTCTCGCCGATTCTCGCCGATTCTCACCGATTGATACTCACCGATTTTGGTACCCTATTTTCGGGGTGGTCTGCGGATAGCGATTTTCCTAAGTTTATTTTATACTTTGAGTATAAATAGAACACTTAGGGTTTTCGGGCTTTATGCTTTAGCTTTTGGCAGCCGATCGAAATCGACGGAAGCGTTCCGCCATTCCGCGATCGTTCCGCCGATCCCGAATCCCGCCGTCGATGGAAGGGTTCCGCCGCCGCCGTGTTCGCTCCGTCGACTTCCTCATCTCCGGCGATCTTCACTGGTGTTGCTCTTCCTGGCGCGGACCTAGCAGTCCGTGGAACAGCAAGGTGCGGTCATCGTTCTTCCCGATCTTCCGTGCGGCGGAAAGCTCGGTGCTCTCCCGCTCGTGTGGACTTCTGCAGAAATGTGGATATTATTCCACGTAGAACTCGCCACTAGCAAGAAGACAAAGTTTGGAGCATCTCCGTTGAGTTGTGACTCAACGCCACCGAGGTAATTTTTGCCTAGTTTTTGCTAACTTCTTGATTCAACGTTCATGGCCCGATCCACATCTCTTTGGGTTTTTCTTGATGTTTTCTTTTCCGCTGCGTGCACAAGCATTGTGCCATCCTCCTAGAGATACCCAACAGGGGTGGGGTTCACTGCTCCGAGGCTTGTGAAGGTGATGGGGGGGGGGGTTAATTGGGGGTGGTAGTGGTTTTAACCCCATATGCCATTAATGGCCTCTTCACCTCCCCTCCCATGGCCGACCCTATACATCCCATTGCCCTAATTTCCCCTAGAAACGGCTGGAATCTTCTCAAATTCATCTGTGAAGATGAATGAGAGTGTAAGGGAGGGATGCCAAGGGGTGTGTCACCTTAATGGCCATGAATGGCCACTTTCTCTCTCTTCAAAATTGGGGAAAACCCTCATTTCTCTCTCCTAATCACCATGGCCGAATTTCCACTCCCTCCCATGTTTAATATCAGCCTACTAGGCTGGTTGACCACTCAAATTGGGCCTAGCCCAAAGGATTGGGCTAGGTCCAAGTAATATGACCTAATTTGTCCTAGTTTCATTTTTGGTCAAACTAGGCCATAGGGTTGACCAAACCATGAATTTTTTGTGCCATTGGGTCCCCTATGAGGTTATGACCATAGGGGTGTGATCAATCTAAAGTTGTGGTGGTCAATAGGGGTGTTTAATGGAAAATCACCATTTTGACCTAATAGGGGTATTTTGGTCATTTTGCCCTGTGGTGACCCTAGGATGGGGATTTTTGGTCTACTAGGTCTCTTATGATGTTTTAGACCTAAAAGTGAAGTCAATTTCATATGGTGATGGTCAGTTAGGTCAATTGATGGGGCATTGACCATTTTGCCCTAATTAGGGTTAGGGTTGACTTTGGTCGACTTGGCCTGTTTGACTGGCCCCAATGGGTCCTGAATGTCCCCTTGGGCTCCTAGATGGCCTAGGGGTATTGTGGTGGGGTTAGTGAGCCAAGTTAAAGTCCTTAAGTCAAACCCTAGGTTGAATATTTGGAAATTTCTATTTGTAGATCAAGGTGCTGCAATCCCTACTTTTGGTTTTTGTCAAGGAGGTTCCTAAGCTACCAAGGCCTTGTCATGACCTAGTCATGACAAATTCACTTGGGGGTCTAGTTGTCTGGGGGATGTTACACCATGCATGCATCCTAAAGACCGAGAGGAGAAGTGTTGTTACCTTATGACTCTTTTTCCTTGCCATGAAACCTTGCTTTGAACTGATGAGAACGTGTACCTCCAAGTCCTCTCCACGTATCTGGAATCGGATCGACGATCAGAGCTCTGAAGCTCCATTAATGGAGGAAGAAAGCTCTCTTATTCCTCCTCCTAACTCTCTCTTCCAAACCCTAAGTCAACTACAAAATGAGATGAAATGAGGGAGAAATCCCGCTCAGCCCTACTTAAGCTCTCTGGAGAGAGAGTCTTGGGCCTTAGGATAAAATCCTAATAGAAATCGGACGGCTAAATTGCCAAATGACAGAACTGCTCCAGCGCGCTATCGCCAGGCGGTAACTATCTACCGTCGAGTAGTAGCTTCCCGAGCGCTCGACCCAAAATAATGTCGCTCTAACACCGACAGTAGTATTAATGCTACGCGGTAGCTCACTCAACGCCTACCACTCAACGCCTCCACTCAGCGCCAGCCACTCAACAAAATCAACGCCAAGCTACCCCCGAGCAGTAGCTAGCTAACGCCACACGTGAACCCTCAACGCTTCCTACTCAATGCATGGATTCGATAAAACAAGGCTATCGTCGGGCGATAGCTACCTATCGCCGCACGATAGCTTCCAGAGGTTCAAGATTTGGAAAAATTGGGATGTTACACACTGACAACAAACCTCTTATGTTTGAAGAGTTCAAGAAGATGATGAAGGAGTTCGAGATGACTAATCTTGATGAACTCACTTACTTCTTGTGTATTGAGAAACCGAAACATGATCACTTCACAATATTGAAGAGGATCATGAGGTATGTGAATGAGACAAGAGATCATGATTTTATGTACTCATCTGCAGAGGAGTTGAAGTTAGTCAGGTACTCTGACCTTGACTATGGAGGATATGTGAATGATTGGAAGAGCACTTTCGGGTATGCATGTCATGTGGGAACAACTGTGTTCTCATGAAGCTCGAAGAAGTATAAAACGATTACACTATCTACCTGTGATGCTGAATACATTACAGTTGCTGCCTCCGCATGTCAGGCTATTGGGTTGAGAAATTTCTTGCATGAATTTCACCATCCACAAGCGGGAAGCACCTTGAGGATAACAAAGTGTACTGTAGACGCGAAGTGGCGGTTAAGTGTTGCAACCTTCTTGGCAAGTTGTAGCAAGCAAACTCGATCTGCTAACAACAGCGTGCAAACATGAGTAAGGTGTTGCGATAAGTAATTCGTGCGCGCTCCTCATGCAGGCTTGGCGATCTCCTGCAGTGAGAATAGTGTTGAACTTCGTCTACCTGTGGCGGTTAATCTTACTCATCGCGAGCACATTTCAAGAGTTATGTATTTGAGTTTTCTAGTCCATCTCATCAAGTTGTAACACACTTGTGAAGTTTAAACCGTGTGTAATCACTCTTAGTGTTTCATATAAGAAGTTATCTATCTCTTCACTTTGTATTTATGCCCGCTATTCTATCGCTTCCAACAATATTTTATGGGAAATGATCTCCACCGTTGAAATTAAGAATCATATGGCCGGATTGTTAATACTTAAAATAATATTTCAATGTTGCATAGTAGATAAAAAGGAGAAAAGAAACGGAAAGAATGCAACAAGATAGAGGCAAGTAAACACATCGCTTTTTATATTGTCTCAACACTTTTTTGAAATTGTCAATTACATTGTCCATCTTGGGACTTTAAACAGGCAAAGATAAGAGGTAAAATATTAAAGCTTTGTCAACGGGCACAAGTTTCATTACATATTTTTGCTTGAACACAACAACTGTCTGAACCATCACTTTTCCTTTGTAGACTGAGGGCATCTCTTCAGGTTTTTCTTCACCGCTAAGCAAGCTCGATGCGCTGCCTCTTCACTGCGATTTCCTTTTCCCTTTTTCTTCTCCGAAAAGCTGCTTTCTACTTTCATGTCTCTTGAGCTGATGCCTTCAGCTTGTATTTTAACACCCCCCCCCCCTCTTAAGCTCGAGAGATCTTGAATATCTATCTTCGTTCTCAAGTATTCAAAATGGGGTTTTGATAAGGGCTTGGTAAGAAAATCTGCGAGCTGTTGTTCAAAAGATAAGTGTCTTAAGTTGATTTCTCTCTTTTCTATATTCTCCATGATATGATGATACCTGATCTCAATGTGTTTACTGTGGCTATGGAAAACAAGATTCTTTGCTAGGCTATTGCCGAGGAGCTATCAGAGAAAATGGTTGTTTCCTCTCGATTTTCTGAGAAGATTTCTTCGACGAGTCTTTGAAGCCAAATGGCTTCAATGGTTACTTTGCTTAGGGCCATGTACTCTACTTCAGCAGAACTGAGGGAAACGAATTGCTGCTTTCTGGAAGACCAGCTTATAACGTTCTGCCCAATGAAGAAAACATACCCACTAACACTTCTTCGGTCTTCAACTGATCTCCCCAATTTGAGTATGTATACCCTATAAGTCGACTATGATGATGACTTGGTAAATTAGACATAAACTATTGGTCCCGTGAACGTACCTGAGAATTTTCTTTGTTGCCTCGTAGTGAGCTTTGGTTGGATTATTCATAAACCTTGAAGTAGAATTCACGAAAAATTCTATATCTGGTCTTGTATTTGTTAGGTAGATCAATGATCCAACCAAGCTTCTAAATGTGGATGCTTCGGCCATTTCTTCATTGATTTTAGCTGGTGCTATTGCTTCACTAGGTGTCGTGGGAAGCAATATAGGATTACATTCTTCCATCTTGAACTTCTTTAGTTGATCTTTTGCATATTTTTCTTGAGTTAACTTTATATAACTTGGGCTCTGTATAATTTGCAACCCTAAAAAGAACCGAAGTTGCCCTAAGTATGTCATTTCATATTTACATTTCATACCCATTTTGAATTCCTCTACTAGGCTTATATTGCTGCTAGTGAAAATTAGATCATAAATATAAACACAGACTATTATCTTATGTCTGTTTAGCTGCTTCAGATATAATGAGGAATCATACTTGTTTTGATTAAAATGTTTTGAAAGCAAATATTTATCAAGATTTGCATTGCAAGCTCTTGGAGCTTGTTTTAATCCATAGAGGGTTTTAGTTAACTTGCAAACTTTATTCTCTTCTCCAACCATTTCATATCCTCTTGGTTGTTCTACATATATATTCTCTTCAATTTTACCATTTAAAAAGGCTGACTTTACATCTATTTGAAAAACTGTGTAGCCATACTGTGTTGCAAAAGCTAGAAGGCTTCTAATTATCTTCATTCTAGCAACAGGTGCAAATGTTTCATTAAAGTCTACACCTGGTATCTGAGAATAACCTTTGGCTATGATCCTAGCCTTATACTTATGTACTGACCCATCTTCATTTTCTTTTAGTTTGTAGATCCATTTTAAGCCGATCACATCTACTTCTGGTAGTTTAGACACTAACTTCCGGGTATTGTTTTTGATTACCATATTAATTTCATCATCCATAGCTTGCTTCCAAGCCAGGCTGTTCCGAGCTTCTTCAAATGTAGCAGGCGTAGATACACTGAATATTAGTTCTCCTCTTGTATATATATCTTGTAAAGATCTCATTTTTTGAATGTGTGATGATGATTCTGGGTTAATAGATGAGCTTAATGACTGTGGTGTCACATGATGAAAGTCTTGTTTTCAAGGCTAGCTTTACACCTAGAGGAGGGGTGAATAGTTTTTGTCTATGGTTTGGTTTTCTAATCTGTTTATTCGATTACTATGACTGTTGATTAGATTAGATCAACTTTCAAGAACATTCACAGACGACACAACAAATTTATAGTGGTTCCCCAATCTTGGGTACATCCACTGTCCCTCTACGCCTATCTAACAATGTGTTAGATTTGGCTCCCCCTCAAGAACTCTGCTTCTTAATAGCTTACAACACCGATCTCGTAGGACCACACATAGGTCACACAGACCAACAACTTAGGCACTAAGCCAACCCAGGTCACAAAGATCTATCACCCGACACAAAGCCAAACACAGGTCACTAAGACCCAACCTTTATAGTACAGGCTTACAAACCCCAGATTCACAAAGAATATTTACAGAAAACAGATATAAAGAATATGATGTTTAGACACCAGAGCAAGCTCTGCGTCTCCTTCTTCTTGGACCGAACAGATATCAGATCCAAGATATTGTTGTCGGAGACAATATGTAGATAGTAGAATCTTTCTTCAAACAGCTTCCTTTTTCCCTGCAAAACTTATAGATCTGCTAGCTTCAGAACAACTTCTGATCCTGCTGATGTAGATGGGGATTGCTTCAACTATCTCTTTCCCAGCAAGGTTCTCTGTATTGAACAACTTCTCCAAGCTCGACGAAAAATGGTGAGGAAGAAGATGAAGTTAGGCCGCACTTTTTGTTTTCAGAAAACCTAGATAGGGAATTGGTTAATTGCTCGGGATGATTTTCATCTTTTTATTCTCTGAAGGCTAATTGAGCAGTGGGTCCCACCACCAGGATTGATGGCCGAGATTTAGCCAATTTAGCCTATGTTTTCCATTAATTCCCGCTTCAATGGCTCTTTGCTGTTAGCGGGCACCAACACTTAATGATGAAATATTCCTTGGTAATTGCAGAAGATAGCAATAACTGGCCCCACCAACGTCTCTGACAGCATTTCCGCAACATTTGAATTTTGGTTGACTTTTGACTTTGCTCGACGTCAGCATGACTCAGCATCTGTGGACTTAGCCAAAATTCAATCATTAGTAACAAAGGCGTTGAGTGAGTAGGAATCACTCAACGCCACAACACTTAGACAACATTCTATCTGTCTAGGTATTGAGCTCGATGAACGCTGAGCTCCATTCGACGAATGGCAATCTCAGCTCGACAAGATCATAAAAATCAGTTCGACGAACTGCGGGCTAGGTTCGATGAACGTTGAGTTCAGTTCGACGAAGGTGAGCTCGACGAAATCATAAAGTCAGTTCGATGAACTGTAGACTTAGCTCGACATTTTGTTAAACTCAGTTCGACGAGCACCAGGCTCAGTTCGACGAACGTGGAGCTCAGGTCGACGAAGCTGAGCTCGACGAAAGCCAAGTTATCCACACATTTGGACTTAGACAAATTTCTGCTTCAAGGAGTTGATAGCGTTGAGAGTGTTGAGAGAGCTTGTCTCACTCAATGCTTTTTGCCTTAGCAAACATTTCTATGCCTTGGTGTTGAGAAAGTAAGCTCCACTCAACACCAAACTACTTAATATAATTTCTGTTATCTGGCGTTGAGAGAGTAAGCTACACTCAACTACTTTTGCCTTGGCGTTGAGAGAGTAAACTCCACTCAACGCCAAACTACTTAACAAAATTTCTATTATCTGGTGTTGAGAGAGTAAGTTACACTCAACGCCTTTTGCCTTGGCGTTGAGAGAGTAAGCTCCACTCAACGCCACAGTACTTAACAAATTTTTTTTGTTATCTAGCGTTGAGTGAGTAAGCTACACTCAACGCCTGTGGAATTAGCTCGACGTTTTGTTAAACTCAGTTCGACGAACACCATGCTTAGTTCGACGAACGTTGAGCCCAGGTTGACGAAGCTAAGCTCGACGAAAGCCAAGGTATCCACGCATTTGGACTTAGCCAAATTTCCGCTTCAAGGCATTGATACCGTCGAGAGCATTGAGAGAGCTTGCCTCACTCAACACTTTTTTCCTTAGCAAAAATTTCTGTGCCTTGGTGTTGAGAGAGTAAGCTCCACTCAATGCCAAACTACTTAACAGAATTTCTGTTATCTGGCATTGAGAGAGTAAGCTACACTCAACGCCTTTTTCCTTAGCGTTGAGAGAGTAAGCTCCACTTAACGTCAAACTACTTAACAAAATTTTTGTTATCTGGCGTTGAGAGAGTAAGCTACACTCAATGCATTTTTCCTTGGCGTTGAGATAGTAAGCTCCACTCAACGCCAAAGTACTTAACAGAATTTTTCTGTTATCTGGCGTTGAATGAGTAAGCTACATTCAACGCCTGTGGACTTAGTGAAATTTTTGCTCAACATTTCTGTGGAGTTGACTGGAACAGCAACACTCAACGCTTCGAGTTGTGTGGCGTTGAGTGAGTAGACCACACTCAACGCTTGTGGACTTGGCCATATTTTTAGCCAATTTTTCTAGGCTTAGACTGACTCAGCCTGACTCACAGCCTTTTTGATGTATGGCTTTGAGTGAGTAGACTACACTCAAAGCTTTTGTACTTGACCATCTTTTTTTTGGCTATCTTTCAGTTAGGCTGAGATAGTTTCAACGTTATATGTTATATAGCATTGAGTGAGTAGACTACATTCAACATTTTTGTACTTAGGCAAATTTTTATTAGACAATATTGAATCCATACCTCTGGCGTTGAGTGAGCTTGCTCCACTCAATGCCTGTGGACTTAGTCGATTTTTGTGTTGTGTCCAGCAACCACTTCTTGTGTCCACATGTCCAATCAATATGAAATGGACTAACCTGCACTCAAGAACTCAAATGCACATCAAATACAGTTGATGTATGTGACATTGACCTGTATGACTTCTCATAAATCAGGGACATTGGGAACAATGGACCCAACAATCTCCCCCTATTTGAAGAGGTCAAAACCTCATTTCTGTCCTTGGTCAATGACACACATAACCTATACAGCAAAAAATAAGTATGGAAATTTTGATAAGTTATGAGTAAGTGTACCTCATTTACTTACTTTCCCAGTTTTTTTGCAAGGTGTTTGTCCTTCCTCGAGTGTCACATTACTTTCTTTCCTTTTGCCATCTCTCCCACTTGCTATGACTCCCCCTTGCTAGGACCTTATCTCTTGTGACTCCACCTTCCTAGGACCATCTCTCTTCTCTTCTCTCCCCCTTTTTGACTTCTGTAGAATATGCAGATGGGGCTGGCCGTCCCATTGGCTGACCTTCTTTCTTCTATCTAGAGTAGCTTACTCCCCCTCAGTAGAAGCATCAGTGAACTGATACTACTAGGGAGTCTGTATGTCCAGTAAGAGGAATAATACCTGCACAAAAAAATAATACAAAAGGGAGTGCCAGAAGCTATGTCAAGTTCAACAAACCTGAAAGTCCACTTAGTGTCAACTACCTTCACCTATGGGGGGGGGGGGGGAATAGGTGTCTTTCAGCGTTTTTGCGGAATTAAAATCGTACCTGCACACGAAAACAAAACAACACAGCACAGAAAGGACACAAGCAATTTATAGTGGTTCCCCGATTTGGGTACGTCCACTTTCCGCCTTCGACCTATCTCCCAACCAGGGACAACTCGGTCACTTCACCAACAGGATTGAAATCCAATCCTTGCACTAACGGAAGAAACCCTTCAACACGTAGGAGTCACCACTCCCACAACACGGGTTGCACCCAACCCTTACAACTAGGAACCAACGTTCCTTTACAACAAAATAGAAATTGGAGTGTATTAGAAATACAAACTACTTATGGAGAATAAGGTGTCCCTCTTCATTCGACGACGTGTTCTTGAAGTCAGCGAAGAGTCCACAACCCTAAATCTCACTTAGAGAGAATCTCTCCCGAAACCGGCGGCGGCAAGAAGGGCGGCGGCTTGGTTCTCGGGATCGGCGGCGACAACGGAGTGCTGCTGCTCTACTTTGGAGATTCAACTTTTGTAGCAAAGCTAGCAAGGTCTTCTAACGGTCACACTAGGATCGATCGTCTCGATCGATTCGGAAGGGGAAGGTTTTCCCGATCTACGAATCAAGAGACAAAGGATCTCTGGTTAGACGCGTGAGATGCTGTGCTTGGTTGAGCTTCTGTCGTCGGGAGATCTGGAAGAAACCACGATCGAAGACGGCGATCAACTGGCACGAGCGGCGACGGCGGCGGAGCAAGTTTCACGATCTAGGTCACGTCGGCGGCTCGTCTTCTTCGTGTATTCGTTTTTCTGTCTTCTGGTCTTACTGTTCAAAAATACCGATGTATTTATACATTAGGTCTTCAAGATGACCGTTGTGGGCCCCACCAACAAGAAACCCCAAGCCCGGTTCAAAACAGCTCCAGCGGCTGAGTCCGGTCCAGCGGGTTCCAGAAGATTCTCCTAAGGCAAAGTCGGCGAGAATCGAAGGTCATTCTCGACGATTCGGCGAGAATCAGCAAGTGATTCTCGACGATTTTGACTTAGCGACAGATTTGCACGCTCTGATTTAGCCGGATAGAGTCGGAGAGAATCAGTCAGTGATTCTCGATGATTCGGCGAGAATCACTTGGTTATTCTCGTCGAATCGGCGAGAATCACTTGGTGATTCTCGTCGATTATTACTTAGACGATTTTTCGTCTTTCCACCCATGAGCTGCTCTTTGACCCATCCTTGCTCCTTGTCTGCTCTTGCATTATCACAGCCCTGTACTTGAAAATAAGTACACTCCAATAGAGAGAGTACACGTAGGCCAACACACTAATCTGCTCAACGAGGGATTACGTCGCGCAGACCCGTGTATATTGACCTACTGCACCCTGACATTGGTGTGTACTTAGCGGGGAATAACTGCAAGCACATCTTAAAAGATTTCATCAAATACATTGTCTATTTACCTTAGCTTGTTCAGGGGCTTCTTCAAATCAGGTACGTTGTGGATACAATACCCAACAATCTCCCCCTATTTGAAGAAGTCTAAACCCTACAAGCTAAGGTGAATAGAGCGTATGGGAATGAAAATCATAAACTTAAAATTGAGTTGAGAGAGATATTCATTACCAATACCAATTTCTTGAGAGTTGACTTGGAGCCACCTTAGCCTTAGCCGGGAGGGTAATCTCCCCCTTTTCGGCTTCTGCAAATCTGGGTCTGTTGTATTTGACCCATTGCTCCCCCTCAGTTCTTGCACCTGTGCTCACACTTGAGTTCATGGCAGAGGCTCCCCCTAGATGCACGCGCCTGGAGCTTCTGTAATCTTCATTCCTCATAGTTTAGCATCCCCAATTCAGTTTTGAAAAGACTGAACTTGGCTTCGTCTAAGGGCTTTGTGAAAATATCTGCAATCTGCTTGTCCGTGGGTACATAACAGAGAGAGATGTCCTTGTTCTCCACGTGCTCCCGAATAAAGTGGTAGCGCACTTAAATATGCTTCGTTCTGCTGTGCGATACCGGATTATTGGTAATTGCAATTGCACTGGAGGAGTTGCAATACATTGGTACTTCCTTGAACTAAAGGTCATAGTCGGCTAACTGGTTTCTGATCCATAGGAGTTGTGCGCAATAGCTGCCTGCCGAGATGTACTCAGACTCTGCTGTGGAGGTTGCTACACAATTCTGGTTCTTGCTGTTCCATGAGATAAGCCTTCTTCCGAGGAATTGACACGTCCCGGAAGTGCTTTTCCTGTCATCCCTACTCCCTGCAAAATCAGCATCTGAAAAACCTATTAGCTCGACATCATTGTTTCTCGGGTACCACAAGCCAAGATTGGGAGTACCTTTAAGGTATCTTAGAATTCGCTTTGCAGCGACATAGTGAGATTCCTTAGTGTTCACCTGATATCTGGCACAGACACATGTGGAGAACATGATATCCGGTCTACTGGCAGTAAGGTAGAGCAGGGATCTAAGGATGCTTCTGTATTTGGTTTCATCGAAAGGTTTACCTTTCTCATCCTTATCCAGAGACATAGTGGATCCCATTGGAGTCCTCATAGAGGTTGCATTCTCCATACCGAATTTCTTGAGGAGTTCATTTGTTAACTTCGTCTGAGAGATGAAGATTCCATCCTCAGACTGTTTCACTTGAAGTCCCAAGAAATACTTTAGCTCTCCCATACTGCTCATTTCAAACTTTCCTTGCATAAGTTTAGAAAACTTTTTGCAAAGATTGTTGTCCGTTGAGCCGAATATAATGTCATCGACATAGATTTGCACCAGCAAAATCTTGCCTTTGACTTCCCTGAGAAACAATGTCTTATCTATTTTACCTCTAGAGAACTTGTTCTCAAGAAGAAAACTAAATAAAGTCTCATACCAAGCTCGTGGAGCTTGTTTTAAACCATATAGAGCTTTATTAAGAAATTATACATGATTGGGATAAGTAAGATTGACAAAACCTGAGGGTTGAGCGACGTATACTTCCTCTTTCAGGTCTCCGTTCAAGAATGTTGATTTCACATCCATTTGATAGACTATGAATCCTTTGTGTGAAGCATACGCCAGGAACAATCTGATTGTCTCGAGCCTTGCCACTGGTGCAAAGGTTTGGTCGAAGTCAATCCCCTCCTCCTGTCTGTAACCTTGAGCCACCAGCCTGGCCTTGTTCTTTATGATGACACCATGTTCATCCAGTTTGTTTCTGAAGATACACTTGGTGCCAATCACATTCTGCTTTTGTGGTCTGGGAACCAACGTCCAAACGTTGCATCGTTCGAATTGATGCAGTTCATCTTGCATGGCCAAAATCCATGCCGCATGTTTGTTCGCCTCGTCGAACTTCTTTGGCTCAACCTGTGACAGGAAGCTAAGATGCAAAATCTCGTTAATAGTACCTCTTCGAGTTCTGACACCGTCACGAGGATCTCCGATGATCTGATCTCTAGGATGATCCCTCACGTGCCGGAGCTCTAGAAGTCTGGCGTCTGGAGCTTCAACTACTTCTTGGGCTTCTCCTTCTTCTAAGAGATTTGCTCCATTTTGATCTTCAACATTCCCAGTTGACGTTGAGGTGGAAACTTTGACGTACTTAGGAGTTTCATCTTTAGCGGTCTCATCGAGACTCAGCTGTTCAAGTCGTGCACCTGCATCTTCAAGAATACCGCTGGAAGAATTGCTGTTAAGCAAGCTTTCTTCATCAAATACAACATTAATTGATTCTTCTACCACTAGGGTTTTCTTATTGAAGACCCTATATGCCCGAATCTGGGTACTATAGCCCATGAATATGCCTTCGAAGCATTTTTCACCAAATTTAGTACGCGGGTACTTCCCATTATTCAGTACATAACATCTGCAACCAAAGATCCTCAAATGGGACATGGTTGGTTTCCTGCCTTTCAGTAGTTCGTAGGGCGTCTTACGATGACTTTTGTTGATCAATGCCCGGTTTTGAACATGACAAGCCGTATTGACTGCCTCAGCCTAGAAGTATTCTGGGAGTGAAGCGTCATTTAACATTGTCGTGCAGGCTTCAATGAGTGTTCTATTTCTCCTCTCCGCGACTCCGTTTTGTTGAGGAGTGCGCGGGGAGGAAAACTCATGAAAGATACCAAGTTCTTCACAGAACTCTGTCATAGCACCAGACTCGAACTCTGTTCCATGGTCACTTCTGATTTTGACCACTGGGCAGTTAAGTTTGTTCTGGATCTGCTTGACAAAGCTGGTGAAGATGTCAAACGTATCAGACTTGCGTTTTAAAAAGAACACCCAGGTAAACCGAGAGTGATCATCTACAATCACGAGCGTATAAGACTTCCCTCCTAAGCTATAAACTTGCATTAGACCAAACAAGTCCATGTGCAGAAGATAAAGACATCTGGAGGAGTCTTTGTCTGAGATGCCCTTAAAGGTAGCCCGAGTCTGTTTGCCCATCTGGCATGCAGGACAGGGACTATCTTTGATACACTTAATAATGGGAGCATCCCTCATTAAATCTTTGGAAAATAGCATATTAATTGTCTTGTAATTAATATGTGCCAATCTCTTGTACCATTGTTCACAAAGAGATGCACTGCCTTTTGCTACTAGGCATACGAAGGTAGATGAATCTAAGCTAAGAAAATCTAAGCAGAAGATATTTCTGCTCCTAATGCCTGATAATACCGTCTCAGAAGAGGCACATGATATTATCATGCATTTATCCTTGCAGAACTTAACGTCATAACCTTTATCACATAACTGAATTACACTGATTAGGTTATGGTTTAACCCTTCAACATAAGCCACGTCGGTGATAGAGATTATACCGTTGGAAATCATACCGTAACCTCTGGTGACTCCTCGATCTGACCCCCCAAAGATGACTTTGGGTCCATTCTCGACTGGAGTGTAATCACGCAGCAGGCTTCTTGTCCCAGTCATATGCCGGGAGCATCCACTGTCCAAGTACCATATTGGAGTTTTGGTGGCCTTTGGACATTCCTGCAAAACAAAATTAATTTCCCTTAGGAACCCAATCGAACTTGGGTCCTAGATTCTTGGTTAGCATACTCCCCCTCGGGTGGTTAACCCTACGAGTGGTCGGCCTCGCATTGCTAACATAAGGAGTCTCTTTATACCTCGAATTAAACCAACAATCCACGGCAAAGTGACCGACTTTGCCACAACACCAACAGTCAAATCTGTTGTACCTCTTCCTAGGCTCCTGCTTTACCCTGGGAATGGTGGGAACAGCCGGGGCCTTGGATCTGGAGGTGGAGGCATCATAGTGATTGCAGTCACATGACTTCTTCACCTTCTGTTCCTTCAGTATAACATGCTTGGCTTTTGGTGCCTGCTTTCTATTATGGCCACTAGAGAATTGACCATAATTTCCCATGTGGATTTCCTCATAAGGTGCCTTGAAGACACTCTCACCGAAGTTGCGGGGAAAAGACCAACCATCATATCGGCTCTTTGGCTTTGCAACCGAGGGCCGGAAATGATGACCAAAGGTTGACTCAAAGTCATGTTGGTTGCAGGGAAAGCTAGGCTTTCTGAATGCAACAGGACTGAGTGGGGCCTTTCCCTTTTCAGCAGCAGAGGCCTTCTTGGCGGCCTTATTCTTTCTCTAGTTCCTGTTTCTCCTGGATGAGGAACCAGATACCCCTACATGCCCCAAGCCAGCTCCTTTGGCCTGAGCAGAGGAGGTATCAACTAATGGAAGAACTGTTTTTGGCATAGAGAAGCTCTTGACGATCTTCCTTTCTGCCGCAAGTTGTTCTTCCAACTTGTCGACTTCCTCCTGCTTACGATCAAGGAGCTTAAGAGACTCTGAATGCTTTGAAGTCAGGTCTAGGTGCTCCTGTCGGAGAGAGATCAAACTGGTGATCTCTTCCCTTAGGGAGACACTCTCACCCATAAGGAATTTCACTTCCTTTTTCTCAGCCTTCAATCTCTTACGACACTCCTCAAAAGTGTTGAGCAGAAGCTCATACTTCTCGAGGAGCTCCGCTTCACGGGCCGAAGGGCTATCCTCAGGGTCATTATCCTGAGACTCAGAATCAGATTCAGAGTCAGAGAGAGGGGTGTGAGCTTTTACCTTCCCAGTAAATGGGGGGCATTCTCCTTCTGAGTTGGAGCGACCCACCAGCCCGAAGTAGGCTTCCTCATCATCACTAGAGTCTGAGGAATCAGACTCACTCAGTGTCTTTGGCTTTTTGGCGATGTATCTCCTCTCTTTCTTCTTATCTCTAGAGGACTTATGCTCCTCTCCCTTCCCCTTTTCTCTCTTGCCTTGGTGGCAGTCGGCCACGACGTGTCCTGGCTTATTGCATCCAAAACAAATAATGTCAGAGGAGCGATGTTTGTTCGGTTTAGAAGCATACATGTCAGAAGAATAATTTTTCTTCTGATGCCTGGAGGAGGATCCGTCTCTCTTTCTTTGATTCCTCATCTTGAGGAACTTCTTGAATTCTCGGGTGATGAGGGAGAAATCTTCCTCAGACAACTCTGAGCTGGAGGAGCATGGCTCGGAGTCCTCCTCCTCATCATTTTTCCCGGCACGGTATGAAACCGCACCCTTGCCCTTCCTGGAGTAAATGGCTTTTAGGGCCACAGTATTTTCCTTGGCTGCAGCCTTCTCTGCTTCTTCTTCTGCTTTCCTGGTGTTCAGTTGAAGCTCATAGGACATCAGCTTCCCAAAAAGAATTTGCGGGTCTGTTTCAGCAAGTCTGCCAAACTCTCGGATGGCGCAGATATTTGTGTCCCATTCCTTAGTAAGAGACCTAAGGAATTTATCATTAAGTTCACCATCAGTGAACACTCTTCCATATCCTTTGAGGGCATTGACAATCTTGAGGAAGTTCTCGAAGGTGACTCCGATCTCTTCCTTAGGCCCTTGTCTGAAGGCCTCATATTTCTGGTTCAGGAGGGATCTCCGATCATCCCTCACTTCATCAGTGCCCTCCATTAGGATAATCAGGCAGTGCCAGATCTCCTTTGCTGTCCTGCAATTGCAGAAGTTCTGCATCATTGAGTCATCGACTGTGCTGACCAGAATGTTCTGCGCCTTCTTGTCAAGTCCCACCAGCACCATCTCGTCCTTGTCCATTTCAGAAATTTTCTTTGGCACTTTCTTGGTAGGATCAATGGTGGAGGCCTTAGTGGGGACATAAGGTCCCTCCTCCACGATCATGAAGAGTCGGGGATCGACCGCTTCCATGTAGAACCTGATCCTTTCCTTCCAGATAGGAAAGTTTAGCCTGGTGCACACTGGGATCTTGCCTGTGTACTTGAGTCCGTCCATAGTAGAAGTCTGCCTTCTTCTTGACACTAGTGGCAGGAACTTACTCAAGGCATTTACCTATTTGTTGAGTAACCTCCCTCTGGTACCACTTGAAAGTCCACTTAGTGTCAACTACCTTCACCTATGGGGGGGGGGGGGGTAGGTCTCTTGCAGCATTTTTGCGGAATTAAAATCGTACCTGCACACGAAAACAAAAAACACAGCACAAAAAGGACACAAGCAATTTATAATGGTTCCCTGATTTGGGTACGTCCACTTTCCACCTTCGACGTATCTCCCAACCAGGGACGACTCGGTCACTTCACCAACAGGATTGAAATCCAATACTTGCACTAACGGAAGGAACCCTTCCACACGTAGGAGTCACCACTCCCACAACACGGGTTGCACCCAACCCTTACAACTAGGAACCAATGTTCCTTTACAACAAAATAGAAATTGGAGTGTATTAGAAATACAAACTACTTATGGAGAATAAGGTGTCCCTCTTCGTTCGACGACGTGTTCTTGAAGTCAGCGAAGAGTCCACAACCCTAAATCTCACTTAGAGAGAATCTCTCCCGAAACCGGCGGCGGAAAGAAGGGCGGCGGCTTGGTTCTCGGGATAGGCGGCGACAACGGAGTGCTGCTGCTGTACTTTGGAGATTCAACTTTCGTAGCAAAGCTAGCAAGGTCTTCTAACGGTCACACTAGGATCGATCGTCTCGATCGATTCGGAAGGGGAAGGTTTTCCCGATCTACGAATCAAGAGACAAAGGATCTCTGGTTAGACGCGTGAGACGCTGTGCTTGGCTGAGCTTCTATCGCCGGGAGATCTGGAAGAAACCACGATCGAAGACGGCGATCAACTGGCACGAGCGGCGACGATGGCAGAGCAAGTTTCACGATCTAGGTCACGTCGGCGGCTCGACTTCTTCGTGTATTCGTTTTTCTGTCTTCTTGTCTTACTGTTCAAAAATACCGATGTATTTATACATTAGGTCTTCAAGATGACCGTTGTGGGCCCCACTAACAAGAAACCCCAAGCCCGGTTCAAAACAGCGCCAGCGGCTGAGTCCGGTCCAGCAGGTTCCAGAAGATTCTCCTAAGGCAAAGTCAGCGAGAATCGAAGGTCATTCTCGACGATTCGGCGAGAATCAGCCAGTGATTCTCGACGATTTTGACTTAGCCGTAGATTTGCACTCTCTGATTTAGCCGGATAGAGTCGGCGAGAATCAGCCAGTGATTCTCGATGATTCGGCGAGAATCACTTGGTGATTCTCGTCGATTATTACTTATATGATTTTTCATCTTTCCACCCATGAGCTGCTCTTTGACCCATCCTTGCTCCTTGTCTGCTCTTGCATTATCACAGCCCTGTACTTGAAAATAAGTACACTCCAATAGAGAGAGTACACGTAGGCCAACACACTGATCTGCTCAACGAGGGATTACGTCGCGCACACCCGTGTATATTGACCTACTGCACCCTGACATTGGTGTGTACTTAGCGTGGAATAACTGCAAGCACAACTTAAAAGATTTCATCAAATATATTGTCTATTTACCTTAGCTTGTTCAGGGGCTTCTTCAAATCAGGTACGTTGTGGATACAATACCCAACAATCTCCCCTATTTGAAGAAGCCTAAACCCTACAAGCTAAGGTGAATAGAGCGTATGGGAATGAAAATCATAAACTTAAAATTGAGTTGAGAGAGATATTCATTACCAATACTAATTTCTTGAGAGTTGACTTGGAGCCACCTTAGCCTTAGCCGAGAGGGTAATCTTCCCCTCAGTTCTTGCACCTGTGCTCACACTTGAGTTCCTGGCAGAGGCTCCCCCTAGATGCACGAGCCTGGAGCTTCTGTAGTCTTCATTCCTCATAGTTTAGCATCCCCAATTCAGTTTTGAAAAGACTGAACTTGGCTTCGTCTAAGGGCTTTGTGAAAATATCTGCAATCTGCTTGTCCGTGGGTACATAACAGAGAGAGATGTCCTTGTTCTCCACGTGCTCCCGAATGAAGTGGTAGCGCACTTCAATATGCTTCGTTCTACTGTGCGATACCGGATTATTGGCAATTTCAATTGTACTGGAGGAGTTGCAGTACATTGGTACTTCCTTGAACTGAAGGTCGTAGTCGGCTAACTGGTTTCTGATCCATAGGAGTTGTGCGCAACAGCTGCCTGCCGAGATGTACTCAGACTCTGCTGTGGAGGTTGCTACACAATTTTGCTTCTTGCTGTTCCATGAGATAAGCCTTCTTCCGAGGAATTGACACGTCCCGGAAGTGCTTTTCCTGTCATCCCTACTCCCTGCAAAATCAGCATCTGAAAAACCTATTAGCTCGACATCATTGTTTCTCGGGTACCACAAGCCAAGATTGGGAGTACCTTTAAGGTATCTTAGAATTCGCTTTGCAGCGACATAGTGAGATTCCTTAGTGTTCACCTAATATCTGGCACAGACACATGTGGAGAACATGATATCCGATCTACTGGCAGTAAGGTAGAGCAGGGATCCAAGGATGCTTCTGTATTTGGTTTCATTGAAAGGTTTACCTTTCTCATCCTTATCCAGAGACATAGTGGATCCAATTGGAGTCCTCATAGAGGTTGCATTCTCCATACCGAATTTCTTGAGGAGTTCATTTGTGAACTTCGTCTGAGAGATGAAGATTCCATCCTCAGATTGTTTCACTTGAAGTCCCAAGAAATACTTTAGCTCTCCCATACTGCTCATTTCAAACTTTCCTTGCATATGTTTAGAAAACTTTTTGCAAAGATTGTTGTCCGTTGAGCCGAATATAATGTCATCGACATAGAATTGCACCAGCAAAATCTTGCCTTTGACTTCCCTGAGAAACAATGTCTTATCTATTTTACCTCTAGAGAACTTGTTCTCAAGAAGAAAACTAGATAAAGTCTCATACCAAGCTCGTGGAGCTTGTTTTAAACCATATAAAGCTTTATTAAGAAAATATACATGATTGTGATAAGTAGGATTGACAAAACCTGGGGGTTGAGCGACATATACTTCCTCTTTCAGGTCTCCGTTCAAGAATGCTGATTTCACATCCATTTGATAGACTGTGAATCCTTTGTGCGTAGCATACGCCAGGAACAATCTGATTGCCTCGAGCCTTGCCACTGGTGCAAAGGTCTGGTCGAAGTTAATCCCCTCCTCTTGTCTGTAACCTTGAGCCACCAGCCTGGCCTTGTTCTTTATGATGACACCATGTTCATCCAGTTTGTTTCTGAAGATCCACTTGGTGCCAATCACATTCTGCTTTTATGGTCTGGGAACCAGCGTCCAAACGTTGCATCGTTCGAATTGATGCAGTTCATCTTGCATGGCCAAAATCCATGCAGCATCTTTGTTCACCTCATCGAACTTCTTTGGCTCAACCTGTGACAGGAAGCTAAGATGCAAAATCTCGTTAATAGTACCTCTTCGAGTTCTGACACCGTCACGAGGATCTCCGATGATCTGATCTCTAGGATGATCCCTCACGTGCCGGAGCTCTAGAAGTCTGGCGTCTGGAGCTTCGACTACTTCTTGGGCTTCTCCTTCTTCTAAGAGATTTGCTCCATTTTGATCTTCAACATTCCCAGTTGACGTTGAGGTGGAAACTTTGACGTACTTAGGAGTTTCATCTTTAGCGGTCTCATCGAGACTCAGCTGTTCAAGTCGTGCACCTGCATCTTCAAGAATACCGCTGGAAGAATTACTGTTAAGAAAGCTTCCTTCATCAAATACAACATTAATTGATTCTTCTACCACTAGGATTTTCTTATTGAAGACCCTATATGCCCGAATGTGGGTACTATTGCCCATGAATATGCCTTCGAAGCATTTTTCACCAAATTTAGTGCGCGGGTACTTCCCATTATTCAGTACATAACATCTGCAATCAAAGATCCTCAAATGGGACATGGTTGGTTTCCTGCCTTTCAGTAGTTCGTAGGGCATCTTACGATGACTTTTGTTGATCAATGCCCGGTTTTGAACATGACAATCCGTATTGACTGCCTCAGCCTTGAAGTATTCTGGGAGTGAAGCGTCATTCAACATTGTCGTGCAGGCTTCAATGAGTGTTCTATTTCTCCTCTCCGTGACTCCGTTTTGTTGAGGAGTGCGCGGGGAGGAAAACTCATGAAAGATACCAAGTTCTTCACAAAACTCTGTCATAGCACCAGACTCGAACTCTGTTCCATGGTCACTTCTGATTTTGACCACTGAGCAGTTAAGTTCGTTCTGGATCTGCTTGATAAAGCTGGTGAAGATGTCAAACGTATCAGACTTGCGTTTTAAAAAGAACACCCAGGTAAACCGAGAGTGATCATCTACAATCACGAGCGTATAAGACTTCCCTCCTAAGCTATAAACTTGCATTGGACCAAACAAGTCCATGTGCAGAAGATAATGACATCTGGAGGAGTCTTTGTCTGAGATGCCCTTAAAGGTAGCCCGAGTCTGTTTGCCCATCTAGCATGTAGGACAGGGACTATCTTTGATACACTTAATAATGGGAGCATCCCTCATTAAATCTTTGGAAAATAGCATATTAATTGTCTTGTAATTAATATGTGCCAATCTCTTGTGCCATTGTTCACAAAGAGATGCACTGCCTTTTGCTACTAGGCATACGGGGGTAGATGAATCTAAGTTAAGAAAATCTAAGCAGAAGATATTTCTGCTCCTAATGCCTGATAATACCGTCTCAGAAGAGGCACATGATATTATCAGGCATTTATCCTTGCAGAACTTAACGTCATAACCTTTATCACATAACTGAATTACACTGATTAGGTTATGGTTTAACCCTTCAACATAAGCCACGTCGGTGATAGAGATTATACCGTTAGAAATCATACCGTAACCTCTGGTGACTCCTCGATCTGACCCCCCAAAGATGACTTTGGGTCCATTCTCGACTGGAGTGTAATCACGCAGCAGGCTTCTTGTCTCAGTCATATGCCGGGAGGATCCACTATCCAAGTACCATATTGGAGTTTTGGTGGCCTTTGGACATTCCTGCAAAACAAAATTAATTTCCCTTAGGAACCCAATCGAACTTGGGTCCTAGATTCTTGGTTAGCTTACTCCCCCTCGGGTGGTTATTCTCAATGAGAAAGCTGGATAAGGTTTCATACCAAGCCCTAGGGGCTTGTTTTAGCCTATATAGAGCTTTCCTAAGCTTATACACAAAATTAGGAGAGTTAGGGTCTACAAAACCTGGTGGTTGAGCTACATATACCTCCTCTTTAAGGTCCCCATTTAGTAATGTTGATTTGACATCCATCTGGTAGACTCTTAATCCCTGATGGGCAACAAATACAAGGAATATCCTTATGGCTTCCAATCTGGCTACTAGGGCAAAGGTCTGGTCAAAGTTTATGCCCTCTTCTTGCCTGCAGCCTTTAGCTACCAGTCTAACCTTATTCTTGACAATAATGCCATCTTGATCCAACTTGTTCATGTAGATCCACTTAGTCCCTAGGACATTTTGTCCTTGAGGTCTGGGGACCAACTTCCCGACCTTATATCTCTTGAATTGGTCCAGTTCTTCTTGCATTGCTCCAATCCAGAACTGGTCCTTAATTGCTTCTTCAAACTTCTTTGGCTCTTCTTGAGATAAGAAGCTTGAATAGAGAGCTGTATTCATGCTCCAACTTATTTTCTGGACCCCATGATATGCATCACCAATAATTTGGTGAACTGGATGGTCCCTTAGATGTCTGGTAACTGAAGGCAATCTAGCTGCAGCTTGCTGATCTTCAGGGTTTTCAGCTAGCTGGTCTTCATTTTCTTCAGGTATGTCTTCCCCTTCTCTTGGAATAGACAATCCATCATCATTTTCCTGGACTATGGGGGTAACTTCCTTGATGGTCAGCTTGTCCATCATCTGCTCTGTGCCTGCAATACTAGAAGAGGAGGAGCTTGGCAGCTCACATTTAACCATGTTGGATTCATCAAAAATAACATGTATTGACTCTTTTACAACTTGGGTAGTTAATTATAGATTCTATATCCCTTACTATGAGTGTTGTACCCAACAAAGATCCCTTCATGGGACTTGACAACAAACTTAGTTGAATGGACTTTTCCATTGTTGAGCACATAACACTTGCAACCAAAGATCTTGAAATAGCTCAGGTTTGATTTTCTGCCCTTCAAGATCTCATAGGGAGTCTTCTTATGGCTCTTGGAGATAGAAGCCCTATTAAGAACATAATATGCAGTGTTAACTACCTCAGCCCAGAAGTATTCTAGGAGGGATGAGTCACTTAATAAAGTTCAACCAGCCTCTATGAGAGTCCTATTTTTCCTCTCAGTAATTTCATTTTGTCGGGCTATTCTAGGAGAGGAAAATTCTTGATGAATCCCTTACTCTTCATAGAACCTTGTCATGAACTCAGACCGAAACTCAGTCTCATGGTCACTTCTGATTTTGACCACAGTGCTGTTGAATTCATTCTGAATTTGCTTGACAAATGTCTGAAAGATATTACTGGTTTCAGATTTCTTCCTTAGGAAGAACACCCAAGCAAATCTGGAAAAGTCATCAATAACCACAAGGGTGTAGACTTTCCTACCTAGACTTTGAATTGACATAGGACCAAACAGATCCATATGCAAGAGGTATAAGAACCTCACTGAATCATTGGAGCCAATGCTCTTGAAGGAGGTCTTAGTTTGTTTACCCTTTTGGCATGTAGAGCAGATACCATCCTTAGTGCATATAGACTTAGGCCCATTCCTAACCAGCTCTTTGTTGAATAGCTTTCCTATGGTCCTATAATTTAGATGGGTTAGCCTCTTGTGCCACTGGACATAGGAACAGGCTTTCTCATCTGCAAATATGTATACATGTGAGTCTTTGTTAGTGCATAAAAAATCTAAACAGTACACATTTCCACTCCCAGTGCTTGCTAAGATGACCTCTTGGTCACTTAACCTCCTAATTTGGTACTCATCCTTGTATAATACTATGTCATAGCCAAGATCACAGAGTTAGCTAATGCTTATCAGGTTGTGTTGTAACCCTTCCACATAGGCTACTCTTGTGATAGTGACTATACCATTAGAGATCTTACCATAACCTCTTGTCACCCCTTTTTCTGACCCACCAAAGATGACCTTTGGTCATTCTTTACAGGAACATAATACTTCAGCATGCTCCTCGTTCCAGTCATGTACCTGGAACATCCACTGTCTAAGTACCATATAGGGGTATGGGCACTTGGACTATCCTGCAAAACATAAATCAGTTAGGCTGAAAATAATTATGCCTGCCTGCAGCTTTTCTGATAGGCAAGCTGACATTTGCTCTTTGCACACTATGATTGTGCCAGCAATCAACAACAAAGTGACCTACCTTGCCACAGTACCAACACTCGTGGATGTTGTACCTTCTTTTTGGAGCAGGTTTAGTGGTTGTATTAACAACAGCTCTGAGTCTAGAAGGAGAAGCAGCAGTCATGTTTCATGATTTCCCAGCCCCAGTCTGACAAGTGGTAGGTCTGGCAGTAGAAGTGCTTGGGAAATCTTGAGCCCTTCTAGCAGCAGCTTTCTTTTTAAACACCATGCTCTTGATGGCCTCAGAGATGCCCAGGTCTGGTCTACTGACAGCCTTGCCGTTTGTCTTAGAGTGGGTTGGAGGAATTTGAGAACAGGCTGCAGCTTTACCCTTGACTGAAGGGGCTATAGCACCAAACACAAATAGTCTAAGATGGGCTATTTTTATTTTCTCATGGGCACTAGCACCTTTGCTGTAGAAGCCATCATTTTGTGGAACATCTTCATTCACACAAGATGGTTTAGCATGATTCCAGTAACCATAAATACTCTCATGGTCATGGCTGATTGAAGGAAACTGAACTTTATTAAACTTGACAGGAGCCTTAGAGGCTAGTGGCTCCACTTAAGCTTTGCCCTTTCCCTTAGGATTAATAGCTCTTGTCTTTCCCTTGAATCTCAACCCTTTCTTTCCCTTTTGGGAGGAGAATGATTCTATCAAGGGCAACACCGTGCTAGGCTTAGAGTAGCTAGCCACTAGTTCCCTCTCCCTTTGGAGCCTTCCCTCAAGAATCCTGATATGGTTGTTCTTGATGGTTACGGTTCTCATATGAAGGATTATATCATTCTTCAGTTTGCTGACTTCTTGAGTCTTCAGATCCAACAATTTTGCTGATTCTAAAGCAACAAGCTTTAAGGAGACAATTTCCTGAGCCTATTGTTTGGCCAGGAACTTGCTCTTCTTAAAAGCCTGCAGAAGTGCACCAAAATTATCAATCAATTGACTGATGTCTCCCTCAGATCCTGAGCCATCATCATCACTTGATGCAAAGGAACATGAATATGGAACTGATTCATAATCTGAACATGCAAAGCTAGTCAAAGAAATTACCTTGCTTGGACCAGGCTGATCCTGGCTAACTTCTTCATCTGACTTAGCCATCAACCCAAGGCAACAACTGTCTTCTTCATAATCCACCTCTGAATCACCATCTGATTGTGATAAAGGGGCCCTGTCTTCAATCCTGACAGCAGGATGCACCTCCTCAGCTTCTTCTTCTAAAGAAGCCAGCCTTTTGATGCAGTCTGCTTCAACAGCTCCTTCTTCAGTAGAGTACAACCCAATGTAGGCATTTTCTTCTTCTTCTGACTCTGATGTGGAGGAGTCGGTCCAGCTCTTTTGCTTTTTGGTAATGAGGGATTTCTCCTTCTTGCCTTTTTGCTGGTGATCCTTTTTCTCACCACGTTCCTTCCTTTTGCCTGGGCAGTCGGCTATCACATGCCCAGGTTTTCTGCAATGATAGCAAGTCATGTTATAGGAAACATGTTTACCATATTTGGAAACATACTTGTCCTCCTTAGAGGATTTTTTCTGCCCTTGTAGTAGTCATCCTTAGGATGAGAGGAGGAGGAAGGCCTACCTCTCCAGTGCTTCTTCTTCAGGAACTTCTGAAATTGCCTGGTGAAGGCAATAAAGTGTTCATCAGATCATTGGCAGTCTGATGTGCTTTCCTCTAATTTTCCAGACTCAGATTCAGCATCTCTCCTTGGTGGAGAGGGAGACTTTCTTCTGCTTTTGCTGGAGCCTTTAGCTTTGAATGCCACAGACTTGTCCCTTGTCTGAGGCTTGTTGTTATTCTCCTCATCTTTCCTGGCAGCCAACTGCATCTCATATGAAAGCAGCTTTCTAAAGAGGGTGTGAGGAGTTGTTTCACCCAGCTTTGCCACTTCTCTTATGGCACAGATTTTTGTGTCCCAGTCTCTAGAGCGAGATATAGGGAACTTGTCATTTAGTACATAGTGACTGAAAACTATTCCATAAGTCTCCAACTCATTCATAATCCTGAAGAACTTCTTATAACAGATGGTTATGTTGTCCCCCTTGGATTGCATGAAAACCTCATACTCTTGGTTGAGCATGGACTGCCTATCATCTCTGTCCTCATCTATCCCCTCCATGTAGATCACAAGTGTTTCCCACATTTCCTTTGTTGTTGTGCAATGGATCAGATTCTGGACTGTAGAATCATCAACGACACTCATAATGATATTCTTTGCCCTTTTGTCTTATGAGGCCAGGGCCAACTCATCCTTGGTCATCTCATCATATGTTTTGGGGGTCTTGACATTGGCATCCAGTACTGAGACCTTCATAGGGATGAATGGTCCTTCTTCAATAGTAATATACATCCTAGGGTCAGCAGCTTCCAAGAACTGCCTTACCCTTGCTTTCTATATGTGAAAATCTTCCTTCCTATAGATTGGAAGTCTCACAGCACTCAACTCCCTATTAGTCATTCCTGAATCCATGGAGACAGACTTCTAGCTAACCTTGGAGATCTACTCAGACTATTAAGCCTTTAAAGAGCAACTTCCCTCTAATACCACTTGAAATTCTTGTTTTCAAGGCTAGCTTTACACCTAGAGGGGGGGGTGGATAGGTTTTTGTCTCTATTTTAGTTTTCTAATTTGTTTATTAGATTACTGTGTCTGTTGATTAGATTAGATCAGCTTTCAAGAACATTCACAGACGACATAATAAATTTAGAGTGGTTCCCCAATATTGGGTACATCAACTGTCCCTCTGTGCATATCTAACAGTGTGTTAGATTTGGCTCTCCCTCTAGAACTCAGCTTCTTAACAGCTTACAACATCGATCCTGCAGGACCACACACAGGTCACATAGAACAACAACTTAGGCACAAAGCCAACCCAGGTCACAATGACCTATCACCCGACACATAGCCAAACACAGGTCACTATGACCCAGCCTTTATAGTACAAGCTTACAAACCCCAGATTCACAAAGAATCTTTACAAAAAACAGAAATAAAGAATGTGATGTTTAGACACCAGAGCAAGCTCTATGTCGCCTTCTTCTTGGACCGAGCAGATATCAGATCCAAGATATTGTTGTCGAAGACAATATGTAGACAGTAGAATCTTTCTTCAAATAACTTCCTTTTTCCCTGCAGAACTTGTAGATCTGCTAGCTTCAGAACAATTTCTGATCCTGCTGATGCAGATGGGGATTGCTTCAGCTATCTCTTTCCCAGCAAGGTTCTCTGTACTAACAACTTCTCCAAGCTCGGCGAAAAATGGCGAGGAAGAAGATGAAGTTCGGCCGCACTTTAATTTTTGTTTTCAGAAAACCTTGATAGGGAATTCGTTAATTGCTCCGGCCGATTTTCTTCTTTTTATTCTCTGAAGGCTAATTGAGCAGTGAGTCCAACCACCAGGATTGATGGCCAAGATTTAGCCAATTCAGCCCATGTTTTCCATTAATTCCCTCTTCAATGACTCTTTGCTGTGAGTGGGAACCAACACTTAATGATGAAATATTGTTTGGTAATTGCAGAAGATAGCAACAGCTGGGCCCACCAACGTCTCTGGAGGCATTTCCGCAATATTTGAATTTTGGTTGACTTTTAACTTTGCTGACATCAGCATGACTCAACATCTGTGGACTTAGCCAAAATTCAATCATTAGTAGCAAAGGCGTTGAGTGAGTAGGAATAACTCAACGCCACAACACTTAGACAACATTCTGTCTGTCTAGGTATTTAGCTCGACGAATGCTGAGCTCCGTTCGACGAACGACAAGCTCAGCTCAACAAGATCATAAAAATCAGTTCGACGAACTGCAGGCTCAGTTCAAAGAACGCTGAGTTCAGTTCGACGAAGCTGAGCTCGATGAAATTATAAAGTCAGTTCGATGAACTGTAGACTTAGCTCGACGTTTTGTTAAACTCAGTTCGACGAGCACCAGGCTCAGATCGACGAATGTGGAGCTTAGGTCGACGAAGTTGAGCTTGACGAAAGCCAAGCTATCCACGCATTTGGACTTAGCTAAATTTTTGCTTCAAGGTGTTGATAGTGTTAAGAGCGTTGAGAGAGCTTTTCTCACTTAATGTTTTTTGCCTTAGCAAAATTTTTTGTACCTTGGTATTGAGAGAGTAAGCTCCACTCAATGCCAAACTACTTAACAGAATTTCTGTTATCTGGCGTTGAGAGAGTAAGTTACACTCAACTCCTTTTGCCTTGGCGTTGAGAGAGTAAGCTCCACTCAACGCCAAACTACTTAACAGAATTTCTATTATCTGGCGTTGAGAGAGTAAGCTACACTAAACGCCTTTTGCCTTGGCGTTGAGAGAGTAAGCTCCACTCAATGCCAAAGTACTTAACGGAATTTTTCTGTTATCTGGCGTTGAGTGAGTAAGTTACACTCAATGCCTGTGGACTTAGTCAAATGTTTGCTCAACATTTCTGTGGATTTGACTGGCACAACAACACTCAATGCTTTGAGTTGTATGGCATTGAGTGAGTAGACCACTGATGATTGCTTTGCTAACAAGTAATAACTCAATGCGATTTCATTCTACATTCTAGTATAACTATGTAGATGGGCATAAACTAGATTGAATTAACATTCAGGCAAGTGCACCTATCAATCATAGTACAAGAGAAATCTACATCTCGTGTCGTATTCCACACGGTCATTTCAAGTATTCATACTCATCCCCAGTCTATTATCGTACCTATAAGTAAAAAGTGATTTCTAACCTAAATTAACCTAACTATGACTATTGGATAAACCAGCATTGGAAGATTGAACATGATAACAATCCGAAAGCTTATGAGCAATTACATGAAAATATTCATTCATCCACTCAATTCTATTTAATCATGAATGCATAAGACTATCAAATTTGTTGAATTGTAAAGGGTAAATATTTATCAAATTCTCTCTCGAGCAATTCAAATCCTAAATCTAAGTTAGTAAATTTTCTCTCGAACAATTTACAATACTCAAATTTGTATTGAATAAAATACCCTATCTATTACATAAACCCATGAAATCCTATCTCTAAAATATCATGAATTCATTTATTCGTATTCTAATTATCCAAATAACATATCTCTCGATCATGAAATTTGAATTATAAAGAGATCTCACACCAAACTATGAACATGTAAATTTCATCACAAACATATAATTTCTCAATCTAGAGATTTGCAATTCATGTAAGACAAATAAGAGATTCATAATTAGGATTAAGATCTTTGTTTGTAAGCCTACATACGAATAAAACACTACAAATTTGATATAAACCATGCGAGACATGATTAACAAATTGTTCAAATAGAAGTTCATGCAAATTAAAACAATAAACAAAGTTGAATCACCAAGAGAAAGGAAGGATTAAAAGGGATTAATGAATAGATAAAATACATACAAAATACCCTTCAATCCTCCTTCTCTTGGATGCTCCACTTCGAGCTTCAGCAGTTCTCCAATCCCAGAATGATCCAAAAATTCTTCACAAATTTTTCTACAGGAAATATATACTCCCTTTGCAAACAGGTCGGACACGGGTTCCAACACGGCTGTGTGTCAGGCCGTGTGGACGGTTCCTAGGCGGTTCCCCACAAACAGGCGTGTCTGGTAGTGGGCCGTGTTAGATGACACGGGTATGGACACGGCCGTGTGTCTTGTCATGTTCTTCAGACACGGGTTGGTTGACAGCCGTGTTCAAATATGACACGGGTAGGCACACGGGCGTGTGTCCTACCCGTGTGAGTCTCTGTCTCCTGCGTCCAATTTCTTCAGCTCCAGGGTGCATATGACACGGGTAGGCACACGACCGTGTGTCCACCCGTGTGCGCCAAATTTTCATCCTGTCATCAGTCATGTTGACTCCGTGAACTCCTCTGTTTGCTCCAAGACTTTTAGTTCCACTGGTTAGCGCTACCTGCATATAAAAATGAAGTAATAAATTAGGTAACTCAATATAAGGAGTAACAAAGATCCTAACTGTGCTCTCCTAATCATGATAAAACAATTCTTTGACTTTTCTCGCGAAATTACTACAGAATGAGGTAGGAATAGCATACATGATTACAATTATGATAATAAAAAAGCCTATCATAATCACACTCATCAAATACCCCGAGACTTAGATGTTTGCTTATCCCTAAGCAAACTAATTCAAACACTTGGGTTACCATTAAATAATTTTGCCTCTGCACACTGGTTGCTATGAATTTAAGAGAAATTTGATGATGTAATCGCATAGGAAATAGTTTAGCAGACTTTTCTAAATATAACGTTGTCTTAAAATTCTTTCAATATATCTGTTAACTATCTCTCACTCATTTTTAGAAATAAGAGTATAGTCATCTTTAACAAATATGAGGAGAAAATAACAATCTCTATAAGATACGTATTAGTATTTCAAAACTAATAGGTACCCATATTGATGGTCACGAGCTTACCCTTTTTACATCCTCTCCACGACACTTAGTTAGACTCAGTAAGGTCAGATCCTTAGGACTTGTATGATGGTGTAGCCTTTTTGGCTTAGGATAGAAGATTATAGGCGAGGTAATTAAGGATAAATGCGATGGGTTTTCCACACCTAAATCACGATTGAGCCTTTTGTTGGTATATACCTTAACATACATCGGTGTTATAAAAGCACCCCCAGACTTTGCAATTTGCCTACTTCCCATATTTTTTTATTTTGAAAGATACTCCAAACTTTTATTGTTCTTAACCAAGGGACCATAGTAGGGATCATTCCGAGTGGGTGCAAATATACACACACTCAGGTCACATATCACTATGTCTTCTCTTTTCTTTTAGGCTTTAGGTTCATAATAGGGATCATTCCAAGTGGGTGCAAATATACACGCACTCAGGCCACATATCACTATGAACAAACTCATTCCAAGAAGGTCTCAATGATAGGTATGCTAATAGGTAAGGATTTGGCCTTGGTGAATTTTAGTGGTAGAGCATCAAAAAGGATGGGGATTAGGTTCAAATTGGGTGTGCAAGGGTATCATGTTAAAGGTTTTGGGTTAACAAGGCTCAAGCTATCCAATAGGGGGCCTAAGTCATTTCCGCCCTTACTAATTAACCTATATACTGTTTTGATGATCGCTAGAGGATAATTTCTGGACATCAATAGAGAATTCATTTCATTTTGATTCCCTAATACCAAATTATAAAGAATGTTGCACTCATCGACTCACATTATTATAGATAAGTATATTTTCTAAAATTGAGTGATTGATAATTAATAATATAGAGGATTAATCTTAAAAGTAAATTATATAGAGAAAATTAAGCTAATGAATTTTTATGCTTAATTACGAATCAACAAAGTTGAACGCTCTATGAGTCTATATCAATTCATTTTAATCAGCGTGTGAAGTTAAATTAGATAGTTATAATCCCAACTGAATTTATTAATGAGAGCTTAAAGGATCAAACAAAAATTTGTAGGGGGTATAACAAACTTGAGTATTATGATAAGCAAATTAGAATCAATTGTAACCACGTGAACAACATTCCACCCCCAGACTTTAAAATTTGCAATGTCCTCAGTGCAATATGAAGAGCGGACATAGAGTAATTTCACGAAGAAATAAGAAAAGAAAAAAAACAGCTATCATAAAAAGTAGAAGATCACAGTAATGAAACAAGAGCTGTAATGAAATGCACTGATATACAATAGCTAAAAGAACAAAATACACTGATATAAGAAATAGTATAAGACACAATACATAAAGATAACACTACATAGATACACATCAGAAGTATGCAGGGTGGTCGGTCGCATCGTTAGGGAAGGAAGGCGAGGCTGGAGCTGGCGGCTGGCGAGGAGCGATCCCTAGTTGGTCTCTGATCTGGATGAGGAGGGCCTCGGTCCGCTGCTGCGACTCATCAATATGCTATAGGCGCGGTGAGAGCTCGGTGTCGAAGAACTGTCGAAACTCCCGTGAATACCGTGCACGAGGTGGAGGGGGTACAGTAGAAGACTCGCCATGAGCGTAAGTGGAATGGGGCGGAGGTACCAACGACACATCGAGGTCAGGATCCACCTCGTCATCACTGTCATCCTGCACTTGCGGCCCACGTCGTGCAATAGATTATATGACGCCTTCCTGGCCCTGACGGGCGGTGTCGAGGCGGAGGGAGCGAAGACTGGCCATCGTGATGGGCACGGTCTTCGCGACCACTATCATCTGGGGGAGGGCTGAGAATATGCCCATGTTCTTCACTAGGCGAGGGATGTAGGGTACTACACAGATAGACCCTATGCGGGGGGTGTCGGCCTGGTGGAGAATAAACTGGGATAGAAGGAAACCGAGATGCAGAGGATAACGTGAAGACATGCTGTAGAGGTATAGTAGGTCCTTTCGACTGACAACACCGGAGCTTTCGCCCCGGCCGCTCAATGTGTGGCTAAGGAGATGGTGAATGTAATGGAGGGCGGGTGAAACCAACTTAGAGGCCTTAGAGCGCTTGGCCTCATAGGTGCTAGTGTCAAAAGAGAGCTGGCGCCAGATACCGTCGGCAATATCGCGATTGGGGAGGTCGAACTGGAGCTCGGAGTAGGCATCACTAAAGAGGAATGAATCCTCATACACCCCTAAATACTGGGTGAACTGGAGCATAGCGAGTGTATAGAAGGTGCCGCCCACTCGAAACGAAATTATCCCCTCGGGCGCGTGCGGCGCATCAATGAAGTTAGGTCGAAAGTTGTAATAAAACGAGGACAGGAACTCTAACGTGAGTTCCCTAAATCTTAACTCCTCTATGGCAAAAAATTGCTCCCAACCCGTTACATATATTAATGCCCTGACATCCCTAGTTAAATTTATTTCTTCAAGCACGCTCCAATCAATCGTGAGAATATCTTGAAATTTCTTTGATTGCAGGCGGTTGAAGCGGGCGGTGTGTGATGGGTCAGTGAATACTAGCGGAGCAGCGACATCACGCCTCTCCGTTGACACTTGCAGCTCCGGTCGCCGACGGAGACTGCCTTGATTTCTTTCGGACAACATGATCTAGGAGGAAGATATGAAAGTAGAGGGCGAATCCGCGGAAGTTTGGAGACCAAGGCTGCTCAAAGTCGGGCTCAGACCGTGTATGAAGGCAAGGATGCTGGGAGGAAGTGAAGAAAATAAAAAAAAGACACGGCCCTATTTATAGAAGTCGAACACGGGTTCGCACACGGCCGTGTGTGAACCCGTGTTAGGGGAAACCGCAGCCTCGTGGAACACGGGTTGCCTCGAATCGTGTGTAGGAGTTGAACACAGGTGCGCACACGGCCGTGTGTGTGCACCCGTGTTAGGGAATCCGAGGCCTCGTGGAACACGGGCTGCCTCGGTCTGTGCGGTCAAACTAGGTGGACACGGGCACCCACACGGCCGTGTGTTGACCCGTGTCTGAGCTGGCACGACGTATCAACACGGGTAGGTAGGCGACACGGCCGTGTGTCAGCCGACACGTGCGTGTTGGATATCTCGACACAGCGGTCTCGACGATCGTCGAGCGAAAGACACGACTAGACACACGGGTTGGTGTGAACCCGTGTTGTTCTCGGGAAGAAATTGGCTTTTTGCGGAATTAATTCACACGGCTGTGTCTGAGGCTGTGTCGGGTACACGGCCACCCACACGGGCGTGTGGTGACCCGTGTGCTCCTCCAAAATTGCAGTCCTCCTAAAAAAAAAATTTTACAGAAAATTTTTTTTCCATTAAAATTTTTTTTCAGTAAATTTTATTAGACTTATATACTAAAAATTTTTATAAATAAGAAATACTTTCTATAGTTGTTACTTTAACATAAATCTAATCTAGACGGAGGCAGGTCTCTAGACGAGTGAAGTCTCTAGGAAGTTCACCATAATAAGCCTTAAGTCGGTGTCCATTAACCTTAAAATCTCCCTTTTCAGGGTGAGTTAGCTCGATTGTGCCGTAGGGAAAGACTTCTTTAACCTTAAAGGGTCCGGACCACTTAGACCTTAATTTCCCAGTGAATAAACGCAGTCTGCAATTAAAAAGGAGTACTTGGTCACCTTTTTGGAATGTCTTGGGTTTGCGAAGGTGACGGTCATGAAATAGCTTTGTCATCTCCTTATAAATCCTGGAGTTCTCGTAGGCCATAGTTCTCCACTCATCTAATTTGTTAAGTTGAAGCTTCCATTTTTCCCCTATAGAATTATTGTCAAAATTTTAAAAATGTATTGCCCAATACGACTTATGCTCTAATTCTATAGGTAGGTGACCAGATTTACCATAGACTAATCTAAAGTGGGTGGTCCCTATAGGTGTTTTGAAGGCGGTCCTATAAGCCCACAAACAATCGTTAAGTTTCCTAGACCACTGCTTCATATTCCCTTCTACATATTTTTCTAGGATCCTCTTAAGTTCTCTATTGAAAACTTCAACTTGACCACTAGTTTGCGGATGATAAGGAGTGGTTATCCTATGTGTAACTCCATATTTTTCTAATACTTTATGTACAACCCCATATTAGATGAGTCAGACCAGGAGGCGCAATGGTCACAATTAGGCTATCCAAAGGAGTTCCCGCCCTAAAGAAGATCTCGCCCAAGCTGGCGGGAACGCTCGCGCCAAATCGTCGAACCCAGATCGGCGAGCGCAACCGAATCGTCGAACGGAGATCAACACGCCAAGATCGTCGAACGCAGCCAATGCGGGAACGCTTGGGACGACCTCTAGACAGAAGGCTCTCGGCTCAGAGCTCGCGCCGAGTGGGGCCCTAGGCCTTGGGTAAAATGTCCTAATGGCCCTCAGGCAAAATTACCCCTATACCCTTAGGATGAACAACGTGATTGGGCTATTGGTAGACCAACTAGGGACATTTCAGTAATCTCAGGTCAGGAAGATGCTATAAATAGACCCATAAGGGCTCCTTAGAAAGGAAGATGTCATTATCTCCCAACTTCCAGTGCTTTCTGAGGAGCTCCTAGCCCAACTTTTGGCTTTGGAGGGGAAGCTCTCAGAGATCTTTCGGGTGTGAGGTGGGACCTCCCTGTTGAGGTTTTGGGTCAGTCTTAGGTCCTTTGCATCGAGTCGAGGGTTGAGGCTTGAGAGAAGTAGGTGTCAGCTGCGCCCCTGTTTTTGAACTCCCGTTGAGGTCATTTTTGGCTTCAACAATTCTGGTGCGGTGAGCGTGGAAAGCAGCTGATACAAGAAAGCCTTGAGTTTTTTCCCATGGCTGGAGGTGAAGGAGAAGGGTCTTGTTCTGAAGGCTCCCCCACTCGGGGAGAGGAAGCGACAAAGAGGATGTTGGATGAATTCAGGCGAGAAGTCATGCAGACTATCAGCTTGGCCTTCTCGGCCAGAAGCGAGTGGGCCATACCTCAGGTTCCGATAGAGGAGGTCCCGCTCCTAGGCGAGAACGCCCATGGATAGCTCTCGGGGAAGGAGGTTCCGACGGAGGCTGGCGAGAGAGATGTGGCGGCGCGGGAGCTCTTTCCAGGCCAGAGCCAGCGCCCGGGCAAGGAAGCTTTGACAGACTTAGGCGAGAAGGACACAGTGGTGCGAGAGCTTTTCCCCGGGCACGGTCTCGTGGATCGGACCAGCCAGCCGAGGCCGCAGGACGTGCCCTCCCGCCAGGCAGGAGGCGAGAGCCCGTTCAACGAGCTCATCATCTCGGCTCCGGTACCGGAGGGGTTCCGGGAGCCCGACATGTCCTACTACTCGGGGAAGGATGACCCTGTACAGCACGTACAGTGGTTTGAAGTCGTGGTTTCGATAAGGCAGACGACGGATGCCTTCAAGTGTCGGCTGTTCGCCATCACCTTGAAGGAGAAGGCGAGGGATTGGTTCCATCTGTTGCCTGTGAGGTCGATCTACTGCTTTGAGGATCTGCGAAGGAGTTTTCTGTTAAGGTTCTCGACATCGAAGAACCGGAAGAAGGAGGCGGAATGCAGAGGATGATGTGAAGGAGCCTGCAACGGGAAGGCAGAAGGAGCCAAGAGAGCAGAGGAAACAGAGAGAAGAAAGGAGGAGGGAAGAGCCCCGAAGGCAGGGGCAGCAGCAGGGATGGGGGGCCCGTGAGCCTAACAACCGATTGGGTTAGAGGCCCCAGGAGGGTCGCCCCCAGGGCCAAGGAGGAGGCTATCAGGGAAGAGATAACATGCGGGAACCTAGGAGGTTTGACCAACCAGCGTGGAGGCAGGAGCCGAGGGGACGTGCCCCACTGCCGCAAGAGTCCATGGAAGTGGGTAGAGGAAGAGGAGGGGGGAGAGGAACTCGAGGAGGAGGAAGAAGAGGAAGAGGAGAAGGGAGAAGGGGTGGGGTGGCGTTGCTCTTTTGCGACTTCCACCATGAGGAGGGCCACGCAACGGCCACCTGCCCTGAGTTCTTAGAAATGAGGGAAGCCAGAGGAGCAGGGAGGCAGGATCCGCCGGTTAGGATCGTTGAAGTACAGCAGGGTGAGATGGAAGATAGGTGCGAATATCGGGTAGATGTGGGGACCCGGGGAGGAATCTGGGTGATTCACGGAGGAGTGGGGATTGAGGCAACCCGCAAGGGGAGCCTGCAAACCATGTACCGAAGGTGGATCGCATCTACCTCCCAGGCTCCCCCTCCGGAAGAAAAAATCACCTTCTCGTCAGCAGACATGCCGGACTATGAAGATCCGTTCTGTGACGCCCTGGTGATCTAGAAGACGGTGGAGAATTATACGGTCTCAAGGATACTGATAGACAATGGGAGCTCGGTGAATGTCATCTTCAAGAAGGCCTTAGATGAGATGAGGGTTGAAGGGAAGAGGGTCTTGGCTTCGGATGGACCGCTGTTCGGGTTCTCCAGACAAAGGAAAGAAGTAGAAGGAGGAGTAGGGCTGCATGTGAAGTTGGGGGGCGTGTCACGGAACTGCAGGTTCGTGATCGTGGACGCCCCGAGCAGCTATAGCGCCATCTTTGGGCGCCCCCTCATCAGCGCCTTCTGCTGCGTCCCCTCCTCGTTCCATCAGTGCCTCAAGTTCAGCAATGGCGAGACAATGCTACGTTACGGCAGTCAACATCATATCGTGGATGGCAGAGGCAGAGGAGTTGGAGATAGAGATGGCGGTGCATGAAGAGGTTGTCGGAGAAGAGGAGATTAGCCCAGAGGAGGCAAGAGAGGTAGCTGAAGAGAGAGTCGGAGGAGAGGAGACTAAGGAGCAGCAGGGAGGAGATGTGCAGGAGGTCCCGGGGGACGAGGAGCGGGAAAGCCCGGAAGGGGCGATGGAGGTAGAGGAGCAAGAAGTATGAGGAGCTGAAGGAGAGTCCAAGAGAGGCGTGGAGGACGAGCAGCAGCAGGAGGGGCCGGAAGAGGCGATGGAGATTGAGGAGGAAGGAAGGGAGGGACTAGAGTTGGAGGAAGAGGCAAGGGTCGGCTGGGAGCAGTCGCGGCTGGAGCCGGTCGAAGAAGTGGTGGAGATGGAGGTCTTCACCAGCGCAGGGCAGGTGCAAAGGGTGCGGGTCAGCGGAGACTTGAGTCCCGAGGACCGGGAGCGGGTGCATGCCTGCATTCAAAGTAACATCGACATCTTCGCTTGGAGCACGACAGACATGCCGGGCATCGACGCGGACGTGGCCTACCACCGCCTGAACTTGGACCCCCGCACTCGCCCCATACGCCAGAAGATGAGAGTCATCGCCACCAAGCTGGAGGAGCCCATCCGTGAGGAGGTTAGGAAGCTCCTAGAGGCCAGCTTCATCTCAAAGATCCAATATCCAGGCTGAATCTCCAATGTGGTAATGGTCAAAAAAGGGGGTGGTAAATGGAGAATGTGTATTGACTTTTCTTTGTTAAATAAATCATGCCCTAAGGATTACTACCCCCTGCCTCGGATCGACCCACATGTTGATTCAGTCATCGGTTTTTCTTTCATGAGCTTTTTGGATGCTTTTTCAAGTTATCACCAGATCCGGATGCACCCCCCCCCCCGATACCAAGGATGTTTCCTTCATCACAAGGGAGGGATGCTTCAGTTACAAAATGATGCCCTTTGGGCTAAAGAACACAGGGGCTACTTACCAACGCATGATGGATCGGGTCTTCCGAGATCAGAGGGGGAGAAACCTGCAGGTCTATGTCGACGACCTAATGATCAAAAGAAAGCGCATGGATTCGCACCTAAAAGATCTGGAAGAAACGTTCGCCACCTTAAGGAGGTTCAAGATGACGTTGAACCCTTGAAGTGTGTCTTCGGGGCCAGCTGCGGGAAGTTCCTCGGGCATCTCTTGACTTCGGCAGGGGTGGAACCCAACCCGGATAAGGTGAAGGCCATCCTGGATTTGGAGTCACCCCGCGATGCCAAGGAGGTCCAGTGCTTGACATGCAAACTGACTGGACTGAGCAGGTTCCTCTACCAGGCAAGAGACAAGTGTTCTTCATTCTTTAAGGTGTTGCGAGGGAGAAAGAAATTGTACCTAATCACCTAGAGGGGGGGTGAATAGGTGACTAAATCTTTTTAAACTTTTAGGCAGATTATATCACAGATTTCACAGAACTATAAACATCATACACAACATCAATCACATACTCAGAGTACACACAGTTTTATAGTGGGTCCCCAAGGTTTGGGTACATCCACTTTTCCCCCTTAGCCTATCTAGTAGTGTGCTAGATTCGGCCAAACTCCTCCACTATTCCTCAGATCCTCAGATCTTACACTCAGAACCCAAACCAGGTTCCTACAGCTCAGAGTGATCCCACTCCTACAACTCAGGCTCAACAGCCCTACCACTCAGTCTTCTCCAAAGACCTACACTCAGCCACAAGGCATACACTCAGCCTACAACAGGCCTACACTCAGAGAAATAGATCTCCTACACTCAGGCACACATGCCCTACCACTCAGCCTTTATATTTCAGGCTTACAACTCAGATCCTTAATGATCCTACAAGAAATTAAAAATACAAAGTGTATAACCTCAACTCAGAATAAGAGAGAAGAGTTGACAGGTTTCTTGATGAGTTCTTGAAAGAACTCTGTTGAGATCAACCACACTTGGCTTTCTTCAAAGCTTCTTAAATGTAGAACACAATAGGGTTAAGTCTCTAAACAGCTGATCTTCAATCACTGCAACTTAAGTTTCAGATCCCAATCTGAAACCTTCCTCACAGCCTGGTTCCAACAGCTGTCTTCTTGAAAGGAGCTCTCTCTCTCCAACTACTTAGATCTTCACTTGATTTGATTCTTCAATGAATTGCTTGATCATCTTCTCAATCTCTTGTAGTTAATCTTCTTCTGCTGTTGACAGAATAAGCCTTTATATAGACTTTCTTCATGGTGACCGGCTGATCCGGTCCCTAACGACTTTCTAACAACTCTGACAGTTGCAGTAGACCAGCTGGAATGACAGCTGTCATGTCATCCAGTCACTTCTTGAAATATCTATAACTGTCTGAAAGTGTCGAGACAGTCTATCTTTAAGTGTCGACACTTATAGACTAAGTGTCGACACAAGTAGACTAAATGTCGACACTAGCCTTCAAGGTGCCGACATAACTCCTTGTGTTGTAGAATTTACTTCTCGACACTACTTCTTCAGAATGTGTCGACACTGATATTGTGTGTCGGCACAACTCCTTGTTCTTCAGTACTTAGTTGAATCCTGCTAAGTGTCGACACTACTCCTTTGTGTCAACATATCTTCTTATGTTGAACTTGTTCAGTGTCGACACATCTTCTTGGTGTCGACACATGCCTTCTGTGTTGATACTTGCTGAGTGTCGACACTGCTCCTTGTGTCGACACATCCTTCTTATGTTGAGACTTTGGCTGAGTGTCGACACATCTTCTTTCTGTCGACACTTGTACTTAGAATTTGTTGAACTTTGCTAAGTGTCGACACAGCCTCCTAGTGTCGACACTTTCTTCATGTGTTGAGTCTTCTGCTATGTGTCGACACATTCTCCAAGTGTCGACAAAGTTCCTCTGGGTGTCGACACTGCTTCTAAGTGTCGACACTGCTTCACTGGACATTTCTTTATTGAGTGTTGACACAGCCTATATGTGTCGACACTTTCCTTCTGGTGTCGACTCTGCATTCCTGGTGTCGACACAATTACTCCAAGTATCGACACTGCTTCTCTAGATGTCGACACGAGTCTTCTTAAGTGTCGACACTTTCCTTCTGAGTGTCGACACATGGACTTAGAAACTTTTCAGCTTTCCCTGCAAATACCTAACCTGCACGACTGAACTCAAAACACATCAAATACATTTTGATGTATATCATTAAGTAGGGTGAGGCTTCTTCAAATCAGGTACATTTATTCCAATGTACCCAACAATCTCTCCCTATTTGGAGAAGTCATAACCCTTAGTCAATGATATACACCATACATAGCAAAATCACAGTATGATGTAAAGTAGGATTATATAACAGGGTAAGTACATGAACATGTATAAACAAACATGTATACTCAAATATCTCATAACTATAATAAACTTAACACATATCACATAGTTCTAAGAATTTCAACATTTTCATTATTTCAAAAGTTTACAGAAGGTTTTAATACAAGTGATTACTCATAGTAAACTTAAGAAAAATTCTATCCTATTGCTGCTCAGTCTCCTTGATCACAATGCCCTTTCCTGAATGTATCTTTGCTTGGACTGGGGCTTCAGTATCTTCAGCAGCAGCAGACTTCTTTCCTTTCAGATCCTTCTTTTTCAACTCTTCAGCTTTGATCTTTTGCCTTTCAAAGTAATGATATGGCTTTGGAAAGTACTTGCTAGGCTCCTGAGCAGTAGGAGGTAGCTTTCCCATCTTAGCCTTCCTTCTATACTGCACAATGGCTTCTTGTCTGTTCTCATGCTTCCTCCACTCCACATCAGAATATCATTTGCCTTTGTCCATAATATTGTCTTTGGCAGCCTTCCATGCAGTCAGAATGATATTCCTGGAGGTGGGGCTCCACTGTTCAAAGTCAGGCCTAAGTTCAGCTTGCTCTTTGAATCTCTTTTTAGACAAATGGGCTTCTTGTTCTTTCTGCAAAGCTGCTTGTTCTTTCAGTATAGCCTCTGGCACTGGTTGAACTACTTTTTCTATGATGACCTTCTCAATTCCCTCAGGAGGGCTATACATTGATTGTATATCTGCATGTACCATATCAAAGTCTGGTGGAGGGTATATTACTTGAGCCACTTCAGCTTGCTCCCCTCCAAGATATGCAGGATTAATCCCAGACTCTGCCACATTGTCATCATCACATAATGGAGGATATCCAAGGGTGGCTCTGATGGAATTGGAAATCCATTTTGCATGATCAGAGCTGGCTTTGACTAACACCCTCTCCCCCTTTATGACTTCTCTAACAATATGATCTCTCAGATCATCTTTCTGAAATCTTATTTGGGCATCCAAATAGTTTACTCCATCCTTAAAGAAAGGTTTCAACCTTTGGAGCTTGTTAGTTATAGCCTTTTGAGAGTCTTGTATAGCAGTTTTAACAGCAGTTATTCCTTCTTGTAATGTTTTATCAAATTCTGCCTTAGCTGTAGCATTAGCTGTAGTCTGACCAGTAGCTATATTCTTCATTTCTATGACTATTGCATTGTGTGAGGCAGTGAGATTATCATTCATCCTCAGCTGGTTCTCCAGAACATAGCCTTGCTTCACTGTAATATCATCTACTTGAGCTTTGATCTTTTCCTGATGAGTGGCTAGATAGACTACTGCATTCCCTCCTTTATGGAAGCAGTCAGTCATCTCTTTCTTATTCAGATTCATTTAAAATCTGATGGACTTAATATCTTGGGGCAGATCAAACTGTAGAGACTTATGCCCTCCATCCATATAAGATTGCAAAGCCTGTCTTTGCCCATCCATCTTTATCTAAATAGCAACCATCAGAGAACTGAAATCTGTCGATGGTGCTGGCTGTGATGCAGGCTGTGGTGCTACTGTTTGTAAAGCCTTCTTATATGTCTGGCTCCTTCTCTTAAAGACTTGGAATTTTCTTTTCTTGGCTCTTACAGCCTCTTCATCTTCAGAAGTAGATGTGCTTGCAATATCAACCCTGTCCTTTGGGCTTGGAGGCAAATCCTTGTTAGTTCTAGGAACCTGCTCAGCATCCTTTGGAACTTCAGGTTCTTCCTTGCAGTTTCTTCTATAATCACCACATGCTCCCCCTCAATAGTTACTTTCTCCCCTTCAGCAGCAGCACTTTCTTTCTCAAAGTCAGTTTGTAGAAGATCTAGAAATAGCTCTTCTAGGGTAAATTCTTGTTGAGGATGGGGTGGAGATTCTCTTATTTCATCAACCACTTGATCAGATACCACTTGAGAAGCAATAGATGTGTCTTCCATGACAAAATCTTGGGGTTGGCTATGTGTCTGTGTTTGCTGATTAACATTAGTTAATGAATCAGACAAAACATCATCCTCAATATGGAAATCTAATGCATTAATCTCAGTGATTACCTCAAGTATAGTGTGGGTAGCTTGGTCACTTTCTAGTGGAGGTGGCTCATCCACAAGTAAGGGCTCCCCCTGAATGGAATCTTGGTGAATTGGGCTTGCTTGAGGTAGCTCCCCCTGCCTTGGTGCAACTTCTTGTCTAGAAGGAGATTGTCCACCAGTACCAGTGTCTTGTTCATCATCTGGAGTAAAGACAACTTGCTCCTCAAAACTGCTTGATGATTCTTGAGACATAGGGGCTGACTTCTTCTTCCTTTTCTGGGTTGTTACCTTCTCAGGAGTTGGCATTTCCTTAGTCAAGACTCTATCCCATCTAGAGAAGATTCTCATGTCCATCTTCCTCATGTGATTGATCTTAGAACCTACAGCTTGGCTCATTACTTCTGGTATACTACCAGCCAAGTAAAGACTTAGAATCCTACCCAAATTGGGCTTCTTCATACTCTCCTTAATCTTCTCAAACACTACTGCAGACTAATCAGTTTGTAGTTTGAAGATAAATCTTGTCATTAGACCAAATATATTAGTTGATACTCTGTCATGCCCTCCAGGCTTGCTCAAGATAACTTTGCCAACAATTTCAGATAGAAATTTGCCCTACATGTTCATTCCCTTCCTATTGAAAACTGAACCTATTTTCATGTTTGAGTCCAAACCACACCATGTCAGTGCTTCTCTGGTCTTAGATACAGAAACATCTTCTTCTTCTTCTTTAGTCCTAGGTAGTTGAAGTACCTTTCTCAGACTCTTAGAAGAAACTTTCACCTTAGCCCCATGAACTCTTGATTTAATCTTGAGTCCTGATTCATCTAGGGTTGTTCCATTCAGAAATTCCAGAACTTCTTTCTTCCATATCTTGGTCGGCTCTGAAACAAGAAAATCTAACCCTGTCTCTTCTATTAGGGTTATCACGCCTTTGATCTCTGGTTCCCCGTCATCAAAAGCATGCCGCACCATTTCATATCCTTCATTCACATTCTCTTCGAGCTTGGGCGCCATTAGGGTTTGAAGAAATTTAAATATAGAGAAGAGAGGTGTCGACACACAAGTTTGGTCTCGAAACTTTGGTGAGCGTGTCGACAAACAATGGTGAAACCCTATTTATACCTTTCTAGAATCGAAGATGAAAGGGCGCGTCAAAATACTTAAATTGTGTCGACACTGTTGAAAAGTGTCGACACGGACTTATAATGTCTCGACAACGATGTGTCGACACAAGTATAGTCCACAGAATATATGTGTCGACACTTGTTTATGTGTCGACACCACTTAGGTCGACACTTAGTCGAGACTTTACTTGACTAATTTTGTATAAATCCTAAGTGTCGACACCACCTTGGATGTGTCGACACCTACACTGCATGTGTCGACACTAATTTTCTGAAGTGTCGACACCAACTTCCTAGATGTATCAACACCTTTTCTCTGAAGTGTCGACACCACTTTTCTGTCTCGACACATACAACTCTGTGTGTCGACACTATTTTACTTAGCCATTTCTGTAAACTTATTCTAAGTTTATCATACCTAATTTAATTTTAAACCTATTGAATTTGGTTTCTTCTAAAGGCTTAGTATACATGTCAGCTAGTTGATTATCTGTATTAACATACTCTAGTGAAATATCTTATTTTTCAACATGTTCCCTTAGAAAATGATATTTTATCTCTATGTGCTTAGACCTACTATGGGAAACAGGATTGTTTGCAATAGATATAACACTAGTAGAATCACAAAATAGTGGTGTTCTACTTACTTGAATACCATAATCCTCAAGCTGATGTTGTATCCATAGAAGTTGAGCACAGCAACTTCCTGCAGCCACATACTCTAATTCTGCTGTGGAGATAGCCACACTTGTTTGCTTCTTGCTACTCTATGAAATCAGTCTTCCACCTAGGAATTGACAGGTACCAGTTGTACTTTTCCTATCTTCTTTGCAGCCTGCAAAATCTGCATCTGAATAACCTGTTAGTTCAAAGTCTCCATTCCTAGGGTACCAAAGGCCTAAATAAGGAGTGCCCTTTAGATATCTCAGAATTCTTTTGACTGCTGTCAAATGAGACTCTTTAGGGAAAGCTTGGTATCTAGCACAGACACATGTAGCATACATGATATCTGGTCTACTTGCAGTCAAATACAATAGGGAGCCAACTATCCCTCTATACAAAGTCTCATCTACAGGTTTCCCTGCATCATCTTTGCTAAGAGACATACTTGACCTCATAGGAGTTTTCATGGTACTGGATGATTCCATACCATACTTCCTTATTAATTCTAGAGTGAATTTAGACTGGCATATGGATAAACCATTCTCAGTCTGTCTAACTTGGAGTCCCAAGAAGAACTTAAGTTCCCCCATACTACTCATTTCAAATTGTCCTTGCATAAGTTTTGCAAACTTTCTGCAAAGACTATTTTTTGTAGACCCAAATATGATGTCATCTACATATATTTGGACTAGAATGATCTTGCCTCTGGATTCCCTAAGGAATAGAGTCTTGTCTATTTTCCCCCTTGTGAATTTATTCTCAATGAGGAAACTAGATAGGGTTTCATACCAAGCTCTATGGGCTTGTTTTAACCCATACAAAGCCTTCCTAAGTCTATAAACAAAATTAGGTTTAGTTGAATCAACAAAACCTGATGGCTGTTCCACATAGACTTCTTCCTTCAGATTGACATTCAAAAAGGCTGACTTAACATCCATTTGGACTTTAAACCCTTGATAGGTTGCATAGGCCAAGAACATCCTTATAGCTTCCAGTCTGGCTACTGGAGCAAAGGTTTGATCAAAGTCAATACCTTCTTCCTGCCTATATCCCTTAGCAACCAGTCTTGCTTTGTTCTTTATAATGACTCCATGTTCATCCATCTTATTCCTGAAGATCCACTTAGTTCCAATTATGTTGTGGTCTTTTGGTTTAGGAACAAGCTCCCAGACATTGCATCTCTTGAACTGATTCAGCTCCTCTTGTATTGCCTCAATCCAATGAGGGTCTAGGATGGCTTCTTCAAATTTCTTTGGCTCAACTTGGGATAGAAAACTGGAGTAGAGTACTGAACTTAGATTTCTGCTCCTTTTTGTACCCCTTGACTTAGATCACCAATAATTTGATTAGCTGGATGATCTTTTAGATGTCTATTAGCTGGTGGCAGCCTGGCTTCAGGTTGAACTCCTTCAGCTTCTTCAACTTGCTGCACTCCATGGTCTTCTTCTGCATCAGATGCATGTAGTACTCCCCCTAGACAACAGCCACTATCTTCTACTTGCTATCTTGCACTAGGTCCTTCTTCTATAGTGAGCTTGTCCATCTTCACAGTCACACCTGTGGAGCTACAAATACTATTAGACAATTCATTGTTAATAAGTCTAGCTTCATCAAATACTACATGTACTGACTCTTCTACAACTTGAGTAGTCAAGTTGTAGACCCTATAAGCCTTACTGTTGTTGCTGTACCCAACAAAGATCCCCTCTTGGGATTTGGCAGCAAACTTGGTTAAGTAAGACTTACCATTGTTAAGTATATAGCATTTACAACCAAAGATCCTGAAATAGGATAGGTTTGGTTTTCTGCCTTTCACAATCTCATAGGGGGTCTTATTGTGGCTCTTGGTGATAGTAGCCCTATTAATTACATGGCATGCAGTGTTAACTGCCTCAGCCCAGAAATATTCTGGGAGAGATGTGTCACTTAATAGGGTTCTACCATCCTCAATCAAGGTTCTATTTTTCCTCTCAGCAATGCCATTTTGCTGAGGTGTTCTTGGTGAAGAAAATTCCTGAAATATCCCAAACTCTTCACATAGCTTTGTCATACTATCAGACTGGAATTCAGTACCATGGTCACTTCTTACTTTGACCACTGTACTGTCTAACTCATTCTGAATTTGTTTGACAAAACTATAGAAGATACTAGGTGTTTCAGATTTCTGTCTAAGGAAAAATACCCAGGAAAAGCTTGAGTAGTCATCTACAACCACAAATGTGTAGACCTTCCTACCTAGGCTATGAACTGGCATAGGACTAAAGAGATCCATATGCAAGAGGTATAAGCACATCACAACATCTTTGTTCTCAATGCTATTAAAGGTGGATCTAGTCTGCTTGCCCTTTTGACAAACTGAACATATCCCATCTTTAATACACTTAACCTGAGGACCATTCCTCACTAACTCTTTGCTATAGAGTTGGCCAATTGTCTTATAGTTAAGATGGGCTAGCCTCTTGTGCCATTTGACACAATGAGAGACTTTCTCATCAGCTACAAGATACACTGGAGAAACATTATTCTCACACATAATGTCTAAGCAATAGACATTTCTCTTTCTATAACCTGTCAGAATGATCTCTTGATCATTTGACCTCCTGATATGACAACCATCTTTGACAAATGAGATGTCATATCCTAAATCACTCAGTTGACTTATACTAATAAGGTTGTGTTTCAAACCTTTAACATAAGCCACTTGAGTAATTGTTATAAGGTTGTTAGAGATGTTACCAAAACCTTTGATGATTCCTTTTTCAGAACCACCAAAGGTGACTTTAGGACTATCCTTGATTGGTGTGTAGTCTTTTAGCAATCCCCTAGTTCCAATCATGTTCCTGGAACATCCACTGTCCAAGTACCATATTGGGGCACGGTCACTTGGACTCACCTGCAAAACAGATTAGTTAACCTTAGAACCCAAAGAATTCTTGGGTCCTTGGTGCTAGTTAGTTTGCCTCTTAACAAAGCTACCTATAGCTTTTCTAACAGGCAGATTGCTACTCACTTTGGCACTTGAATTGTGCCAACAGTCCATGACAAAGTGGCTCACCTTGCCACAACACCAGCACTCAAATCTGTTGTACCTTTGCTTAGGTACAACCCTAGCTGTTTTATCTACAGCAGGCTTATTGAGTGCTGGGGCTTTGCCATTAGACTTGGACTTTACAGTCCTATCAGGTTGTGTAAACCCTAATCCAATTTTACCCTTTTGATGTACAAATTCATCTATCAAAGGTAGAACAGACTTTGCTTTAGAAAACCTTGCAACTATATCTCTCTCCTTCTGAAGACTAATCTCCAGATTTCTGATTTGATCATTCTTGAATGTTATAGTCCCCATCTGAATAACAGTTATGTTCTTCAGCCTGGCTATTTCATTTAGTTTTTGATCAATCAATTTATCAAAATCTGTTGCAGCCTCTTTGAGATTAGCAATCTCCTTAGCCTGACTCTTGGCCAAGGATTTGCTTTTCTTAAAAGCTTGCAACAGTACTCTATATTCATCAATCAACTGATGAATATCCTCTTTAGATTCAGATCCACTAGCATCACTTGATGCTGATGTAACTGAATCTGAACTAGCACTAGAAATTGAACTTAAAGAACAATTTTGTACCTGACTAGTTCCAGGCTGCTCCTAGATTTTGTCACCTTCAGATAAGGCCATCAGTCACTGGCACTGATTGTCCTCTTGCTCATATATAGAGTTCATTAACTGGATGAACTCTTCTTCTTCCTCTTCTACAAATAGTCCAATGTAAGCTTCTGCTTCTGAATTAGTTTCTGAAGATGATATGTCTAACAGGCTTTTGTCATTCTTGGCAACAAAGGACCTTTCCTTTTTGCCCTTGATCTGAGTCTTCTTCTTATCAGATGACTCTTTCTTTTTCTCAGGACAGTCAGCAACAACATGTCCTTGTCTGTTACAGCAATAGCATACAATTTTTGATAAAGTTGCTTTGCTTGACTTGGGCTTTCTCATGTCTTTCTTTGATGACTTCTTGTTCTGATAATAGTCATCTTTTCCCTGTGAAGTGGATGGCTTTGACCTCCATTGTTTCTTCTTCAGAAACTTCTGAAAGTGTCTTGTGAAAGCTACAAAATCCTCATCACTCTCACTGCTTTGAGAATCCCTGCATTTTATCTCATCTGTCTTAGATCCAGCAACCTTTGGTGGTGGAGATGGAGACTTACTTTTGTATTTCCTGGTGGCTTCTGTCTTGAATGCCACAGCTCTTTCTTTATGCTCAACTCTGGTAGTCTTCTCCTCTTCTTTCCTTACCATTAGCTGCATTTCATAGGATAACAGCTTTCCAAACAATGTTGGAGGAGGAATATCTGCTAACTTGGGCATTTCTCTTATGACACAGATCTTGGTGTCCCAGTCCTTTGTTAGGGACCTCAAGAACTTATCATTCAGCTCATAATTGCTGAATTCTCTTCCATAAGACATCAACTCATTGACAATCCTATAGAATTTCTTGTAGCATTCTGTTATACTATTAGACCTGCCTTGTCTGAAGCTCTCATATTCTTGGTTTAACAAAGACTTCCTGTCTTGTCTAACTTCTTCTGAACCCTCCATGTACACTATCAGAGTATCCCACATCTCCTTTGATATTTTACAGTGTATCAAGTTCTGAAATATAGCATCATCTATGGCACTTATAATGATATTCTGAGCCCTCTTGTCCATGGTGGCCAGAATAATCTCATATTTTGTCATTTCAGAAAAGTCCTTAGGTGTTCTCTGATTTGCATCCAGGACTGATACTTTCATAAGCACATATGACCCTTCTTTAACTGTGATGTAGATTCTAGGGTCAGAGGCTTCCATAAACAGTCTAACCCTTTCTTTCCAGATGCCAAAAATTTCCTTTCTGTAAATTGGCAACTTCATAGATCCAAGTTCTTTATGATTCTCTGTTGAACCCATTTTCTTGATTTTCTTTTTTATGCTGAATCTATCCTTGATTTCACTGAATCTGCCAACAGGATCTTTTACTCAGACAGTTAAGTCCTTTTTGAGTAACCTGACTCTGATACCACTTGAAAGAAATTGTACCTAATCACCTAGAGGGGGGTGAATAGGTGACTAAATCTTTTTAAACTTTTAGGCAGATTATATCACAGATTTCACAGAACTATAAACAGCATACACAGCATCAATCACATACTCAGAGTACACACAGTTTTATAGTGGTTCCCCAAGGTTTGAGTACATCCACTTTCCCCCTTCGCCTATCTAGTAGTGTACTAGATTCGGCCAAACTCCTCCACTATTCCTCAGATCCTCAGATCTTACACTCAGAACACAAACCAGATTCCTACAGCTCAGAGTGATCCCACTCTTACAACTCAGGCTCAACAGCCCTACCACTCAGTCTTCTCCAAAGACCTACACTCAGCCACAAGGCCTACACTCAGCCTACAACAGGCCTACACTCAGAGAAATAGATCTCCTACACTCAGGCACACAGGCCCTACCACTCAGCCTTTATAATTTCAGGCTTACAACTCAGATCCTTAAGGATCCTACAAGAAATTAAAAATACAAAGTGTATAACCTCAACTCAGAATAAGAGAGAAGAGTTGACAGGATTCTTGATGAGTTCTTAAAAGAACTATGCTGAGATCAACCACACTTGGCTTTCTTCAAAGCTTCTTGAATGTAGAACACAATAGGGTTGAGTCTCTAAACAGCTAATCTTCAATCACTGCAACTTAAGTTTCAGATCCCAATCTGAAACCTTCTTCACAGCCTGGTTCCAACAGCTGTCTTCTTGGAAGGAGCTCTCTCTCTCCAACTACTTAGATCTTCACTTGATTTGATTCTTCAATGAATTGCTTGATCTTCTTCTCAATCTCTTGTAGTTAATCTTCTTCTGTTGTTGACAGAATAAGCCTTTATATAGACTTTCTTCATGGTGACCGGCTGATCCGGTCCCTAACGACTTTCTGACAACTCTGACAGTTGTAGTAGACCGGCTGGAATGGCAGCTGTCATGTCATCCAGTCACTTCTTGAAATATCTATAACTGTCTGAAAGTGTCGAGACAGTCTGTCTTTAAGTGTCGACACTTATAGACTAAGTGTCGACACAAGTAGACTAAGTGTCGACACTAGCCTTCAAGGTATCGACACAACTCCTTGTGTTGTAGAATTTACTTCTCGACACTGCTTCTTCAGAATGTGTCGACACTGATATTGTGTGTCGACACAACTCCTTGTTCTTCAGTACTTAGTTGAATTCTACTAAGTGTCGACACTACTCCTTTGTGTCGACACATCTTCTTGTGTTGAACTTGTTCAGTGTCGACACATCTTCTTGGTGTCGACACATGCCTTCTGTGTTGATACTTGCTGAGTGTCGACACTGCTCCTTGTGTCGACACATCCTTCTTATGTTGAGACTTTGGCTGAGTGTCGACACATCTTCTTTGTGTCGACACTTGTACTTAGAATTTGTTGAACTTTGCTAAGTGTCGACACAGCCTCCTAGTGTCGACACTTTCTTCATGTGTTGAGTCTTCTGCTATGTGTTGACACATTCTCCAAGTGTCGACAAAGTTCCTCTAGGTGTCGACACTACTTCTAAGTGTCGACACTGCTTCACTGGACATTTCTTCATTGAGTGTCGACACAGCCTGTATGTGTCGACACTTTCCTTCTGGTGTCGACTCTGCATTCCTGGTGTCGACACAATTACTCCAAGTGTCGACACTGCTTCTCTAGATGTCGACACGAGTCTTCTTAAGTGTCGACACTTTTCTTCTGAGTGTCGACACATGGACTTAGAAACTTTTTAGCTTTCCCTTCAAATATTTAACCTGCACGACTGAACTCAAAACACATCAAATACATTTTGATGTATATCATTGAGTAGGGTGAGGCTTCTTCAAATCAGGTACATTTATTCCAATGTACCCAACAGAGGGAATCAAAGGTTTGAATGGACCGCCGAGTGCGAAGAGGCCTTCCAAGGGCTGAAAAGACAACTCTCTCAGGCTCCTCTGCTTTAGAGTCCAATAGAAGGGGAGGACCTGACCTTGTACCTTGGAGTAGGAGCGGAGGCGGTAAGCTCCGTCCTAGTGAGGGAAGAAGGAAATAAGCAACTGCCCATCTACTACGTCAGCCAGATACTGAAGAAGGCAGAGCTCTGCTATCACATCCTCGAAAAGCTAGCTTACGCTTTGGTCATCTCTGCAAAGAAACTCCGGCCATACTTTCAAGCACATTCGATTAGGGTGGTGACCGACCATCCTCTTTGCAAGATCTTCGAAGGAGTAGAGAACTCAGGGAGACTTGCTAAGTGGTCTATTGAGCTAAGCGAGTTCGACATCTCCTTTGTTCCAAGACTCTCCATCAAGGCGCAGGCAGTGACGGACTTCCTAGCAGACTATGTTGTCGAGGTAGAGGAGGGAGAGTAGCAGCCACGGGAAGCATGGAAGATGTTTGTCGATGGGGCCTCGGGAAAGCATTCCCTCAGTGGTGGGGTGGTGCTGACTAGCCCCCAGGGAGTCGCGATAGAGCAAGCGGTGGCTTACCATTTCCCGGTGACCAACAATCAGGCAGAGTATGAGGTCGTGATCGTTGGCCTTCGCTTGGCAAAGGAGCTGGAGATTCAGGATGTGAAGGCTTTCATGGACTCAAAGGTAGTAGCATCGCAGATCCGGGGAGAGTTTGAAGCTCGGGAGCATACCCTCATCAAATACCTCTCCAAGGTAAGGGCAATCATCGGTGGGTTCCGGTCATTCTCAATCCAACATGTTCCAAGGGAATAAAGTATAGTTGTCGTTCGATTAGCCAAGTTTGGACCTCGGGGAGGAGGGACCTTGATGGAGCTATTTCGACTGACTATAGAGGAAGGAGAATTGATGGTGGTGGATCGGCGACCCTCGTGGGTGGATCCATTTGTAACACCCCCTATCCGTCACATAGCATATAGCAGTAGGTCAGGCCGGGGCCCGACGCCATATACTACAGACAGACTGGGTGGTTACTTATGGAAACCATCCAACCAATCTCAACGTCTTACACAGAGCATTCTAGCGGAAGCAGTTTATAAAAGTTGTAACAAAGAACCTAGCATTAAAACACGAATGTCCACTAATACAAAGTAGGAATGTTATTATAAAATACCCAAAAATGAGCCTTAAGGCCTTACAAAATGTTTCACTTCCAATTACATGTTTTACAAACCACGACACGCAGGCCGGTCACACATGAATAAAGCAGTAAACACTTCCAATTTAGGCCTTCAAGGGCCAGCTTCGCATTCGGGCTTTAGCCCGCTATTGACCGCTTGGTCCGGCTGCACCTGCAAGCAACAAACCACCGCACGGTGGCAAAACAAGGCAACGGTCAGCAATGCTGACCAAATTATAACGATGCCGCCCCCAACTCGGGGAGACGATGCTCCTATTCTGCATTTCATTAGCATAAGCGGGCAATGTATATATATAGTCATTTCATCACAGACGTTGGCTCGCACGGCCACACGCCCCGTGCTCTCAGGGCACATTCTCGGTGAACCGGTCGATGTCACGTCAATTAAAGCCATTGACATTCCGGACTCACCACCGCCACTTAGACGGCCAAACCTATGAGCAATTTGTCTTCCTGGCCTGAGTCACGACAATTTAAGCCATTGACCGCCGAAGACCCTAATCTATGCCAACGGTAAGTGCCACGTACCTTTAGGTCTCTTTAACCGAATGACATAGAACGGGTACGGTTCCATCTAACCTGTGCTCACATCACAACGACAATTTAAGCCATTTGCGCGGGTCAAACTTCCACCGAGTCCCATTTCCATCACAAGTCACATAACCCAGTTATGTTCAAGTTGGCTCTCAGGCCACCAAGTTGGCAAGATCTCGTATCCGCCCAGTTTTCCGGGTGCACCTTTGGGTTAGTCCCCAAGGCTCCCTGCTGCAATCTACCGCGTAGAAAACCCGAAAAACAATCCATAGCACGGAGTCTTCTCCGGCATTTATGCAATGCAACATCACCGATCTAGACCAACATGTCCTGGTAGGCTTCACACATCATGCCTATGTCCGTTCTCGCTTACGGACTCTAAACAACGGGGACTTCACATATCTACCCGAAGGAACGCCTCCAACTCTCCGCAAACTCGCGAGAGCGGGCTTCCTATGCAAAGAAAGAGAGCTACTCATGCTCAAGATGAGGATCGTTACCCTTGCGTTCCTCTTTGGCGCCATGGAAAAGTAATCGGATGAAAACCACCGCACTAGCGTTGCCTCCGTGGATCCGGAGTCGGCTCGCGATTCGGAGCTCCGAAGCTCCTCCAATGGCGGGATCTAGCTCCTTCTTCCTCCCTTGGCTCTCCTCTCTCTCTAAGGTTTTAGAAAGATGATAAGTTAAGAAAAGTGAGGGTTTTCCAAGTCCATTCACGGGTATATCCATTCAGGATCAACCCCCAGCCGTTGGATCTTCAGTTAAAGAAATGAACGGCTTCGATTCGGGGCTGAAATGCCCAATCTGGACCGAATACGGCCTGGCACACGCCAGTGTCCAGGGCCGTGTGCCTCATTCACCGTCAAAATCGAATCACCTGGAACTTCACACGGGTATCAAACACGCCCGTGTTCGAGCTGACACGCCCGTGTTCCACCTGACACGGCCGTGTGGCCGGCCGTGTACCCCATCATTTTTTCCCCAAAATCAACCCGAGCACTGCACGGGTTCTAGGACACGCCCGTGTCCCTACCTGTGTCACCTCAACACGCCTGGACCCCAAGCCGTGTACACGATCTCGACACTCGACACTTCGTCGAGTGAAGATCGTCGACCTGATGACACGGCCTTGGACACGCCCGTGTCCTAAGCCGTGTGCCTTGTCTCGACGCATCGTCGAGCAAATCTCGTCGACTCCCCGGGACGATCGTCGAGACAGGTCGACACGCCCTGCGACACGCCCGTGTCGCAGGCCGTGTGCCTTGTCTCGACGCATCGTCGAGCGAATCTCGTCGACTTCGCGGCTAAGTGTCGACACGGGTCGACACGCCCTGTGACACGCTCGTGTCACAGGCCGTGTGCCCAGTCTCGACACAATGTCGAGACCAAAGTGTCGACTTCCCGTCTTAGTGTCGACACAGGCTTGACACGCCCTGGGACACGCCCGTGTCCCAGGCCGTGTGCCTGCAGCCAGAACCCAAACTGGCCCAAAACGTCCCCCCTTCGTTCCTTTGAGTTTCGGGGCGTTACAACTCTCCCCCTCTTAAAAGAATTTCGCCCATGAAATTACATAAAGGAAAGACATGTACAAAAATCAAAATTTTGTACCTGAGCGGAACAACTCCGGATACTCGTCAAGCATAGTCTGCTCTTGCTCCCAAGAGAGGCTCCTCACGACCGCAATTGTCCCACCGGACCTTGACCATCCTGATCTCTTTATTGCATAGCCGCTTGACCTCCGAGTCCTCGATCCGCACGAGCTTGACCTTTGTCGTTAGCCCACTATCCACCGACACTTGATCAACCGCGATCACTTGCGTAGGCTCTTGCACCGCCTTCCGAAGTATCGAAATATGGAATACATCATGTAAACCACTAAGCTCCACTGAAAGCTTCAACCGATAGGCCGCTTCATCAACTCGCTCCAGAACCTCAAACGGTCCAAGGTACCTCGGGCTTAGCTTTTTCAATCGTCGCACCCGCGAGACACCCTTGAACGGCTTGATCTTTAAGTATACATAATCACCCACAGCGAACTCCACGTTCCTGTGCTTGGCATTATAGTACTTTGCTTGCCGGTCCTGAGCGATAAGCAACCTCTCCCGAATGGTTCTCACCAAAGAAGTAGCCTCATCCACTTCCGATCGCTTATACAACTTTGACTCACCCGTTTCTAACCAAGACAATGGCGTGCAACATTTCCTACCATATAGGGCCTCGAAAGGCGCCATCTGAATACTTGCTTGGTAGCTGTTGTTGTATGCGAACTCCACCAAATAAAGGTGGTCTTCCCATTGCTTTCCAAAATCCAAGACACACATGTGGAGCATGTCTTCCATGGTTCTATTGACCCTCTCGGTCTGCCCATCCGTTTGCGGATGGAAGGCTGTGCTGAATTTCAGCTTTGTTCCCAACATTTGCTGCATAAGCCTCCAATCATTGGACGTGAACCGCCCATCTCGGTCACTTACGATGCTGTGGGGCACACCATGAAGCCGCACTATGTTATCCACATAAATCTTTGCCAACTTCTCCACTGGGTCATCCTTCCTATGCGGAATAAAATGCGACACCTTCGTTAATCGATCAACAACCACCCAAATGGCGTCGTTTCCCTTCTGCGACCTTGGCAAACCGTGCACAAAGTCCATAGAGATGTCGTCGAATTTCCACTCCAGAATAGGCAAGGACTTAAGAAATCCTCCCGGCTTTTGGCACTCCGCCTTTACCAAGGCGCAAGTTTGGCACTTCGCTATGTATAGCGCCACATCCTTTTTCAAACCCGGCCACCAAAACAGTTTCTTCACATCACGGTACATCTTCGTGCTCCCCGGGTGAATCGAGTACTTGGTATGGTGCGCCTCGTATAACAACTCCACCCGTAAATTGCCCACACTTGGGACGCACAAACGACCGTCTCTCCAAAGTAATCCGTCCTCCACGACGAATTGGGAATTTGACCCATCCAGAGCCTCTACCATGAACTGCTTCATATGAGCATCCATATCCAAAGCCTGCCGAATACGATCAGTCAGGTCATATTGGACTTCAGTCCAATTCAGAACTGCTTCAGCACTTGATTGCCTGTCCACACAAACAATCTCCAACGCCTCCAACTCTCGCACCAACCGCTCATCATGCACCGATAGCCAATTGGCTTGAGCTGGGGCTCGGCGACTCAACGCGTCCGCAACCGCATTCCCTTTGCCAGGCACGTAGTGGATCTTGAACGTATAGTCCCCCAGGAACTCCATCCATCTACGCTGCCGCATATTCAGATCTTTCTGATCAATAAGATACTTCAGGCTCTTGTGATCGGTGTAGATATCAATCTTCACACCGTACAAGTAGTGTCTCCACAGCTTCAAGGAAAAAATCACGGCCGCTAACTCCAAGTCATGGACCAGATAGTTCCTCTCGTCCACTTTTAGCTGTCTCGAGCCATAAGCTATTACACTTCTGTGTTGCAGTAGCACACAACCCAAACCGCTGCCTGAAGCATCGCTATAAATCACATAGCATTCGGTCCCACATGGTGAACTCAGCACAGGCGCCGTGTTCAACTGACACTTCAACTCCTCAAAAGCTCATGCGCACTCCGGCGTGCAAACGAACTTATGCTCCTTCCTCGTCAAAGTAGTGAGAGGTAACGCTATCCGCGAGAAGTTCTCTATGAAGCGCCTATAATAGCTGGCAAGCCCCAGAAAACTCTGGACTTCCGCTACAGTAGCAAGCTCAGGCCACTCCCGTATCGCAACAATCTTCGCCGGATCCACAGCAATACCCTCTCCACTTACTATATGCCCAAGGAATGCCACTGAGGATAGCCAAAACTCGCACTTCGAGAACTTGGCGTACAACTGATTTCTCCTTAGCGTCTCCAACACCAAATGAAGATGCTTAAAGTGATCTTCCTCACTTTGCGAGTACACCAGAATATCGTCGATGAAGACGATCACGAAATGGTCCAAGTACTCCCTGAAAGTCCTGTTCATCAAATCCATGAACACTGACGACGCATTAGTCAGCCCAAATGGCATGACCGTAAATTCATAATGCCCGTATCTCGTACTAAACGCTGTCTTCGGGATATCACTCTCCCTTATCCGCAGCTGATAGTACCCAGCCTTGAGATCCAACTTCGAGTACATCGTCGACCCGACTAACTGATCAAAAAGATCATCAATCCGGGGGATCGGGTACTTGTTCTTCTCGGTCAGCTTGTTGAGCTCCCGATAATCAATACATAGCCTCAAGCTTCCGTCCTTCTTCTTAACAAAGAGGACCGGTGCGCTCCAAGGCGAAGAACTCGGGCGCACATACCCTTGCTCCAACAACTCTTGCAGTTGAACTTTCAGCTCCGCCATTTCCTTAGGCGCTAGCCGATACGGAGATCGTGACACAGGCTTTGCACCTGGCACTAACTCGATCGTAAAATCTATCTCCCGCTGAGGCGGGGCTCCAGGAAGATCTGCGGGGAACACATCAGGGTATTCCGATACCACTGAAATACAATCCAACGCGGGCTTCGGCTTTGTAACCTCCACTAGTGTAAAGAACAGTTCTGCACCAGCACGAACCGCCTTCACCACCTGAAGAGCAGACATCAACGTCTTCTCGACCCCTTTAAGCCCGTAAAAGTCGTCTCACGACTCGCTCCCAGCTTAACTTCCTTGCTACCGCAATCTATATCGGCCTGCTGCTCCGAGAGCCAGTCCATGTCAAATATGACGTCGAATTCCACTAACGGAAGTAAAGACGCCCGCAGGTCGAACTCCTGCTCCCCAATACGAGTCTTAACATCGCAGATCCTATCCACTCGCATCGAACACCCATTGGGAAACAACACATCCAACTTATCCTTCGCCATCGAAGAAGGGACTCCGATGCGTGATATAAATCCTTCGGACAAGGAGTGTGAGGCCCCCGTATCGAAGAGTGCTCGTGCCGGATTTTCACAAATCAATACAAATCCTAAACAAGTAGTGGTAAGGTAACTTGTGCATAACAAGTATTTAAAGAAATTGACTTGCTATAAATTAAACCGTACCTGTCACCACATCAGCTTGTTTGATGGCCTCCTGTTGGCCAAGATTATAGACCCTTGGTTGGGCCGGAGCATAATGGGATGCGGTCGACTCCACCGCCTTTCCCTTTTCTTCATAAGTAGCTCCCGGCCTCCTCTCGGACTTAGGACGTCCGCTCCAACAGTCACGGGCAAAGTGCCCCGTCTTTCCACAAGTAAAACACGCGCCCGGGGTCCGACTCGTAGTCACCCCAGAAGCACCAGAAGGAGCTGGACCCGAAGTCCTATGCTTCTTGAAAGACCTCCGATAGCCGGAATTTGAAGTAATCGGCACTTTGAATTCAGATTTTCTATCACCCAAGCCTTTCTTTGCTTGTACGTTCTTCATGTCCTTCTCCAAGGACCGGGCAGTATTGACCAAGGTTAAGAAACCCTGCGTCATTGGCCCCGAGAGTAGTAATCTCAACTCATCTCTCAAGCCTTCGTAGAAGCGATTAGTCTTACGCTCCTCGTCCATGATGGTGGAGCTAGCATAACTACTCAGATGAGTAAACTCGTGGAGATATTCATCCACGCTCCTCTCACCCTGTACCAACTTCAGGAACTCATTCTCCATCGAAATCCTCTGAGTAGAAGGGAGGTATCTTGCTAAGAACAATCCTGAGAACTCTTCCATCGGAACGTCTATCAGTTGTCTACCTCTCAAATGATGCAGCTCCAATCCTTCCCACCACATTCTCGCTTCACCGTCCAACAGGAACGTAGCGATGGTGGTCATTTGCCACTCCTCCGTCTCCGTTGCTTTCATGACTCTCTTCACCCTAGAGAGCCAGTCTTCAGCCTGAGATGGGGTTCCCAACCCCGAGAATAACGGAGGATTAAAGCTCATTACATGCTTTAGCTGCCTCTCAGTTGCCCTCCTTGGCACCACCGGTTCCACAACCACTTGCTCCACTCTCCTCGGCTCAGCCTCTTGCAGAGGTTCTTGCTCCATAACAGGAGCGGGCTGCTGCGCTTGCCTTCCAGGCTGCGCATTTATTACGGCCAACACCGCTTCAGCCACCAATCGAATATTCTCAGCCGATAGAGGTGTTGTAGGAGCAACATCCGGTGCACTACTAGCCTCAGAAACTCGGCGTTCTGACGGCCCAACACCACTTCTGGTCACTTATAGTGGTACAAAACACCGTTAAGCGACCAAATAAATTGCAAACAGCAATTATATTAACACACAGGTTCCTCAAACACGAGTATTTTCATTCCTAAGTGGACATTCATGGGTTCTTTTACTGTTATAACGATGATGCACACAATGTGCTCACCACCCCTTAAAAAGAATTCGCCCACGAATTCACTTTAAGCCCGACCAAAACCAGTAGTCTGATACCAATTTGTAACACCCCCTATCCGTCACATAGCATATAGCAGTAGGTCCGGCCGGGGCCCGACGCCATATACTACAGACAGACCGGGTGGTTACTTATGGAAACCATCCAACCAATCTCAACGTCCTACACAGAGCATTCTAGCGGAAGCAGTTTATAAAAGTTGTAACAAAGAACCCAGCATTAAAGCACGAATGTCCACTAATACAAAGTAGGAATGTTATTACAAAATACCCAAAAATGAGCCTTAAGGCCTTACAAAATGTTTCACTTCCAATTACATGTTTTACAAACCACGGCACGCAGGTCGGTCACACATGAATAAAGCAGTAAACACTTCCAATTTAGGCCTTCAAGGGCCGGCTTCGCATTCGGGCTTTAGCCCGCTATTGACCGCTTGGTCCGGCTGCACCTGCAAGCAACAAACCACCGCACGGTGGTAAAACAAGGCAACGGTCAGCAATGCTGACCAAATTATAACGATCACGCCCCCAACTCGGGGCGGTGATGCTCCTTCCCTGCAATTCATTAGCATAAGCGAGCAATGTATATATATAGTCATTTCATCACAGACGTTGGCTCGCACGGCCACACGCCCCGTGCTCTCAGGGCACATTCTCGGTGAACTGGTCGATGTCACGTCAATTAAAGCCATTGACATTCCGGACTCACCACCGCCACTTAGACGGCCAAACCTATGAGAAATTTGTCTTCCTGGCCTGGGTCACGACAATTTAAGCCATTGACCGCCGAAGACCCTAATCTATGCCAACGGTAAGTGCCACGTGCCTTTAGGTCTCTTTAACCGAACGACATAGAACGGGTACAGTTCCATCTAACCCGTGCTCACATCGCAACGACAATTTAAGCCGTTTGCGCGGGTCAAACTTCCACCGAGTCCCATTTCCATCACAAGTCACATAACCCAGTTATGTTCAAGTTGGCTCTCAGGCCACCAAGTTGGCAAGATCTCGTATCCGCCCAGTTTTCCGGGTGCATTTTTGGGTTAGTCCCCAAGGCTCCCTGCTGCAATCTACCGCGTAGAAAACCCGAAAAACAATCCATAGCACGGAGTCTTCTCCGGCATTTATGCAATGCAACATCACCAATCCAGACCAACATGTCCGGGTAGGCTTCACACATCATGCTTATGTCCGTTCTCGCTTACGGACTCTAAACAACGGGGACTTCACATATCTACCCGAAGGAACGCCTCCAACTCTCCGCAAACTCGCGAGAGAGGGCTTCCTATGCAAAGAAAGAGAGCTACTCATGCTCAAGATGAGGATCGTTACCCTTGCGTTCCTCTTTGGCTCCATGGAAAAGTAATCGGATGAAAACCACCGCACTAGCGTTGCCTCCGTGGATCCGGAGTCGGCTCGCGATTCGGAGCTCCGAAGCTCCTCCAATGGTGGGATCTAGCTCCTTCTTCCTCCCATGGCTCTCCTCTCTCTCTCTAAGGTTTTATAAAGATGATAAGTTAAGAAAAGTGAGGGTTTTCCAAGTCCATTCACGGGTATATCCCTTCAGGAACAACCCCCAGCCGTTGGATCTTCAGTTAAAGAAATGAACGGCTTCGATTCGGGGCTGAAATGCCCAATCTGGACCGAACACGGCCTGACACACGCCTGTGTCCAGGGCCGTGTGCCTCATTCGCCGTCAAAATCGAATCACCTGGAACTTCACACGGGTATCGAACACGCCCGTGTTCGAGCTGACACGCCTGTATTCCACCTGACACGGCCGTGTGGCCGGCCGTGTACCCCATCATTTTTTCCCCAAAATCAACCCGAGCACTGCACGGGTTCTAGGACACGCCCGTGTCCCTACCCGTGTCACCTCAACACGCCTGGACCCGAAGTCGTGTACACGGTCTCGACACTCGACACTTCGTCGAGTGAAGATTGTCGACCTGATGACACGGCCTTGGACACGCCCGTGTCCTAGGCCGTGTGCCTTGTCTCGACGCATCGTCGAGCAAATCTCGTCGACTCCCCGAGACGATCGTCGAGACAGGTCGACACGCCCTGCGACACGCCCGTGTCGCAGGCCGTGTGCCTTGTCTCGACGCATCGTCGAGCGAATCTCGTCGACTTCGCGGCTAAGTGTCGACACGGGTCGACACACCCTGCGACACGCCCGTGTCACAGGCCGTGTGCCCAGTCTCGACACAATGTCGAGACCAAAGTGTCGATTTCCCGTCTTAGTGTCGACACAGGCTTGACACGCCCTGGGACACGCCCGTGTCCCAGGCCGTGTGCCTGCAGCCACAACCCAAACTGGCCCAAAACGTCCCCCCTTTGCTCCTTTGAGTTTTGGGGCGTTACACCATTGGTGACCTTCCTAAGCACCGGTGAACTTCCTGAGGGGACCAAGGACGGGAAAAGCTTCAGGCACAAAGCAGCTCACTACCTGATGATAGAAGGGGGCCTGCATCGTAAGATGTTGTCAGGGCTCCTAGCTAGATGTGCGATCGAGGAAGAGATCCCAAGGATCTTGGGAGAGGTGCACTCAGGCGAGTGCGGCAGTCATTCTGCAGGGAGGATGTTAGAAGCAAGGGTGGTCAGGCAGGGATACTTCTGGCCCACCCTAAGGAAGGATACAGCGGAGTTCGCAAGGAGGTGTCAAAAATGTCAGCTCTGCGCCCCCCTTCAGCTCTTGACGGCTCAAAGACTCTGAAGCATCACAGCACTGTGGCCGTTCGCCATCTGGGGAATGGATTTGGTTGGACCTTTTCCTCCGGCTAGTGGACAGAGGAGGTTCCTCTTGGTCACGGTCGATTATTTCTCAAAGTGGCTAGAAGTAAAAGCCTTAGGCAAGGTCACCTCACAAGTCATAAGAAACTTCATCTGGGGGAGATCATATGTAGACACGGGTTGCCTCAAGCAATAATGACAGATAACGGCCCCCAGTTTGCCAGTGAAGAATTCATCATCTTCTGCGCCCAACTGGGGATAGACCTCAGATTCGCCTCTGTCCACCACCCCCGGAGTAATGGCCAGGTGGAAGCGGCGAACAAAATCATTGTGAACCTACTAAAGAAAAAGGTGGAGAACTTAAAGGGAAAATGGGTGGAGCAGCTCCCCTCGGTCCTGTGGGCCTTGCGAATGACCCCGAACACGGCCACCGGAGAGACCCCCTTCAAGATTTCTCATGGGTGTGAGGCAGTCCTACCAGTGGAGTTTGAGGTTCGGTCCCCACGAGTCACAGCCGCGGGCGAAGGAGATGAGACTTGGAGGTTGGAGAATGAGGAGGGGCAACGCCTCTCGCTAGATATGGTGGAAGAACTGCGAGACCTGGCAGCTATCAGGCAAGAAGAGATCAAGCGGCGGATGGCCAAGTATTTTGATAAGCATGTCAGGATCAAGCAGTTTGCTGAAGGAGATCTGGTGCTGAGAAAGGTTGACGCGGCAGGGAGGTCGGCTCCCATAGGCAAGCTCAACCCGAACTGGGAAGGACCGTATATAGTGAAGGAAGTTCTCGGAATGGGAGGTTACTACCTCCAAGACGTGGAGAGGAGGGCCCTAAGTCACACTTGGAGCGGTGATGACCTAAAATGCTTCTACCCATGAGGGGGGAAGGATGTAATCACGTATCTCAAAAATAAAACTTATTATACATCAGTTGGTTTTCTCTTAACTATTGTCCAACTTTTTATAATATGACGTAATTATGTGCTTTATAGTACCCCGAGCTCGGCTCGGCCCCAAGTAGACCCGCTACACAGGCTCTCATCTAGCTAGCAGGTTCGAAGGCTCTCCTGTGGGGGATAGGTTTGGTTTGGGAACTTCATCGGCACCCCGAGCTCGGCTCGGCTCCAGGTAGACCAGCTGCGCAGGCTCTCATCTAGCTGGCAGGTCCGAAGGCTCGCCTGTGGGGGATAGGTTTGGTTTAAGGAAACGTCATCAGCACCCCAAGCTCGGCTCGGCCCCAGGTAGACCCGCTACGCTGGCTCTCATCTAGCTGGCAGGTCCCAAGGCTCGCCTGTGGGGGATAGGTTTGGTTTGTGGAAACGTCATCGACACCCCGAGCTCGGCTCGGCCCCAGGTAGACCCGCTTCGCAGGCTCTCATCTAGTTGGCAGGTCCGAAAGCTCGCCTATGGGGGATAGATTTAGTTTGTGGAAACGTCATCGGCACCCCGAGCTCGGCTCGGCCCCAGGTAGACCCGCTGCGCAGGCTCTCATCTAGCTGGCAGGTCCGAAGGCTCGCCTGTGGGGGATAGGTTTGGTTTGAGGAAACGTCATCGGCACCCCGAGCTCGGCTCGGCCCTAGGTAGACCCGCTGCGCAGGCTCTCATCTAGCTGGCAGTTCCGAAGGCTCGCCTGTGGGGAAAAGGTTTGGTTTGAGGAAACGTCATCGACACCCCGAGCTCGGCTCGGCCCCAGGTAGACCCGCTGCGCAGGCTCTCATCTAGCTGGTAGGTCCGAAGGCTCTCCTGTGGGGGGTAGGTTTGGTTTGAGAACTTCGTCAGCACCGCGAGCTCGGCTCGGCCCCAGGTAGACCCGCTGCGCAGGCTCTCATCTAGCTGGAAGGTCCGAAGGCTCGCCTGTGGGGGATAGGTTTAGTTTGAGAACTTCATCGGCACCCCGAGCTCGGCTCGGCCCCAGGTAGACCCGCTGCGCAGGCTCTCATCTAGCTGGCAGGTCCGAAGGCTTGCCTGTGGGGGATAGGTTTGGTTTGTGGAAACGTCATCGGCACCCCGAGCTCTGCTCGGCCCCAGGTAGACCCGCTGCGCAGGCTCTCACCTAGCTGGCAGGTCCGAAGGCTCGCCTGTGGGGGATATGTTTGATTTAGGTAAGGCAAGGAACGCACCCGGAACACAAAATGGAAAGAGGTGAAGATAGGAGAGGTCTCGGTGAGAACTGTGTTGGAACACCCTATTACTAATTTGGGTCAGGATCACTATGTCTCTTAGGAACTTGTTTTGACCTCATTGTATAGATCTAAAGGTCAAGTAGAATTGAGTCTAAGGGTTAGTACTTAGGTTTGGAAGCTGCCCTCAAGACCAAGGTTTTTCAGTCTGTAAACTAAGTCATTTCGTCGAGCTCAGTACGACGAATCGTAGAACTCCATTCGACGATCTCTGAGCTCACTTCGACGAGTCGTCGAACTCCATTAGACGATCTTCGAGCTCAGTTCGACGATCTTGACTTCAGTTTGATTCTCAATCTCTGAGCTCAGTTCGACGATAGTTGAGCTCAGATTGACGATCTCTGTTTTTGTCAAAGTCCAAATCTCTAAGCTCAGTTCGACGATAGTGGAGCTCAGTTCGACGTTTTTCTGAAGAGTTCAACGATTTTGAAGATTCAAATTTGGACAGCTGTGGAATTACTGTCAGCATTTAATTCAGAGATCTTGTAGCCGTTTTCATTTATTCTGGAGCAAGTTTCAAGCAATTATCAAGGAATGTTTTTATTGGAGTTTCCTCGAGAAGACAATTACAGTTAAGGAAGTCATTTAATGACAGGCCAACGGCTATCTTGACAGTGGATCATTTCTATTCAGACATCAAGAGAATAAAAGATTAGATTTTTCAGAACTGCAAAAGAAGAACAAGGAGAGACACATATTCTGAAATATTCATTCTCTGCAAAACTTCTTCTGCAACAACTCTTACAACAACAAATACACAAGAGAAAGAGAAAGAATTGCAGACATTCTTTGTCTCAAGAATTCATACAGAACACATCACCAATAGGAGATCAATCAACTGAAATCTTCAGATCTCTTTTGACTCAAGTTTTCAAGGCCATCATCATTCAAGACTCCAGACACCTCACATTTCAGTTGTTGCTGAAATCATCATTTGCTGGAGATCAATTTTTTGAAGGCCTACCACCCTACTACAAAGCTTCATTTCCTGAACAACTCAAGATCTCAGGGGGAGCTTTGACAACATCACTGAATCCACATAGTCTTCTCACTGTGATTGAGAAAAGAAGACTTTCATCACTCTCTCATCCCCACCTCTGTAAAGGGTTTTTCAAACTCCCTTAAAAATTTTGTGTGTGGTTTTTGAGCACCTTATCAAAAGCTCATTGGTGGCAAGACACCTGATCAAAAAATCTGGTTTGGTTTTTGAGCACCTTATCAAAAGCTCATTGGTGCTTAGGACACCTGATCAACTCATCCTGCAGTGGATTCCTACCTATGGTGGTAGAAGAGTGGATGTACCCAGGTTGATTTGGGAACCACTATAGCTACTTGTTTCTTCTGGTTGCTTACTTTCTTTTTGTTTCTGGCTGTGGTTTGTGACTAGGTTGCTCTGTGATTAGATAGTTTCTGTGATTAGATTTACTCTTTATTATTTGCTTCCCTGTTCACATAAGAATAGAACAACTGTTGTAAAAGTTTTTAGCAAGCACCATACTCTATTCACCCACCCTCTAGTGTATATCAGATCTAACTCTCACTTTCAATTGGTATCAGAGGCAGGTTGGTTAAAAACACCACATCTTCCAGGTTGGTTAAACATACCACACATTGGTGGTTGCACAGGCTAACACCTGAACCCAAAGATTCCTATTGTTAGATCTGCTTATTGTATATTTTGTTATTAGAATTATTTCTTCACAAATCATGACCCAAAACAAAGATTATGCTAACGCTAGACCTCCAGTATGCAATCTATCCAAGTTTGCACTTTGGAAGGCAAGAATTAGACTCTACATGAATTCTATTGATGAGGACATTTTTAATTCTGTTTTGACAGTGTGTCCAAGATCTCCAGAGAACACAAGTACAAATACTGTTCCACCTCCCTCAGGAACAGATGCTGACATCAAGAAGTGGAAAGTAGCAGATGCGAAGGCTATGAACATCTTAGCCCAGACTATGTCTGATGACAATTTCCAAAAGGTAGCTGAATGCAACTCAGCAAAGGAGATCTGGGACAAGCTATCTGAAATAGTCTAAGGATCAGATGATGAAAGAAAGGACAGGAGATCCCACCTCATATCCTAATATGAGAATTTCAAGAAAGGAGAAGCTGAGTCAGTAGCTGAAATGTATAACAGACTCAGTCTGATAGTCAATTAACTGAAGACTCTGGATAAAGAGATCTCATTGACTGAGCTAAATGAAAAATCCTAATGTGCTTCCGAAGAACTTGGGACTCAAGAATCTGGCCAATCAAGGATGCCAGAAGTCTGAATGAGATCACCACAGTAGCTCTCTTGGGCAAGCTCAAATCTTATGAGCTGCTCATCAAAAATAGAGAAGAAGAGCAGAAGGCTGCCTCACCAGCCACAAGAAAAGAGAAGTCTATAGCTTTCAAAGCCACTGAAGATCAGTCTGAAGACAAAATCCCAGGCAATGATGAGCTGCTTAGTTTACTGGCCAAAAGATTTTATAAGATGGCCAGAAAGGACTTCAGGAAGAGATCATATAAAGAGCATGACAAGTCAAGGTATGATAAGTCAAATAATAAAGAAATTGTCTGCTTTGGTTGCAGGAAACCAGGCCACATTGTGCCTGACTGTCCAGAGAACAAAAACAAGGACAGAAAGGACAAGAGAGAAAGAAGAAAGGACAAGGACTTCAAGAAGAATAGCAATGGCAAACCCTCCTCAAGCAAGAACAAACACACAAGGAAGGGATTTGTTGCTGAATCTTGGAGTGAGACTGAAGAGGAATCAGAAGCTTCATCCAGCTCAAGTGATGATGAGGATGATGCTGAAGAGCAGGAGTTCTGCATGATGGCAATCAATGCCTCTCAACATAATTCAGATGCAGAAGAGTCAGAGTCAGACTTAGAAACTCAACCTGAAGAAGACCAGGTAATAGACTCATTTGATTTTAATTCTGAGGACTTTAAGTATGAATTTAAAGCACTGTGCTTAGACTTATTAAAATCTGAGAAGGAAATTATCTCTCTCAGAAATCAATTGTCTGAACACAATTCCTTAAAATCAGAAAACCTCAAACTCTCTGAGGAGTTGGAGTGTTGTAGGGAGCAGATAGCTTCACTGAAAAGTGAGCTATCAGAGGCCAAAAAGCTTAAAGAATCCCTTAATGGGAGAATCATCAAGCTAATGGACATCACAAGCACAGTGAACTCTAGATTCAATAGTACACTGGGCTTGGGTGCTTCATCCAGCCAACCTATAGTTCTAACAACCCCAATCAAGTTTATTTCTGATAAAGGGAAGGGAGTTGTAGAGGTAGCTAGGAAAAATTCTGATCTACCTAAGAAAACCAAGTTCCAGCAGAAATCGTCGAACGGAGCTCCACGATCGCCGAACGCAGATCGACGATCTCAGGCAAAATCGTCGAACTCAGGTCGACGATCTCTAATTCCTGAACGCTGCCACAGTCGATCGTCGAACGGAGCTCGATGATCTGACCCAAGTTCGTCGAACGCAGCTCAACGATCGTCGAACAGAGATCAGAGCTTTGGAAATTCTTTCAAGGGTAAATCAAAATCCAATCCTAGGGGTCCTTCATCCCAAAGATTTAACCCTTATACTGAATGGATAATACCTCCAAGGAGATATCATCCTGAAGGTTATAAGAGTCAACCAGGGATGTCATTTATTTCTGAATTTAAAGGTTATCAACCTAGGCCCAAGGTAAACTGGGTCAAAAACAAGTGAATTATTTTATGAGCAGGTGAAGACCTATCCAACATCAAACCATCAATGGTATTTGGATAGTGGGTGCTCAAAGCACATGACAGGAAGCAAGGACAATCTCACATCCTTTAAAGCCAAGCTTGGACCCAAAGTCATATTTGGTGACTCAAACTTTGGACAAACAAAAGGATAGGTGCAGTTCAAATTGGCACATTCACATTCAAGAAGGTAGCATATATTGAAGGACTGAAGCATAATTTGATCAGTATCAGTCAGCTATGTGATGAAGGCTACCAGGTGACTTTCAGCAAAGCCTTATGCAAGATCAAGTCAGAGGACAACACAACTGTGTTGACAGGTAAAAGGAAATGTAACATCTACTTAGTAGACTTTCTTTCAACAAAAGTAGATATTTGCCTGTTTAACTCTATTAGTAGACCTAATGTGTTATAACATAAGAGACTAGGGCATATAAACCTTAGAACCATTGCTAGGCTATCCAAGGACAACCTTGTTAGAGGACTACCTTCTGGCCCCTACAAGAAGGAAGGACTCTGCATGGCTTATCAATTAGGCAAGCAAACTAAAAATAGTTTCAAGTCACTTAATAAGAGTGATTCACCTAGGATTTTGTATCTGTTACACATGGATCTGTTTGGACCCATTACAGTACAAAGCTTAGGAGGGAAATCTTACACTTTAGTAGTTGTAGATGACTTCTCTAGATTCATATGGGTGTTCTTTCTGAGGAAGAAGTCTGATAACTTTAAGTGTTTGACAGAGTTTCTCAAATGCATACAGACTGAGTTCAATACTCACATTACCCTGATCAGAAGAGATCATGGGACAGAGTTTGATTCTCTTCTTATGCAAGAGTTCTGTCAGAGTGAAGGGATCAGGCACACTTTCTCAGCTCCTAGAACTCCTCAACAAAATGGGGTAGCTGAAAGTAAAAATAGAACCCTTATTGAATCTGCCACTACATTGTTGTCAGATGCTCACCTTCCTCTATCTTTTTGGGCAGCGGCAGTGAACACCTCCAACTATGTGCTGAACAGAAGTTTAATACATAAACTGAAGGGCAAGACTCCCTATTAATTACTCAAAGGGAAGAAACATAAAGTAGATTACTTTAGAAGTTTTGGCTATATGTGTTATATACATAATAATGACAAGAGTTATTTAGCAAAATTTCAAGCTAAAGCTGATGAAGGAGTATTTCTGGGATACTCCATGATCAGTAAGGCTTATATGGTATATAATAAATCAACTCTTAAAATTGAAGAATCTGTTCACATATCTTTTAATGAAACTAACATGTTTTTCAAGGAGAAGAACACTTCTACCATAGAACCTTTGCAGGTACATTCTCTTGTTGAAGACTTGGACAGATTACAAATCATTCAAAAAGAGAAAAGCAGTGAAGATGAAGAAGACAATCAACACCTTGAAGAGAAACTTCTTGAATAGCCAGTTGTTGTACCACAAGAGGAAACAACAACACAGGTTGGTGAACAATCAACACCCCCCGTTGATTTAGTAACATCAAGAGACCATCCAATTTCCCAAGTAATTGGAGACATCTCAGCTGGTGTGCAAACCAGAAATCAGGTCAACCAAAACCTGTTGCACACTTGCTTCCTATCTCAAATTGAACCTCAATCCATTCAAGATGCAGAGCAAGATCCACACTGGATCATTGCAATGCAAGAAGAGTTGCATCAATTTGAAAGGAACAAAGTTTGGGAACTAGTACCAAGGCCTAAGGATCACTCCATTGTTGGAACAAAGTGGGTGTTTAGAAACAAGTTGGATGTTCATGGAGTAATTGTAAGGAACAAGGCAAGGTTAGTTGCTCAAGGGTACTCTCAAGAAGAAGACATAGATTATGACCAGAATTTTGCACCAGTTGCAAGGTTGGAGGCCATAAGAATCTTCTTAGCATATGCAGCACACAAAGGCTTCAAAGTATACCAAATGGACGTAAAAAGTGCTTTTCTCAATGGAGATATCAAAGAAGAAGTCTATGTCAGACAACCTCCAGGTTTCATCTCTCCATCTCATCCTGATTATGTTTTTAAGCTGAACAAAGCATTATATGGTCTCAAGCAAGCTCCTAGAGCATGGTATGAGACCCTAGCATGCTTTCTCCTGAAAAATGAATTTATAAGGGGTAGAGTAGACCAAACTCTTTTTATTAGAACCCATAAGTCCCATACCCTACTAGTACAAATCTATGTAGATGACATTATCTTTGGTTCTACTGATTCAAATTTGTGCAGAAGATTCTCCAATCTAATGCATTCTAAATTTGAAATGAGTAGCATGGGTGAGCTATCCTTCTTTCTAGGATTGCAAGTCAAACAACATGCTGAAGGCATATTCATTTCTCAAACCAAGTATGCAAAAGAATTGATTAAGAAATTTGGTATGTCTGAAGCATCTTGTATGAAAACACCTATGCCTACTAATGCTGTATTGGATGCTGATGAACATGGAAAACCTGTTGATCAGACAACATATAGAGCAATGATTGGCTCTTTACTGTACCATACAGCTAGTAGACCTGACATAATGTTTGCTACATGCATATGTGCTAGATTCCAAGTGAGCCCTAGAGAGTCACACCTAATATTAGTTAAAAGGATTCTCGGGTATGTTAAAAGTTGTCCAAATCTAGGTCTCTGGTATCCAAAAGATTCAGCATTTGACTTAACTGGATTTTCTGATGCTGATTATGCTGGATGCAGAATTGATAGGAAAAGCACCAGTGGAACTTGTTAGTTTCTTGGTGACAGACTTGTCTCTTGGTTTTGCAAGAAACAAACATTTGTGTCAACTTCAACTGATGAAGCTGAATATATGGTTGCAGGTAGTTGTTGTTCACAAATATTGTGGATTCAAAACCAACTCCTAGACTATGGCTACAACTTAGAGAAGTCTAAAATCTTTTGTGATAACACCAGTGCTATTTCTATAGCTCAAAATCCAGTCCTCCATAGTAGGACAAAACACATAGAAATTAGGCATCACTTTTTAAGAGATAATGTTGAGAAGAATAAAATTGAACTTCAATATATCCCAACTGATTTGCAAAGGGGAGATATTTTCACCAAACCCTTGGATGAAAAGAAACACACCTTCTTCCTAAATCAGTTAGGAATGTTAGATGGAGGAAGTTTAAAATAATGTCCAAGATTTTAAAACTCTAAAAATGACCATGACTAGGCAAACTCTCTATTTTTCTAGTGTCTAGAGTGTTTCTGGTCTCTGAACTGCGCTCGACGATTTTCCCCCCGATCGTCGAACGGAGATCGACGCTTTCCGAAATCGTCGACCAGAGTTCATCGCTTCTCAGATAGTGCTCAACTATCTCTCCAGGTCAACGATCGTCGAACGGCGCTCGACGATATTTTTTTCTGAACTTTCGTCGAACGGAGCTCGACGCTCTCCAATATCGTCGAACGGAGATCGATGATATTGAAGACCTTTCAGATTCCTTTAGAAGCCCCGATCATCGAACTGAGTTCAACGATCTTTCCTTTTCTGCGTCGAACCCTAATATAAAATTCATTTTTCGGTCGTCGTTCTCCTTTTGCGCTTTCAATCTCTCTGCAAATTTTCTCTTTCCCTCCAAACCTCTCTACACTTGGTCATTTGGTTGTTTATTTTTTGCAGGAAACCATGGCTGTCTCAGTTGCAGTCCTAGCCGCCATGAAATTTGATGCAGGTTTCGATATTGATATGGATTCTTTCAGCACCGGTGATCAGGTTTTCCAAGACATTCTAAAACTTTTCAAGGAGCAAAAATTAGTTACTATCATGTCCACCAGAATCAAATTGGCTGCTGATGAAATCAAGGAGTGGGTCTATACTGCCCACAACCAGGATCAAAATACAGTTGTTGGATCAATTTCTGGAACTCAGGTACCTCTGACACCTACTTTTTTGACAGAGGTTTTTCAATTAAATTCTGGAAGAGACTCTGTTGAAATGTCTGGAGAAGAATTTTCTACTATGCTTGATAGAATGGGTCATTCTGATGCAAACCCTAGCAAGCTGCTGAAAAAGAATTTGGCTGTTGAGTACAGGTTTTTAGCTGATGTTGTGGGAAAAGTTCTGTTGGCCAAGCACTCAGCTCATGATACCATCTCCAGGTATCAGCTATGCTTGATGGGTGCTCTTGTAGATAAAAAATAATTAAACTGGGGAGAGATTTTCTTTGATCTGATTAAGAAAAAGATAAATAAGAACTTTGTGAATTATGGAAGGACACTAGGGTTGTTTCTTCAAAACAGATGCCCTGCCCTGCTTGTATCAAATGGGATGCACATCAATGCCTCCAAGAGGCTCTCCTGTGCCCTGTTTGGCAAGTGGGACAGACAGATTGTGAAGCCCAGCAGGCCCTCTACAGCTGCAACTTCAGGCACAAGGACTGTTACAGTCTCTTCCCCTCAAGTCTCTGCCCCTGCAGAAGACTTGCCTGCTGCTTCTCCTCCTCCACCTCTTATTTCATCTCCACCAGTCACCTCCACCTAGGGGTGAGGAACGAAAACTGAAAACCGACTAAACCGACCGAACCGACCGAACCGCACCGACTTTGAAACCGAGCCGCCCGGTCCGGTGTCGGTTTGGTTTGGAGCTTTTGAAAACCGAAGGCTTATCGGTTCGGGTCGGTTTTCAAGTTGTGAAAACCGACTAAACCGAACCGAACCGAGCACTTCACCACTGTTTTGGGGTGTATTTGATCGAGCAACTTTCAGATTATCTTTGGGTGTACAACCAAGTTCACTTTTTCCATCTCCGTGCTTGGTGAGATTTTTCTGACCCTTCTCCTTAGGTTTAGAGAGTTTTTCAGATCCTAAGTAATTCTATTGGGAAAAAGTTTTATTAACAGTTTCATTATTTGGGATGTTATGTATATTAAATTGATTTAATAATGACAATGATTATCAATCGTGATACTCCAATTGCTCTGATTTCTTATTGTTGGATCTATTAGTATTAAATTTGTCCAAATTATTATAGAGAATTGTGAGATGTCATAAAAAAGGTTTGCCTCAATATACCCAAACTCTGCATGTCTAAAAATGCACGAATATAATAATTGTTTGTGTGTGTGATGTCAATTTAATAAACATTCTCTATGACTTATACTCAAAAAAATTGTATGTTATTTATTTAATATAAACCTTTAGTTGATAAAGATTATGAAATTATTAAAGGGAAGATGACCAATCCAAAAAAAAGCACTTGATTATGTTTGTTCGCAGAAAACCGACACCGAACCGCAAAAAACTGACTAAAAACCGAACCGACTTTGAACCGAACCGAATGGGTTCGGTTCGGGTCGGTTTGGACAAACCAAAAACCGAGGCATGTTGGTTCGGTTTCGGTTTGGGTCCAAACCGCCCCAAACCGAACCGCCCGCACCCCTACCTCCACCATTCAAATTTCATCCACCATCATAATTTCCAGCCCATCTCCAACTTCTATCCATTCTCCAACTCTTCCTCTCACAGAAGAACTCTTCCACCCATTACATCACTACCCTCAACCAGATCTTGACACATCATCTCACATTCCATCCTTCAATATGATAGATGATTCCTTTATGGATGATTCACCTTCATCCCCTTCTGATCTACCCTCTTCATCCACATCATATCAACAGCTACTGCAAGATATCATTGCTCAACCCTCCTTCACACCTTCTATTTCCATTCCACTATCTTCCATTTCCACACTCCCCACATCTCAACCTTCATTTCCACCATCCACCAGTTCTCCACCCACATCTCCAGCCGTTCCACATACAGTCTCTACCTCTGCTCAAGTCCCTATTGAGCATGTAGATATTCCAGCCTTAGCAGACAGACTGTATGAGCTGATAGCTCTCAGGCTATCACTCTTATTGGAGACCTCCTTGGCTCCACTTCTACAGTCAGTTGCAAACCTTTCTGCCAGGCTCTCTTCTCTCATTCCTCAGGCAATCCCTTCATCTGGTTGCCTTGATTCAGTCTTGACTGAATCTAGGCAGGGGGAGATGCCTCATGAAGTGGTTAGATTACCTGCTGCTGCCATTTCCTCAGTTCAAGCTGCTGTTACTTCAACTCAAGCTCCAGCCTCAACACCACAAGTTGTTATTTTCTCAATGGATCTCAGATCTTTATTATCTGCTTTTGATTATATATATTTCAGTTGTCTTCCAGAGCATACTGCAGTCCAGCCATTTGAAGATCTCTCCAAGGCCATTGTGCCCTTTTCCAACTGTGACACCAGTATTATTCATTCCTTTGTAAATTCAGTTTATGCTGTTGTTCCTGCTGCTGCCACTGCTGGTTCTGTTGTTGCTGCCCCTACTGCTGTTATTGATGGTTCTGCTACTGTTGTTTTGTCTGAAAGTTCTGATACTGCTGATGATTTAGTCTCTAAGGATATACATATGATAGAGGCATATGACTTTGAGCCTGCTGTCATTACTGATGATATTGTTGTTACTGAAACTATTGTATCTGAAAGTATTGTTTCTGAAACTGTTATCTCTAAATATGCTGCTACCCCAGTTACTGTTGTTACTACTGCTGCTGTATCTTCTGAGAGTGTTGCTCCTGAAAGTTCTGTATCTGTTGTATCTACTGCTGCTACAACTTCTGCCAGTGTTATTTCTACTACTCTTTCTGCTGCTGCTACAATTGCGATCACTGCTGTTACATCTGCTCGAACCCAACTACAAAAAGATTACCTTAAAAGGATTGATGCTTTATATGATGAACAAAGCTCATAAAGTGATCAGTTTAGAACTGATTCTGATGATTCCTCAGCTACTATAGCAAGAAAAAGAAAAGTAAGAAGCAAGGCAATGAAAAGAGTTCCTCTAGCTAAAGTAAAAGATACAAATAACATTCCTTACTATATTCTGCATGACTGCCCTATAACAGAATATTGGATGCAATTTTCCAAGAATCAACTAAAGGCTATGAAAAAGAAAAGAAAATATGACAAAGGTTCCTCTCAGTTTCATCATCCTCCTCCTCCTCCTCCTTCACCTGGTGCAGGTGCAAGTGGTAGCTCTGCATCTCATCCCTCTGCCAGAAGTCAAACCCCCTATCAGCCTCAAGGAAGATCTCAACATAGGGGAAGCCAATCTAGAGGCTATCAGTCAAGGAGAGGAAGCTATAGAGGAAACCAAAGAGAACTTCAAGTTTATTCAAAAGGTTATTCCAGGCAACACCCATACTCAAGGGAAGGACCAGGTTCATCTGATACTACTTCAGGTCCATTTCCTTATAAGCTGAAATAATTAGTCTCCTCCAGAGCTCCTCTAGACAATCCCTCTAACAGATATGAGCCTCCAGTGCCTTTTGAGGATCCAGAGAACAATCCAACTTCTTGGACAGCCAGGATGAAAGAGTTAGCTGCTCTGGACCAGATCAAGAAAGCCAGAGAGCAAGGCAAAGATACCTCCAGCATTACTACTTTATCTGAACAAAGGAAAAAGGAACTGGAAAGATACTCCTCCAGCAAGTTCTTTGATTTTGAAAGCTACATGAAGCTGCACCCTGAAGCTGTAGTACCAAGGCCAAAACAACAAACATCTCTAGGTGCAGCTGATAACAGAAGATCAAAGAAGGAAGCTCTTAATCCAAACAGGGAAATAAAACTTATAAAGAGCAAAGAAAATGAGTAACTCTGTAAGGTGACAATATATTCTGTTTTCTAATCTGTCTGAGATATATCTATGATTCTGCAATGCTTTGTTTGTTGCATTTATGTATTGTTGTTCTGTATTGTTGCTTTTATTTTCAAATATCTGTAAATAGTAATCTTAACCCAAATAGGGGGAGATTGTTGGAACACCCTATTACTAATTTGGGTCAGGATCACTATGTCTCTTAGGAACTTGTTTTGACCTCATTGTATAGATCTAAAGGTCAAGTAGAATTGAGTCTAAGGGTTAGTACTTAGGTTTGGAAGCTTCCCTCAAGACCAAGGTTTTTCAGTCTGGAAACTAAGTCATTTCGTCGAGCTCAGTACGACGAATCGTCGAACTCCATTCGACGATCTCTGAGCTCACTTCGACGAGTCGTCGAACTCCATTCGACGATCTTCGAGCTCAGTTCGACGATCTTGACTTCAGTTTGATTCTCAATCTCTGAGCTCAGTTCGACGATAGTTGAGCTCAGATCGACGATCTCTGTTTTTGTCAAAGTCCAAATCTCTGAGCTCAGTTCGACGATAGTGGAGCTCAGTTCGACATTTTTCTGAAGAGTTCAACGATTTTGAAGATTCAAATTTGGACAGCTGTGGAATTACTGTCAGCATTTAATTCAGAGATCTTGTAGTCGTTTTCATTTATTCTGGAGCAAGTTTCAAGGAATTATCAAAGAATGTTTTTATTGGACTTTCCTCGAGAAGACAATTACAGTTAAGGAAGTCATTTAATGACAGACCAACAGCTATCTTGACAGTGGATTATTTCTATTCAGACATTAAGAGAATAAAAGATTAGATTTTTCAGAACTGCAAAAGAAGAACAAGGAGAGACACATATTCTGAAATATTCATTCTCTGGAAAACTTCTTCTGCAACAACTCTTACAACAACAAACACACAAGAGAAAGTAAAAGAATTGCAGACATTCTCTGTCTCAAGAATTCATACAGAACACATCACCAAAAGGAGATCAATCAACTGAAATCTTCAGATCTCTTTTGACTCAAGTTTTCAAGGCCATCATCATTCAAGACTCCAGACACCTCACATTTCAGTTGTTGCTGAAATCATCATTTGCTGGAGATCAATTTTCTGAAGGTCTATCACCCTACTGCAAAGCTTCATTTCGTGAACAACTCAAGATCTCAGGGGGAGCTTTGACAATATCACTGAATCCATATAGTCTTCTCACTGTGATTGAGAAAAGAAGACTTTCATCACTCTCTCATCCCCACCTCTGTAAAGGGTTTTTCAAACTCCCTTCAAAAGTTTGTGTGTGGTTTTTGAGCAACTTATCAAAAGCTCATTGGTGGCAAGACACCTGATCAAAAAATCTGGTTTGGTTTTTGAGCACCTTATCAAAAGCTCATTGGTGCCCAAGATACCTGATCAACTCATCCTGCAGTGGATTCCTACCTAGGGTGGTAGAAGAGTGGATGTACCCAGGTTGATTGGGGAACCACTATAGCTCCTTGTATCTTCTGGTTGCTTACTTTCTTTTTGTTTCTGGCTATGGTTTGTGACTAGGTTGCTCTGTGATTAGATAGTTTCTGTGATTAGATTTACTCTTTATTATTTGCTTCCCTGTTCACATAAGAATACAACAACTGTTGTAAAAGTTTTTAGCAAGCACCATACTCTATTCACCCCCACTCTAGAGTATATCAGATCTAACTCTCACTTTCAAACTGATCTCAGCAGGGAACTCCTATCGCTAATAAGTGCACGTGGTGTGCCAAATCGTGCAAATAAGGATTTTAAAAATCGGATTACTACCCTACTATCATTAGTAGGCAAATCTTGTGCTTCAACCCACTTCGATACATAATCTACAACTACTGAAATATATTTATTCCCAAAGGAAACTGGAAATGGACCCATAAAATCAATTCCCCACACATCAAATACTTCACATTCAAGAATAATTTTTTGTGGCATTTCATGTAATTTAGAAATATTACCGGCTTTTTCACAAGAATCACATGAAAGCACATACCTTTGGGCATCCCTGAATAGAAGGGGCCAATAAAAACCAGAATCAAGAACCTTTTTAGCAGAGCGATTCGCTCCATAGTGACCACCAGCAGGGCCTGAATGACACTGCCCCAAAATCTTCCAACCCTCCTCCGCTGATACACACCTTCGTATAACAGAATCTGCACATATCCGAAAAAGAAATGGGTCCTCCCAAAAGTAATATTTCAAATCAGAGAAAAATTTCTTTTTCTGCTGATATGAAAAATCTTTTGGAAGGACCTTAGCCACAAGATAGTTTGCATAATCTGCAAACCATGGATAATCGAGATGTATATTGGTAGATATGACAAATAGTGATTCCTCAGGAAATGTATCAGAAATTTCAGATTCATCTAACATTGATCGTAGTGGATTTTATAAACGTGAAAGATGATCTGCCGCTAAGTTTTCCGCTCCTCGTTTATCCCTAATTTCTAAATCAAATTCTTTCAACAGAAGAACCCAACGGATTAAACGAGGCTTTGCTTCTGCTTTGGCTAGCAAATATCTAAGGACAGAGTGATCCGTGTAAACTACCACTTTGGACAATGTTAAATATGGTCTAAATTTATCAAAGGCGAATACCACTGCTAGGAGTTCTTTTTCGGTAGTTGTATAATTCTCCTGCGCATTATTAAGTGTTTTGCTAGCGTAATATATAGGGTGAAAATGTTTGTTTCGACGTTGTCCTAAAACAGCCCTTACCACAAAACTACTAGTGTTACACATGATCTCAAATGGTTGACTAAAATCAGGTGCGATCATAATAAGAGAATTAATTAATTTCTCTTTTAAAAACTCAAAGGAATGTAGACACTCTTGTTCAAAAATAAAAGGTGTGTCTTTTTCTAAAAGCCTTGTAAGTGGTTTAGCTATTTTAGAGAAGTCTTTAATAAACCGGCGGTAAAATCCCGCGTGTCCTAAGAAACTTCTCACTGCCTTAACAGAGGTTGGTGGTGGTAATTTCTTTATGGTCTCTATTTTTGCTCTATCAACTTAGATTCCTTGGCTTGAGATTTTATGGCCAAGTACTAACCCTTCTTGTACCATGAAATGGCACTTCTCCCAACTAAGCGCTAGATTCGTCTCCTCACACCTCCTAAGAACTTTCTCTAAGTTATTCAAACATAGATCAAATGAATCGCCAAAAACAGAAAAATCATCCATGAACACTTCCATGATATCTTCAACATACTCGTTAAAGATGTATAGCATGCACCTTTGAAACGTGGCGGGTGCATTACATTACCCGAAAGGCATACGTCTATAGGCAAAAGTACCGAATGGGCAAATAAATGTTGTTTTCTCTTGGTCTTCTGGTGCTATAGGAATTTGGAAGTATCCAGAAAGTCCATCTAGAAAACAATAATAAGAATGTCCTAATAAGCATTCTAATATCTTGTCAATGAAAGGAAGAGGGAAATGGTCTTTCCTAGTGGCATCATTTAATTTCCTATAGTCTATACAGACACGCCAACCTGTTACCGTTCGCGTTGGAATTAATTCATTTCTATCATTTGCTACCACTGTCAGGCTACCCTTCTTAGGAACTACTTGGACAGGACTAACACATGAACTATCCGAAATAGGATATATAATACCAGCATCTAATAACTTAACAATCTCAGCCTTAACTACCTCTTTCATATTAGGATTTAGCCTACGTTGCGGTTGAATAGAAGACTTATAGTTTTCTTCCAAAAGGGATTTTATGAGTGCAAAAACTAGGATTAATACCCTTTATATCAGATATTTGTCACGCTATTGCACCTTTACATTTCTTCAATACAGTTATTAATTTAGTTTTTTCAATGTTGGAAAGATTAGAGGATATAATAACTGGGTAAGAAGAATTAATTCCTAAGAATGCATACTCAAGATGATCCGGTAGTTTTTTAAGTTCTACTATTGGTGGATTCTTAGTATTATTCTTAAGAGTTTCATAATCTCCTTGAGTAATCAAACTATATTCAGTCGTTCTATTCATTGCAACACTATTATCTAGAAAAAATAAATGTTCAGTAATGTCTTTATTTTATTTTTCTTCTAGAAAATAGTTAGTAATATAAATTTCTAAAGGATCTCTATAATAAAAATTAGAATTTATGAAAGTCATAAAGTCATCAACACCATGAGAAAAATAGCAATAATCATCATTATCTAAAGATTGTTTCATAGTATTGCCAATTTGAAAAGTGACTTCATCTTCCCCTACTCGCAAGACTAATTTACCATCAAAAACATCAATAAGTGCTCTAGATGTTGCTAAAAATGGACGACCTAGTATGAGTGGTACTTCAATATTTTCATCCATATCTAGAATAACAAAATCAGCACGAAATATAAACTTGTCTACCTTAACCAATACATCCTCTACTATTCCTCTAAGATACTTAACCGATCGATCCGCTACTTGAATACTCATTCTAGTCGGGCTAAGTTCACCTAGGCCTAGTTTCAGATATAGTTTATAAGGCATTAAATTTATACTTGCTCCTAAATCTGCTAAAGCTTTATTGACTTATAAATCTCCGATTAAGCATGGAATTGAAAATGAACCGGGAACCTTAAGTTTTTGTGGTAATTTATTTTGCAAAATAGCGGAACATTCTTCACTAAGTGTTACTAACGATAATTCCTCTATTTTCTTTTTATTAGAAATTAAATCCTTAAGAAATTTAGCATGCTTAGGCATTTGAATAATATTAGAAAAAGGTAAATTGACATGTAATTGCTTAAAGATAGATAAAAATTTACCATACTACGCATCCATGCGCTCCTTGTTAAGCTTTGCTGGGTATGGTATTGCTGGTTGGTACTCCATCGGTTGCACATTCATCTCGCTTGATCCTTCGCCGCTAGACTCCATTTGGGGTGCTTCCTTCGCAGGCCTTGGGTCTTGTAACTCCTTTCCGCTCCTCAATTGAACGGCTTTTGCATGCTCCCTTGGATTTATCTCAGTCTTCCCCGGAAGTGTTCCTTGCTGCCTTTCAGAAACCATCCTTGCAAGCTTACCAATCTGATTCTCCAAGTTCCGAATTGAACCCTCTTGATTCGGAAAGGCTACATCGGTAGTTTGCATGAACTTGGTAAGCACATCTTCCAATGTAGGCTTCCTTGGTTCCGACTGTGGTTGTTGTCCAAACATGGGTTGCTTCCCTTGATTTCCTTATCCTCCCAAAGAGAAATTGGGGTGGTTTCTCCATCCAGGATTATATGTAGAACTATATGGGTTGTTGGCTTGATTGAAAGGAGGTCTAATATTATTACCCATATAGTCAACATGCTCTTGAACTTGAGGTTCAAAACCAAGCATTCCACTGCACGAAGGGTCCCATTGTTGAGGTGCCATGGAGGGTGATGCTAAGGCAAGGTTGTCCATCTTTTGGTGAAGCTTCTCCACTTGACTAGCTAAGGCGGTGACGACATCTACTTCATAAATTCTTGCGGGCTTGCTAGGCTTTTGTCTTACGGTAGTCCATTGGTAATTATTCATAGCCATATCTTCAATCAACTGCTGAGCCGCTTCAGGTGTCTTGTTGTTCAAAGTGCCTCCACTAGCCGCATCAATCATCTGTTTAGTGGCCGGATTTAGACCATTATAGAAGGTCTGAATCTGAAGCCAAGAAGGTAGAGCATGGTGGGGACATCTCCTTAATAACTCCTCGAATCGTTCCCATGTGTCGTATAACGATTCAGACTCCAATTGAATGTACGTAGAGATGTCATTTCTTAACTTCGCAGTCTTCGCAGGTGGGAAATACTTCATCAGAAACTTCTCAACCATCATGTCCCAAGTAGTGATCGACCCTCTAGGTAGTGAGTTTAACCACTGCTTCACCTTATGCCTTAAAGAAAATGGAAACAATCTCAATCGAATGGCGTCGTTGGAAACACCATTGATCTTGAATGTGTCACATATCTCCAGGAATCCGGCCAAGTGGGTGTTAGGATCCTCATCGTGCAAGCCATCATACTGGACATACTGTTGAACCATTTGTATCACACTAGGCTTCAATTTAAAGTTATTGGTAGCTATCGGTGGTCTAACGATGCTCGACCCGGTTCCTTGGAGATTAGGTCTAGCAAAATCAGGCATGGTTTGATCATTTTGGTTGGCCATGGTATCTAGGTTTTCAGGATGATTTTCTCCTTGGATCACTGTCTCCTCTTCTGATAGTCCGTTTGAAATGTCTGTGGTATTAATTCCCACGTCCCTTAGGTTAGTGTTATGGATAAGTCGTTCTGGGTCAGGATGAAATGGTGCTAGCCCAGAATTTCTGCCCCTGGTCATACACTAACAGACTACAAAACAGAGATTAAGCGATATAATTATTCAAATACTAATTTATAACTATTTATTACTAAACAAAAACTGGTAGATTAATAAAATTTAGACTCTCGAAATATTGAAAACGTCCCCGGCAACGGCGCCAAAAACTTGATGATTGTTTTGCTAACAACTAATAACTCAATGCGATTTCATTCTACATTCTAGTATAACTATATAGATGAGCATAAAGTAGATTAAATTAACATTCAGGCAAGTGTACCTATCAATCATAGTACAAGAGAAATCTACATCTCGAACAGACTACAAAACAGAGATTAAGCGATATAATTATTCAAATGCTAATTTACAACTATTTATTACTAAACAAAAACTGGTAGATTAATAAAATTTAGACTTTCAAAATATTGAAAACGTCCCCGGCAACGGCGCCAAAAACTTGATGTTTGTTTTGCTAACAAGTAATAACTCAATGCGATTTCATTCTACATTCTAGTATAACTATGTAGATGGGCATAAACTAGATTGAATTAACATTCAGGCAAGTGCACCTATCAATCATAGTATAGGAGAAATCTACATCTCGTGTCGTATTCCACAGGGCCATTTCAAGTATTCATACTCATCCTCACTCTATTATCGTACCTATAAGTAAAAGTGATTTCTAAACTAAATTAACCTAACTATGACTATTGGATAAATCAGCATTGGAAGATTGAACATAATAACAATCCGAAAGCTTATGAGCAATTACATGAAAATATTCATTCATTCACTCAATTCTATTTAATCATGAAGGCGTAAGACTATCAAATTTGTTGAATTGTAAAGTGTAAATATTTATCAAATTCTCACTCGAGCAATTCAAATCCTAAATCTAAGTTAGTAAATTTCCTCTCGAACAATTTACAATACTCAAATTTGTATTGAATAAAACACCCTATCTATTACATAAACCCATGAAATCCTATCTCTAAAATATCATGAATTCATTTATTCGTATTCTAATTATCCAAATATCATATCTCTCGATCATGAAATTCGAATTATAAAGAGATCTCACACCAAACTATGAACATGTAAATTTCATCACAAACATCTAATTTCTCAATCTAGAGATTTGCAATTCATGTAAGACAAATAAGAGATTCATAATTAGGATTAAGATCTTTGTTTGTAAGCCTACATACGAATAAAACACTACAAATTTGATATAAACCATGCGAGACATGATTAACAAATTGTTCAAATAGAAGTTCATGCAAATTAAAACAATAAACAAAGTTGAATCACCAAGAGAAAGGAAGGATTAAAAGGGATTAATGAATAGATAAAATACATACAAAATACCCTTCAATCCTCCTTCACCTGGATGTTCCACTTCGGGCTTCATCAGTTCTCAAATCCCAGAATGATCCAAAAATTCTTCACAGTTTTTTCTACAGGAAATATATAGTCCCTTTGCAAACAGGTCGGACATGGGTTCCAACATGGCCGTGTGTTAGGTCGTGTGGACGGTTCCTAGGCGGTTCCCCACAAACAGGCGTGTCTGGTAGTGGGCTGTGTTAGATGACACGGGTATGTACACAGCTGTGTGTCTTGCCGTATTCTTCAGACACGAGTTGGTCGGCAGTCGTGTTCAAATATGACACGGGTAGGCACATGGGCGTGTGTCCTACCCGTGTGAGTCTCTGTCTCCTGCATCCAATTTCTTCAGCTCTAGGGTGCATATGACACGGGTAGGCACACGGCCGTGTGTCCACCCATGTGCGCCAAATTTTCGTCCTGTCATCAGCCATGATGACTCCGTGAACTCCTCTGTTTGCTCCAAGACTTTTAGTTCCACTGGTTAGCACTACTTGCATATAAAAATGAAGTAATAAATTAGGTAACTCAATATAAGGAGTAACAAAGATCCTAACTGTACTCTCCTAATCATGATAAAACAATTCTTTGACTTTTCTCGCGAAATTACTACAGAATGAGGTAGGAATAGCATACATGATTATAATTATGATAGTAAAAAGCCTATCATAATCGCACTCATCAACCACACTCAATGATTGTGGACTTGGCCACATTTTTAGCCAATACTTCTAGGCTTAGACCGACTCAACCTGACTCACAACCTTTTGCTGTATGACATCGAGTGAGTAGACTACACTCAACGCTTTTGTACTTGACCATCTTTTTTGGCTATCTTTCAGTTAGGCTGAGATAGTCTCAATGCTATATGTTATATGACGTTGAGTGAGTAGACTACACTCAACGCTTTTGTACTTAGGCAAATTTCTACTAGATAATATTGAATCGATACCTCTGATATTGAGTGAGCTTGCTCCACTCAACGTCTGTGGACTTAGTCAATTTTTGTGTTGTGTCAAGCAACCACTTCTTCTGTCCACATGTCCAATTAATATAAAATGGACTAACTTGCACTCAAGAACTTAAATGCACATCAAATACATTTGATGTGTGTGACATTGACCTGTATGACTTCTCACAAATCAGGGACATTGGGAACAATGAACCCAATACATGAGCTTGAGGAGATACACTGTTTGGAGTTACAGGAGTGGGAGATTCAACCTTTGGTGGTTCACCATAATGGAAGGAGTCTCCCATTTCTTCATCAGCAAAAACACCTCTGGAGGACTGCACCAGATCTGAATCCCAACTTTTTCTTCATCAAATAACACATCTCTTGATATTAGAAGTTTTTGTTGTTCTGGTTGATAGAATCTATAGGCTTTGGATTCTCCGCTATAACCTCTAAAGATGCACTTTTCACTCTTCTTATCTAGCTTCCCTCTGTCTTCTTTATGGATGAGTGCATAGGCTATGCATCCAAAAACACGCAGGTGATTTATATTTGCCTTTCTTTTATGAATAATTTCATATGGAGTTTGTTTAAATAAGGCTTTGGTGGGTGATCTATTCAAAATATATATAGTTGTATGGGCAGCCTCAGCCCAAAAATTATGTGAAAGATGTTTTCTTAACATCATAGTTCTCACCATTTTAATGATAGTTCTATTTCTTCTCTCAACGACTCCATTTTGTTGAGGTGATCTACTGGCAATTAGCTCTCTTCGAATCCCTTGTTGATTACAAATAGTTGGAAAACTCATATGTGGTGAATTTCCCTCCTCTATCAGTTCTTAGAACTTTAATTTATCTTTCTAACTGCTTTTCTATCATAACTTTGAAGAAAAGAAAAATCATGAAAGCTTCAAATTTATTTTGTAGGCAATAAATCCACATGTAGCGGCTACAGTCATCTACAAACAGTAGGAAATATCTTTTATTGCTAAAAATGGACTTGGGGATGGTCCCCAGAGATCTGCAAGAATGAGATCAAGTGGCTGAAAACTCCTTTTGTATGAACTTCTAGGGAATGGCTGTCTATGACTCTTCCCTTCAGCACACCTTTCACATAGTTGATTTTCTACAACTATATCTGGTAGACCTTCTACCATATTATGTGTTTTGAGTCCTTTTAAATCTTGCGGGTTTAAGTGCCCATACCTCTAATGTCATAGACTTGTTTGTGATAGTAGTTGGGTTGTGCTGGTGAGAACTATATCAGTTGCAGGGAATACAGATAATGCAAATACTCTATTCTCTGTCATTCCTGCAATTACTTCAACTGTGCCATCTTTATTTATAATGGTGCACGGTTTTTTTGTAAAATAAACTTGGTAACCATTCTGCATTAGTTGTCCCACACTTAGTTGGTTGGTTGTTAAGGAATGGACGTAACTTACATCATAGATATATCTTATTTGGTTTTGTTTTGTTGTTACCTTGATGGTTCCAATGCCTTGGATTTGTTGTACGTTCCCATCTCCCAGAAGGACATTTGACCTTACACTCTCATCTAAGATGATGAATAGGCTCTTATTTCCTATCATATGGCTTGAACAGCCACTATCAATATACCAAGTGTTAATCTGATGTGTGCTCTTTTCTTTTATGAAGAACATAGCTTCATTATTTTTGTCTTCAGTTGGTTTCTCTTCTGTTCTGTCCTTAAACAAACAATCTTTCTCCATGTGTGTAGGTTTCTTACACCGTTTACACTTAAAGAAACAATCACTTGATTCATGATTTGTTCTTTTGTATAGCGTGCAGGATAGGCCACTCCTTTTGTTATTAAAAGATCTTCCTAGGGATTTGGTTCTTCCTCTTCCACAACCTCTAGTATTAGTGTACTGAGGTTTATTACTGAAGTTGGAGTCAGATTTGTGTTTCTGTTGAAAAAATTTTGTGGGAGAAGTGTTTAGATGCAAGGCTTGCTCCATTGGAGTGGACTGAAATTGTTGTATATCTTCATGGGCTTGTAATGAACATGGTAGTTCTGAAATACTCAAGATATTGAGGTCCTTTGACTCTTCAATTGCAACCACTATATGATTAAATTTAGGGGTTAAACTTCTAAGCACCTTATGACCTACTCGTTTATCCTCTATGATGTCATCTAGCAATCTTATTTGATTTATTGTTGTTGTGGCTTGTGCAATAAAGTCTTGAACTTTCTCATTGTCTTTCATGACAAGTGTATCAAAAGCTTTCCATGCAGTTTGTAACTTGATGGAAATTACCCGTGGGGATCCTTTATATTCAGTTTGTAATGTTGCCCATGCCTCTTGAGACGTTGTTGCAGCCATAATCCTTGGGAAGATTGTGTTGGTGACACCTTGTTGGATATACACAAGAGCTCGGGCATCTCGTTTCTGCTTTTCTGCATTAGATTTTACTTCCTCTACTGTAGGTGGTGTTGTAGATGAAGTAGTTGTTGGAGTTTGACTTGGTTGACCATGTCAACATGTCAAAAGTCTTTTTGAGAGTTTATTTTAATATGTATAGTTGTATTCATTTAATGAAGAGAGAGAGTGGTTGCATTTATGGGGTAGTTGGAGAGTTTTCTTTTTGCCTATATAAAGGCCCCCCCTTGTACATGTTTGTGTTGTTGAAAAAAGAGCGAAAAACCCTCCCAACTTTAGACTTTGTAAGGGTGTGAGAGCGCTGCAGCGCTAGGAGTGTCTTGTGAGGACAAACCGGGCGGTTAGGACGAGAGGCCTGGCGGCTTGTTTGATCTCGCTGCGAGAAGAAGCGGTTGCGGTTTAATCTCGCCGCGAGAAGGTGGTCTCGCGGCTTGTGTGCTCGCAGGGGTGTACTCGCCGACGGTGGACTCGCGGTTTGGCGGCCTCGCTGAGAGTGGTGTGTTTGGGTTTTTGAGCGCCCGCGTGTGGAGGTCTCGCCGGGTTGGTCTCGCAGTGTCGGACTCTCCTGGGTGTAGCTCGCGCGTGAAGTTAGGAGCTCGCCGTGTGGGCGGTAAACCGCGCGGGTAGGAGGTTGGTGTGGTAGTCTCGCTGGAGGTCGGCCTCGCGAGTAGGCTACTCGCCTGAAGGGGTGACAGACCACGCGAACTGTGGCGGTTTAGAAGTGGCCTGATGGTGTTGAGTTGAACTGGGCCTGTTTCACGTTTCCAACAAGTGGTATCAGAGCGAGGTTTGAGACCCTCGGAAGGTTTGAAGTAGGGGAGAGATGGAGTTTGGAGGTGCCGTGCCGGGGCAAGTCCCCAAGTTGACGAAGACCAACTATGGGAACTAGAGCATCCAGATGAGGGTACTATTAGCCTCCAAGGAATTATGGGAGGTAGTAGAGGATGGTGTGGAGGTGCTGACTGCCGAAGCAGAAGCCGCGTTAACGAACGCACAGAGGACAGCATTGAGAGAAGCTAAGAAGAGGGACATGAAGGCGTTGTTCATTTTGTATCAAGGTGTAGATGAAGCTACGTTCGAAAAGATCTCGGACGCCGAGACTTCGAAGGAGGCATGGGAGATCTTACAGCGCTCCATGCAGGGAGTAGACAAGGCCAAGAAAGTTAAGTTGCAATCCCTCCGAGGCCAGTATGAGATGATAAGGATGCAAGGGTCGGAGAAGGTTGGCGACTATGTGACCCTTCTACGGACGCTCACAAATGAGATGAAGAGAAATGGGGAGACCATAGATGAGGTTAGCTTCATGGAGAAGCTCCTACGCTCTATGACAAAAAAGTTCCGACACGTGGTGGTGGCCATCGAAGAATCGAAGGACCTCACGGTGATGACGGCGGATGAATTGATAGGCTCACTGCAAGCCCATGAGTACAGAATGGCGCAAGATGATGAAGAAGTGAGTGGCTTGGGAAAAGCACTCCAGACTCAGCTGAACTTCGGAGAGAGCTCAGGAAGAGGTGGTGGCCAGCGTGGCCGTGGCTACCAAGGAAGAGGTAGAGGAGGAAGAGGTGGTAGAGACCAAGGGAGAAGTCAATCACACCAGAAGGAGTTCGAGCAGAATCAAGGTTGGAACGCCGGAGGTAGAGGAAGAGGCCAAGGCAGAGGCCAAGGCAGAGGAGGAAAAGACCAAGGCAGAGGCCAAGGAAGAGGAGGTAGAGGAGACATGTCCCAGACTCAATGCTACAACTGTGGCAAGTTTGGGCACATGATCTATGATTGTTGGGCTCCTCGGAATGGAGGAGAGGCCAACCACTATGCGGAGACAAGCAACACGGGAGGCGACCCGATGATGTTCCTTACTATCCAAGGTGCTGGAGGCGGAAGGAATGGAGTGTGGTACTTAGACACCGGAGCCAGCAACCACATGTGCGGTGAGAGGGAGCTGTTTACGAGCCTTGAACCAAATGGTGGTGAGGTGAGTTTCGGCGACGCATCAAAGATAGCAGTGGAAGGAAGAGGAGTTGTGGCGGTTGTGTTTAGTGGAAAGGAGGTTCTCATCAACAACGTCTTTTATGTGCCGGGCTTGAGGAGTAACATCCTAAGTCTTGGGCAGCTGGTGGAGAAGGGCTACCGTGTCTTGTTGCGGGATGGCACCCTGGCCATGAAGGACGGTCATGGGAAAGAAGTAGTGAGGGTAAAGATGACGGCGAACCGTCTCTTCACTTTGAGCATGGATGTAAAGGAGACGGCATGTCTCGCGAGGAATGAAGAAGAAGAGGAAGCTTGGTTGTGGCACCACCGGATGGGGCATCTGAGGTTCACAGGCCTGAAGTTGTTGTCTGGATCGAAGATGGTGGAAGGACTGCCTATGATCACACCTCCTCATAGGGTCTGTGAGGCATGCACCAAGGGAAAGCAGAGAAGAGAGACATTTGAGGGTGGCAAGTCCCGAAGGTCGACGAGGCCATTGGAGTTGGTTCACTCGGACATCGCTGGTCCATTTGAAACAACTTCAATCGGTGGAAGCAAGTACTACATCACATTCACCGACGAATTCAGCAGAAAGTGTTGGGTGTATTTTCTGAAGGAGAAGGCTGAGGCGTTGGAGAAGATCAAGGAGTTCCGGGTGATGGCTGAGAAGGAGAGTAGTCAACCGCTGAAAGTACTTAGAACGGATAGAGGTGGGGATTACACCTCTAGGCTGTTCGACGAGTACTGTAGGAAATGGGGGATCTCTCATCAGCTAACGGCGGCTTACTCGTCTCAGCAAAATGGCGTGGCAGAAAGGAAGAACCTCACAATCATGAACATGGCACGGAGCATGGTAAAGGGTAAGGGACTACCGAAGAAGTTCTGGGCGGAAGCAGTACAGGTGGCTGTGTACGTGCTGAATCGGTGCCCTACCAAGAGTGTGAAGTTCAAGACACCGTTTGAGGCTTGGAGTGGCTGGAAGCCAAGTGTGAAGCACCTGAGGGTCTTCGGGTGTGTGGCTTATGCCCACGTCCCGGACCAAAGGAGGAAGAAGCTGGACGATCGAAGCGAAAAGTGTATTTTTGTGGGCTACGCTCCTGCGAGCAAGGCTTACAAGTTATACAATCCTGAGATGGAGAAAGCCATCATCTCACGAGATGTGGTATTTGAAGAAGGAAGCTGCTGGAGCTGGGATGAGGCGGTGAAGAACATCATGGGGATATTTTTCGAGGATGATGAAGAAGGTGGAGGAGAGGCCGAAGCGGAGATGGGTGGAGCGGAGCCACCATCACCACCAAGCGGAAGTTCGGGGGGAGCTCTCACCCCTTACTCTAGTGGTGCGAGCACGAGTGGAAGCAGCCCTGGAGGAACAAGTACCAGTGGGAGCAAGGACTACCGTCCTCAGCCCAGGATGCGGAGGCTGGATGAGATATATGAGGAGACGGCACCGGCACTTAACAATTTTTCTTTGTATTGTCTATTAGCAGATGTCGAGCCGTGCTCCTATGAGGAAGCTACCAAGAAGAAGAGTTGGAGGAAGGCGATGGATGCGGAGATCGCTTCCATAAAGAAGAACGAGACCTGGAAATTGGTCGACCCTCCTGCTGGCCACAAACCCCTCGGGGTGAAGTGGGTGTACAAAATAAAGAAGAACAAGGATGGCGGAGTGGAGAAGCACAAGGCCAGGCTAGTGGTGAAGGGCTATCGCCAAGTCCAAGGTGTGAACTATGATGAAGTGTTTGCCCCCGTAGTGCGAGTTGACACCATCTGGTTCATCATAGCGCTAGCGGCTCACCATGGTTGGAGAATCATGCAGATGGACGTGGTCTCGGCATATTTGAACGGGTACTTGGAGGAAGATGTGTACATCGAGCAGCCTCCAGGGTACGTTGTGAAGGGGCAGGAGAGAAAAGTCTGCAAGTTAGATAAAGCACTCTACGGACTGAAGCAAGGGGCAAGAGCGTGGAACGGAAGGATATATGCTTACTTGCAAAAGCATGGCTATCAGAAGAGCCCGCATGAGCACGCCCTCTACACCAAGGTGGACCAGGAGGGCAACATGATGATTGTGTGCCTCTACGTGGACGACATGATTTTCACGGGAAACAATGCTGCTATGTATGAGAAGTTCTGGGGCATGATGAAGAAGGAATTTGAGATGACAGACTTGGGAGAGTTGAGCTACTTCTTGGGAGTGGAAGTGAAGCAGGGAGAAGATGGGATCTTCATATCCCAGAAGAAGTACGTAGAGGAGATCTTGAAGAAGTTCAGGATGGAGGATAGCAAGCCTATCTCCACTCCTACTGACCCAGGGTTGAAGCTGAAGAAAGATTCTAAGGAAGGAGCGGTGGATTCTACCCTATTCAAGAGTTTGGTGGGCAGTCTACGCTACCTTACCTTCACCCGACCGGACATCATGTATGCGGTCGGAGTGGTGAGCAGGCATATGGAGGAGCCAAAGGAAGACCACTTCACGGCAGCGAAGAGGATCCTGAGGTACATCAACGGGACCAGAGGCCATGGGCTGAAATATGCTACTGGAGAAGAGCTGACACTGGTAGGATACTCGGATAGTGACTACGGCGGGGATGTGAACGATCGGAAGAGCACTTCCGGATATGCCTTCAGCATGGGAACGGGGGTGTTCTCTTGGAGCTCGAAGAAGCAGGCAACGATAGCTTTATCGTCCTGCGGGGCTGAGTATATTGCAGCAGCAGCTGGCACCTGCCAAGCCATCTGGCTAAGGAATCTGTTGGAGAGTTTGCAGCATGGAGTGGATGGGCCAACGACTATGATGGTGGACAACATGTCGGCCATCCAGCTCGCGAATAATCCTGTGCTATATGGACGTAGCAAACATATCGAGACAAGGTATCATTTCCTAAGGGAGAAAGTAGAGTTGAAGACAGTGGAAGTGAAGTATTGCCCGACCGAAGAGCAAGTTGCGGATATCTTCACCAAGGCTTTGAAGGTGGAGACGTTTGTGAAGATGAGGAGCAAACTTGGCATGGGCTGCCAAGTTTGAGGGGGAGTTTATTGGAGTTTGACTTGGTTGACCAGGTCAACATGTCAAAAGTCTTTTTGAGAGTTTATTTTAATATGTATAGTTGTATTCATTTAATGAAGAGAGAGAGTGGTTGCATTTATGGGGTAGTTGGAGAGTTTTCTTTTTGCCTATATAAAGGCCCCCCCTTGTACATGTTTGTGTTGTTGAAAAAAGAGTGAAAAACCCTCCCGACTTTAGACTTTGTAAGGGTGTGAGAGCGCTGCAGCGCTAGGAGTGTCTTGTGAGGACAAACCGGGCGGTTAGGACGGGAGGCCGGGCGGCTTGTTTGATCTCGCTGCGAGAAGAAGAGGTTGCGGTTTGATCTCGCCGCGAGAAGGTGGTCTCGCGGCTTGTGTGCTCGCAGGGGTGTACTCGCTGACGGTGGACTCGCGGTTTGGCGGCCTCGCTGCGAGTGGTGTGTTTGGGTTTTTGAGCGCCCGCGTGTGGAGGTCTCGCCGAGTTGGTCTCGCAGTGCCGGACTCTCCTGGGTGTAGCTCGCGCGTGAAGTTAGGAGCTCGCCGTGTGGGTGGTAAACCGCGCGGGTAGGAGGTTGGTGTGGTAGTCTCGCTGGAGGTCGGCCTCGCGAGTAGGCTACTCGCCTGAAGGGGGGACAGACCGCGCGAACTGTGGCGGTTTAGAAGTGGCCTGGTGGTGTTGAGTTGAACTGGGCCTGTTTCACGTTTCCAACAGTAGTGACCACTGGAACTCCATTTTGAACGATTTCCCACAATCCTTGCGATAAAAATAGTGTCTTCATTTGAATGACCCAGTATTCATATAGTTCTCTATTTAATTCTGGTATGTTTGAAGACAACATTGAACCATTTGCCTTAGAACCCATGCCTCTGATAACACTGTTAATATTTTAACACGGATCTGCTAGCTCACAGGGGAAAATAGGTAGGTATACTTAGGGCTTCTTAATATATAGCCGTGCTCCGTGCATCCATCATTTGCTTCAGAAGTTGGGGGCCAATCATCCTTTTGTAATCTGCAGCGCCGCCTGCAGATTCGTGTTTTCAAGTAACCGGCGATCGCCGGAGAATAAAAAGTCTGGATATAATCCTATGTGATCATAATTAATATTCACATGACTATAAGTCTATACCACGCTCTCTCTCATCCCTTCAGTCAGTGTTAAGACAGAAAGGTTGACTGCTTTTGATGATGAGAGAGAGAGAGAGAGAGAGGGATCAAATTTTCTGGTGATGAGAGAGAGAGAGACCTTGAATAATTAATAATAAGACAGATTCTGTACTGATATTGGGGAATATTTAGATATCGGGCAATGCGCCACCGATATATATATCGATATCTTCATCATTTCCACGCCTCATGAAAGCTGACATTCTTTCACCTTGGTAACATAAAGCTGACTGCAGTACTACTTACTGCCAAGGGAAATAAGCTGGGTGGAAGAGGAAAATTTTTTAAACAAAGAACAAAACCTCTTCTCCTTTTTTTCCTCAGTTCAGTTCACTGGTGAAAGTTGGGCTGTCTTTAAGATAGCTGTAATTTAATGCATCATTAACCTATCAATAACCTTTTCTACTTTAGAAAAGAAAGATTTTAGGTTGAGCAGGATAAAGAAGGACGGATGACTTATTTATTAAGTTGGGTGATCAAGATATTTTCCGTAGTGAGTGTTTTAAATATCTTGGATCGGTAGTTGAAAACGACAAATGTATTGATAAAGATGTGACTCGTAGAATCCAAGCAGGTTGGTTGAAGTGGGGAGTGTTGAAATTTGTGAAGTGGAAGTGGGTGACGGGACAGGCCGCGCGGCCTGTGGCGGACAGCTTTGGCGGACTGGGCGGACTGGGCGGACTGAGGTTGCGGCCTGGTGTAAAGTCTGGTGGAAGCCGGCTGTGTTCTGAGTGGGTTGTAGCATGGAGTCTGCGGTTTGGTGCGGCCTGGTATCTGCGGATAGAGAGACTTGCGGACTGGTGCTTTGCTCAGTGGTCGCGGGTGCAAGCTTGTGCTGTTGGCGAGTTGGTTCGAGTTCGCGGGAAGCCTTGCGGTCTGGTGTGTCCGCGGTTTGGGCTGTTGCGGACTGGGCCTTGAGCTTGGCTGAGGCCTTGTCGAGCTCAGGTGTTACAGCAGGTCTTGCTGTGGAAACCGGTTGGCGGACTGATGTTTGGAGTCCGGGAGGAAGCTGCTGTGTTGGACAAGTGCGAGGAGCTCGCGGACTGGTTGCGGTCTGCGCTAGGGTGTTTGGCGGACGGGACTTTGTGTCCGCCATGCTCGCACTGGCCCTTGATGGTTTTGGACTTGGTCACACACTGTGCCAAGTTCATAGTGTCCGCTGTGTCCGCCAAGTCCGCTGTGACCGGGCGGACTGTTGTTGTTTGCCTTTGGTCGTGGACTTGATGCGGATTGAGGTGTGAGTCTTGCGGACTGCCTCGGGTTGGTGCGGACTGCCATTGAAGAGGGTGCTGTCCTGAAGCAGTTGGAGCTTTGCGGGCTGGTGCCTTGTCCGCTTAGCTTGGGCGGACTGGAGAGGGTTCGTCAATGGTTGTCTTGCTCCTGGCGGTTTCCCTTGGTGACTGGCTAAGTCCTCGTGGACTGAGCGGACGGTCGTTTGTGTTCGCGCGGACTGGGGCGGTGTCGCTATCTCTTGGGTGGTGACCACACTCCTCACCTGGCCTATAAATAGGACCCCCCTGGCACATCTACAGTAACCTGAGTAACGTGAGTGAACAGTAAATTGGGTTGGGAGAGTGCTGCGGTCTGTGTTTTCCAGTCCGCGCGGATTGTTTCAGGCTGACGGTTTGATGTGTGCAGGTCGCGCGGATAACTTCAAGGAGCCAGGAGTTTGGCTGTGACTTCGGTCAGTGCTTGGAAGTGTGCGGTCTCTGCGGACTCAGCAGGAGGTCGCTCTGCGGCTTGTCAGTTCTGTTTCATCTTTCCCAGCTTCAATAACCTGTCCGCCGGCTTCAGGCGGGTAGGGGAGTTCCTCAGTTCGGGTTCAGCAGGAGGCGAATAACGGTCTGTCCGCGCGGCCTCGCGGTCTCGGCAGACTCCGTGGTATTCGGCGGATTGCAGCATAGCTTGGGCGAGCTCAGCGGTCTCGGCGGTCTCGGCGACCTCGCGGTCTCGGCGGACTGGAGTGCTGTCCGCCCGGCTTGTTTTTTGGTTTCTTCTGTTTACAGCTGTATTACTAGCGAAATCATGTCTCGCTATGTATGCCGCGGATTGTAAAGAAGTGAATGCATAATAAGACCTTCTTGTGCTTCCATTGTTTTGTTGGGTGCAACCTCTAGTCCTTGGGTTTTCCGCAGGTTCAGCGTGCGAACTAGGTAGTTCCGAAGATATTAATTTGGTGTTTGGGCTATCTTGCTGACCACGTTGAGAAAATTTAACATGGTATCAGAGGCAGGTTTCTGAGGTTGCGGAGGTTCAGTTGCGTGAGCGGGGGTCAACCAGCGTTGTTACTCAGTGATTGAGTGGTGATCAACCTGTGTTGTTGCTCGGAGCTGCTGAAGGGTACCAACAGGTGGTTGCAATGGAAGGAAGCTTAGCAAGAGGTCTGGGCATTGAACTCTTAACGCCGACTAACTATAAAAAGTGGAAGTCGTGCATGAAGAGTTATCTTCTAGGCGAGGAGCTGTGGGAAGTTGTCGGTGGAGACGACAGACAGGAAGTAACTGCTGCTTTCGGTACTGCTGAACATGTGAGGCTCTGGAGAAGAACTAATGCTAAGGCAGAGTTCGTTCTGAAGAGAGCTGTCTCTCCGGAACTGTTTGATCACATCATTGGGTGTGAGTCGGCTGCTGATATTTGGACAACCATTGATGAGTTGTTCAATAGGAAGAATGTGGCGCGGCTTCAGTTTCTGGAGAATGAGTTGGCCAGGGCAACTCAGGGAGACCTTTCCATGTCCAAGTACTTCTTAAAGATGAAGAGCTTGTGTGCTGAGCTGTCGGCACTGGATCCTTATGAGCCTATCTCTGAGGCAAAGATGAAGAGGCACATTATCCGCGGCTTGCGGAAGGAGTATGTGGCCTTTGTTACATCTGTTCAAGGGTGGGCTACTCAGCCGTCGTTGCTGGAGCTGGAGAATCTGCTTGCCTCGCAGGAGAGCTTAGCAAGGCAGATGGCTGGAGTGAATCTGAATCAGGAAGGCAGCGAGGCTCTCTTCTCAGGCAAGAAGAAGGGATGGGAAGGGAAGAAGAAGAAGAAGGTGCAGGCCGCTGGTGAAAAGGAGACTTCAACTTCGTATCCGCCAGAGAGGAGCAATGTTCCTAAGGACTGGAAGAAGAATCTGAAGTGCTACCGGTGTCATCAGCGTGGGCACTTCAAGCGGGACTGCAAGGTCAAACTGCAGCCTGGGCATGCTGCGGGAAAGGAGGAAGCTTGCTCGCGAAGTGAAGAAGCAGAATGGGGAGGAGCTTTCATGACGGGCACTTGTGTCCGGGCCTTATCTGCTGAGGACTTCAACAGCAAGTGGATCGTCGACTCCGGGTGTGGTCATCACCTCACCGGAGACAAGTCGAAGTTCACCTCCATGCAGGCTTACTCAGGTAATGAAGCTATTATCACTGCTGATAATACTGTTTATGCAGTAGAGAAGGAGGGGGTCGTGTCTTTGGGTAGTGATCAGGGGCCACTCACGTTAAGGAGTGTGTATCACGTGCCGGGCATGAAGAAGAACCTCTTCTCGGTGACCAACGCGGTGGACGCTGGGTATCACGTTCTGTTTGGGCCAACAGACGTGAGGTTCCTTCGCAAAGTATCAGCGGTTAAGGCTGATGTTGCTCATGTTGGGAGGAGGGTGAAGAACTTGTTTGTTCTTTCCACCAGTGCCTATGTTGATAAGATGAGGGCCAATGATAGTGCTGCTATCTGGCATGAGAGGCTGGGGCATGTTGGCATGGACAAGCTAAAGGCAATGGCGAGTAGAAGTCTGGTGAGGGGGTTGCCGATGTTGTCCTCCTTTGGTGATGGGCATGTTTGTGCGGGCTGTCAATACGGTAAGGCACATCGCCTTCCGTTTGATAAATCTCAAACAAGGAGCAAGAAACCATTGGAGTGTATTCATGGTGACCTGATGGGACCGACTGTTACTGCCAGCCTTGGTGGAAGCAAATACATGCTTGTCTTGGTTGATGACTACTCAAGGTATACTTGGGTGTACTTCTTAAAGGAGAAGTCGGAAGCCTTCCGTTTGTTCGTGGAGTTCAAGGAGTTGGTAGAAGGCCGGCTTGGCTTGCGGATTAAGAAGTTTAGAACTGATAACGGGGGGGAGTTTGTCTCTTCCGAGTTTTCTAACTTCTGCAGGAAGCACGGGATCCAACGGGAGCTTACTTGTTCTCACACTCCACAACAAAATGGGGTAGCGGAGCGGAAGATCCGTCATTTGACGGAAACCTGCAAATGTTGGCTGCATGCGAAAGATATCCCGAGGTCCTTTTGGGCGGAGGGAATGTCTTGTGCTGCTTATGTTATCAACCGGATGCCACTCAGCCCTATCAACATGAAGACTCCTATTGAACTGTTGCTGAAGGAGAAGCCGAGTGTTGGACACCTTCGGGTGTTCGGTTCAACTTGCTACGTGCATGTCCCGGATGCTTCACGGACAAAGCTGGATGCGAAGGCAAGGAAACTAGTCTTTGTTGGTTATGATGAGCGGAAGAAGGGATGGAAATGCATGGACCCTGTGACGAAGAAGTTCGTGGTGTCAAGAGACGTTGTCTTTGACGAGCTGACGTCATATGGAGGTGGCTCGGTGGAGCTAACTGGAAGTAGCAAGGTTGATGAAGCACCGGTGGAGGCTGCTGAAGGCTTGGAAGAGGAGCTTGCTGTTTCACCAGCAGCTCCTGTTGCTTTGAACTCCGAGGCTGAGCCTTCTGGCTCAGGAAGCAGGGGGAGCACTGCTCAATGCTTGCCCCAGGTAGGAGTGGAGCCTGAAGAAGCAATGGAAGCCATGAGCAAGGAGCCGTGTCTTCGGAGATCGAAGAGGGTGGTTAAGCCACCGGCTCGGTACTGTGATGGGAATGCAGTGAGCTTTGTCTCCTGCTTCTTTGCAGGTCCTCTGGATGAGCGAGAGCCTGCAAGCTTCAACGAGGCCACTGGAGTGAAGGAGTGGGAAAGTGCCATGAAGGAAGAGATTGATGCTCTGAAGAAGAATGAAACCTGGGACCTTGTGCCCAAGGTTGATGGCATTACTCCGGTTACTTGCAAGTGGGTATATAAGTTGAAGAAGAAGGCTGATGGGAGCATTGATCGATTCAAGGCTCGCCTGGTCGCTAGAGGATTCTCACAGCAGTATGGAGAAGACTATGAGGAGACATTCAGTCCAGTTGCGAAGATGACGTCTGTAAGAGTGGTGATCGCCTTGGCTGCTAGCAAGGGATGGAGGTTGTGGCAACTCGATGTGAAGAATGCCTTTCTTTACGGAGAGATTGACAAGGACATCTTCATGGATCAGCCGCTTGGTTTCGTCTCTGAGAAGCATCCGGACTATGTCTGCAAACTCAGGAAGGCTCTCTATGGGTTGAAGCAAGCTCCTCGAGCGTGGTATGGGAAGATTGCAGAGTACTTGCAATTCTGTGGATACCTGGCTTCTAACTCGGACTCAAGCTTGTTCGTCAAGAAGAAGGGAGAGCTAAGAGTCTTGGTCCTGCTGTATGTGGATGATATGATCATCACAGGGAACTCGGAGGAGGAAGTAGCAAGGCTCAGGGCAGAGCTTGCTATACGCTTCGAGATGAAAGACCTAGGAGAGTTGCATCACTTTCTTGGTCTTGAAGTGGAGAGGAAGGAGTGCGGGATTCTCATTAGCCAGAAAGGGTATGCTGATCGTATTGTGAAGCGGTTTGGCATGGGCGAAGGGAAGAAGTGCTCTACTCCACTGGAATCTGGGCTGAAGCTTCGACGGGATGAGGGAAGGGTTCTTCATGATCCCTTGGTGTTCAGGGCTCTTGTTGGGAGCTTGATTTACCTGACGATTACAAGGCCGGATATCGCTTATGCTGTTGGCCGAGTAAGTCGGTATATGGCTGAACCAAGGCAATCTCATCTAGTGGCGGCGAAGCGAATTCTGAAGTATGTCAAGGTGACTTCTGAGATGAGACTCCTCTATGGAAGGGATGCGGAGTTTGCGTTGCTCGGGTACACGGATGCTGACTATGGCGGTGATTCGGATGATCGAAGGTCTACTTCAGGTTATGTGTTCACTTGCGGTTCAGCTAGCATCTCGTGGTGTAGCAAGAAGCAGGACTCGGTGTCGGTTTCAACCACGGAGGCGGAGTATAAGGCTTCGGCCTTGGCTGCTCGGGAAGCCGTTTGGTTGAGGAGACTCATAGAGGATGTTCATGAAGAAGTGCAAGGGCCTACTTTACTCCGGGGTGACAATGAGAGTGCTCTCAAACTGGTAAACAATCCAGTGTGTCACGCCAGGACCAAGCATATAGAGATTGATCACCACTTCATCAGGGAGAAGGTGTTGGAGGGGTCTCTGCTGGTCGGGCATGTTCGGAGTGAAGATAATCTTGCTGACATCTTCACGAAGCCGCTGTCAAAGGGGCCCTTTGAACGCTTGCGCAGCTTGCTGGGCTTGGTCACCACTTCTCACTTCAAGGGGGAGTGTTGAAATTTGTGAAGTGGAAGTGGGTGACGGGACAGGCCGCGCGGCCTGTGGCGGACAGCTTTGGCGGACTGGGCGGACTGGGCGGACTGAGGTTGCGGCCTGGTGTAAAGTCTGGTGGAAGCCGGCTGTGTTCTGAGCGGGTTGTAGCATGGAGTCCGCAGTTTGGTGCGGCCTGGTATCTGCGGATAGAGAGGCTTGCGGACTGGTGCTTTGCTCAGTGGTCGCGGGTGCAAGCTTGTGCTGTTGGCGAGTTGGTTCGAGTTCGCGGGAAGCCTTGCGGTCTGGTGTGTCCGCGGTTTGGGCTGTTGCGGACTGGGCCTTGAGCTTGGCTGAGGCCTTGTCGAGCTCAGGTGTTACAGCAGGTCTTGCTGTGGAAACCGGTTGGCGGACTGATGTTTGGAGTCTGGGAGGAAGCTGCTGTGTTGGACAAGTGCGAGGAGCTCGCGGACTGGTTGCGGTCTGCGCTAGGGTGTTTGGCGGACGGGACTTTGTGTCTGCCATGCTCGCACTGGCCCTTGATGGTTTTGGACTTGGTCACACACTGTGCCAAGTTCATAGTGTCCGCTGTGTCCGCCAAGTCCGCTGTGACCGGGCGGACTGTTGCTGTTTGCCTTTGGTCGTGGACTTGAGGCGGATTGAGGTGTGAGTCTTGCGGACTGCCTCGGGTTGGTGCGGACTGCCATTGAAGAGGGTGCTGTCCTGAAGCAGTTGGAGCTTTGCGGGCTGGTGCCTTGTCCGCTTAGCTTGGGCGGACTGGAGAGGGTTCGTCAATGGTTGCCTTGCTCCTGGCGGTTTCCCTTGGTGACTGGCTAAGTCCTCGCGGACTAAGCGGACGGTCGTTTGTGTTCGCGCGGACTGGGGCGGTGTCGCTATCTCTTGGGCGGTGACCACACTCCTCACCTGGCCTATAAATAGGACCCCCCTGGCACATCTACAGTAACCTGAGTAACGTGAGTGAACAGTAAATTGGGTTGGGCGAGTGCTGCGGTCTGTGTTTTCCAGTCCGCGCGGATTGTTTCAGGCTGACGGTTTGCTGTGTGCAGGTCGCGCGGATAACTTCAAGGAGCCAGGAGTTTGGCTGTGACTTCGGTCAGTGCTTGGAAGTGTGCGGTCTCTGCGGACTCAGCAGGAGGTCGCTCTGCGGCTTGTCAGTTCTGTTTCATCTTTCCCAGCTTCAATAACCTGTCCGCCGGCTTCAGGCGGGTAGGGGAGTTCCTCAGTTCGGGTTCAGCAGGAGGCGAATAACGGTCTGTCCGCGCGGCCTCGCGGTCTCGGCGGACTCCGTGGTATTCGGCGGATTGCACCATAGCTTGGGCGAGCTCAGCGGTCTCGGCGGTCTCGGCGACCTCGCGGTCTCGGCGGACTGGAGTGCTGTCCGCCCGGCTTGTTTTTTGGTTTCTTCTGTTTACAGCTGTATTACTAGCGAAATCATGTCTCGCTATGTATGCCGCGGATTGTAAAGAAGTGAATGCATAATAAGACCTTCTTGTGCCTCCATTGTTTTGTTGGGTGCAACCTCTAGTCCTTGGGTTTTCCGCAGGTTCAGCGTGCGAACTGGGTAGTTCCGAAGATATTAATTTGGTGTTTGGGCTATCTTGCTGACCACGTTGAGAAAATTTAACAGGGAGGCGGGTCAGGGATCTTATGTGATCGTAAAGTACCTCTAAAACTTAAGAGCAAGCTTTACCGTACTGCAATTAGACCCGCGATGCTCTATGATTTTGAGTGTTTGGCAGTAAATTATGTAAATGAGCAAAAAATGAGAATTGCGGAAATGAGAATGCTTAGGTGGACGTGCGGACACACGAGACTGGATAAAATTAGGAATGAATGCATCAGTGATAAGACATGAGTAGCACCAATTGCATAGAAGATGCGAGAAGCTCGACTAAGATGGTTTGGACACGTACAAAGGAGACCATTAGAGGCACATGTTAGGCGTTATGAGAGTCTAGTCACTAGGCATGTTAAACGAGGGAGCGGTGGACCAATAATTAAAGACAAGGATCCATATAGCCGACCCCACTCTGGTGGGAAAAAGGCTTGAGTGTTGTTGTATTAACCTATCAATCCTCCAAAGGACGCACCGAGATCCTCTCCATTATTAGGGATCCCAAATGGAGGTTCATTTTATGGTCTTGATACTTTTTTCGACTTGATTTGTGAACCCATTGAATCTGCAAAAAAATAAATCTGAAGCGCCCTATGCGCACTCGGCATGGAGACGCAAACGACTTGGCCGCCGTGTAATATTCAAAAATAATAATTTTGCACATGTAACATCAACAAAGAGTGGCAGAAACTTTCTTCAAAGTAATAATTGCCCCATAAGATCATTTGATGGCACAAGTAAAGATATATGTTCCTTTCAAAACAACTCAGCCACCTATACACTTACCTTCTATCTCTCACCAAATTCCTTTCATGAGTTAGAGATAGAGAGAGTGAGAGAATCAAGCCCCCAAAAACATAAAGAAAAAAGAGCCCTACATAGTCAAAAGGAAAGCAAAGAGGAAATTAAAAGATGTTGCCTTCAAGTGCAGGAGTAGCTTCCCTAAGCCAGGAATCAGTGGAGGAAGAGAACCAAGAAGAACAAGAAGCGACAACAATGGAAAGAAGAAGCACTCCGTCTTCTCCCTTCTACACCGTCCCACCCTTGAAAGAAGCTCTCCATCATCTCCCTTCACCTCCTCTCACCTTTTCCCAAACACCTGCGTTTCATAAAGCAACCACAAACCCATGGTAATGAAAACACTTCCTTATTTCCTATCTATCACCTTTTCCCAAACATCATGCAAGCATCTTCAAATTATATATTTTGTTCCACAGGCCATGGAGGGATCAAGAGGGGATCACGAGGCCTAGGGTTTCAGTAGCAGAGAAAAAAGGCAGCTGCGTTGAAAGCAACAGTTTGTTGGCAGTGGGATCCATGAGATTTAAGAAGGTGAAGGCGAGGAGGAAGGTGAGGGAGCCTAGGTTTTGTTTTAAAACCCTAAGCGATGTTGATATTTTGGATGATGGATACAAGTGGAGGAAATATGGACAGAAGGTTGTTAAGAACACTCACCACCCAAGGTACATTATTTTCATTAATTATTTCATATATATATATATATATATTACCAAAAGTTTTCTTGAAAGTTAGCATAATTATAGATTGCAACCCTTTTGTTATTGAAATTGCAAAAACCTCTTCTCAATGTTACAAAACATAACATTTATCTTCCCGAAGTTCACATTTCATAACATTCATGCACAAAAAAAACACCTAGGAGTACATTTTATGCATGGATATTATGAAATGTGAACTTGAGAGGTAATTAAATGTTATGTTCTGTAATATTCAGGGAAGGTTTTTATAATTTCAATAATAAAAGGGATGCAATATGTAATTATGGTAATTTAGAGTGTAAGTTTTGATTATTATTATTATTATATATATAGTTGTAAAGTTTGGTATACTGTTCTTGTTTAAGTTCAATGAATCTCAAATTGAATTTGCTTTGATAAATTGACACATTCTGAGAATTTTGAGCTACATAGAGTCATAGTTTTTGTTGCTATGGTAATATTAAGTATCAATTACATCATTAATCATATTTTTTAGGTATTTAATTAAATTTTTAAAATCAGTTGCTATTATTTAAATGTTTATATTGTTTGTGATTAATAATGTTATTTAGCCACATTTTATAAAACAAGTGATTTGAATTTTATTGAAACCGTGTACTTCTTTCAAAATATCTCAAGTGTATTTTATTAATTTCTTATATTAACATGATAATTGTTATGCTGCTCGGGAAAATGAACTTCACACGCACACACACACATATACATATATATATATATATATATATATATATATATATCATTTACAAGAATTTCCTCTAATGTATCCTTCACCAATATTTGTATAATAAAATGCAAATTAAGTTTGTGTTTAATATCTTCTGATTAAGACTTTGAAATTAAATTTTTTGCTCTGTTAATAATAAAATTTTCAAGAGTTCATATACATCACCAATTTTCTTTACATTTATTTTTTTATTTGGTAAACAAGAAAATATCGGTTTAGCGTGTATACTAAATATTACCACGTAATTAGATCATGCATGATGCAAATATATGAGGGCATGATTTAGGACCTTTAGGTTCCTCTTGGGGGAAACTTATTTTCTGCGGTCAAGCAGTTACAACCGCATGAAGCGGACCTTTATTAAGGTCTGGTTGATGCGGTTGTAACCGTTTGACCGGCGAAAATAAGTCCACTCAAACGGAGCCTTAATATCATATCAAATAAACAAAGTTGATGTTGGTGTTCAAGTACCATGCTGTAGCTGTCGGTGCGAGCTTAATTTTTTTGATTTTATACGAGATTTTGTGCTACCCCTAATTAGCTATGACCCTTGTTACACGTTTATCATTTATATATCTCTTTCAACTTCAATTACCGACCCCTCTAATTCGTAGTATTAGAGCCAATGTTCGTGTGATTTAGGGATGGATCTTGGCTACTTAACTATAGTTGAGCAAAGTTAACTCAAGAGCGAGAATGTACGACATGGTTAAGTGTACTAATATTGGTGCATGCTAGTTGATCATATTGAAAATTGAGAGCTCACATGAGTGTGAGCATGCATGGGTTTAATCCAACATCAGATAAGAGAAAATTGAGAGCTCACTTGAGTGTTGTTGTTGAGTAATTTTAATCAAGAGAACTAAGACACTGTTTGGCTCCGTTCTAAGACACTGTTTGGCTCCGTTTGGCACGGTGTTGCGGTCATGAATATGAGGGTTAAATTGTCATTTGTTAATGCTTCCCTAAGAAACTTTATCCACTTTTATGTTCAAACCGATGATATTTGTTAAATGATCCTTAACGAATGACGGTTTAACCCTTGTGTTTACGACCCCCAGCACTATTCCTATGCCTCTTTTGATAAAAATATGAATGAAAAACGATAAAATAGCAAAATTATTTTGTCAATATATGTAGACTGGATATATGCCTGACAGCATTAATTAATTCAGAGTGGCCTGCGGCCAGCACTGTGAAGCTGATGGTGCGCTTGCAATCATTTTATTCTAAGGCATTATGATGGCCAGCGGGCTGTTCATTTGGAAATGATATCAGTCATTATTGATTCATTGCCATCACATAAAATGTGCATGATTTATCATTCTGCACTAATCTTGATGATAAAAAAGGTTGGCCAAGAGCAATCCCAGCTTGCGCGCAGCTGATAAAGCCATGCGCGTGTTGCAGGAGCTACTACAGGTGCACGCACGATGCTTGTCGGGTGAAGAAGCGCGTCGAGAGGCTGGCGGAGGACCCGAGGATGGTGATCACAACGTATGAGGGGCGGCACGTACACTCTCCGTCGCATGACGATGATGATCCTATGTGCGGTTCTTCGATTTCCAAGCTGGGTGCCAGTATGTTATGGTAGCTCGCGCCGCCGTCTCATAGGAGCAATTTGATCCTTAAGTGCAAGTTCAACATGGTTATTACAATTAGCAGGGTTATGTGTTTAATTATGTGGGGGCTTGTTGGCCTCTCATATTCATCATTTAAGATTCCTTCTGCAGTGAAAGATTGGAGAGAAAGCAAATAATGACTGACTGAGCTTTGGAAAAGAGTCTAAGGGCTGGCTGGCTGTGGGGGCAAAGTCCTAGTCATCTCAAGCTCCCATAATTATCATGCACTAGCTATGGGGAGGATGGTGGAGGCATTTATTTATCTATTTTCTTCTCCCATATATTTTCATGTTTTGGTAATTATTGATGTATTTATATATTTATATTGAAGAGAAAAGGTTGAACATTCATGGAGGCAGATCCAATGGAATAATCAAGTTGAATATTTTCAAGTTTAAAATTATAGGTGAATTTTATGACATGCATTATTTTGTATTTGAAAAATATTGGAAAGATTAGGCACTATTGGCACAGTCCATGGTTTTAAATATTCCAAGTTTAACTAAATGAGCTATCTTTGATCTAGAGTTGACTTTCGTCAAAATTAATGATGTGGCTTGCCCACACATGTTGATCAAGACCTTATTGACTCCTCATGATGTTTATGAAGTATTGGTGAGGTCAATTTGATCAATTGGAGTTTTATTGTGCTAATTAGGCAAGGTTGGCCTAATTGCGCTAGGTTTGACTCAACCCATTTAATGTTGACTAATCGAGTCAATTAGGATGATATTGACCTGTTTAAGATCACCTTCAGACTTTGGCCTACTACCTAGTCCAAGTTAGCCCAATGTGACACATGTCGCCCAAGGAGCTCTAGTTCAAAATGAGATGTTACATCTACTATGTGGTAGTTAGTCTTCTGTTGTTACTTCTTACGCTGCACAGATGGTGATGCCAATCAAAACTTGAGAAGGGATGGTGGAGGGAATGTATTCGGAATTGTAACGAGGTTCTTATAGCAGGATTTACCCACAAATATTGAGGTATAGACATGTTGGTGGTCAAATGTTTGATGTTGGTGGTCAAATGTTTGGAGCGGAGTGACGGGTTCATTCCATGCTCCGCCTAAACATTTTCATTTTTCACATCCAGAATGATTCCAGGGAGATCATTGAAAATTTAAATAAAATGTTATTTAATCAATGGAGAACTTGGGAGATTGACAAAACGACAAGGAAATCATTCGGTTAGTGGACTCTATCTAAATCAATTGCTCTCTCACATTCATAGAGAAGGCAATAGGGTAGCGAATGTGATAGTGAAGTATGTGATGGCGTGTAATATCAGTTGCGGATTCACCAAGGATTTTATTCCTAAGACAATTCGTAGAATTAGTGGAATGAATAGAAAATTGTATTACACTGCCCTAATTTGGCCAAGCATACATATATAGGATATAATCCACGTGACATATCACGTGAAATAAGAAGCGGGAAAAAAAAACTTAAAATGAACAGCGTATATTCAACTCTCCCCCTCAAGTTGAGAATGTATATCGATCATCCCCAACTTGACAGTATTATTCATGAAGTTGTCAATGCTTAATCCCTTGGTGAAGACATCAACCGGTTGATCGTACGAATTCACGAACAAAGTAGAGATATTTTCCTTGTCTACATGATCTTTGAAAAAATGTCTGTCAACTTCAACATGTTTTGTCCTATTATGTTAAACTGGATTGTGAGCAATACTGATGACAGTTTTGATGCCACAATAGATAGTAACGGTTTTGTTCACCTGGAGACCCATATCTTGGAGAATTGTCTTCCAACACAGCCCCTCACACACTCCTTGTGCCATGACCCTATATTCCGCTTCGGCATTTGAGCGAGCAATAACATTTTGTTTCTTGCTCTTCTAAGATTCAAAATTTCCACCCACAAACGAATAATATTCGGTAGTAGACTTTCTATCGTCTTGACTACCAACCCAATCAGCATTTATAAACACCTAAATTTCCAAAGGTTGGTTTGTGGAGAACAAAATCCCACATCTTGGAGACTTCTTGAGGTATCTCAATACTCGATATGCAGCATGTTGATGACGAGTTATGGGAGAGTGCTTGAATCAACTTAGGACACCCATGGAGTACGTAATATCAGGGCGAGTATGAGATAAGTATATGAGTCTCCCAACCAATCATTGGTACCTTGAAGAATTCACTTTCTCCCCACTAGTATCAACATCAATCTTGTAATTAACCTCAATAGGTGTATCCATGGGAGCACACCCTAGCATCTTAGTTTCCTCCAAAAGATCAAGGGTATAGTTTCTTTGAGAGATGAAGATCTCCCGACGAGACCTCAATACTTCAATTCCCAATAAATATTTCAACTTCCCCATATCCTTGACTTCAAATTATTTGCTCAATTGTTCTCTCAAGTGCATAATATCCTATAGACTATCTCCTGTAATCATGATGTCGTCCATGTAGACAATAAGAATTGATATTTGAGCTCCTTTTCTCTTGATAAAGAGAGTATGATCAACCTATATTTGAGCATAACCTAGTTGAAGCATGGTTTTGTTAAACCGTCCAAACCAGGTTCTAGGGGATTGTTTCAGGCCATTTATGGATTTCTGCGGATGACAGACCATTCCATTGGACCCTTCTTTGGTAAAGCCATGAGAGATAATCATGTACACATCTTCTTCCAGATCACCATGCAAGAATGCATTTTTGACATCAAGTTGTTGCAACTCTCACCTAATACAAGCAGCACAAGAGAGGATCACCCGAATACAGTTCATCTTTGCAATTAGGGCAAATGTTTCTTAGTAGTCAATTCCTTGGGTTTTGGTATTCCCTTGGGCGGCCAAGCTTGCTTTATGCTGCTCCACCACCTCATCATGATTCTTCTTAACATAGAAAATCACGCATGATCCAACTGTCTACTTCTTGGGGGAGACTTGCAAGCTGTCGTGTTCCATTTTTTTTAAGGCACACATCTCTTCTTTCATAGCTTGTTTTCACTTAGGTATTTGAACAGTCTCCTGTCAGGTCTTAGGAATCACAATAAAGGAAAGAGATGAGATAAAAGCTCTGTGATCCTGAGAGAGGTGATGGTAAAAAATACAGTTGGCAATTGGGTGTTTGGTGCCACCAGTTTTACCTTTGAGAAGAGCGAGGGGGCCATGGAGATCTTCATCTAAATCTAGAGCAGAGGCATGCAACGACACTGGCGGAACATCCAAAGACGGTACCTGCTTAGTAGTCCGAGGTCTGGAGGGAGCAGGAACAGGGGTGGCGGAGGATGGGAGAGACTTGGAGGGGGCGACAACTAGGGGAAACAGAGGAGGGGAGAGACCTGGAGGGGGCGAAAACTAGGGCGGCGGAGGAGGGACGATACCTTGAGGGGCGGGATCGGGGTGGGAGAGACCCGACGAGATGAGGGATCACGAAACTGGAATCGGGAGTTCAGGAGTAAAATAGTTATGATCACGACCGCTAGATTAGATCGGGCTATCATGATCCTGGTTTTCTACCTAAGGAGGAGAAAACCATTTCGCCCCCCCCCCCAAATATTCTCTCTCTCTCTCTCTCTCTCTCTCTTTATATATATATATATTAATTTACAATAGCTGCATAAAAGTTTTGTGGTAACTACTTCTTGATACTAAAAAAACTACTAAACATTTAATTTCTATTTTCTGCAATTAATTGGTAAACCTGGCAAGGATTAACTGCTACAATTAATAACAATAATGAATAATGTTGATAGGCAAATTAATTGTTATTTGTTATGGGCGCTAATATTATCATCACATTTTTGGCTAATCAAGTCAATTAGGATGATCTTGACCTATTCAAGATCACCTTCAGATTTTAGGCCTGCTACCTAGTCCAAGTCAGCCCAATGTCACACATGTCGCCCAAGGAGCTCTAGTTCAGAATGAGATGTTACATTTACTATGTGACCGTTAGTCTTCTGTTATTACTTCTTCCGCTATACAGATGGTGATGTCAATCAAAACTTGAGAAGGGCGGTGGAGGAAATGTCTTCGGAATTGTAACAGGGTTCTTCTAGCAAGATTTACTCACACATATTGAGGTATAGACATGTTGGTGGCTTAATGTTTGGCGCTGAGTGACGGGCTCATTCCATGCTCAGCCAAAACTTTTCATTTTTCACATACAGAATGATTTCAGGGAGATCATTGAAAATTTAATTAACATGTTATTTAATCAATGGAGAACTTGGGAGATTGACAAAATGACAAGGAAATCATTCAGTTAGTGGACTCTATCTAAATCAATTGCTCTCTCACATTCATAGAGAAGGCAATAAGGTAGCTAATGTGATAGTGAAGTATGTGATGGCGTGTAATATCAGTTACGGATTCACTAAGGATTTTATTCCTAAGACAATTCGTAGAATTAGTGGAATGAATAGAAAATTGTATTTCGTTGCCCTAATTTGGCCAAGCATACAAATATGTAGGATATAATCCACGTGACATATCACGTGAAATAAGAAGCAGGAAAAAATAAAACTTAAAATGAACAGCGCATATTCAACTCTCCCCCTCAAGTTGAGAATATATATCGATCATCCCCAACTTGACTGTATTATTCTTGAAGTTGTCAATGCTTAATCCCTTGGTGAAGACATCAACCAGTTGATCATATGAATTCACGAACAAAGTAGAGATATTTTCCTTGTCTACGTGATCTTTGATAAAATGTCTGTCAACTTCGACATGTTTTGTCCTATTATGTTAAACTCGATTGTGAGCAATATTGATGATAGTTTTGATGTCACAATAGATAGTAACGGGTTTGTTCACCAGGAGACTCATATCTTGGAGAATTGTCTTCCACCACAGCCCCTCACACACTCCTTGTGTCATGGCCCTATATTCTACTTCGACACTTGAGCGAGCAATAACATTTTGTTTCTTGCTCTTCCAATATTCAAGATTTCCACCCACAAATGAACAATATCCGGTAGTATACTTTCTATCGTCTTGACTACCAACCCAATCAACATTTATAAACACCTAAATTTCCAAAGGTTGGTTTGCAAAGAACAAAATCCCACATCTTGGAGACTTCTTGATGTATCTCAATACTCAATATGTGGCATGTTGATGGCGAGTTATGGGAGAGTGCATGAATTAACATAGGACACCCAGGGCATACGTAATATCAGGGTGAGTATGAGATATGTATATGAGTTGTAACGCCCCAAAATTGTAATCAAGCTGGTCGTGTCCAAGAGAATTTTTAGTGCCCGTATAGGGGTACACGGCCTAGGACACGGGCGTGTCCAAGGCCGTGTGGTTCTTTGGGTTGGCTGGCTATGTCCAGAGAAGGACAAGGCAGGAAACACGACAGCGTGACACGGGCGTGTCAAATGACACAGGCGCGTGTCTACCCGTATCACCACCCGTGTTCCCAAGAGTCGTGTCGGTTGGCGTGGCGATTACTAGTGACACGACCCTAGTGCACGGGCGTGTCAGAAACCGACACGGGCGTGTCAGGTTGAGACACGGGCGTGTCTCGACCCGTGTCAGCTTCTGTGCTCGACGATCGTATATGGATCGAGGCACACGGCCTGGGACACGGTCGTGTGAGAGGCCGTGTTCGGCCCAGGTTTGAGGATTTTTGGGTGGATCTGAGCCGTTCATTTTCTTTAATTAAGATACAACGGCCCAGATGTGTTCATGCTCTGATAAGGCCAGGAATAGGGGTTTAACTCCTCATTTGCTCTTTACCATTCTCTTTCTAAGGAGTTGTAGAGAGGAGGAAGGAAAGGGAGGATTCCGGCCGCCGCCGGAGCATCGAATCATCGTTTTGAGAACCGAGAGCGGATCCGTGGAGGAAATTCCATTGCGAAGCCTTCTATCCGTATAGTTTTCCATGGCGCAAAAGCGTACTACAAGGGTAACGATTCTCTACTCTAGCATGTGAAGCTCTCCTTATTTTGCATAAGGAAACCCGCTCCCACGAGTGTGCGGTGTTCCTTGGGGTTGACAGGAATAGTCCCCCTTGTGTTGCATATAGAGTCCGGAATCGAAGTACGAACATAGGCATTGTGTGAGAAGACTCCCTGTTTTGTGTTTTCGGGTTTCTACACGGTAAATTGCAGCAGGGATCCTTGGGGATTAACTCCAAGGCGCACCTGGAAAACTTAGCGGAAACATAATTCTGCTAACTTGGCAGCCTGGGAGCCGGCCTTGTACATAACTGGGTTATGTGTTTTTTGGATTGTGGCGGGATCCGAGAGAAGCTTGGCTCGTGCGTACGTCTTAAGGTATACTATGCGTTGTGAGCAACGGGCAAGTGGAATCGGTCCCGGGCTATGTGGTTCGGTTCGAGAGACCCAAAGAGGGACTGACCATTGGCATAGTTGGTAGTCTTAGACAGTGGTCAGAAAGACTCAAAAATGCTCACATTGTTGCCATCCCGAGGATGGTGGTGAAGCCACTGAATTGATAGGATTCACCGATAATATGCCCTGAGTGCACGGGGTGTTTGGCCGTGCTAGCCTACCCGGTGGCGAAGTATGTTTGTACTTTTATTCTTTAGCTGGGCTAATGAAATGCAGGGAAGGAGCACCGCCGTCCCGAGTAAGGGGCGGGGTCGTTATAATTTGGTCGGCTTTGCCTAACCGTTACTTTGCTTGCCACCGTGCAGTGGAATGTTGCTTGCAGGTGCTGCGGAGCCGAGTACCAAGTAGAGGGCTGAAGCCCAAGTTGCTGAGCTGGCCCTCGAAGGCCAAAGCGAATAGTTGTATTTTATTTCTATCATATGTGGCCGGCCTGCGAGCCGATCTATGGAAAACACTACTTTGTTAAGTGAAACTCTTGTAAGGCCATAAGGCCAAATACTTTCTTTGTATTTGTTATTTCATTCATGTGGTAGTTGTGGACATTCATGTTAGCTGATATATCAATTATGGGTTCTTTATAACTGCTAAAAGCTTTCACTAGAATGTCCTGTGTAGGACGAGTAGTTATAGTTGTTTGGTTTTGATATTCTTATGTAACCCTTCCGACTATCCGTGGTATATGACATCGGGTTCCAGCTAGACCTTCTGTTATATGTCATACGACGGATGGGGGTGTTACAATTTGGTATCAGAGCTTTGGTTCCGGTCAACTTAAATGAATTCGTGGACGAATTCTTTAAGGGGTGGTGAGCACATGTGTGCGTCATCGTTATAACATCAAAAAGAACCCATGAATGTCCACTTAGGAATGAAAAATACACGTGTTTCAGGAACCTGCGTGTTCCTATAATTGCTTTTTGCAATTTTCTTTGGTCACTTATTCGTGTTTTGTACGACTATAGGTGACCAGGAGTGGTGCAGGGCCGTCGGAACATCCCGTTTCTGAGGATTATAGTGCACCCAACGACGTGCTTGAGACCCCTCCTTCGTTTGAGACCATACGAAGGATAGTTGAAGTGGTGCTCGCTGTGACTAGTGCACAGCAGGGATAGCAATGTAACACCACCTATCCGTCGCATAGCATATAGCAGTAGGTCCAGCCGGGGCTCGACGTCATATACTACAGACAGACCGGGTGGTTACTCAATGGAAACCATCCAACCAATCCAACGTCCTACACAGAGCATTCTAGCGGAAGCAGTTTATATAAGTTGCAATTAAGAACCCAGCATAAAGAGCACGAATGTCCACTAATATACCAAATAGGAATGTAGTACATACAGAAGTACTGCCCTTAAGGCCTTACAAAATTGTTTACTTGAGATTACATGATTTACAAACCACGGCACGCAGGCCGGTCATACATGAATAAAAGCAGTAAACACTCCAATTAGGCCTTCGAGGGCCGGCTTCCTAATTTGGGCTTTAGCCCATTATTGACCGCTTGGTCCACCAGCACCTGCAAGCAACAAAACCACCGCACGGTGACCAACAAAAGCAACGGTCAGCAATGCTGACCAAAATATATCGATCCCGCCCCCAACTCGGGGCGGCGATGCTCCTTCCCTGCACTTATTAGCATAATCAAGCAGCGTATAATTATACATTTCATCATAGGCGTAGGCTCATACGGCCACACCCCCCGTGCTCTCAGGGCACATTCTCGGTGATCACAGTCTAAGTCTGCCGACTCACCACCATCCCTTTGGACGGCCAAACAATGAGCAATTTGTCTTCCCGGCATGGGTCACGGTAATTCAAACCATAGACCGCCGAAGACCCTCATCTATGCCAACGGCAAGTGCCACGTAACCTTAGGTCTCTTTAACCCGAACGACATAGATGGGTACGGTTCCATCTAACCCGTGCTCACATCGCAACGGTAATTTAAACCATATGCGCAGGTCAAACTTCTCCCGAGTCCCGTTTCCAACACAAAATCACATAACCCGGTTATGTTCAAGTTGGCTCTCAGGCCACCAAGTTGGCAAGATCACGCATCCGCCCAATTTTTCGGGTGCACCTTTGGGTTAATCCCCAAGGCTCCCTGTTGCAATCTACCACGTAGAAAACCCGAAAAACAAACAATCGCACGGAGTCTTCTCCGGCATTTATGCAATGCAACATCACCGATCCAGACCAACATGTCCGGGTAGGCTTCACACATCATGCCTATGTCCGTTCTCGCTTACGGACTCTACACAACGGGGACTTTACATATCTACCTGAAGGAACGCCTCCAACACACCGCAAACTCGCGAGAGAGGGCTTCTTATGCAAAGAAGGATAGCTTCACATGCTCAAGAAGAGAATAGTTACCCTAGCGTTCCTCTTTGGCGCCATGGAAAAGTAAACGGATGAAAAGCACCGCACTCTCTTTGCCTCCGTAGATCCGAAGTCTGCTCGCGATTTGGAGCTTCGAAGCTCCTCCAATGGCTGGATCTAGATTCTTCTTCCTCCTTTGCTCTCACCTCTCTCTTGACTTAGAAAGAGAACCACTCAAGTAAAAGTGAGGGTTTCAAAGGCCCAATCCTGGGTATATCCCAGTAGGAACAATCCCCAACCGTCGGATCCCAAAAGAAGGAAACGAATGGCTACGATTCGTAGCTGAAAAGTAAAACCTGGGCCGAACACGGCCTGGCACACGCCCGTGTCCCGGGCCGTGTCCCTCATTCGCCGTCAAAATCGACGCGCCTGGAACAACACACGGGCATCCAACACGCCCGTGTTCGACCTGACACACCCGTGTTCCAACTGACACGGCCGTGTGGTCGGCCGTGTGCCCCCATCGACACAGCCCGAAAACAACCCGAGACTCACACGGGTTCTTGGACACGCCCGTGTCCTAACCCGTGTCCACTCGAACACGCCTGGGCTCCAGGCCGTGTTCACGGTCTCGACACTTCATCGAGTGAAGTTCGTCGACCACCCGACACGGCCTTGGCCACGCCCGTGTCCTAGGCCGTGTGCATTGTCTCGACACTTTGTCGAGCGAATTCGTCGACTTGCTGACACGGCCTTGGACACGCCCGTGTCCTAGGCCGTGTGCCATGTCTCGACACTTCGTCGAGCAAAATTCGTCGACTCCCAGGGCCGATCGTCGACACAGGCTCGACACACCCTGAGACACGCCCGTGTCTCAGGCCGTGTTCTCTGCTCGACGATCGTCGACTCCAAAATCGTCGACCTCTCGACCAAATCATCGACTCCAGCCTGACATGCCCTGGGATACGCCCGTGTCCCAGGCCGTGTGCCTCCTACCAGATTCCAGATCTGGCCCAAAACGTCCCCCGTCGTTCTTTTGAGTTTCGGGGCGTTACAACTCTCCCCCTCTTAAAAGAATTTTGTCCACGAAATTATATAAGGAAAGACAAGTACCAAAATTAAATTGTACCTGAGCGGGACAACTCTGGATACTCGTCAAGCATAGTCTGCTCTCGTTCCCAAGAGTGCTCCTCTCGACCATAATTGTCCCATCGGACCTTGACCATCCTGATCTCTTTATTGCGTAGCCGCTTGACCTCCGAGTCCTCAATCTGCATGGGCTTGACTCTTGTCGTCAACCCACTATCCACCGGCACTTGATCAACCGCGATCACTTGCGAAGGCTCTTGCACCGCCTTCCGTAGCACCGAAATATGGAATACATCATGTAAACCACTAAGCTCCACAGAAAGCTTTAACCGATAGGCTGCTTCACCAACTCGCTCCAGAACCTCAAACGGCCCAAGGTATCTCGGGCTTAGCTTTTTCAATCGCTGCACCCGCGAGACACCCTTGAACGACTTGATTTTTAAGTACACATAGTCGCCCACAGCGAACTCCACGTTCCTGTGCTTGGCATTATAGTACTTCGCTTGCCGGTCCTGCGCGATAAGCAACCTCTCCTGAATGGTACGCACCAACGAAGTAGCATCCTCCACATCTAATCGCTTATATAACTTTGACTCACCCGTTTCTAGCCAAGACAACGGCGTGCGACGTTTTCTACCATATAGGGCCTCGAAGGGCGCCATTTGAATACTCGCTTGGTAACTATTGTTGTACGCAAACTCCACCAAATAAAGATGGTCTTCCCATTGCTTTCCAAAGTCTAAGACACACATGCGGAGCATGTCTTCCATGGTTCTATTGACCCTCTCGGTCTGCCCATCCATTTGCGGATGGAAGGCTGTGCTGAATTTCAGCTTTGTTCCCAACATTTGCTGCACTAGCCTCCAATCATTGGACGTGAACCGTCCATCTCGGTCGCTCACGATGCTGCGGGGCACACCATGAAGCCGTACAATGTTATCCACATACAGTTTTGCCAACTTCTCCACCGGATCATCCTTCCTATGTGGAATGAAATGTGACACCTTCGTTAGCCGATCTACGACCACCCAAATGGCGTCATTCCCCTTTTACGACCTTGACAAACCGTGCACAAAGTCCATAGCGATGTCGTCGAATTTCCACTCCGGAATAGGCAAGGACTTCAGAAATCCCCCGGCTTTTGGCACTCCGCCTTCACCAAGGCGCAAGTTTGGCACTTCGCCACGTAGAGCGCCACATCCTTCTTCAAACTCGGCCACCAAAACATTTTCTTTACATCGCGGTACATCTTCGTGCTCCCCGAGTGAATTGAGTACTTGGTGTGGTGTGCCTCGTACAACATTTCCACCCGCAAATTGCCAAAACTTGGGACGCACAGACGACCTTCTTTCCAAAGCAATCCGTCCTCCACAACGAATTGGGAATTTGACCCATCCAAAGCCTCTACCATGAACTGCTTCATATGGACATCAATATCCAAAGCCTGCCGAATTCGATCAGCCAGGTCATATTGGACTTCAGTCCAATTCAGTACTGCTTCAACACTTGATTGCTTATCCACACAAACAATCTCCAACGCCTCCAACTCCCGAACCAACCGCTCATCATGCACCGATAGACAATTGCCTTGAGCTGGGGCCCAACGACTCAACGCGTCCGCAACTGCATTGCCCTTACCAGGCACGTAGTGGATCTTGAATGTATAGTCCCCCAGGAACTCCATCCATCTACGATGCCGCATATTCAGATCTTTCTGATCAATCGGATACTTCAGACTCTTGTGATCATTGTAGATATCAATCTTCATACCGTACAAATAGTGTCTCCACAGCTTCAAGGCAAAAATCACGGCCGCTAACTCCAAGTCATGGACCGGATAATTTCTCTCGTGCACTTTTAGCTGTCTCGAGCCATAAGCTATTACACTTCCGTATTGCAGTAGCACGCAACCCAAACCGCTGCCCGAAGCGTCGCTATAAATCTCATATCCTTCGGTCCCACTCGGCGAAGTCAGCACAGGAGCCGTGGTCAACCGACATTTCAACTCCTCAAAAGCTCGCGCGCACTCCGACGTCCAAACGAACTTCTGCTCCTTCCTCGTCAAAGTAGTGAGAGGTAACGCTATCCGCGATAAGTTCTCTACGAAGCGCCTATAATAGCCGGCCAGCCCTAGAAAGCTCCGGACTTCCGCTACCGTAGCAAGCTCAGGACACTCCCGTATCGCAACAATCTTCGCCGGATCCACCGCAATACCCTCTCCACTCACTATATGACCGAGGAACGCCACTGAGGATAACCAAAACTCACACTTCGAGAACTTGGCATACAGTTGATTCCTCCTTAGCGTCTCCAAAACCAAATGAAGATGTATGAAGTGATCTTCCTCACTCTGCGAGTACACCAATATATCGTCGATGAAGACGATCACAAAATGGTCCAAGTACTCCCTGAAGGTCATGTTCATCAAATCCATGAACACTGACGGCGCATTAGTCAGCCCAAATGGCATGACCGTAAACTCGTAATGCCCGTATCTCGTACTGAACGCTGTCTTCGGGATATCACTCTCCCTTATTCGCAGCTGGTAGTACCCGGACTTGAGGTCCAACTTCGAGTACACCGTCGACCCGACCAACTGATCAAAAAGATCATCGATCCGGGGGATCGGGTACTTGTTCTTTTCCGTTAACTTGTTGAGCTCCCGATAATCAATACATAGTCTCAAGCTTCCGTCCTTCTTCTTAACAAAGAGGACCGGCGCGCTCCAAGGCAAAGAACTTGGGCGCACATACCCTTGCTCCAACAACTCTTGCAGTTGAACTTTCAGCTCCGCCATTTCCTTAGGCACTAGCCGATAAGGAGATCGTGACACAGGCTTTGCACCTAGCACTAGCTCAATCGTGAAATCTATCTCCCGCTGTGGCGGGGCTCCAGGAAGATCTCTAGGGAACATATCAGGGTATTCTGATACCACTGAAATACTATCCAACGCGGGCTTCGGCTTCGCAACCTCCATTAGTGTAAAGAACAGTTCTGCACCGGCACAAACCGCCTTCACCACCTGAAGAGCAGACATCAACGTCTTGCTCGACCCCTTTAAGCCCGTAAAAGTCGTCTCACGACTTGCTCCCAACTTGACTTCTTTGCGACCGCAATCAATATAGGCCCGCTGCTCCGAGATCCAGTCCATGCCAAATATAACGTCGAACTCCACCAACGGAAGTAACGACGCGTGCAGATCAAACTCCTGATTCCCAATACGAATATTAACATCGCAGATCCTATCCACGCGCATCGAACACCCATTGGGCAACAACACATCCAACTTATCCTTCGTCATCGAAGAAGGGACTCCTATGCGTGATATAAATCCCTCGGACAAGGAGTGTGAAGCTCCCGTATCGAAGAGTGATCTTGCCGGATTTTCGCAAATCAAAACAAATCCTAAACAAGCAGTGGTAAGGTAACATGTGCATAACAAGTATTTAAAGAAATTAACTTGCTATAAAATAAACCGTACCTGTCACCACATCCGCATGTTTGATGGCCTCCTGTTGGCCAAGATTGTATACCCTTGGTTGGGCCGGAGCATAATGGGATGCGGTCGACTCCACCGCATTGCCCTTCTCTTGATAAGTCGCTCCCGGCTTCCTTTCGGACTTGGGACGTCCGCTCCAACAGTCACGGGCAAAGTGCCCCGGCTTCCCACAAGTAAAACACGCACCCGGGGTTCGACCCGTAGTCGCCCTAGAAGCACCAGACGAAGCTGGACCCGTTGTCCTATGCTTCTTGAAGAATCTTTGATAGCCGGACTTTGAAGTAGTCGGCACTTTGAACCCAGCCTTCTTCTCACCAATGCTCTTCTTCGCTTGAACATTCTTCATGTCCTTCTCCAAGGACCGGGCCGTGTTGACCAAGGTCAAGAAACCCTGCGTCATCGGCCCCGAGAGTAGTAACCTCAACTCATCTCTCAACACTTCGTTGAATCAATTCGTCTTGCGCTCCTCATCCGCAATGGTGGAGCTAGCATAATGACTCAAACGGGTAAACTCGTGGAGATATTCATCCACGCTATTGTCCCCTTGCACCAATTCTAGGAACTCATTCTCCAACGCTATCCTCTGCGCCAAAGGAAGGTATCTAGCCAAGAATAGTCTCGAGAACTCCTCCATCGAGACATCAACAAGTTGTATACCTCTCAGTAGATGCAGCTCCAATCCTTCCCACCACAATCTCTCTTCACCGTCAAAAGGAACGTAGTAATGGTGGTCATTTGCCACTCCTCCGTCTCCGTTGCTGTCATGACTCTCTTCACCCTGGAGAGCCAGTCTTCAGCTTGAGATGGGGTTCCCAACCCCGAGAATACCGGAGGATTAAAGCTCATTACATGCTTAAGATGTCTCTCGGTTGCCCTCCGTAGCACCACCGGTTCCTCTACCACCTGCTCCACTCTTCGCTGCTCAGCTGCTTGCAGCGGTACCTGCTCCATCGCAGGAGCGGGCTGCTGCGTTTGCCTTGCATGCTGCGCATTAATCATGGCCAACACTGCTTCGGCTACCAATCGTATGGTCTCAGCCGATAGAGGTGTTGCAGGAGCTTCATTAGGTGCACTGCTAGCCTCAAAAACTCGACGTTCCGACGGCCCAACACCACTTCTGGTCACCTATAGTGGTACAAAACACCGTTAAGCGACCAAATAAAATTGCAAACAGCAATTATAGGAACACGCAGGTTCCCCAAATACGTGTATTTTCATTCCTAAGTGGACATTCATGGGTTCTTTTACTGTTATAACGATGACACACACACATGTGCTCACCACCCCTTAAAAAGAATTCGCCCACGAATTCATTTTAAGCCCGACCAAAACCAGTAGTCTGATACCAAATTGTAACACCCCCTATCCATCGCATAGCATATAACAGTAGGTCCGGCCGGGGCCCGACGCCATATACTACAGACAGACCGGGTGGTTACTCAATGAAAACCATCCAACCAATCTAACGTCCTACACAGAGCATTCTAGCGGAAGCAGTTTATATAAGTTGCAATTAAGAACCCAGCATAAAGAGCACGAATGTCCACTAATATACCAAATAGGAATGTAGTACATACACAAGTACTGGTCTTAAGGCCCTACAAAATTGTTTACTTGAGATTATATGATTTACAAACCACGGCACGCAGGCCGGTCATACATGAATAAAAGCAGTAAACACTCCAATTAGGCCTTCGAGGGCCGACTTCGCAATTTGGGCTTTAGCCCGCTATTGACCGCTTGGTCCAGCAGCACCTGCAAGCAACAAAACCACCGCACGGTGGCCAACAAAAGCAACAGTCAGCAATACTGACCAAATTATAACGATCCCGCCCCCATCTCGGGGCGGCGATACTCCTTCCCTGCACTTATTAGCATAATCAAGCAGTGTATAATTATACATTTCATCACAGGCGTAGGCTCACACGGCCACACACCCCGTGCTCTCAGGGCACATTCTCGGTGATCACAGTCTAAGTCTGCCGACTCACCACCATCCCTTTGGACGGCCAAACAATGAGCAATTTGTCTTCCCGGCATGAGTCACGGTAATTCAAACCATAGACCGCCGAAGACCCTCATCTATGCCAATGACAAGTGCCACGTAACCTTAGGTCTCTTTAACCCGAACGACATAGAACGGGTACGGTTCCATCTAACCCGTGCTCACATCGCAACGGTAATTTAAACCATATGCGCAGGTCAAACTTCTCCCGAGTCCCGTTTCCAACACAAAATCACATAACCCGGTTATGTTCAAGTTGGCTCTCAGGCCACCAAGTTGGCAAGATCACGCATCCGCCCAGTTTTCCGGGTGCACCTTTGGGTTAATCCCCAAGGCTCCCTGTTGCAATCTACCAAGTAGAAAACCCGAAAAATAAACAATCGCACAGAGTCTTCTCCGGCATTTATGCAATGCAACATCACCGATCCAGACCAACATGTCCGGGTAGGCTTCACACATCATGTCTATGTCTGTTCTCGCTTACGGACTCTACATAACGGGGACTTTACATATCTACCCGAAGGAACGCCTCCAACTCACTGCAAACTCGCGAGAGCAAGCTTCTTATGCAAAGAAGGAGAGCTTCACATGCTCAAGAAGAGAATCGTTACCCTAGCGTTCCTCTTTGGCGCCATGGAAAAGTAAGCGGATAAAAAGCACCGCACTCTCTTTGCCTCCGTAGATCCGAAGTCGGCTCGCGATTTGGAGCTTCGAAGCTCCTCCAATGGCCGGATCTAGCTTCTTCTTCCTCCTTTGCTCTCACCTCTCTCTTGACTTAGAAAGAGAACCACTCAAGTAAAAGTGAGGGTTTCAAAGGCCCAATCCCGGGTATATCCCAGTAGGAACAATCCCCAACCATCGGATCCAAAAAGAAGGAAACGAATGGCTACGATTCGTAGCTGAAAAGTAAAACCTGGGCCGAACACGGCCTGGCACACGCCCGTGTCCCGAGCCATATCCCTCATTCGCCGTCAAAATCGACGCGCCTAGAACAACACACTGGCATCCAACACGCCCGTGTTCGACCTGACACGCCCGTGTTCCAACTGACACGGCCGTGTGCACCCATCGACACAGCCCGAAAATAACCCGAGACTCCCACAGGTTCTTGGACACGCCCGTCTCCTAACCCATGTCCACTCGAACACGCCTGGGCTCCAGGCCGTGTTCACGGTCTCGACACTTCATCGAGTGAAGTTCGTCGACCACCCGACACGGCCTTGGCCACGCCCGTGTCCTAGGCCGTGTGTCTTGTCTCGACACGTCGTCGAGCGAATTCGTCGACTTGCTGACACGGCCTTGGACACGCCCGTGTACTAGGCCATGTGTCATGTCTTGACACTTCGTCGAGCAAAATTCATCGACTCCCCGGGCCGATCTTCGACAAGGGCTCGACACGCCTTGAGACACGCCCGTGTCTCAGGCCGTGTTCTCTGCTCGACGATCGTCGACTCCAAAATCGTCGACCTCTCGACCAAATCGTCGACTCCAGCCTGACATGCCCTGGGACACGCCCGTGTCCCAGGCCGTGTGCCTCCTACAAGATTCCAGATCTGGCCCAAAACGTCCCCCGTCGTTCTTTTGAGTTTCGGGGCGTTACAAGCAATGTGCAACCCTTTGTCCCTGAGATGACTTCAATGTCGGGTGGTGTGTTGGATCAAATGACATTAAGAAGGCCATCAGGTCTGCAGTTGAACATGCTCTTAGTGCAGGGTACACACTCAGTTGATGAGTATTTGCAAGCGTTTCTTTTGGTAAGCCGCAACCCATGCTTTGAGTTGGAGAACGAGCAGTCTATAGTTGATAGATTCTATAATGGGCTGCGTGGCGAGCTGCGAATTCTACTGCTAGGACCAAAACTATTGGGATTCCGAGCCTTGGTGGAGTCGGCTAGGTCTTTGGAGGTAGATTTGGGGAAAATTCACCAGATGGCAGTGAGTAAGGTATCGAACTCTGCAAGTCCTATGAGGGTTGCATCTCGCAGAATGCTGAAAAAGGGGGCTAGATCATCGACTAGCAAGGTTACTTACAACTGTCATACTTGTGGCAAGAAAGGGCACTTTGCCCGAGATTGTCGGAATGGTGCTCAGAAGACTAAGAAATCTATGTCAGGAGCGGGTGAGGACTCTAATGCCAAGAAAACAAAGGTCAAAGTGCCGGCTAACTCAAAGTCTAGATATCGTGGGTGGTATAAGGAGGTTGGGACTTCGGGTTCAGCCCCCCCCCCTTTTTGTGTTTCGGGGGAAACTATAGGCCAAACCCCGGGCGCATGTTATAATTATGGGAAGCCGGGGCATTTTGCCCGTAGGTGTTGGAGCGGACGCTCAATATCCGACAGAAAGCCTATAGTGTACAGCCTGGGCCAGCAGGAGGCCAGGAAACATGCCGTCGTGGTGACAGGTACGGTTTAAAGTTATAGCAGTTTGCTTTAAATACTTGTTTCCCGTATGCATGTTAGCTTAGAACTACTTGTTCTAAGATTTTTTCTGGTTTTCGTTTATCCGGCAAGAGCACCATTCATTTAGGGAGCTTCACATTCCCGTTTGCCCAAAGGAATTGTATTGCGTGTCGGAGTACCTCTTTCGATGGCAAAAGACATCTTGGATGTGTTGCTGTCTAATGGTGCTCAATGCACGCAGATAGAATCCGTTGCGTTTAGGTTTGGATTGGGAGTTAAGAGTTTGACTTACAAGCGTTGTTACTATCGCTAGGGGAGTTCGACGTGACCTTTGGTGTGGACTGGCTCACGGAGCAACAAGCATACATTGGTCGAAATCGTAAGGTGGTTAGTTGGGAGCTAGTCGTGAGATGACATTTGCGGGCATGGAAGGGGTCTAGTAAGACGTGGATGTCTGCCTCTCAGGAGGTTAAGGCAGTTCGGTGTAATGTCAAACCTGTGTCACGCTCTCCTTATCGGTTAACGCTAAGAGAGATGGCGTAGCTGAAGGTGCAACTGCAAGAGTTGTTGGAGCAAGGGTATGTGCATCCAAGTTCGTCGCCTTGGAGCACACCGGTCCTCTTCATTAAGAAGAAGGATGTGAGCGTGCGACTCTGTATTGACTATCTGGAGTTGAACAAGCTTACGAAGAAGAATAAGTATCTGATCCCAAGGATTGACGATCTATTTGATCAGTTGGTTGGGTCAACAGTATATTCGAAGTTAGATTTGAAGTCCGACCACTACCAATTAAGGATAAGGGAAAGTGACATCCCAAAGACAACATTCAGCACGCAGTTTGGGCATTACGAGTTCACGGTCATGCCGTTTGGGTTGACCAGTGCGCGATCCGTGTTTGTGGATCCGATGAACAGGACATTCAGATAGTACCTGGATCGTTTTGTGATAGTATTTATCGACGATATCCTGGTGTACTCGCGGTGTGAGGAAGATCACTACAAGCATCTGCATATGTTGTTGGAGAGGTTGTGAAGAAATCGGTTGTATGCTAAGTTCTCCAAGTGTGAGTTCTGGTTATCCTCGGTAGCGTTCCTTGGTCATGTTGTTAGTGGAGAAGGGATAGCGGTGGATCCGACGAAGATAGTGGCGATATGGGAGTGGCCTGTATTGACTACAGTGGCAGAAGTCCGGAACTTTCTGGGGCTTGCCGGCTACTACAAGCGCTTCGTAGAGAACTTCTCGCGGATAGCGCTACCACTCACGACGTTAACAAGGAAGGATCAAAAGTTTGTGTGGTCGCTGGAGTGCGAGCTGGATTTTGAAGAATTGAAGAGGTGGTTGACCACGACGCCTATTTTATGTTTGTCGAGTGGGACTGAAGGGTTCGAAATCTATAGTGATGCTTCGGGCAGTGGTTTGGGATGTGTTCTGCTACAACATGGCAGCATGATAGCCTATGGTTCACGACAATTTAAGGTTCATGAGCGAAATTATCTGGTCCATGACTTAGAGTTAGCGGTCGTGATATTTACTCTAAAGCTATGGAGGCACTATCTGTACGGTGTGAAGGTTGATATCTACACCGATCATAAGAGCCTGAAGTACCTGTTGGATCAGAAGGACCTGAACATGAGGCAGCAGAGGTGGATGGAGTTCCTGGGGGACTACACCTTCAAGATACATTATGTGTCTGGAAAAGGAAATGCAGTGCAGATGCGTTGAGTCGCGGGATTCCTGTGTGAGCCAGCTGGTTGTCGGTACATGATGAGAGTTTGGTCCATGAATTGGAGGCATTGGAGATAACTTGCGTCGACAATCAGTATAGTGCCGATGCGAAATTATTTTGGATAGAGGAGCAGTATGACCTAGCTGATATAGTTCGGCGGGCTCTGGTTCAAGGTAGCTGCATGAAGTAGATCTTAGATGAATCTTTGGATGCGTCAAATTCCCAATTTGTTGTTTAGGATGGACTGCTAAGGTGGGACGGTCGCCTATGTGTTCCTAGTGCGGGTAATCTTCGGGAGGAGTTGTTGTACGAGACTCATCATACCAAGTACTCAATCCACCCGGAGAGCACGAAGATGTATAGAGACATGAAGAAGTTGTTCTGGTGGCCAGGATTGAAGAAGGATGTAGCACTTTATGTGGCCAAGAGCCAGACGTGTGCCTTGGCAAAGGCGGTGTGTCAAAAGCTCGGAGGTTTTTTGAAGTCCCTACCTATCCCGAAGTGGAAATTCGACGACATTTTTATGGGTTTTGTGCATGGCTTGCCAAAGTCGCATAGGTGAAACGACGCCATCTGGGTGGTCGTAGATAGATTGACAAAGGTGTCGCATTTTATTCTGAACAGGAAGGAAGATCCGGTGGAGATATTAGCCAAACTCTATGTGGATAATATTGTGTGATTGCATGGTGTACCCCGTAGTATTGTTAGTGACCGAGATGGACACTTCACATCGAATGACTGGAGGCTGGTGCATAGTCTATTGGGAACTAAGTTGAGTTTTAGCACAACCTTTCATCCACAGATGGATGGTCAAACCGAGAGGGTCAACCAGACGATGGAGGACATACTTCGTATGTGCGTCTTTGATTTCAAAAAGTAGTGGGAAGATCACCTATACGTGGTGGAGTTTGCATATAACAATAGTTATCAAGCGAGTATTGGAATGACGCCTTTCGAGGCGTTGTATAGGATAAGGTGTCTCACACCGTTGTATTGGTTGGAGACAGGCGAATCGAAGCTATACAAACGTCAAGCGGTAGAAGACGCCACCTCAATGATACGTATAGTTCAGGAACGGTTGAAGATTGCTCAGGACAGGCAGGAAAAATACTATAATGCCAAGCATAGGAATGTGGAGTTCGGTGTTGGCGACTAGGTGTATTTGAAAATCAAGTCATTCAAGGGTATCTCGGGGATTCGACGCTTGAAGAAGCTGAGTCCGAGATACCTTGGACCGTTTTAAATCCTGGAGCGTGTTGGCGAAGCCGCGTATCGATTGAAGCTGTCAGTGGATTTGAGTGGGCTACATGATGTGTTCCACGTATCGGTGTTGCGGAAGGCGGTGCAAGAGCCATCGCAGGTCGTTGCAGTCGATCAAGTGTCGGTTGAATATGGGTTGACGAGGAAGGTCAAGCCAGTACGCATTGAAGACTTGGAGGTTAAACGACTCCACAATAAGGAAATCCGAATGCTTAAAGTCTGTTGGGATAACTACGGACGTGAGGAGCTTTCTTGGGAGCGAGAGCAGACGATGATGGAAGAATACTCCGAGTTATTCCACTCAGGTAGCATTTAAATTTTTGTGTACCTTTACAGAATTTCGGGACGAAATTCTTTAAGTGAGGGAGATTTGTAACACCCCGAAAATCATAATCGAGCTGGTCGTGTCCAAGAGAATTTTTGGTGCCTGTATAGGGGTACACGGCCTAGGACACGGGCGTGTCCAAGGCCGTGTGGTTCTTTGGGTTGGTCGGCTGTGTCCAGAGAAGGACACGGCAGGAAACACGGCAGCGTGACACGGGCGTGTCAAATGTCACGGGCGTGTGCCTACCCGTGTCACCACCCGTGTTCCCAAGAGTTGTGTCGGTTGGCGTGGCGGTTACTGGTGACACGGCCCTAGTGCACGGGCATGTCAGAAACCGACACGGGCGTGTTAGGTTGAGACACGGGCTTGCCTCGACCCGTGTCAGCTTATGTGCTCGACAATCGTGTCTGGATCGAGGTACACGGACTGGGACACGGCCGTGTGCGAGGCTGTGTTCGGCCCAGGTTTGAGGATTTTTGGGTGGATCTGAGCCGTTCGTTTTCTTTAACTAAAATCCAACGACCCAGATGTGTTCCTTCTCTGGTAAGGCCGGGAATGGGGGTTTAACTCCTCATTTGCTCTTTACCATTCTCTTTCTAAGGAGTTGGAGAGAGGAGGAAGGAAAGGGAGAATTCCGGCCACCGGCGGAGCATCGGAACACCGTTTTGAGAACCGAGAGCGGATCCGCGGAGGAAATTCCATTGCGAATCCTTCTATCCGTATAGTTTTTTCCATGGCACAAAAGCGTACTACAAGGGTAACGATTCTCTACTTGAGCATATGAAGCTCTCCTTCTTTTGCATAAGGAAACCCGCTCCCGCGAGTGTGCTGTGAGTGTGCGGTGTTCCTTGGGGTTGACAGGAATAGTCCCCCTTGTGTTGCATATAGAGTCCGGAATCGAAGTACGGACATAGGCATTGTGTGTGAAGCCTACCCAGATATGTTGTTCTAGATCGGTGATGTTGCATTTTCTATGGTTTGCCGGAGAAGACTCAGTGTTTTGTGTTTTCGGGTTTCTACACGGTAGATTGCAGCAGGGATCCTTGGGGATTAACTCCAAGGCGCACCCGGAAAACTGAGCGGAAACGTAATTCTGCTAACTTGGCGGCCTGGGAGCCGGCCTTGTACATAACTGGGTTATGTGTTGTTTGGATTGTGGCGGGATCCGAGAGAAGCTTAGCTCGTGCGTATGTCTTAAGGTGTACTATGCGTTGTGAGCAACGGGGAAGTGGAATCGGACCCAGGCTATGTGGTTCGGTGCGAGAGACCCAAAGAGGGACTGTCCGTTGGCATAGTCGGGAGTCTTAGACAGTGGTCAGAAAGACTCAAAAATGCTCACGTTGTTGCCATCCCGGGGATGGTGGTGAAGCCACTGAATTGACATGATTCACCGATAATGTGCCCTGAGTGCACGGGGTGTTTGGTCATGTGAGCATACACCTGTGGCGAAGTATGTTTGTACTTTTATTGTTTAGCTGGGCTAATGAAATGCAGGGAAGGAGCACTGCCGTCCCGAGTAAGGGGCGGGGTCGTTATAATTTGGTCGGCTTTGGCTGACCGTTACTTTGCTTGCCACCGTGCGGTGGAATGTTGCTTGCAGATACTGCGGAGCCGAGTACCAAGTAGCGGGCTGAAGCCCAAGTTGCTGAGCTGGCCCTCGAAGGCCAAAGCGAATAGTTGTATTTTATTTCTATCATGTGTGGCCGACCTATGAGCCGATGTATGGAAAACACTATTTTGTTAAGTGAAACTCTTGTAAGTCCATAAGGCCAAATACTTTCTTTGTATTTGTTATTTTATTCATGTGGTAGTTGTGGACATTCATGTTTGTTGATATATCAATTATGGGTTCTTTATAATTATTTAAAAGCTTCCGCTATAATGCCCTATGTAGGACGAGTAGTTATGTTGTTTGGTTTTGATATTCTTATGTAACCCTTCCGACTGTCCATGGTATATGGCGTCGGGTTCCAGCTGGACCTTCTGTTATATGCCATACGACGGATGGGCGTGTTACATGAGTCTCCCAACCAATCGTTGGTACCTTAAAACATTCACTTTCTCCCCACTAGTATCAACATCAATCTTGTGATTAACCTCAATAGGTGTATCCATGGGAGCACACCCTAGCATCTCAGTTTCCTCCAAAAGATCAAGGGTATAGTTTCTTTAAGAGATGAAGATCTCCCGATGAGACGTCACTACTTCAATTCCCAATAAATATTTCAACTTTCCCAGATCCTTGACTTCAAATTATTTGCCCAATTGTTCTTTCAAGTGTATAATCTCCTCTAGACTATCTCCTGTAATCATGATGTCTGTTGGATACCTAGTTGACTTGGGCTAGGTTCACTAACATCGGATGATGTGACCCAACATGTATAGCCAGGGTCATAGTTGTGTCCTAGAGTCTAGGCCATGTCCTTAGAGTCAACATCAGATGGACCAGCTATCAACAAGATTATCAGAGACTCAAGACTTAGAATATTTCAAGACCAAGTAAAATGAGTTCGAAGTTCGTCGAACTCAAGTCGACGAAAGACGTTTTTAGCTCAACGATCTTGAGATATTTCTCTGAGCTGAGCTCGACGATCTTCATTCTCTGGTCGACGAAAACTGGGATACTTCAACAAACTAAAGTCAGGATAACTCCAGATTATTCTAAGTCCAACTTCAGACTTTGGTCGACGAACAAGATTCTGAGCTTGACGAACTTGGACATCGAGTTCACAACAACCTTCTGTTAGAAGATCTCAGCTCGACGAAGTCAACTTCTCAGGTTGACGAACTCAGTAGTCTACTCGACGAATTCTGGAACCAGAAGATTTGTGTCGACACTTACGGCATGTGTCGACACCAACTATGTCGACACCAGAAGATTCATGTCGACACATAGAATATTAGTCAACACAAAATACTTGACTAAGTCCAGAATTGTTGCTGAACTCCAGTCGACGAATGCAATTGTCATCTCGACAAACTTCAGACAGAGAATTGGCAACAGACAGTAGTCAAGTTTTCAGTTCGACAAACTAGTAACTCAGCTCGACAAATTCTGTTATTCGTTCGACGACTCTAGACTTAGCCATTTCCGGCCATTTGTCCCCATTCTAATGCGGAAATTCCTGAGTAATTAATGCTCTACATTCTCTGAATGTATCCGTTAGAAGGAGCATTGATTACGGTCTTCCTCAGGAATATTACTTGCCGATTTTACACGGGACAGTTGAGGAAATGATTCAATGTCGATTATTCTCAAGGCGTCAGCATTAATTACCGATGATTCAAATTTTTGAAAAGAAATAGAAGAATACAAGATCGATAATTGGGAGCCTGGAAGAAAATACTCAGTCAGATAAACAGAGACGCACATAGACTGATTGCAAGAATTCATACAGCAACAGAAAAGCTTCACACAAAAAATCATACTGAAGCTTACAGTGACATGCAGTGATCATACCTCCAAGACTTCCAAGGACAACAAAATATCAAATCAGTCAAGAAGCTTCCGGATCACTGCCTGTCAAGAACTCTGATTGAAGACCTGTCACCCTACAGCAAAGCTTCCAAACCTTCCTGAATCATTCAATATTTCAGGGGGAGCTTTTGCTAAACATCAATCCACTTAAGTCTTCTCAGTTTATTGAGAAAGAGAAGATAAAATCACTCTCTCACCCCCTCCTGTATAAAGGGTTGTCATCTCCCTTCAAATGTGATTCCTGGTTGCAAGTCTCCTAACCAAAAGACTTGAGTTGGTTTTTGGGGACCTGATCAAAATTCACTGGTGTCAGGTACCTGATCAAAAACCTGAGTGGATTCCTACCAGGGTGGTAGAAGATTGGACTACCCAGATTTGGGGAACCACTATAAATTTCTTGTGTCATCTGGTTGCCTATCTTTTTCTTTTTGTTCTTGCTATGTAGCTGTGATTAGGTTTACTATTTTCTGTTTTTTAGTTTCCTAATTACTGCACATTTTCAGTTTACAGCAAAAGCTGTAACAGCACCTTTATAGGGACCTAACAAATTTTAAATATACTCTATTCACACCCCCTCTAGAGTATTGTAGACCTAACCCTCACTTTCAATTGATATTAAAGCAGGTTCCTTTGGTTGCACAAGTTAAATCTTGAACCAAAAGATCCCTTATTATATCTACACATCACCTTCATTCACATTTAACTTTTAAAGTAGAAACACAGCCATGACACAGAATAAAGATTATGCAAGCACCAGACCTCCAGTTTGCAACTTGCAAAAGTTTGGAATCTGGAAGACAAGAATCAAGCTATATATAAATTCTATTGATGAAGACATCTTTGCTTCCATCTTAACAGGAGTACCTCCACCACCTGCAGCTCCTCCAAGTAACTCTACAAATATGACTGCAGTACTTCCTCCAGATTATAATGATGCTTACAGGAAAGACAAGATGGCTGATGCAAAAGCCATGAACATATTGGCACAAACAATGTCTGATGATATTTTCCAGAAGGTTGCTGAGTGCACATCAGCAAAAGCCATTTGAGATTCCCTAAACCAAATGGTTGATGGATCAGCTGATGAAAGGAAAGATAGGAGATCAAATCTCATATCCCAATATGAGAATTTCAAGAAACAGGAAGCTGAGACAGTTTCAGAGATGTATAATAGATTAAGCTCAATTATTAATGAGCTAAAAACTCTGGACAAGGTCATCACTCTCACTGAAGTGAATGACAAAATTCTGATGTGCTTCCCAAGCTCATGGGACACAAGAATTTGGCCCATCAAGGAGGCCAGATGCCTAAATGAGATTTCAACTGAATCTCTATTGGGTAAACTAAAGTCTTATGAGCAGTTAATAAAGACAAGGGAGGCTGCTAAACAAAAAACACCTCCAGCAGCTAGAAGAGAACAGAGCATAGCCTTCAAAGCCTCAGAAGAATCAGAATCTTCAACATCAAATGAAGAACTTATGAATCTCTTGGCTAAGAGATTTTTCAAGATGGATAGAAAGGACTTCAGAAGAAAGTCATCAAGAAAAGATGACAGACCAAAGTATGATAAGACACCAACAAAGGAAGTGGTGTGCTATGGATGCAGGAAGCCTGGGCACTTTCTCTCTGAGTGTCCAGAGAACCAGAAGAAAGAGAAGAGAAGAGAAAAGGAAAAGGATTCTAGGAGATAGTACACCATCAAACCCTCCTCCAGCAAACACAAGAGGAAGGAAAATGGGTTTGTGGCTGAGACCTGAAGTGAGACTGAAGAAGAGTCAACATCCTCAAGCTCCCGTGAAGATGGGGAAGAAGAAAGAGCAAAGGAGGTTTGCCTCATGGTAATTGATGCCTCAAGAAGCAACTCAGAAGAAGGAGATTCAGATAATGAGGAATCTTCTGAATCAGAAGCTGATCAGGTATTATCATGGTTTGATTATAGTTCAGAATCTTTTAAATCAGATTTTAAAATCATGTGTTTAGATTTAATCAACTCTGAGAAGGAAATCAAACTTCTTAGAGATAAACAAGTTAACTATGATAGCTTAGTTTTAGAAAACACTAAATTAAAAAAATGAAATAGACATGTTTAGTGAACAAATCACTCTTCTAAAAGATGAATTAAGCAAAACAAAACAGCTAGAAGAATCACTAAATGGAAGAAGCAAACAACTAGCAGCAATCACCAACATATCTAATGCTAGATTTAATGGAAGTAAGTTAGGATTAGGTGCATCATCTAGTGAACCACCTATTATTTAGAAAAACCACCTGTCACAACCCATAAATTTTATTTCTGAGAAAGAAAAGAAGAATACTGATCAAGTATATAAGGTAAATAAAATTCTTGAACAAATTAAAACAAAGGACAAAATTGAAAAACTGAAAACACCCAATAAAAACAAAGTTCAGCAATTTTCGTCGACCTCAGATCGACGAAAAGGGGCCAGTTCGTCAAACCCAGATCGACGAACTCTGAACGCCAACTATAGTTATCATTATTCATCTAACTGCGATCGACGAACTTTGTATGGTTCGTCTAGCAGAGCTCGACGAACGTGGGGCACAGAGAATGAACATGTTTATTCTCTGGGCAGAGATCAACGATCTCAACCCAATTCGTCGAACTCTGATCGACGAACTTACATAAATTCGTCGAACCCAGGAAGACTTAATCAAAACTATAACTTCAACAGAAACTTAAATACTTCTAGGAAACAATTTAATCCATTGGCTGACTGGATCATTCCACCTAGGAGATATCGTCCCCTAGGATATAAATCTCAGCCAGAATTTTCTGTTATTTTTAGTTTCTCTTATCAGCCATACAAAGGGCCCAAGGTAACCTAGGTCAAAAATCATTAACTGTTTGTATTGCAGGTGAAAAATTATCCATGGGTAAATCAAACTTGGTACCTGGACAGTGGCTGCTCCAAGCATATGACTGGCAGTAAGGACATTCTATTCAACTATAAGACCAAGCTGGGGCCAAAGGTTATCTTTGGTGACTCAAAATGTGGTCAGTCAGAAGGAGTTGGAGAAGTGAGAATAGGGGCTGTCACATTCAGAAAGGTGGCATATGTAAGTGGACTGAAGCATAACCTCATCTCCATAAGTCAATTATGTGATGATGGTTATCAGGTATACTTTAACCCATCTACTTGCTCTATCATTGATAAAAATAACCAAACTGTTTTAATTGGAAGTAGACAAGGAAACATTTACTTAGTAAATTTTCTTTCTGTCACAACTAATATCTGTTTACTGAATTTAACTAGTAATCAAAATGACTTATGACACAAAAGATTAGGACATGTAAACCTGAAAAACATTGCTAGGCTATTTAAGCACAACCTTGTTAGAGGTCTACCTTCTGCTCCCTACAAGAAGGAAGGTCTCTACAGGGCTTGCCAACTAGGCAAGCAAACTAAAACTAGTTTCAAATCAATTAATAAGAGTGATTCACCTAGGATCTTGTACTTTCTACACTTGGATCTTTTTGGACCCATTGCTGTACAAAGCCTAGGAGGAAAATCCTACACTTTAGTTATAGTGGATGACTTCTCCAGGTTCAGTTGGGTATTCTTTCTGAGAACAAAGTCAGATATATTCAAGATTCTTACAGATTTTCTCAGGACCATACAGATTGTGTTAAATTTTCTCAACGTGGTCAGCAAGATAGCCCAAACACCAAATTAATATCTTCGGAACTACCCAGTTCGCACGCTGAACCTGCGGAAAACCCAAGGACTAGAGGTTGCACCCAACAAAACAATGGAAGCACAAGAAGGTCTTATTATGCATTCACTTCTTTACAATCCGAGGCATACATAGCGAGACATGATTTCGCTAGTATTACAGCTGAAAACAGAAAGAACCCAAAAACAAGCCGGGCGGACAGCACGGAGTCCGCCGAGACCGCGAGGTCGCCGAGACCGCCGAGACCGCTGAGCTCGCCCAAGCTATGCTGCAATCCGCCGAATACCACGGAGTCCACCGAAGCCGCGAGGCCGTGTGGACAGACCGTTATTTGCCTCCTGCTGAACCCGAACTGAGGAACTCCCCTACCCGCCTGAAGCCGGCGGACAGGTTATTGAAGCTGGCAAAGTTGAGACAGAACTGACAAGCCGCAGAGCGACCTCCTGCTGAGTCCGCAGAGACCGCACACTTCCAAGCACTGATCGAAGTCACAGCCAAACTCCTGGCTCCTTGAAGATATCCGCGCGACCTGCACACAACAAACCGTCAGCCTGAAACAATCCGCGCGGACTGGCAAACACAGACCGCAGCACTTCGCACCCCCCAACTTACTGTTCACTCAAGTTACTTAGGTTACTGTAGATGTCCAGGGGGGTCCTATTTATAGGCAAGGTGAGGAGTGTGGTCACCGCCCAAGAGATAGCGACACCACCCTCAGTCCGCGCGAATACCACCACCGTCCGCTGAGTCCGCATGGACTTAGCCGGATACCAAGGAAACCGCCAGGAGCAAGGCAACCATTGACGAACCCTCTCCAGTCCGCCCAAGCTAAGCGGACAAGGCACCAGCCCGCAAAGCTCCAACTGCTTCAGGACAGCAAACCCCCTTCAATGGCTGTCCGCACCAACCCGAGGCAGTCCGCAAGACTCACACCTCAATCCGCCACAAGTCCACGACCAAAGGCAAACAACAATAGTCCGCCCGGTCACAGCGGACTTGGCGGATACGGCGGACACCATGAACTTGGCACAATGTATGACCAAGTCCAAAACCATCAAGGGCCAGTGCGAGCATGGCGGACACAAAGTCCCGTCCGCCAAACACCCTAGCACAGACCGCAACCAGTCCGCGAGCTCCTCGCACTTGTCCAATGCAGCAGCTTCCTCCCGGACTCCAAACATCAGTCCGCCAACCGGTCTCCACAGCAAGACCTGCTGTAACACCTGAGCTCGACAAGGCTTCAGCCAAGCTCTAGGCCCAGTCCGCAACAGCCCAAACCGCGGACACACTAGTCCGCAAGGCTTCCCGCGAACTCGAACCAACCCGCCAATAGCGCAAGCTTGCACCCGCGACCACTGAGCAAAGCAGCAGTCCGCAAGCCTCTCTATCCGCAGATACCAGGCCGCACCAAACCGCGGACTCCATGCAACAACCCGCTCAACACAGCCGGCTTCCACCAGACTTTTCACCAGGCCGCAACCCTCAGTCCGCCCAGTCCGCCCAGTCCTCCAAAGCTGTCCGCCACAGGCCGCGCGGACTGTCCCGTCACCCACTTCCACTTCACAAATTTCAACACTCCCCCTTGAAGTGAGAAGTGGTGACCAAGCCCAGCAAGCTGCGCAAGCGTTCAAAAGGCCCCTTCGACAGCGGCTTCGTGAAGATGTCAGCAAGATTATCTTCACTCCGAACATGCCCGACCAGCAGAGATCCTTCCAACACCTTCTCCCTGATGAAATGGTGATCAATCTCTATATGCTTGGTCCTGGCGTGACACACTGGATTGTTAACCAGCTTGAGAGCACTCTCATTGTCACCCCGGAGTAAAGTAGGCCCTTGCACTTCTTCATGAACATCCTTTATGAGTCTCCTCAACCAAACGGCTTCCCGAGCAGCCAAGGCCGAAGCCTTATACTCCGCCTCCGTGGTTGAAACCGACATCGAGTCCTGCTTCTTGCTACACCACGAGATGCTAGCTGAACCGCAAGTGAACACATAACCAGAAGTAGACCTTCGATCATCCGAATCACCGCCATAGTCAGCATCTGTGTACCCGAGCAATACAAACTCCGCGTCCCTTCCATAGAGGAGTCCCATCTCAGAAGTCACCTTGACATACTTCAAAATCCCCTTTGCCGCCAACAGATGAGATTTCCTTGGTTCAGCCATATATCGACTTACTCGGCCAACAGCATAAGCTATATCTGGCCTTGTAATCGTCAGATAGATCAAGCTCCCAACAAGAGCCCTGAACACCAAGGGATCATAAAGAACCCTTCCCTCATCTCGTCGAAGCTTTAGCCCAGGTTCCAGTGGAGTAGAGCACTTCTTCCCTTCGCCCATGCCAAACCGCTTCACAATACGATCAGCATACCCTTTCTGGCTAATGAGAATCCCGCACTCCTTCCTCTCCACTTCAAGACCAAGAAAGTGATGCAACTCTCCTAGGTCTTTCATCTCGAAGCGTATAGCAAGCTCAGCCCTGAGCCTTGCTACTTCCTCCTCCGAATTCCCTGTGATGATCATGTCATCCACATACAGTAGGACCAAGACTCTTAGCTCTCCCTTCTTCTTGACGAACAAGCTAGAATCCGAGTTAGAAGCAAAGTATCCACAGAATTGCAGGTACTCTGTAATCTTCCCATACCACGCTCTAGGAGCTTGCTTCAACCCATAGAGAGCCTTCCTGAGTTTGCAGACATAGTCCGGATGCTTCTCAGAGACGAAACCAAGCAGCTGATCCATGAAGATGTCCTTGTCAATCTCTCCGTAAAGAAAGGCATTCTTCACATCGAGTTGCCACAACCTCCATCCCTTGCTAGCAGCCAAGGCGATCACCACTCTTACAGAAGTCATCTTCGCAACTGGACTAAATGTCTCCTCATAGTCTTCTCCATACTGCTGTGAGAATCCTCTAGCGACCAGGCGAGCCTTAAACCGATCAATGCTCCCATCAGCCTTCTTCTTCAACTTATACACCCACTTGCAAGTAACCGGAGTAATGCCATCAACCTTGGGCACAAGATCCCAGGTTTCATTCTTCTTCAGAGCATCAATCTCTTCCTTCATGGCACCTTCCCACTCCTTCACTCCAGTGGCCTCGTTGAAGTTTGCAGGCTCTCGCTCATCCAGAGGACCTGCAAAGAAGCAGGAGACAAAGCTCACTGCATTCCCATCACAGTATCGAGCCGGTGGCTTAACCACCCTCTTCGATCTCCGAAGACATGGCTCCTTGCTCACGGCTTCCGTTGCTTCTTCGGGCTCCACTCCTACCTGGGGCAAGCATTGAGCAGTGCTCCCCCTGCTTCCTGAGCCAGAAGGCTCAGCCTCGGAGTTCGAAGCAACAGGAGCTGCTGGTGAAACAGCAAGCTCCTCATCCAAGCCTTCAGCAGCCTCCACCGGTGCTTCCTCAACCTTGCTACTTCCGGTAAGCTCCATCGAGCCACCTCCATATGACGTCAGCTCGTCAAAGACAACGTCTCTTGACACCACGAACTTCTTCGTCACAGGGTCCATGCATTTCCATCCCTTCTTCCGTTCATCGTAGCCAACAAAGACAAGTTTCCTTGCCTTCGCATCCAGCTTTGTCCGTGAAGCATCCGGGACATGCACATAGAAAGTTGAACCGAACACCCTAAGGTGTCCCACACTCGGCTTCTCCTTCAGCAACAGCTCAACAGGAGTCTTCATGTTGATAGGGCTGAGTGGCATCCGGTTGATAACATAGGCAGCACAAGACATTCCCTCCGCCCAAAAGGACCTTGGGATATCTTTCGCATGCAGCCAGCATTTGCAGGTTTCCGTCAAATGACGGATCTTCCGCTCCGCTACCCCATTTTTTTGTGGAGTGTGAGCACAAGTAAGCTCCCGTTGGATCCCGTGCTTCCTGCAGAAGTTAGAAAACTCGGAAGAGACAAACTCCCCCCCGTTATCAGTTCTAAACTTCTTAATCCGCAAGCCAAGCCGGCCTTCTACCAACTCCTTGAACTCCACGAACAAACGAAAGGCTTCCGACTTCTCCTTTAAGAAGTACACCCAAGTATACCTTGAGTAGTCATCAACCAAGACAAGCATGTATTTGCTTCCACCAAGGCTGGCAGTAACCGTCGGTCCCATCAGATCGCCATGAATACACTCCAATGGTTTCTTGCTCCTTGTTTGTGATTTATCAAACGGAAGGCGATGTGCCTTACCGTATTGACAGCCCGCACAAACATGCCCATCACCAAAGGAGGACAACTTCGGCAACCCCCTTCACCAGACTTCTACTCGCCATTGCCTTTAGCTTGTCCATGCCAACATGCCCCAGCCTCTCATGCCAGATAGCCGCACTATCATTGGCTCTCATCCTATCAACATAGGCACTGGTGGAAAGAACAAACAAGTTCTTCACCCTCCTCCCAACATGAGCAACATCAGCCTTTACCGCTGATACGTTGCGAAGGAACCTCACGTCTGTTGGCCCAAACAGAACGTGATACCCAGCGTCCACCGCATTGGTCGCCGAGAAGAGGTTCTTCTTCATGCCCGGCACGTGATACACACTCCTTAACGTGAGTGGCCCCTGATCACTACCCAAAGACACGACCCCCTCCTTCTCTACTGCATAAACAGTATTATCAGCAGTGATAATAACTTCATTACCTGAGTAAGCCTGCATGAAGGTGAACTTCGACTTGTCTCCGGTGAGGTGATGACCACACCCGGAGTCGACGATCCACTCGCTGTTGAAGTCCTCAGCAGATAAGGCCCGGACACAAGTGCCCGTCATGAAAGCTCCTCCCCATTCTGCTTCTTCACTTCGCGAGCAAGCTTCCTCCTTTCCCACAGCATGCCCAGGCTGCAGTTTGACCTTGCAGTCCCGCTTGAAGTGCCCTCGCTGATGACACCGGTAGCACTTCAAGTTCTTCTTCCAGTCCTTAGGAGCATTGCTCCTCTCCGGCGGATATGAAGATGAAGTCTCCTTCTCAACAGCGGCCTGCACCTTCTTCTTCTTCCTCCCTTCCCATCCCTTCTTCTTGCCTGAGAAGAGAGCCTCGCTGCCTTCCTGATTCAGATTCACTCCAGCCATCTGCCTTGCTAAGCTCTCCTGCGAGGCAAGCAGATTCTCCAGCTCCAGCAACGACGACTGAGTAGCCCACCCTTGAACAGATGTAACAAAGGCCACATACTCCTTCCGCAAGCCGCGGATAATGTGCCTTTTCATCTTTGCCTCAGAGATAGGCTCATCAGGATCCAGTGCCGACAGCTCAGCACACAAGCTCTTCATCTTTAAGAAGTACTTGGAGATGGAAAGGTCTCCCTGAGTTGCCCTGGCCAACTCATTCTCCAGGAACTGCAGCCGCGCCACATTCTTCCTATTGAACAACTCATCAATGGTTGTCCAAATATCAGCAGCCGACTCACATCCTATGATGTGATCAAACAGTTCCGGAGAGACAGCTCTCTTCAGAACGAACTCAGCCTTAGCATTAGTTCTTCTCCAGAGCCTCACCTGCTCAGCAGTACCGAAAGCAGCAGTTACTTCCTGTCTGTCGTCTCCACCAACGACTTCCCACAACTCCTCGCCTAGAAGATAACTCTTCATGCACGACTTCCACTTTTTGTAGTTAGTCGGCGTTAAGAGTTCAATGCCCAGACCTCTTGCCAAGCTTCCTTCCATTGCAACCACCTGTTGGTACCCTTCAGCAGCTCTGAGTAACAACACAGGTTGAACACCACTCAATCACTGAGTAACAACACTGGCTGACTTCCGCTCACGCAACTGAACCTCCGCAACCTCAGAAACCTCGCTCTGATACCATGTTAAATTTTCTCAACGTGGTCAGCAAGATAGCCCAAACACCAAATTAATATCTTCGGAACTACCCAGTTCGCACGCTGAACCTGCGGAAAACCCAAGGACTAGAGGTTGCACCCAACAAAACAATGGAAGCACAAGAAGGTCTTATTATGCATTCACTTCTTTACAATCCGAGGCATACATAGCGAGACATGATTTCGCTAGTATTACAGCTGAAAACAGAAAGAACCCAAAAACAAGCCGGGCGGACAGCACGGAGTCCGCCGAGACCGCGAGGTCGCCGAGACCGCCGAGACCGCTGAGCTCGCCCAAGCTATGCTGCAATCTGCCGAATACCACGGAGTCCGCCGAAGCCGCGAGGCCGCGCGGACAGACTGTTATTCGCCTCCTGTTGAACCCGAACTGAGGAACTCCCCTACCCGCCTGAAGCCGGCGGACAGGTTATTGAAGCTGGCAAAGTTGAGACAGAACTGACAAGCCGCAGAGCGACCTCCTGCTGAGTCCGCAGAGACCGCACACTTCCAAGCACTGACCGAAGTCACAGCCAAACTCCTGGCTCCTTGAAGATATCCGCGCGACCTGCACACAGCAAACCGTCAGCCTGAAACAATCCGCGCGGACTGGCAAACACAGACCGCAGCACTTCGCACCCCCCCAACTTACTGTTCACTCAAGTTACTTAGGTTACTGTAGATGTGCCAGGGGGGTCCTATTTATAGGCAAGGTGAGGAGTGTGGTCACCGCCCAAGAGATAGCGACACCACCCTCAGTCCGCGCGAATACCACCACCGTCCACTGAGTCCGCATGGACTTAGCCGGATACCAAGGAAACCGCCAGGAGCAAGGCAACCATTGACGAACCCTCTCCAGTCCGCCCAAGCTAAGCGGACAAGGCACCAGCCCGCAAAGCTCCAACTGCTTCAGGACAGCAAACCCCCTTCAATGGCTGTCCGCACCAACCCGAGGCAGTCCGCAAGACTCACACCTCAATCCGCCACAAGTCCACGACCAAAGGCAAACAACAACAGTCCGCCTGGTCACAGCGGACTTGGCGGATACGGCGGACACCATGAATTGGCACAATGTGTGACCAAGTCCAAAACCATCAAGGGCCAGTGCGAGCATGGCGGACACAAAGTCCCGTCCGCCAAACACCCTAGCACAGACTGCAACCAGTCCGCGAGCTCCTCGCACTTGTCCAATGCAGCAGCTTCCTCCCGGACTCCAAACATCAGTCCGCCAACCGGTCTCCACAGCAAGACCTGCTGTAACACCTGAGCTCGACAAGGCTTCAGCCAAGCTCTAGGCCCAGTCCGCAACAGCCCAAACCGCGGACACACCAGTCCGCAAGGCTTCCCGCGAACTCGAACCAACCCGCCAACAGCGCAAGCTTGCACCCGCGACCACTGAGCAAAGCACCAGTCCGCAAGCCTCTCTATCCGCAGATACCAGGCCGCACCAAACCGCGGACTCCATGCAACAACTCGCTCAACACAGCCGGCTTCCACCAGACTTTTCACCAGGCCGCAACCCTCAGTCCGCCCAGTCCGCCAAAGCTGTCCGCCACAGGCCGCGCGGACTGTCCCGTCACCCACTTCCACTTCACAAATTTCAACAGATTGAGTTCTCTACTCATGTTGCATTGATCAGAAGTGATCATGACACAGAGTTTGAGTCTTTTCTTATGCATGGGTTCTGTGAGAAGGATGGTATCAGACATTACTTCTCAGATCCTAGAACTCCCCAACAAAATGGGGTAGCTGAAAGGAAAAATAGGACACTCATTGAAGCTATAGGTACATTGCTTGATGATGCATACATGCCACTAACCTTTTGGGCAGAGGCTATAAGCACTGCAAACTATATCCTGAATAAGAGTTTAATTCACAAACTGAAGAACAAGACTCTCTATAAATTTCTTAAAGGGAAGAAACCTAAAATAAACTATTTTAAAGTTTTTGGTTGTACATGTTATATACATAATAACAATAAGAAATATATTAGAAAGTTTGAAGCTAAGGCTGAAGTGGGAGTTTTTCTAGGATACTCCCAAGTAAGCAAGGCGTATAGGGTATTTAATAAATCAACATTAAAAGTAGAAGAGTCAATTCATGCTTCTTTTGACGAAACTAACATGTACTGCAAGGAGAAAGAAGTTTCTACCAGTAGCAACTTGCAGGTACCCCACTTGTGTGAGACATTGGATGGACTAAACCTCACCCAAGAGGTTCCCACTCATCCCTCTCCACAAGTCATTGAATATAGTGAAGAAGATGAAGCTGAAGAACATGAGCCTCAACCAACAGCAAATATAATTCCATAAGAGAAATTTATTCAAAATGTTATTGCATAACTAACTCCACCCACTAATTTTGTCACACTTAGGGATCACCCCAGATCTCAAGTAATTGGAGACATATCAGCAGGTGTACAGACAAGGCATCAACTCAACCAAGACTTGATGCATGCCTGCTTTCTCTCTCAGGTTGAACCTCTAACCATTCATGATGCTGAGCAAGATCCCCACTAGATCCTTGCAATGCAAGGGGAACTAAACCAATTTGAGAGATGTAGAGTTTGGGATTTGGTTCCAAGACCCCAAAACTACCCAGTTATTGGAACCAAATGGGTTTTCAGGAATAAGCTTGATGCCCAAGGAGTCATTTTGAGGAACAAGGCTAGGCTTGTTGCTCAAGGATATAGGCAAGAGGAAGGAATTGACTATGATTAGACCTTTGCACCTGTTGCAAGGTTGGAAGCTATAAGGATCTTCCTTGCCTATGCAGCATTCAAAAGGTTTAAAGTTTTTCAAATGGATGTGAAAAGTGCTTTCTTAAATGGAGTGTTATAAGAAAAGGTTTATGTAGAACAACCTCCAGGTTTTGTTTCTCCAACTTATCCCTCTTATGTTTTTAAATTAAATAAGGCTCTTTATGGTCTAAAGCAAGCTCCAAGAGATTGGTATGAGACCTTAGCAAGTTTCTTATTAGAGCATAATTTTACAGGAGAAACTGTAGATAAAACCCTTTTCACTAGACATCATAAGGACCAAATCTTATTAGTGCAAATCTATGTAAATGACATTATATTTGGCTCTACAGATTCAAAATTGTGCAAGAGGTTTTCTGACCTCATGCATTCTAAATTTGAAATGAGTAGCATGAGAGAGCTTTCATATTTCCTTGGTCTCCAAGTGAAACAGCTCCCTGATGGCATCTTCATCTCTTAAGCAAAATATGCTAAAGAACTTCTAAAGAAGTTTGGGATGGCTGATGCCTCAGCTAAGAAAACTCCCATGGCCACCAATGCTATTGTGGACTCTGATATTCCAGAAAACTTGTAGATCAGAAACTTTATAGGGGCATTGCTGGGTCCCTATTATACCTCACAGCAAGTAGGCCAGATATTATGTTTGCTACATGCTTTTGTGTTAGGTTCCAAGTGAACCCTAAAGAATCTGATCTAATTTTCTTAAAAAGGATTTTAAAATATATAAAGAGTTGTCCTAATCTAGGCCTATGGTATCCTGTTGAATCAGAATTCGAGTTAACTGGATACTCTGATGCTGATTTTGCTGGATGCAGGGTAGATAGAAAAAGTACTTCAGGAACTTGTCAGTTTCTGGGTATGAGACTAGTATCATGGTTTTATAAGAAGCAAACATCAGTGTTAACATCAACTACTAAAGCAGAATATATTGCAGCAGGCAGCTATTGTTCACAGATGCTTTGGATACAAAATCAACTTCTAGATTATGGGTTCAACTTAAATAATTCAACCATATTCTGTGATAATACTAGTGTTATAGTCATATCACAAAATCCAGTTCACCATAGTAGGACAAAACATATTGACATAAGACATCATTTCATTAGGGAGTGTGTAGACAAAAATAAAATTAAGCTTGTCTATATGTACACTAATTTACAAAAAGCTGATATATTCACCAAACCTCTAGATGAGAAAAATCATGCTTTCTTTATAAATCAGCTGGGAATGATCAATGGAAAAGACTTAGTTTAAGTTCTGTCTGCATTCGACGAATTTTCCAGAGTTCGTCGAACAGAGTTCGACGAACTAGGGAAAGTTTGAGAGATACTCGTCGAACGGAGATCGACGAACTCTCTGTGAGTGAAACAATTTCCGTCGACCAGTGATCGACGAACTATGCTTCAGAAGATATTCGTCGACCTAAGTTCGACGAACCGTCTTCAATTCTTTTGATGAGCTCGACAAATTATTTAACTCTAAACTATTTCGTCGACCTCAGTTCGAAGAATTCATTTTATTTTCACGGAACGGAGTTTGTTGATTCATATTCTGGAAAACCTTATATCTAGGTTTTCTTCGACCTCCATCCCGTGCTTTCTGTTCTCTTACACTTGATCGCCGTTTCTGTTTCTTTCTTGCAGATGATTTCAATGGCGACTCTAGCAAGCAATCTCACAGGAATGAAGTTTGATACAGGATTTGACGAGGATTTTGATTCGTTTCAGCATTCCAATCCAATCTTTCTGTATATCCTGGAACTTCTTGAAGAACAGGAACTAAAAACACTGATAACGAGAAGGATCAAACTGCACAACATGGAAATCAGGGAATAGGTATACAGACTGTCATCCACAGAAGAGAACATCATGACGGGCACCATCGCGGGTAACTCCATCTGTTTAACCCCCGCTATCTTAACTGAAATCTTTGGATTAAGAAATGGATAAGAGGACCTCGAGATTTCAGTAGAGGAATCATATATGATGCTAAACCTCATGGATTATACTGGAGATAATCCTAACAAGCTTTTGAAGAAACACTTGTCTGCTCCCTATAAATTTTTAGTAGACTTGATTGGCAAAGTGCTACTTGGAAAACACACTGCACACGATTATATCACCAGACACCAGTTTATGGATATGTGTGCAATCATCAACAAGAAGCCAATAAACTGGGCACAACTTATGTTTGATTTGATAAAGAAGAAGAACACTAAGAAGGAAGTCTATTTTGGAAGGATTCTAGGAATCTTCCTATAGGAAAAGGCTGTTGAATCCCTGGTCTCCCAGACCATATTCATAAATGCCAGTAAAAGGCTGACATGTGCCTTATTTGACAGATGGGAGAGGACCATCACTAAGCCCTCTCAGGCTTCCACCTCTTCCACCAAAGCTTTTGAAGGCACAAGGGCTGTCAAAGCCACTCCCCACCCTGCTGAAGAGAACATTCCTTCCACATCTTCTCTTCCAGCCCCCCTTCCAACAACAACAAAATCCCCAGTCACTCCATCTTTACCAATCACCATCGCTGACATTCCCTCTTCCCCCCTTCAGGAAAATCAACCACCCACACCTCCTGAATCCCCTCATGACACATATATTTCTACACCACCACAGTCTCCACTTCCCCCACATCTATCTTCCATACCATCTTACATCCTACCATCAAACACCATGATTCAAGATGCCACCCTTCCATCCCCATTCACATCTAACCTTCACATACCTGATGTTCCACCCTCTATTCCATCAACAGTTGCCACCTCTTCCACACCAACTGCAACACCATCTACCACTTTCTCATTGGACCCCTCTACCATCTCATCTATCATCACCATCATCATTCCCCTTCTTAAATCACTTATAGCAGAGGACATTACACCTCTTGCTACCACCATTACATCTTTATCTGCCCAAATATCTGCTCTCACTGCTGCCCCCTCCTCAGTCAGGGGCCTGGCCTCAGTTCCCACTAAAACCAGGCAGGGGGAGATGCCTGATGATGAAGCAGCAACTACGGCTTTAGAGTCTTCAGCTCCAGCACCAGCAGATACTCCAGTCTTCACAGCAGAATATACAGATTGTAAAAGTAAAATGTTAATTGATTTCATTGATACTGACATGAATTTTGATGAGTCAGATTCTGAAGGATTCAAAACTGTTGGTGACTTTATCCTAAATCCCAGAGTTAACTAAGAAGAATTGCTGAAAACTTTTGATACTGTATATATGCATCTTCTTCCAGCAAAATTCACTAAGCCACATTTGGCTATTGTGCCTTATACATCTCCTGTCAGTCCAGCAGTTGCTAAGCAACTATGTGATAGTTTTGTAATTCCAGTATCTGCACCAACCTCTGCAGTCATTCCATCCCCTCCAGAAGCTATCTTAGCACCAATCTTTGTGATGGATGACTCTCCTATGCCATATCTAGATGAGTTGATCTTGGCTGACATTGCAGAAGAAATAAAAGCAGCTGAAAGCTCAGTTCAGGTTCCAACTGAAAAACTTATTGTATCTGAGGACATCTTGAGAGATATAGATGCTTTATATGATAATCCTCAGGATTCAGATGATGATGATGAAGAAGAAGAAGATTCAGATGAAGAAGCTGCTAAGAAAAAGAAGAAACTTTTGTCAAAGAAAAGGAAAGCCCCTCCTCCTCCTGCTGCTAAGCCAAGCCCAAAGAATGACACTCCATACTATATCCTCCAAAATATTACTCCTTACAAAGGAATGCCAGCATGGATGTGGTTGTCTAAAAATCAGTAAAAGGAGAAGAAAAGAAGTAGAAAATATTCTCCTCCACCAGTTCATCAGTACACAAGAGATCCACCTCCTCCAGCAGGTGGTGTCACTGGCTCTAGATCTCAGAGGTCTGCCCCTATTCAAACCTATCAGAGGCACCAAGGGAGACCTTCTGGAAGTAGTCAGCAAAGGCACTACACTTCTGAAAGACAATAGCAACATCAACAACATCAACAACATCAGTAGCAACAACAAAGTATCTCTGCAGACCAGAAGGCTAATAGTCCTGAAAGACCATATTCACCTCCTGTTCTTTTTGAGGATCCTGAAACAGCAAACACTGCTAGAATGGCTAGATTCCAGGAAATTATTGGTCTTTCTTTGATTAATAAAGCAAAAGCTGAAGGCAAAGTTATATCAGGATATTCAACTATGTCCAAATACAGAAAGGAAGAACTCAAAAGATTTGATAAAGCAAATAAATTGTTTAATGTTGATGATTACATGAAGCTACATCCTGAAGCAGTTGTCCCCAGAACTACATCTCTGAAGATTATTGGGGCAGCTGACATGAAAATGACACAGGCACAAGCTTTGGATCCAAAAAGAGAAATTATCTTTACAAAGCCAGGAGAAAAGACCAAAGAAGATAAGCCCACAGATAAGGAAAAGAAGAAATAATCTTTACATTGCTTCAATTTTTTTTTCTCTGCATTAGCCTTAATACTGATTTGTTTGTTTAAAACAAAGCTCACGTACATATATATCTGATGCATGTGTTAGTAAATCTCTGCCAGATATACCTTTTTCCATGCTTTGTTTATTCTTATATTTTTGTTTTGAGTCTATTAGTGACCTCACCCAAATAGGGGGAGATTGTTGGATCCCTAGTTGATTTGGGCTAGGTTCACTAACTTAGGATGATGTGACCTAACATGTATAGCCAGGGTCATAGTTATGTCCTAGAGTCTAGGCCAAGTCCTTAGAGTCAACATCAGATGGACCAGCTATCAATAAGATTATCAGAGACTCAAGACTTAGAAGATTTCAAGACCAAGTAAAATGAGTTCGACGTTCGTCGAACTCAGGTTGACGAAAGACGTTCTCAGCTCGACGATCTTGAGATATTTCTTTGAGCTGAGCTCAATGATCTTCATTCTCTGGTCGACGAAAACTGGGATACTTCAACAAACTAAAGTCAGGATAAATCCAGATTATTCTAAGTCCAACTTCAGACTTTGGTCGACGAACAAGATTCTGAGCTCGATGAACTTAGACCTCGAGTTCACAACAACCTTCTGTTAGAAGATCTCAGGTCGACGAAGTCAACTTCTCAGGTTGACGAACTCAGTACTCTTCTCGATGAATTCTGGAACCAGAAGATTTGTGTCGACACTTAGGGCATGTGTCGACACCAACTATGTCGACACCAAAAGATTCATGTCGACACACAGAATATTAGTCAACACAAAATACTTGACTAAGTCCAGAATTGTTGCTGAACTACAGTCGACGAATGCAATTGTCAGCTCGACGAACTTCAGACAGAGAATTGGCAACAGACAGTAGTCAAGTTTTTAGTTTGACGAACTAGTAACTCAGCTCGACAAATTCTGTTATTCGTTCGACGACTCCAGGCTTAGCCATTTCCGTCCTTCTGTCCTCATTCTAATGCGGAAATTCCTGAGTAATTAATACTCTACATTCTCTGAATGTATCCGTTAGAAGGAGCATTGATTACGGTCTTCCTCAAGAATATTACTTGCCGATTTTTCACGGTACAGTTGAGGAAATGATTCAATGCCGATTATTCTCAAGGCGTCAACATTAATTACCGATGATTCAAATTTTTGAAAAGAAATAGAAGAATACAAGATCGATAATCAGGAGCCTGGAAGAAAATACTCAGTCAGATAAACAGAGACGCACATAGACTGACTGCAAGAATTCATACAGCAACAGAAAAGCTTCACACAAAAAATCATACTGAAGCTTACAGTGATATGCAGTGATCATACCTCCAGGACTTCCAAGGACAACAAAATATCAAATTAGTCAAGAAGCTTCTGCATCACTGCCTGTCAAGAACTCTGATTGAAGACCTATCACCCTACAGCAAAGCTTCCAAATCTTCCGGAACCATTCAATATTTCAGGGGGAGCTTTTGCTAAACATCAGTCCACTTAAGTCTTCTCAGTTTATTGAGAAAGAGAAGACAAAATCACTCTCTCACCCCTCCTGTATAAAGGGTTGTCATCTCCCTTCAAAAGTGATTCCTGCTTGCAAGTCTCCTAACCAAAAGACTTAAGTTGGTTTTTGGGGACCTGATCAAAACTCATTGGTGTCAGACACCTGATCAAAAACCTGAGTGAATTCCTACCATGGTGGTAGAAGAGTGGACTACCCTGATTTGGGGAACCACTATAAATTTATTATGTCGTCTGGTTGCCTATCTTTTTCTTTTTGTTCTTGCTGTGTGGCTGTGATTAGGTTTACTATTTTCTATTTTCCAGTTTCCTAATTACTGCACATTTTCAGTTTACAGCAAAAGCTGTAACAACACCTTTATAGGGACCTAACAAATTTTAAATATACTCTATTCACCCCCCTCTAGAGTATTGTAGACTTAACCCTCACTTTCAATGTCATCCATGTAGACAATAAGAATTGATATTTGAGCTCCTTTTCTCTTGATAAAGAGAGTATGATCAGCCTATATTTGAGCATATCCTAGTTGAAGCATGGTTTTGTTAAACTGTTCAAACCTGGTTCTAGGGGACTGTTTCAGGCCATTTATGGATTTCTGCGAATGACAGACCATTTCATTGCACCCTTCTTTGGTAAAGCCATGAGAGATAATCATGTAGACTTCTTCTTCTAGATCACCATGCAAGAATGCGTTTTGACATCAAGTTGTTGCAACTCCACATAATACAAGCAACACAAGAGAGGATCACCTGAACATAGTTCACCTTTTTCAATTAGGGTAAATGTTTCTTGGTAGTCAATTCCTTGAGTTTTGGTATACCCTTGGGCGACCAAGCATGTTTTATGCTGCTCCACCACCCCATCATGATTCTTGTTAACATAGAAAATCAAGCATGATCCAACTGTCTTCTTCCCGGGGGAAACTTGCAAGCTGTCGTGTTCCATTTTTTTTCTAAGGCACACATCTCTTCTTCCATGGCTGGTTTTCACTTATGTATCTGAACAGCCTCCTGTCAGGTCTTAGGAATCTCAATAAAGGAAAGGGATGAGATAAAAGATCAGTGATCCTGAGAGAGGTGATGGTAAAAAATGTAGTTGGCAATTGGGTGTTTGGTGCCACCAGTTTTGAGAAGAGCGAGGGGGACATGGAGATCCACATCTGAATCTTGAGCAGAGGCATGCACCGGCACTGGCGGAACATCCACAGACGGTACTTGCTCAGCAGTCCGAGGTCTGGAGGGGGTACTAGCAGGGGTGGCGGAGGAGGGGAGAGATCGACTTGGAGGGGGCAACAACTAGGGGCAATAGAGGAGGGCAGAGACCCGGAGTGGGCGAAAACTAGGGCGGTGGAGGAGGGGCGATACCTTGTGGGGCAGGATCAGGGTGGGAGAGACCCGGCGAGATGAGGGATCACGAAACTGGAATCGGGAGTTCAGGAGTGAAATAGTTATGATCGTGACCGTCAGATTAGATCGGGCTATCATGATCCTGATTTCCTACCTCAGGAGAAAACCATTTCCCCCCTAAAATTCTCTCTCTCTCTAAATTTGTCTGTGTTTATACAGAATTTTACAACAGCTGCATAAACGTTTTGTGGAAAACCATTTCCCCCCTAAAATTCTCTCTCTCTAGATTTGTTTGTGTTTGTACAGAATTTTACAACAGCTGCATAAAAGTTTTGTGGTAACTACTTCTTGATACTAAAAAACTACTAAACATTTAATTTCTATTTTTTGCGATTAATAACAATAATGAATAATGTTGATAGTCAAATTAATTGTTATTTGTTATGGGCGCTTATATTATCACCGCACTTTTGGCTATCCGTACTAAAAAATGATTTTTTTTAGATTTTTAAATTTCTACTAACACCGCACTCACTTAGACACACCGCACTGCTAAATTTTTAATCGCGCGGATCTGCTACCATCGCCCAACTTTTATACCTCACTCGTGCATTTTATCTTTCATGTCGTCGTCGCGCCCAGTCTCTCTCTAAGGCTCTATTTGGTGCGGCTGCAGCGATTGGAGAAACTGTGGTGGAATAAATTGTTGTTTTGCAAAGTGGTGACAAAATTTGTGAAACTGTTTGAAAGAACAATGTTTGCAGTGGTGTTTCAAACACATAATCTATGAAGCTGTTTGACGAAACAACTTGACGTTTTGAATATCATTTTTTAAAATTAGAGATAAACAATAATTAATTAAAATAAAAAATTAATTTAGTATACATATTAAGCACTCTGATATTCTATTATGAAATATTATACACTGATAGGGTCCCCCATGACATTTCTGAGCAGATCCGATCCAAGTGCAAAAGGGTCTGACCAGAACGATAGCACGCCGAGAATCGCAAGCACCCGAGGATCGCAAACACCCGAGGAGACCGAGAAGGCGCATCGACCCGTGCTTAAACGCGTGTGGCTGCACCCCGCGCGGGCGGCATTCCTAAGGGGTGTGCGTGCGCAACCTGCGTGCAGCTGTCCTACGCGTGCAGCATGGCCGCGTGCGCGGCCAACCTGCGCGGCTGCCAGGCAGTGCACCAGGGCGGACTCCAGGTCGCGCACCCTGCGACCTCTAGGCCGTGCGCCAGCACGGTCGCGTTCTGTGCTTGCACTGCACCCGCACGTCGCAAACAACCCATGCGCCGTCGGAGACCTCGCCGCCGCTAGCGGCCCGTGCCACCGTCGACGAACTTCGACCGACCTCTTCTCCGCTGACAGTCTCCGGTAGCCGCCGCCGCCTCTGGGCACCCTTCCTGGGCCGCCCGAACTGCCCGGGAGAAAGGGGCTCTCTTGTCATTTTGACAAAAATGGTGATCAACGTGATCGAAATGGAGCGACACTATTCACCAACATGAATTATTCCCCGACGCAATTATTGACGCACCCCTCTAGAAAGCTATAAATAGGCCCACGGACCTTTATTTCAAGTTAAGAAACTTCAGAGGCAAGAGAGAGCTCTGAGGTTTTCCAGCAAGATCGTGGTCTTAGGCCGGTCCTTCGCTCAGGAACTCACTCCGCTCTTCTCCTTACGCTATGGTTCCCTCACGCCTCAAGTGATCTATTATAAAGTCTCCCACCAAGGTTTTGTAAGTTCCGTGGACTTAGAATATTTTCCAATCGGAACGCTCCCACCAAGGTTTTGTAAGTTCAGTGTTGTCTCAAGGCCGGAGCGTTTTCAACGAGGCTTCAAATACTTAGTTGTTTTTTTCATTTACTGTACTTATAATGGAGTAGCGGTCTGTCACCCTCCGTGATCAAACCAATTTTTGTAACACTCTTAAAAAGCTAGTAGATTTTGGATCAACACAATTCCTGTCACGTGTTTTTTCACCATTTTCAGGTTTTTCATGTCAAAAATGTCTCTTGTTCAATGCTGTGATTTTCTTTAACTGATTGAGTGTCCGACTCCACCCTGAGCTAAGGCGTTCCGGTTCTCCGGACTGGGGAAAAACTCGGGTGACCCGCAACATACACTAATTAATAGTTTTTTTCCAAACAAAACTCATAAGTGTGACCCGTATCGAACATTCACCAACGCTTTTGATCATCGAACATCAATTGCATAGTAAGAGTAATGTAATTAATCATTTTATAATTTTATAGTTAATAAAACTTCCAATATTAAACGTCTCAAAGTATTTTACTTGTGATATTCCATCAGTTGATCTATTATAAAGTCTCTGATGTTTGACATTTCAGTAGCTCCCGTTCCTTCAAATGTACTAGGTGCAATATTTGAATTTGAATCGATTATTCTTGGACGATTGTTTGGTCGCACCACATCAGCCTCTGCATGTGCAAAGCTTTCGTTTTCATCACATACATCAAACTCGGGGTCTGAACGTGATGAATGTCTTCTAATGAAGTTATGCAGCGTCATCGTAACTACCATAATGACATTGTTTTGAGAAATTAAATAGAGGCATTTTGCTAAGTATGATCCACTTTTCTTCCATGCACCAAAACTGCTTTCGATCACACTACGAAGAGAGGAGTGTGTTTTATTAAATATTTCTCGACGTCCTTCTATTGGTCATTTACCTCGAGCAAAGTCTGACAATTGATATCTAGTTTCAGAAAATGGTTTCAAAAGCCCCTTTTCTAATGAATAGCCAACATTCACAAGATAATATTTACCTTAATTATTGGAAAAGACTAGACAAGAGTCGCATTTTGTAAACACAACAACATATTTAAAACATATAATCTGTACATTCAGGTGCAAATGGAAATTTACTCGTCGGGTCGTTTACAACACGATGGTATATGTGACTGTCATGTGCAAAACCTTCCCAACCAGGAACAATGCAAGTAAAACATATATTAATTTTGCAAACCACCATCACATTTTGTGTTGGGCTTCCGTGACAACCAATGTATGACACTTGTTTTTCAACAGTATCAGTGCATCAACTTGTGTCTCATCAATAGTACCAAACGAATAGGGTAGAACATATGCCTACCTTCATTAGTCGGCGAATCAGGCAGAACACACGGTGATTGATGAATCTCTGAGCCTTTGTCGCTGTCGATAGCCACTCAAACAAAGCCGATGTCGCCATCACTGGAAGAGACAAGCGTTGATGTCTCCGTCGAGAGCCGCTGGAAGAATTTTGCCGTCGATGGTTGCTGGGATTGGGGTTTTCGCTGTCGAGTGCTGCTAGGATGGGGGGGGGGGGTTGCGCACTCCGGCGTTAGGGCAGACAGCCGTGAAGCTCGACCGAGTGTCAAGTTGTGAAAAAAAAACATGGGCCCGAAATCATTATTTTTGCGCGATTTAACAACGGTAATGATTTCCACTGTGCACGTAATAATATTGTTTGGCGCGTTGGTTAAAAAAAACGATGGCAGGACAAGTAATTTTAGGCTATCTTGATCCGAATTTTCTGAGTAGGAATTTTTTCAGCTTCAACAAATAGAACCTCTAACTGGTAGACCCAGTCCAAAGAAACCCAAGGAAAAAGGTGCAACAAAAAGAAGAACAGCCCGATGGGGAGAGCATTGAGGATTTGTTGTTGCAAAGAACTGCAGGAGCGCTGCTTTTAAACTAGAGCAGCTGTAGCGTTTGAATGTTGGGTGAGCAGAGCCTCCAATAGCAGAACCTCTAGCTGGGGGTATAACCGTATAACATCCATGGAGCAAAACCTTCAGCTAGGGTGATGGGTTTGAACTATGAAAAATGGAAGGAAAAATTAATTAGAACACATAGAACTAAGCAAAAAAACTGGTGGGTGCAGCCCCTTAAATTCATAGGAGAAGGGTTGAAAAAAAAAGAATAGAAGAAAGAAAATAGAGAAGAGCTATTATCAGATCTAGATTGCCGGCGTGTTAGAGGGTCGTAGGTTGAAGCCATTAGGGATTGCAGGATTTGTAGGGGAGTGGAGTTGGTTAGAGTGGATGCTCGCGGTCAGAGAGAAGATTGTTGGGATTGTTGAAATTTGTGAAGTAAAAGTGGTTGATGGGGCAGGCCGGGCGGCCTGAGCGGACATAGTCGGCGGACTGGGCGGACTGCTGTTTTGCGGCCTGGTGATAGGCTTAGTTGGATCTGTTTGTTCTTCTGAGCAGCTTGCGGACTAAGTCCGCGGCCTGGGCGGACTGTTGTCTGCGGATAAGGCGTTGGCTGGCTTGCTGGCCTGGACCTGTTGTGCGGCCTGAGCGGCCTGTGTCCGCGGCCTGGGCGGACTGCTGTCTGCGGACAGAGGATTGCAGGTTGTAGGCAGTGCTTTGTTCAGTGGCCGTGTTGCATGCTTGTGCGTTAACCGGTGGATTGGGTCCTATCCGCGGGAAGCTTGCGGACTGGCGTGTCCGCGGTGTCCGCTGTTGCGGACTGGCCTTAGGAGTTTGGTTGTGGCCTTGCCGAGCTCTGGTAATACAACAGATGCTGTGGAGGTCAGCGCGGACTGGTGTGTGGAGTCCGGAAGTTGACCATTTGGGAAGCGGTGCGAGTTGGCTTGCGGACTCTGCCTAACTCTGGAGGTGAGTTAGCGTTTTCGTTTTGGGTGTTGGTGGACGTAGCCTTGTCCGCCGAGCTCGCGTTAGGCCCTGTGTGTTTCTGGACTTGGTCACATTCTGTGACAAGTCCACTGAGTCCGCTGTATTCGTCAAGTCCGCTGTTGACCGGGCAGACTGTTGTTAACTCTATCTTTGGTCGTGGGCTTGTGGCGGATGGAGGTTTTGGTCTTGCACTATGCGGACTGCCTCTTTGTGTGCAGACTGTTGCTGAAGGGGTGGTTGTCCATATGGTGATGTTGCGGACTCTGCGGACTGTGCGGACTATACCTAGTCCGCATAATGTGAGGCAAGTCCGCCTTGTTGTGTTCAGTGCCTTGCTCCTGTCGGGTTGATCCTTGGAATCCGGCTAAGTCCTTGCGGACTCAGCGGACGGGTGTTTGTTAGCGCGCGAGCTGGGTCGGTGTCTCTATCCATTAGGGTGGTGACCACACTCCTCACCTCGCCTATAAATAGGACCCCTCCAGCACGTATACAGTAACTGAGTGAACAGTAAGTGGGGGCTCGTCAAAGTGCTGCGGTCTCAGTTTTCTGTCCGCGCGGATTGAATCAGAGTTAACTGTTTGCTGTGTGCAGGTCGCGCGGCTAGCTTCAAGGAGCCAGGAGTTTGGCTTTGACTTCAGTCAAGTACTTGGAAGTGTGCGGTCTCTGCGATTTCAGTAGGTCGATCTGCGACTTGTCAGTTCTCTGCTTCAACTTTGCAAGTTCTAATAACCTGTCCGCCAGTCTCAGGCGGGTAGGCGGCTGTTCTTCAGTCCCTTGGCAGTAGGTGAATAACGGTGTGTCCGCGTGGCCTCGCGGCTTCGGCGGAATCCGTGTCTATTCGTCGTGTTGCAGCTTCAGCTCGGGCGGCTTCAGCGGACTTGGCGACTTCGGCGGTCTCGGCGGTTTCCAGTGCTGTCCGCCCGGCTTGGTTTTTGTGCTTTATGTTATAGCTCATTGTACTAGCGAAATCATGTCTCGCTACGTATACCTCGTCTTGTAAAGAAGTTTAATGAATATAAGATCTGCTTGTTCTTCCATGTGCTTGGTGTGTTGAGCTTGCTCCCTGGTTTTCCGCTAGATCAAAGTGTGAACTGGGTAGTGTCAAAGATATTAATTTGATTTTGGGCTATCTTGCTGACCACCTTGAGAAAATTTAACAGAGATTTCACACAATCCCCAAGAGAATCACAATAACCGTAAGGGTACAAAGAAAATGATATAATCCGAAGAAAAATTCAATGCACGATAATTAATCAAAACTATAAATAGAGGGGACGAAAAATAACAATCTGTTACAAGTACACCGCAGATAAGATGAATTAGCTTAATCTGCTGGTGGACAATAATCTTGGACTGCAATCCTTAGAAGGACGCACAAGGTTCACTCTGACAAACTTTCGTCGACGTCAGACGACTAGCCACCACCGCGGCCTCCACCAGAGAAGTCAAAGTGGAATAATGCGCAGCTCGCATGTAAGCTCACTGCTCACTACGCCACTTGCCCCACTACAGCCTTGCCACACTCATTGCAGCCTGACGCAGCCTCGCCTTCTTCTTCTCCGTTAATCCACCTTCAAGGATCTCTTTCTTCAAGATGAAAACAGGTGGTGTCCATCCAAGCTATAATCCAACCTTTTATATAGCCATTTCATTTGCTTTGACCACTTTCCTAGAAATTTCTAAGAAGGTGAAACACATGGGCGACTTGGAGAGTCTACATCGGCAGCTTGGAGAGTCAACATCAGCGGCTTGGAGATTCAACATCGGCGACTTGGAGAATCAACATATGCAGCCGCGTGGTAGGTTTCATGATACACATGAGTTTGAAAGATTAAACTAACTCAGCAATCACCACATTTGTTTGAATTTCAAAAATACCATATTTTGCTTCAAACATCAAACTACACTGAGCATTTGCACAAAGCATTCACCATCTGCACAAAGCACTGAACTACACTGAGTATTTGCACAAAGCACCAAACTGCGTGAAGCAATACAACACATAGCACTACCTCAAAGCCTGAGGTGTCAGCCGACCTGCTATAGTCAACTCATCCCTGCTCGGGATCAACCTCTGAATGTTGATGCAACTGGATCATTAAATTTGACTCGCCTAGTTAGACTACCAGAAGGACGGTTCCCTGCATCACCTCGACTATCAACATTATTGGTCACAGAAATCACGGGCTCATCACATTGCATCGTGGTCCTCATCAACCGGTATTGTCTGCCGTGATGTATAGCTCGCATGAGTACGGTGCGCCCTCACATCACCTTTAGAACTCCACGCCTGGCCGCATAGCTGTAGCCTTCCGAGTCTAATCTACCCAATGATACTTGATTCTTACACAGTTTGGGCACTAGATACACCCTCTCAAGCCTACGTATCGATCCATCCTGCATCAGAAAGTCCACCTTTCCTATTCATGTGACCTTATATCTCGAGTCGTCACCAAGCATGACCGACTTGGACATGACCTCTAAAGAACAGAACATCAACACATCTGACCAAGTGTGTTGCAATGCACCAGAATCAAACATCCAACTATCATAGTCACCATGAATCTCAATGACGCAATAAAACTCATCATCTCCTACCAAATCCAATGTCACCATGCCCACATCCTGGACGTCACCTGAAGTACCAGAACTCCATGCACGTTGCGGACAATGTATCCTAATGTGACCAACTTATCTGCAATGGAAACATGACATTGCATTATTTGAAGCTGACCGAGCGCGTGCACGGCTCGATCCTTTATCAAAACTCCTCCCTCGTCCATGCGCTACGAAGGTTTGGTCACCACTAGGAGTGAGGTCCTTCAGCATCTGACTAGATAAAAGCACTGGCGTAACCTATTCCAGCCCCATCGTATCCTTTCCATGAAAGAGCGTAGTCACCATATGCTTGTATGATGCTGGGAGCGAGGTAAGAAGCAAGAGGGTTTTGTTTACTTCCTCTACCTTCAAGCCAACCACATGCAGCTGGCTCAGAAGACTGTTGAACACATTGAAATGTTCATGCAGGTTGCCACCTTCCTGCATCATTAATGCATAGATACACTGCTTCATCAATAATCTTGTTGTCACAGATTTCACAGGTACAGTCGCTCCATCTTCTGCCAAAGCCTGATTGTCGCCACTTTGGTCCCAATGTTGAGAGCACCTAGTCAGCAACGCACATTCTGATTGTGCTCGTGGCTATTTCATTAAGACCTTTCCAGTCCTAATCTTTTATTATCGCGGGCAATTTATCGCACCACCACAAGACTCTAATCAAACTCTGCTGAACCAGTGTATCTTCTACTCGAATCTGTTGTAGGCCAAAATTCCTACCACCGTTAAATTTCTCCACTAAAAATGTCTCTAATACTACGTTCTTTCCTACCATGACTTTCCTCAACAAACTAGAAGACATGATTCTTTCAAAGTCTAGATCTGAAAGGATAGGAAGAGGACCTAGTTGTTCACGACCGCAGTCAGAACCTTTATAGAACGTCCAATCACGACCGTCTACCAAACCTCGCTATGATACCACTTATTGGGATTTCACACAATCCCCAAGTTAGTCACAATAACTGTAAGGGTACAAAGAACACGATACAATCCGGAGAAAAATTCAATGCACGATAATTAATCAAAACTAAAAATAGAGGAGATGAAAAATATCAATATGTTACAAGTACACAACAGATAAGATGGAATAGCTTAATCCGCGGGTGGACAATGATCTTGGAATTCAATCCTTAGAAGGACACACATGGTTCGCTCAGGCAAACCTTCATCGTCGTCAGACGACCAACCACCACCGCCATCACCGGAGAAGAAAATGTGGTATAATTCCCAGCTCGCATGTAAGCCCGTTAATCACTACGCCGCTTGCCCCACTACAGCATTGCCACACTCACTACAACCTACCACATCATCGCATTCTTCTTCTTCGTGAATCCATCTTAAAGGGCCTCTTTCTCCAAGGTGAGAACATGTGGTGTCTATCAAAGTCATAATCCAACCCTTTATATAGCCATTTCATTTGCCTTGTCCACTTTCCAAGAAATTTACTAGCATATCAAACACATGAGCGACTTGGAGAGTCAACATCGACGGCATGGAGAGTCAACATCAGTGGCTTGGAGATTCAACATCGGTGGCTAGGAGAGTCAACATTGGCGGCTGGTAGGTTTCATGATACACATGGGTTTGAAAAATTAAACCAACTCAACAAAGATGACAGTGGAGGGTTGTGTGCGTGCCTGACGTCTTGGAGGAAGATTAAGGGAGGTGAGCGATGCAGTTTGGTTTTTTCGAGGAGGGTAGAGGCACAATGGAGAAGTGGGGGAAGGAAAAGTAGGAGGCAAAGTGTTGAGACCCGGTTTGTCAGCAGAGGAATGGACTGAAATGTCTATCTTCCCTGGTCGCCCTAATTCCGTGTGAGGAGAGGAGCAGGAGAATGAATTGTGTCGTTCACGGGAGGACTGGGCAGTAATGATTTTATTCTTTGGACGAACAAACAGGATGTGTTCGATCGGGTTATATCATGACTCTATCTCTTCAGTATATATATATATATATATATATATATATATATATATATATATATATATATATATATATATATATATATATATATATATATATATATATATATATATATAGGAATTTTAGGGAGAAAACCAGTTCCCTGGCCGTCCGATCTCATCGGACGGTCAGGATCAAATTTATTAACCCCCTCCCTGATACATTTGATTCCAGCATGCTCCCGCAAACCCTATATCTAGGTTTAATGGTTGTGCAGCTTTGCAGTGGGTCAGCCGGAGGCTGCGGGCTCGCCGTCCACCGACAAACCTGGGCTCATCGCTGACGTACTACAAAGGTGTGTTAAAAATTTTAAATTAATATGCAGCGCGACGGCTGGTGGCTGCGGGATCGCCGGCCGCAGGCCTCCCAGGACTTGTCAGCGTCAAGCCAGTGGCTGGCAAGCCCACAACCACCAGCCGATGAGATCGGATGGGCAGTGTACAGCCCTAATTGAGCAACCCCACTGCAGACTGCGCCCAATCAGGGCAGAGTGAGCCCATCAGGAGAAACTAGGTAAGGTGAGGAGACCTTGACGACCACAAGCTGGACTCCCCAGCCAAATGTTAGCTCGCTGAATGAGTCCCTGAAGCAAGGGCGGCCGCGCGCCGAGACGCAAACAGACAAGGTGATACTGCCTTCTTTGTGATCCCGCCTCAGCGAGGAGAGCAAGCCCGCTCTTCCGTCTTCTCGTATTTCAGCCTTATCTTCCCATAGCCATCTTAACCAGCGGGATTCCACTGTCCGCGGACCAATCATGGTTGCCAATAGCAAAATCAAAAGGCGGAGGCCGCTATCTGCATGCATAAAGAAGATTTTTCCCATGGTTTGGCGTTTGCCTATAAATAGACCCTCAAAACACCTTGGAGAGGCGGACCCAGCCTCCCAAACCTCCTGAATTTGGGAGAGTTCATGCTTTGTGTCATCCAAGATGCTGAGCTCAGCCTTTTGTTTGGTGGAAAGATACGATATGGGCTTCCAGGTGAGCGGTGGGACCTCCGCGCTGTAGCTCACTAGGTCTGTGTGTAGGAATCCATCTCAAATTAGTGAAGGTTGAATCTGGGCTCGAATTAACCTGCCTCGAGCACCCGACGACGGGTCAAGTTACTTGAATTGTTCCCTCCAGTCCAAACTCTGTTGAACCAGTATTTGGGCTTCAATATTTTTGGTGCGGTGAGCGTGGACTGGTAGTTATTAAAGAAAATACTTGTCTGATTGTTCTATTGTAGGACATGGAGAGCAAGGAAACGGCCTGGGGAACTCGCACCCTGCTGGCGAGTTCGTGACGTAGGGTCCGTTCGCCGAACTCGTCGGGATGATGAAGTCCATGGATAAGACGGTGCAAGGTCTACTCGCACAATGCGTCGAGGCGAAGACTCTAACTCATGATGATGCCTTTTAGGGCGAGGCGAGTCGAGGCCAACGACCTGTCAAGGAGGTGTGCTTAGTTAGAGACGATCAGATAATACGATCGCGGGTCCTCTTTGAGAGCCCCAGCGACTCGCGGCTCGAAGGAGGAGCATGGGCGAGCTCGTCCAGGTCAACAGCGAGTTCGTTCTGCGAGTTGGTGCTGATGGCGTCAGTTTTGGCCGGGTTTGTGGAGTTGCCCATAAATTTTTACATCAAAAGAGATGACCCCCTGCAACACCTGCTGTTGTTTGAAGACATGGTATCAATTCGGCCGATGTCCGACCCTTTCAATTGTCGATTGTTTGTCATTAACTTCAGAGAGAAAGCGAGGGATTGGTTTCATCAGCGGTCAGTGAGCTCAATTTAAAGTTTTGAAAACCTCGGCCGGGGATTTCTCCTTTGTTTTTCTACATCGAAGAAGAGGAAGAAGGAGGTAGAGGCAATCTTCCTCATTAAGTAGGGACCGCAGGAGCCGTTGGGGTCATACGTGGACCGCTTCTCAGAGGAAATCCTCCACATTCGAAGTGCATGTACACACTCTGATGATTTCCTTCACCTTGTGCCTACAGGGCAGGCTATTCAAGATGGAGCTCAAGCGGGTTTTCCCAATGACATTTGATGACCTGATCAACTGGGCAACGTGGTACATCGAAGGAGAATCTTCAAACAAGGGGTTTGTGGTCAAGCTGGGGAAGCTGACGGGGGAAGATATGGACTTGGAGGAAGGAGGAAGAGGAGCTAAGTAAAAGGAAGAGCCAAGGAAGCGAGATGAACGGAGGACGCATGAAGAAAGAAAGTGGGGGAACCAAAAGATAAGATTTCAAGGGCCGCCTACCGGGCCACCAGGAGGATGGCCAAGGGAGTATACTACAGGCATTTTAGGTGGAGGTTCTCGCCCGAGAGACAGGGGCGATGATACTCACTTAAGAGACGATCCTCTATTGCGACTTTCATTAGTCTGAGGGCCACGCCACCGCGACTTGCCCGAAGTTCCTGGAGTTGAGGAGGGGAGCAGAGGAAGGAGAAGGGGAGGGACGACGAGAGCCAGTAGCAGGAGAGGCGGGAAGGAATGAGGGGGTCAGAGGAAGGGCCCAGAGGGGCTGCGAGGATCGAATCGACCAGGGAGCCCGTGGCGGGATCGGGGCAATCCACGGAGGGGCAGGAATAGAAGCAACCCAAAAAAGGAGCATGCATGCACCACCTACGATTGGGGAAATTACGTTCTCTATGGAGGACATGTTCGAAAATGCAAATCTCTTCCACGATGCCCTAGTGATCCAGGCATCGGTGGAGAACTTCACGGTCTCCTGTATCCTTGTTGATAACGGGTGCTCCGTCTATATTGTGTTCAAGAAGGCATTCGAAGCCATAACAATGGAAGAGAAGAGGGTTACTTCACTGACGGCCCACTTTTAGGTTTTATAGGAGAAAGGAAGGAGGTCGAAGGAGGGGCAGAGCACATCGTCACCCTAGGGGGCACAACAAAGGTGTGTCGTTTCGTGATCGTGGATGCGCTTAGTAGCTACAACGCCATCTTTGGAAGGCCCCTCGTCAATGTTTTCCAGTGTGCGCCCTCATCGCTCCACCAATGGATAAAATACAACATCGTAGGATTACAGATCTGTATCAGGAGCGATCCAAAGGTGGCAAGGGAATGCTACCTCAACGTCGTAAACACGAATAGCTGGGAAAAGGAAGCCGAGAGGGTCGAGAAGGTGATGGAGGAAATCGTAAGGCTAGAAACTTCGAAGGAAGTTGAAGAGAAGGAGATCGAAGCTGAGAGCGGGAGGCCCGGGAAGGTGAAGATCAGTGGTGAGCTGACGGAGGAAGATAAGAAGAGGATTCTGGTGTGCACCCAAGAGAACGTGGATATGTTCGCCTGGACTGCAGAGGAAATGCCACGAGTCGATACAGACATCGTCTTCCACCACCTCAACTTGAATCAGGGGACCCTCCCCATTTGCCAAAAGAAGAGGAAGACGGTCATTGTCCTGGCTGAGCCCATCTGAGCAAAGGTGCAGAAGTTATGTGATGCAAGGTTCGTTGAAAAGATACATTATACATGTTGAGTCTCTAATGTTGTAATGGTGAAGAAGGATGGAGTGGATGATGTTTTTCGAGTTTTCAATGCAGGAGTTGGCTTGCGGACTCTGCCTAACTCTGGAGGAGAGTTAGCATTTTCGTTTTGGGTGTTGGTGGACGGAGCCTTGTCTGCCGAGCTCGCGTTAGGCCCTGTATGTTTCTGGACTTGGTCACATTCTGTGACAAGTCCAGTGTGTCCGTTGTATTCGCCAAGTCCGCTGTTGACCGGGCGGACTGTTGCTAACTCTGTCTTTGGTCGTGGGCTTGTGGAGGATGGAGGTTTTGGTCTTGCACTATGTGGACTGCCTCTTTGTGTGCGGACTGTTGTTGAAGGGGTGGTTGTCCATATGGTGATGTTGCGGACTGTGCGGACTATACCTAGTCCGCATAATGTGAGGCAAGTCCGCCTTGTTGTGTTTAGTGCCTTGCTCCTAGCTGGTTGATCCTTGGAATCCGGCTAAGTCCTTGCGGACACAGCGGACGGGTGTTTGTTAGCGCGCGAGCTGGGGCGGTGTCTCTATCCATTAGGGTGGTGACCACACTCCTCACCTCGCCTATAAATAGGACCCCCCGGCACATATACAGTAACTGAGTGAACAGTAAGTGGGGGCTCGTCAAAGTGCTACGGTCTCAGTTTTCTGTCCGCGCGGATTGAATCAGAGTTAACTGTTTGCTGTGTGCAGGTCGCGCGGCTAGCTTCAAGGAGCCAGGAGTTTGGCTTTGACTTTGGTCAAGTACTTGGAAGTGTGCGGTCTCTGCGGTTTCAGCAGGTCGCTCTGCGACTTGTCAGTTCTCTGCTTCAACTTTGCAAGTTCTAATAACCTGTCCGCCAGTCTCAGGCGGGTAGGCGGCTGTTCTTCAGTTCCTTGGCAGTAGGTGAATAACGGTGTGTCCGCGCGGCCTCGCGGCTTCGGCAGAATCCGTGTCTATTCGGTGTGTTGCAGCTTCAGCTCGGGCGGCTTCAGCGGACTTGGCGACTTCGGCGGTCTCGGCGGTTTCCAGTGTTGTCCGCCCGTCTTGGTTTTTGTGTTTTCTGTTATAGCTGATTGTACTAGCGAAATCATGTCTCGCTACGTATACCTCGTCTTGTAAAGAAGTTTAATGAATATAAGATCTGCTTGTTCTTCCATGTGCTTGGTGTGTTGAGCTTGCTCCCTGGTTTTCCGCTAGATCAAAGTGTGAACTGGGTAGTGCCGAAGATATTAATTTGGTTTTGGGCTATCTTGCTGACCACCTTGAGAAAATTTAACAGGGATTTCACACAATCCGCAAGAGAATCACAATAACCGTAAGGGTACAAAGAAAATGATATAATCCGAAGAAAAATTCAATGCACGATAATTAATCAAAACTATAAATAGAGGGGACGAAAAATAACAATCTGTTACAAGTACACCGCAGATAAGATGAATTAGCTTAATCCGCGGGTGGACAATAATCTTGGACTGCAATCCTTAGAAGGACGCACAAGGTTCACTATGACAAACTTTCGTCGACGTCAGACGACTAGCCACCACCGCGGCCTCCACCGGAGAAGTCAAAGTGGAATAATGCGCAGCTCGCGTGTAAGCTCACTGCTCACTACGCCACTTGCCCCACTACAGCCTTGCCACACTCATTGCAGCCTGACGCAGCCTCGCCTTCTTCTTCTCCGTGAATCCACCTTCAAGGATCTCTTTCTTCAAGATGAAAACAGGTGGTGTCCATCCAAGCTATAATCCAACCTTTTATATAGACATTTCATTTTCTTTGACCACTTTCCTAGAAATTTCTAAGCATGTGAAACACATGGGCGACTTGGAGAGTCTACATCGGCAGCTTGGAGAGTCAACATCAGCGGCTTGGAGATTCAACATCGGTGACTTGGAGAGTCAACATATGCAGCCGCGTGGTAGGTTTCATGATACACATGGGTTTGAAAGATTAAACAAACTCAGCAATCACCACATTGGTTTGAATTTCAAAAATACCATATTTTGCTTCAAACATCAAACTGCACTGAGCATTTGCACGAAGCATTCACCATCTGCACAAAGCACTGAACTACACTGAGCATTTGCACAAAGCACCAAACTGCGTGAAGCAATACTACACATAGCACTACCTCAAAGCCTGAGGTGTCAGCCGACCTGCTATAGTCAACTCATCCCTGCTCGGGATCAACCTCTGAATGTTGACGCAACTGGATCATTAAATTTGACTCGCCTAGTTAGACTACCAGAAGGACGATTCCCCGCATCACCTCGACTATCAACATTGTTGGTCACAGAAATCACGGGCTCATCACATTGTATTGTTGTCCTCATCAACCGGTATTGTCTACCGTGATGTATAGCTCGCATGAGTACGGTGCGCCCTCACATCACCTTTAGAACTCCATACCTGGCCGCCTAGCTGTAGCCTTCCGAGTCTAATCTACCCAACGATACTTGATTCTTACACAGTTTGGGCCCCAGATACACCCTCTCAAGCCTACGTATCGATCCATCCTGCATCAGAAAGTCCACCTTTCCTATTCATGTGACCTTATATCTCGAGTCGTCACCAAGCATGACCGACCTGGACATGACCTCTAAAGAACTGAACATCAACACATCTGACCAAGTGTGTTGCAATGCACCAAAATCAAACATCCAACTATCAGAGTCACCCTGACTCTCAATGACGCAATAAAACTCATCATCTCCTACCAAGTCCAATGTCACCATGCCCACATCCTGGACGTCACCTGAAGTACCAGAACTCCATGCACGTTGCGGACAATTTATCCTAATGTGACCAACTTATCTGCAATGGAAACATGACATTGCATTATTTGAAGCTGACCGAGCCCGTGCACGGCTCGATCCTTTATCAAAACTCCTCCCTCGTCCATGCGCTACGAAGGTTTGGTCACCACTAGGAGTGAGGTCCTTCAGCATCTGACTAGATAAAAGCACTGGCGTAACTTATTCCAGCCCCATCGTATCCTTTCCATGAAAGAGCGTAGTCACCATATGCTTGTATGATGCTGGGAGCGAGGTAAGAAGCAAGAGGGCTTTGTCTACTTCCTCTACCTTCAAGCCAACCACATGCAGCTGGCTCAGAAGACTGTTGAACACATTGAAATGTTCATGCAGGTTGCCACCTTCCTGCATCATTAATGCATAGAGACACTGTTTCATCAATAATCTTGTTGTCACAGATTTCACAGGTACAGTCACTCCATCTTCTGCCAAAGCCTGACTGTCGTCACTTTGGTCCCAATGTTGAGAGCACCTAGTCAGCAACGCACATTCTGATTGCGCTCGTGGCTATTTCATTAAGACCTTTTCAGTCCTCATCTTTTATTATCGCGGGCAATTTATCGCGCCACCACAAGACTCTAATCAAACTCTGCTGAACCAGTGTATCTTCTACTCGAATCTGTTGTAGGCCAAAATTCCTACCACCGTTAAATTTCTCCACTAAAAATGTCTCTAATACTACGTTCTTTCCTACCATGACTTTCCTCAACAAACTAGAAGACAAGATTCTTTCAAAGTCTAGATCTGAAAGGATAGGAAGAGGACCTAGTTGTTCACGACCGCAGTCAGAACCTTTATAGAACGTCCAATCACGACCGTCTACCAAACCTCGCTATGATACCACTTATTGGGATTTCACACAATCCCCAAGTTAGTCACAATAACTGTAAGGGTACAAAGAACACGATACAATCCGGAGAAAAAAATCAATGCACGATAATTAATCAAAACTAAAAATAGAGGAGATGAAAAATATCAATATGTTACAAGTACACTGCAGATAAGATGGAATAACTTAATCCGCGGGTGGACAATGATCTTGGAATTCAATCCTTAGAAGGACACACATGGTTCGCCCAGGCAAACCTTCATCGTCGTCAGACGACCAACCACCGCCGCCATCACCGGAGAAGAAAATGTGGTATAATTCCTAGCTCTCATGTAAGCCTGTTAATCACTACGCCGCTTGCCCCACTACAGCATTGCCACACTCACTACAACCTACCACATCATCGCATTCTTCTTCTTCGTGAATCCATCTTAAAGGGCCTCTTTCTGCAAGGTGAGAACATGTGGTGTCTGTAAAAAGTAGCGAACATGCAAGAACAAATGGATAGAATTTTGAATAATTGAAATTTTATTATCCAAAAAAGATATCATTTACAAAGGTATGACCTCCCTGTTATAGAATGGAGGAGATATGAGAGAGTACAAACAAACAATGTGGGATAAACATGTACAGTACTGAGCAGCTAGAAATAAAGGAGACCGCACAGGCCGCACGGTTGGACAAATGAGCTAACCGCTCGGTAACTCCAGCAGGATAAGAACAGGCCGCAATGGGAGACCGATAGACCGCCCGGTCTCCAGGCTTCTAAGTGAGACCGCCAGACCGCTCGGTCAACAAACTGCTGGACAAGACCGCAAGGCCGCCCGGTCTAATACTTCAACACTCCCCCTCAAGCTGGAGCATAGATATCAATCATGACCAGCTTGTCACAAATGTGGAAGAAGGAAGTAGAGACCGGCTTTGTGAAGATATCTGCCAATTTTTTGTCAGAGGTGACAAACGGTGTACAGATCTGTTTCTTCAAAATCTCTTCCCGAATGAAGTGGCAGTCAACCTCTATATGCTTTGTTCTCTCATGGAAGACTGGATTTCTGGATATGTATATAGCGGCCTTGTTGTCACAGAACATAGGAAGAGGATAGTCATAGACCTCCCCTAGGTCAAGCATGAGAGCCCTCAACCACTTTAACTCACATGTGGTTGACGCCATACTCCGGTATTCGGCTTCTGCACTGGATCTGGAGACAACAGACTGTTTCTTGCTCTTCCAACTCACAAGATTTCCTCCAACAAAGGTACAAAAACCTGATGTGGACTTACGATCGCCTTTGTCATCCGTGCAACTTGAATCTGAGTAGGCCTCAACCCTCAGATGACCATTCTTTTGAAAGATTAGCCCTTTGCCTGGTGCTGCTTTGATATACTCTAAAATCTTCAGGGCAGATTGAAGATGGCACTCCCTGGGAGCTTGCATAAACTGACTGACCTTGCCTACAGCATAGGTGATGTCGGGTCTAGTCACCGTGAGATAGATGAGTTTGCCTACCAAACGTCTGTACCTTGTGACATCAGATAGAAGAGGCGAGTCATCCGTCCACGTTTTGTCTTCTCCAATAGCCATGGGAAACCGAGCCGGTTTGGCACCTGTCAATCCTGCTTCTTGTAGAAGATCAAGGGCATACTTCCGTTGGGAGAGAACCAACGAGTCAAGTTTCCGAGAGATTTCTATCCCCAAAAAGTATTTCGGGGAGCCCATATCCTTCGTGACCAAGTGTTGACGGAGGTGCTTCTTCGTCAATTCCACCCCATCTCGATCATCGCCAGTAAGAAGAATATCATCCACATATATTGCCAAAACCACCAGTCCCGAGGCCGTTTTGCGAATGAATAAGGAGTGATCGGCCGAACTCCTTGTAAAGCCAATGGTAGCCACAATGCCACTAAATTTGTCGAACCACGCCCGAGGGCTCTACTTTAGGCCATAAATGGCCTTCTTCAAATGGCATACGTGTGTCTCCCCCTGAGCAACATACCCAGGAGGTTGCTCCATGTAGATGTCCTCCTGAAGATCGCCATAGAGAAAGGCATTCTTCACATCAAGCTGGGAAATATCCCAATCCCGGTTAACAGCCACAGAGAGAAGAACCCGGATGGTGCTGAGGCGAGTAACCGGAGAAAAAGTGTCAAAGTAATCAATGTCGTAAGTCTGAGTCAAGCCTTTGGCCACCAGCCGGGCCTTGTAGCGATCCACAGTGTCGTCGGGGCGAAATTTCACAACGAAGACCCAACGACAGCCAACCACATCAGTGCCCACGGGAGGAGGAACAAGGGTCCAGGTACCCCTTTCAGTAAGAGTAGCCATCTCTTCATCCATGGCAGACTTCCAATGAGGGAGAGCAAGAGCCTCCTGGTAGGTGCGGGAGTAGAAGTAGCGGAGATAGCCAAGGCAAAACACCTGCGAGAAGGAGAAAGCCGATCATAGGAAACAACTGCCGCAAGCGGGTGTTGAGTACACGCCCGCACCCCTTTGCGAAGAGCAATGGGAAGATCCAGGTCATCGGGTGCGGCAGCGACCGGAGCATCCGTGGCGGAGAATGCTGGCCCGGGACTGGAGAGAGACGGCGTCGGAGAAGAGGGAGGAGGGGTGGGTGGAGAGACGGACAGGGAAGGAGACGGAGGAGGAGGAGATGGAGGTGGGGAGACGTCGAGAGGCGTGGAGGGAACGGAGAGATCAGAAGTAAGAGAGGAGGTAGGAGAGAAGTAGGAAGCATTCTCGAAAAATGTCACATCCGCGGAGACAAATTGTTTGCGTAGAAGGGGGTCAAAATAGCAATAGCCTTTTTGAGTGGTAGAGTACCCCAAAAAGACACACTTGGTGGAACAGGGGGGAAAGCTTGTCACGGGTAGCGGAGGGAGCGTGAACAAAGGCCGTACAACCAAAGACACGGAGAGGGAGAGGAAAAGGTTCCTTGTGGGGGTAGAGAATGGAGAAGGGGGTCTAGCCGTGGAGAACTGTGGAGGGAAGGCGATTGATGAGATAGCAGACAAGAAGCACAGCGTAGCCCCAGTAGGAGTGAGGTACGTGCATCTGCGTCATGAGAGTACGAGCAACATCAAGTAGGTGACGGTTTTTACGCTCCGCCACCCCATTCTGCTGGGAGGTGTAAACACAAGTAGTTTGATGAAGAAGACCATGTTGGTGAAAGAAAGAGGAGAACTCATGATTAAGATATTCCTTGGCATTATCAGAACGTAAAACTTTAATAAAAATGTCAAACTGATTCTGAATCATAAAATAAAATGATTGTCAAATAGAAAAGAGCTCAGAGCGATCTTTTAATAGATACACTCAGGTACATCGTGAAAAATCATCTATAAAAGTGACAAAATAGGAACTACCCCGACCAACAGTGAGGGTAGGAGCAGGACCCCATACATCAGAATGAATAAGATCAAACGGGCGAGAGGAGCCACGGCCTTGCTTCGGTGGGAAGGAGGAGCGATGATGTTTACCAAGCTGACACGCATCATAGTTGTGCGGAGAAGTGGTAGGAGGTAAGTGGGGCAGAAGCTGTCGAAGAATCCGAGGAGGAGGATGTCCAAGGCGAAGATGCCATTGAAGGAGATCTGTAGAGGAGGAGTAGGCGAACAGAGCGGAAACATCGTAGAGGAAGTAGAGGCCGCCGCTCTCAGTCCCAGTAGCAATCGTCCGCTGGGTCCTCGGGTCTTGAAAAGAGCAAGCAGTTGGAGTGAATAAGACGGAGCACTGAAGTTGCCGGCATAAAGTAGTAACAGATAATAAATTGCACGGGAACTTCGGGACATAGAGAGTGTCCTCCAAGCAAAGCGATGGGGTGAGTTGAACCATGCCCGTCCCATGAATCGGGGACGGGGAACCATCTGCCACACGAACCGGGGGCAAGCGGTCATGTGTCTCAAGACGGGAGAAGCAATGAGGGTTGCCAGTCATATGATTTGTAGCACCGGAGTCAATCAGCCATTTACCTTGGATAACGACGTGGGCACTACCTGACGTCGTGGCCACAGAGGTAGACAGCCGAGAGGAGGCAGATGCCGAAGAAGGAGCATCACCGGAAGGGCGAAGATGAGGATGTTTCTGCCAGCAGCGGTCAACAGAATGGCCGGTACGACCACAGTGAGAGCAGAGGAACCGGGACGAACCCCGTCCGCTGGAGTGGCCGCGGCCACTAGGTCCCCCCTTCTGAGCTTGGTGAGCAAAGGAGTCCTGGGAAGGGGGGGAAGCCAACAGAGGCCGCTGGAGCAACGAAGTAAAGCGGTAATGCGAGTCGCGGTGGCATCCAAAGTAGGAGATTCCGCCTCACCCAGGATCTGCTGGCGGATCATATCATAGGAATCGGGAAGACGGAGAAGATAACAAACAACCAGGAGTTCTTGGAAGTGTTTGTGTTGTTCGGCCAAGTCCGCGGAGAAGGGGCGATTCTGTAGGATTTCAGCACCAAGAGCCTGAACCTGCTGATAAGCCGCAGCAGGAGACATGGAAGGGCGGGCGAAGAGGTCCGCATAGAGAGTATAAATGCGGGATGTCTGTCCCCCCTTCGAATAGAGAGCAGCGAGGTGAAGCCAGACGGCCTTAACCGTCTCATCATGGCGAATGACGGGAAGGCACTCATCAGAGAGGCTGTTGGCCAGCCAAGTGCGGACAAGAGCATCACTCGCATCCCAGTCATCAAACTCAGGAGAGTTACGAGGAGGAGGGTCATCGGTGAGGTGATGATGCTTGCGCTGAGAGCGAAGAAGAAAGGTGAAAGAAACGCTCCAATCGGGATAGTTGGAGCCAACAAGCTTAGAAAGAGTGCCAAGGTTGCCCGAAGGAGGAGGTGGAGAAGGAGATGCAGGAGTGGTGGAGATAACGGGGGTGGTGAGACAGGAAGTAGTCATAGAAACCATCAAGAAACCGCGCGAGAAGAAGAGAAGCCGCGGGGAGAGGAAAAAGGAGAGCAACCCGCGCGAAACCACAGCGGTTTAAAAGGAAGAAGCCGTGTGAACACAAGCGGCCAGGAAGCAGACAAAGGCACAGCGGGGAAGAGGTCGCGCGGACTGAAAAATCCGAGCGAACAGAAGCAGGCCGCAACGACTAGGAAGCCGGAGAGGCAAGAAGGAACTAGGGTGCGGCGACAACGAAACAAGTCGCAGCGACGAATAGCAGCTGGAGAAGAGAAGCAAGGAGGAACAAGCCGCGCGAACAAGGCAGCGGACAGAAGAGAAGGCAAGCCGCGAAGACAGGTCGTGAGAAGCGGAAAACAAGCTGCGAGAATCAGAGAGCGCACACAATCAGGAGGAAAAGACCGTGTGCTCTGATACCATATAAAAAGTAGCGAACATGCAAGAACAAACAGATAGAATTTTGAATAATTGAAATTTTATTATCCAAAAAAGATATCATTTACAAAGGTATGACCTCCCTTTTATAGAATGGAGGAGATATGAGAGAGTACAAACAAACAATGTGGCACTAAATATGTACAGTACTGAGTGGCTAGAAATAAAGGAGACCGCACAGGCCGCGCGGTTAGACAAATGAGCTAACCGCTCGGCAACTCCAGCAGGATAAGAACAGGCCGCAATGGGAGACCGATAGACCGCCCGGTCTCCAGGCTTCTAAGTGAGACCCCCAGACCGCTCGGTCAACAAACCGCTGGACAAGACTGCAAGGCCGCCCGGTCTAATAGTTCAACAGTGTCTATCAAAGTCATAATCCAACCCTTTATATAGCCATTTCATTTGCCTTGTCCACTTTCCAAGAAGTTTACTAGCATATCAAACACATGGGCGACTTGGAGAGTCAACATCGACGACATGGAGAGTCAACATCAGCGGCTTGGAGATTCAACATCGGTGGCTAGGAGAGTCAACATTGGCGGCTGGTAGGTTTCATGATACACATGGGTTTGAAAAATTAAACCAACTCAACAAAGATGACAGTGGAGGGTTGTGTGCGTGCCTGACGTCTTGGATGAAGATTAAGGGAGGTGAGCGATGCAGTTTGGTTTTTTCGAGGAGGGTAGAGGCACAATGGAGAAGTGGGGGAAAGAAAAGTAGGAGGCAAAGTGTTGAGACCCGGTTTGTCAGCAGAGGAATGGACTGAAATGTCTATCTTCCCTGGTCGCCCTAATTCTGTGTGAGGAGAGGAGGAGGAGAATGAATTGTGTCGTTCACGGGAGGACTTGGTTTTTTATTCCGCTTGAATATGCAGTGATCCGAGGGCAGTAATGATTTTATTCTTTGGACGGACAAACAGGATGTGTTTGATCGGGTTATATCATGACTCTATCTCTTCAGTATATATATATATTTAGGAATTTTAGGGAGAAAACCAGTTCCCTGGCCGTCCGATCTCATCGGACGGCCAGGATCAAAATTATTAACCCCCACCCTGATACATTTGATTCCAGCATGCTCCCGCAAACCCTATATGTTGGGTACATTGGTTAAATATACCTGATTTGAAGAAGCCTCACCCAACTCAATGATATACATCATAATGTATTTGATGTATGTTGAGTTTACTTGTGCAGGTTAAGTAATTACTGGACTGAAGCAAAACGTTTCTAAGTCCATGTGTCGACACCCAGAGGGAAAATGTCGACACTTAAGAAGACTTGTGTCGACACCCAGACAAGCAGTGTCGACACTTGGAGTCATTGTGTCGACACCTGGGATGCAGAGTCGACACCAGACACAAAGTGTCGACACAAGGAGCTGTGTCGACACTCAGTGAAGAAAAGTGCAGAGAAGCTGTGTCGACACAAGGAGCTGTGTCGACACCCAGTGAAGCTGTGTCTACACCAGAAAGTGTCGACACTTGGAGCTGTGTCGACACTCAGCAAAAGTCAGCAGAGACTAAGTTAAAGTGTCGACACCAAGAACAATGTGTCGACACTCAATAGAAGAGTCAGCACATGAAGTAAGTGTCGACACCTAGAACAATGTGTCGACACTCAGCTGAAGACTCTACACTTGAAGAAAGTGTCGACACATGGAGCTGTGTCGACACTTAGCAAAGAACAACAAGATCGTCAAATTATTCTAAGTACAAGTGTCGACACTAAGGGAATGTGTCGACACTCAGCTGAAGTCTCAACAGAAGAATCAAGTGTCGACACAAGGAGCTGTGTCGACACTCAGCAAGTATCAACATAGAAGACTATGTGTCGACACCAAGAAGCAGTGTCGACACTTAACAGATTCAACACAAGAAGTTGTGTCGACACAAAAGAGATGTGTCGACACTTAGAAGAATTCAGCAAGTTACAGAATATCAAGTACTTGTGTCGACACTCAATTTCAGTGTCGACACATGCAGAAGAAACTGTGTCGAGATATACAAGGAGTTGTGTCGACACCTTGTAGACTAGTGTCGACACTTACACAACTGGTGTCGACACTTGGTCTATAAGTGTCGACACTCAAAGACAGAAAGTCTTGACACTTTCAGACAGTTAGAGATTTTCAAGAACTGACTGGATGACTTGACAGCTGCCGTTCCAGCCGGTCTACAGCACCTGTCAGAGATGTCAGAATTCAGTTATGGACCGGACCAGCCGGTTACCATGGAGAAGGCCTATAAATAGGCTCATACAGTTTACAGAAACTGTTGTTCAGATTATTGTTCAATAGTTATTGAAGTGGTACACATAGTATCAAATCAAGAAGATCTAGCTGTTCAAGTGCAGATCTAAGAAGTTGGAGAGAGAGAGGGCTCCATCCAAGAAATCAGCCTTTGGAATTAGGCTGAGAAGAAGGGTTTAGAGATTTTCTGGATCTTAAGAAGCAGAGATCAAGGATCAACTGCAGGAGGATTCATTCTTATTCAGTTCTACTCAAGAAGCTTTGAAGAAAGCTAAGTCAGATTGAATCCAGCTGAGTTCTTCCAAGAACTCATCAAGAAACTCTCAACTCCCCTCTCTTGTTTCTGAGTTGTAGAGTTAATATTTGTAAAATCATTTTAACTTGTAGGATCCTTTGGATCTGAGTGAATTGTAAGCCTGTATTTATAAAGGCTGAGGGTAGGGCTTGAGAGCCTGAGTGTAGGAGATTGAAATCTCTGAGTGTAGGCCTTGTTGGCTGAGTGTAGGCCTTATTGGCTGAGTGTAGGCCTTGTTGGCTGAGTGTAGGCTTTGTTAAAAAGCTGAGTTGTAAGGCTTTGGGCCTGAGGTGTAGGAACCAGTTTGGGTTCTGAGACAGTGGTGAAGTTTGGCCGAATCTAGTACACTGCTAGATAGGCGAAGGGGGAAAGTGAATGTACCCAAAGCTTGGGGAACCACTATAAAAACTCTGTGTCTGATGTGCTGTGATTGTGCTTTGCTAATTTGCTGCATTTGCTGTGTTAAAATAGTTAGAATTCTGTGAACTTAACTGATTGTTGCCATTAAAGTTTAAAAAGAAGTATGTCACCCATTCACCCCCCATCTAGGTGTTTAGGTACCATATCTTTCAAGTGGTATCAGAGGGAGGTTACTCAAAAAGGACTAACAGTCTGAGGAGATCCTGTTTGGCAGATTCAGTCTAAGGAAAAGTACAGATTCAAGAAAATCAAGAAACATGGGTTCCTCAGACAATCACAAGGAATTGGGTTCCATGAAATTGCCCATATGCAGAAAAGAGATCTTTGGGATCTGGAAGGAAAGGGTAAGGCTGTTTATGGAGGCCTCAGACCCTAGGATCTACATCACAGTAAAAGAGGGGCCATATGTGCCCATGAAGATATCTATTCTAGATGCCAATCAGCGAACCCCAAAGGATTTCTCTGAAATGACTAAGGATGAGATTGTCCTAGCTACCATGGACAAGAGGGCACAAAACATCATAGTGAGTGCCATAGATGATGCAACATTTCAGAATCTTATACACTGTAAGACAGCCAAAGAGATGTGAGACACTCTTATAGTGTATATGGAAGGATCTGAAGAAGTTAGACAAGATAGAAAATCCTTGCTAAATCAGGAGTATGAGAGTTTTAGACAAGGAAAAGGTGATAGCATAACTGAGTGTTATAATAAGTTCTACAGGATAGTAAATGAACTCATGTCTTATGGAAGAGAGTTCAGTAACTATGAACTAAATGACAAGTTCCTAAGGTCCCTAACCAAAGATTGGGACACAAAGATCTGTGCCATTAGAGAAATGGCTAAGTTGGGAGAAATTCCTCCACCTACACTGTTTGGCAAATTGTTGTCATATGAGATGCAGTTGACAGTGAGGAAAGAGGAGGAGAAATCAACAAGAACTGAGCACAAGGAAAGAACAGTAGCCTTCAAGACAGAAGCCTCCAGGAAGTGCAGGAATAAGTCACCAACTCCACCTCCAAAGGTAGTTGAATCAGAGACAGATGAGTCAGTCAGCACCAAGTCTGAAAGCAGTGAAAGTGATGAAGACTTTGCTGCCTTCACTAGACACTTTCAGAAATTCTTGAAGAAGAAACAGTGGAGGACAAAGCCCTCTACTTCAAAAGGAAAAGAAGCTTCTTATCAGGATAAAAAGGATTCAAAGAAGGGCAGAAAGAGGACAAGATCTAGCAAGGCAACTAGTTCTAAGATAGTGTGTTATTGCTGCAATAGACAAGGCCATGTTATTGCAGACTGTCCTGAAAAGAGAAAAGAATCTAGTGACAGGAAAAAGACTTATTTCAAAGGCAAGAAAGAAAAGTCTTTTGTTGCCAAGAAGGAGAAGACTCTATCAGATATCTCTTCTTCAGAAACTGAGTCTGATGCTGAGGCATACATAGGGCTGTTTGCTGAAGAAGAAGAAGAAGAATTTATGCATATAATGGAGTCTATTTATGAACAAGAAGAATGTCAGTGCCAAGGACTGATGGCATTGACTGAGAGTGACAAAATCCTGGAGCAGCCAGGACCCAGTAAGGTACAATGTTCAACTCTAAGTTCAGTTTCTTGTTCTAGTACAGAATCAGATTCATCTTCATCAAGTGATGGAAGTGTATCTGAGTCTGAGGATGATATTCATCAGCTTATAGATGAATATGAAAGGGGAAACTAGATCTGATATACTCTAAAGGGGGGTGAATAGAGTATATGGTGCTTTTTAAAATTCAAAGAAAAACTTTTGCAAAGCTTTACAACAGTTGTTGTAATGAGTGTAAGCAGGGAAGCAGAAATAATACTAAGCTATGCAGATATTAAGCACAAGAAAATCTAGGCCAGAAACAAACAGAAAACATGCAAAACCAGATGACACAAGGAAATATAGTGGTTCCCCAACTTGGGTACATCCACTCTTCTACCACCCTAGGTAGGAATCCACTGCAGGATGAGTTGATCAGGTGTCCTGGGCACCAATGAGCTTTTGATAAGGTGCTCAAAAACCAAATCAGATTTTTTTGATCAGGTGTCTTGCCACCAATGAGCTTTTGACAAGGTGCTCAAAAACCAGATTCAAACTTTTGAAGGGAGTTTGAAAAACCCTTTACAGAATGGGGGTGAGAGAGTGATGGCAGTCTTCTCTTTCTCAAGCAACTGAGAAGACTATGTGGATTCAGTGATGTTTGTCAAAGCTCCCCCTGAGTCCTTAAAATCTTCAGGAAGATGAGCTTTGCTGAGGGTGATAGGCCTTCAAAGATAGATCTCCAGCAAGAGATGATTTCAGCAAGCTGAAATGTTGAGTGTCTGGAGTCTTGAGATGATGTTGGCCTTGAACACTTGAGAGCTGAAGAGATCTGAAGAATGTTTGAAAGCTTGATCTCTTCTTGATGAGTGTTCTTCAGAATTCTTGTTGACAGAAGATTGAGAGAGTCTCTGTGTATTGAGTTGTGTCCTCTACTTGTCAATCTCTATTCTCTTGTTCTTGTCTATCTTCTTTTTTGATTCAAAAAAACATTCTATCTTTTATTCTCTGAGTCTGAATAGAAAATTGCTCTGTCAAAGATAGCCGTTGGTCTGAATTAATTACAGCCTTAATTGCATAAAATGTTCTGAAGGAAAGTCCACTGAATTATTCCTTGAAAAATCCCTTGAAACTTGCTCCAGAAGTAAATGAAAATGGCTGGCAGATCTTCTGAATTAAATGCAGAATAACTTCTATCTGATTTGAATTTGAATTTGAATCTGAAAGATAACTGGATTCGTCGAACTGAGCTCTGCTATCGTCGAGCTGAGCTCAGCGAACTGGGAAATGCAAGCAGCAAATAAATCGTCGATCTGAGCTCAAAGATCGTCGAACTGAGCTCAGAGATAAGGATCCAGTGCAGAGTCAAAATCGTCGACCTGAGCTCAGCGATCGTCGAATGGAGTTCGACGATATTGAGAAGTTGAGCTCAGCGATCGTCGAATGGAGCTCGACGATCTGCAGAAGTTGAGCTAGACGATCGTCGACCGGAGTTCGACGAAACGTCGTGCTGAGCTCAACGATTTGGACTTAGTTTCCAGAAAAACTTGGGTCTTCAGGGCAGCTTCCAAACCTAGACTCCTGATCCCTTAGACTCAATTCTAATTGACCTATTATCTATACAGAAGGTCAAAGCATAAATTCCTAGAGACATAGTGATCCTGACCCAAATTAGTAATAGGGTGTTCCAACAATCTCCCCCTATTTGGGTTAGGAAAACTATTTACAGACTTTGAAAAACAAACAACATCATACAGTCAGAAAAACATAAAACAACAATAACAAGACACAGAGCAGAACCATCACAGATATATATATATATATATGTGTTATCCAGATAGCAGTTAGAAGAACCAAAAGTTGTCACCTTACAGAGTTATTCCTTTTCCTTGCCTTTTACCATTTTAATTTCTCTGTTGGGATCTAAAGCTTGTTGTTTTGATCTGGTATCATCAGCTGCACCCAAATAAATTTGCTTTGAAGCCCTGGGAACCACTGCAGCTGGATGCAACTCCATGTATCTGTCTGCATCAAAGAACTTACTGGAGGCATATCTTTCTAACTCTTTTTGCCTTTGCTCTGACATGGTAGATATGTTGGAAGTGTCTAGCCCTTGTTCTTTTGCTTTCTTTATCTGATCTAAAGCAGCCAGCTCTTTCATTCTTGCAGTCCAAGCCATAGGATTTTTCTCAGGGTCCTCAAATGGAACAGGTGGCTCATACCTGTTGGAAGTAGTATCTTGAGGAGTCCTGACAGTCACAGTATCTTTGAGCTTGTAGGGAAAAGGACCAGAAGATGTGTCAGATGGAACATGTCCTCCCCTAGAGTAAGGATGCTGCCTGGAGTGTCCTTTAGAGTAAACCTGAGTTTCTCTTTGGTTACCCCTATATCCTCCCCTTCTAGAGTAAGACCCCCTAGACTGGCTTTCCCTTTGATAAGTTCTTGCATGAGGTTGGTAGGGAGCCTGGCTTCTAGCAGGGCCTGATCTTGCAGAGCTGCCACCTGCACCTGCATCAGGTGGAGGTGGTGGAGGAGGATGAGGGTGCTTGAACTAAGTGGAATCTTTTTCATACTTCCTCTTCTTTTTCATAGCTTTCAACTGGTTCTTAGAGAATTGCATCCAATGCTCAGTGATTGGGCAATTATGCAGAATATAGTATGGAACATCATTATCATCTCTAACTTTGGCAGGAGGAACTCTCTTCAAGGCCTTACTTCTTGCTTTCCTTTTCTTAGCAATTGTGGCAGATGAGTCATCAGAAGCAGTGTTATAATCCTCAGATTCAGAACTTTGTGCATCATACAAGGCATCAAGCTGTTTCATCAAATCTTCTTTCAGTTTAACAGCAGCTGATGGAGCAACAGATACAGAAGCAGGAGGAGCAACAGAGGCAGCAGCAGATGAAACTATAGGTACTGGAGCAGCAGAAGTTACAACAGATATTGCTTCAGGAATGAGGGCAGCAGCAGCAGCTTCAGAAACAACAACTTCTACAGCAGGCTCAAAATCAACAGCCTCTGTCATCAAAACATCCTGAGATGAGGGCTCAGCAGAAACAGTGACTTCAGCAGCAGATATGACTTCAGAGGTAGACACAGCATTGTCTTCAGCAGCAGCAGCAGCAACATCAGAAGCAGCAGTCACTGACAGAAGAAAATCAGAGATGATTCTGGGGTCACAGCAAGAGAAGGGCACTAGGGCCTTGGACAAATCTTCTGACTGGGCAGCAAGAACCTCTGGAGGCTGAACAGGATATGGCTCTGGGAGGCAGCAGAAGTAAGCAGTATCAAAAGTAGATAGCAAGGACCTTAGGTCTATTGCTAGTACTGGTGTAGCAGCAGCAGAAACAGACACAGCAGCAGTAACAACAGAAACAACAGTAGGGGCAGCAGCAGCAGCAACAGCTTCATAGGGCATCTCCCCCTGCCTGGATGCAGATACCTGTACATCAAGGCACACTGCTGGGGGTGCTGCTAGAGGAGTAAGGAAAGAGGAAAGCCTGGCAGAGAGAGCTGCCACTGATTGTTGTAGAGGAGCTAAAGAGGCCTCCATGAGAAGAGAGAGCCTAGGTGCAAGGAGCTCATACAACTGATCAGCAAGGGCTGGGAGATCTACATGCTCAATGAGAGGAGCAGAGGTAGAGGGTTGAGGGATGGCTGAGGATGCTGGAGGAGGAGGGCTGAAGGGTGGAATGAATGGTTCAGGAGAGGGGATGGTAGAGATGGAGGATAGAGGGATGGATATGGAGGGAGTGAAGGTGGGTTGATCAATAATCTGGTGGAGAAGGTCTTGGAAAGTTGTGGAGGAGGATGGGAAGTCTGGAGGAGAAGAGGGGGAATCATCCATGTAGGATTCATCCAGAAGTGTGAAGGATGGTATGGATGGGGATGAGGTGACATCTGGAGGGGGATATGAGAATAGGGGGTGGAAGTGGTCTGCTGGAGGAGAGGAAATAGTTGCTGGGGATGGAATTGAGGTTGGAGAAGGGCTGGAGATTGTAATGGTGGATGAGGCTGGAGTGGTGGATGGAGCTGGAGGTAGGGTTGAGCTTGGAGGAGGAGAAGCAGCAGCACTAGCAGCAGGCAGGTCTTCTGCAGGGGCAGAGACCTGGGGTGGAGTGACTCTTAGAGTCCTAGTGCCTGAAGGGCCAGAAGAAGAGGGCCTGATGGGCTTGGAGATTTGCCTGTCCCATTTCCCAAAAAGGGCACAGGTGAGTCTCTTGGAGGCATTGATGTGCACTCCAGAGGAGACTAGCAGGGTAGGGCACTTAGCCTGGAGGAAGATTCCCAGTATTCTTCCATAATTCACAAAAGTCTTGTTGAGCTTTTTCTTCAACAAATCAAAAAATACTTCTCCCCAGTTCAAGCTTTTTCTGTCTACCAGAGCTCCCATAAGGCAGAGCTGATATCTGGAGATTGTGTCATGAGCAGAATGCTTGGCCAAAAGAACCTTGCCTACTACATCAGCCATAAACCTGTATTCCACAGACAGGTTCCTCTTAAACAGCTTGCTAGGGTTCCCCTCAGGATGACCCATCCTGGCAAGAATATCAGAGAACTCATCTCCAGAGAGTTCAGCAGAATCTTCACCATTTCTTAAACCAAAAACCTCTGTGAGTACTGTTGGGGTCAGAGGTACCTGGGTGCCACCAATAGAACCAACTTATGGTATTGTTGTCAAGGTTGTGGGCTGTGTAAACCCATTCTTTAATCTCATCAGATGCAAGTTTAATTCTGGTTGTCATCAGGGCAGACAGTTGATGATCTTTGAATAAGGTGAGAATATCCTGGAAGATTTGATCGGTTGTGTTGAAGGAGTCGAGATCGATGTCAAAGCCTGCATCAAATTTCATTGCAGAGAGTACAACAACTGAAACGGCCATGGTACCTGCAAAAATCAACAGACAAAACGACCAAGTGTAGAACTGGTTGGAGGGAAGAAAAGTTTGCAGAGAAATTGAAAGCGCAAGAGAGAACGACGACGAAAAAAGAGTTTTATATTAGGGTTCGACGCAGAAAAGGAAAGATCGTTGAACTCAGTTCGACGATCGAGGCTTCTAAAGGAATCTGAAGAGACTCCAAAATCGTCGATCTCCGTTCGACGATCTGGAAAGGCGTCGAGCTCCGTTCGACGATCGTTCAGTGAACAAAATCGTCGAGCGCCGTTCGACGATCGTTGACCGAAGGAGACAGTTCATGCTGTCTGAGGGGCGCTGAACTCAGTTCGACGATTCTGGAAATCGTCGAACTCCGTTCGACGATCTGTGGGGAAATCGTCGAGCGCAGTTCAGAGATCAGAGAAATCCTAGACACTAAGGAAAATCAGAATTTTGCCTAGTCTTGGTCCATTTTTAGCTTTCAAAATCTTGAGTGTTATTTGAGACTTCCTCCATCTAACATTCCTAACTGATTTAGGAAGAAGGTGTGTTTCTTTTCATCCAAAAGGCTTGGTGAAAATATCTCCCCTTTGTAAATCAGTTGGGATATATTGCAGTTCAATTTTGTTCTTTTCAACATTATCCCTTAAGAAATGATGCCTAATCTCTATATGTTTTGTCCTACTATGGAGGACTGGATTTTGAGCTATGGAGATAGCACTTGTATTGTCACAAAAGATTTTTGACTTTTCTAAGTTGTAACCATAGTCTAGGAGTTGGTTTTGAATCCACAGTATTTGTGAACAACAACTGCCTGCAGCCATATATTCAGCTTCAGCAGTTGAAGTTGACACAGATGTTTGTTTCTTACAAAACCAGGAGACAAGTCTATCACCAAGGAACTGACAAGTTCCACTGGTGCTTTTCCTGTCAATTCTGCATCCAGCATAATCAGCATCAGAGAATCCAGTTAACTCAAATGCTGAATCTTTTGGATACCAGAGACCTAGATTTGGACAACTTTTAACATACCTAAGAATCCTCTTTACTAATGTGAGGTGTGACTCTCTAGGGCTAACTTGGAATCTAGCACATATGCATGTAGCAAACATTATATCTGGTCTACTAGCTGTAAGATACAGTAAAGAGCCAATCATTGCTCTATATGTTGTCTGATCAACAGGTTTCCCATGTTCATCAGCATCCAATACAGCATTGGTAGGCATGGGTGTTTTCATACAAGATGCCTCAGACATGCCAAATTTCTTAACCAGCTCATTAGCATATTTGGTTTGAGAAATAAAGATGCCTTCAGCATGTTGTTTGACTTGCAATCCTAGGAAGAAGGATAGCTCACCCATGCTACTCATCTCAAATTTAGAATGCATTAAGTTAGAAAACCTTCTGCATAGTTTTGAGTCAGTAGAACCAAAAATGATATCGTCTACATAAATTTGTACTAGTAGGGTATGGGACTTATGGGTTCTAATGAAAAGAGTTTGGTCTACTCTACCCCTTATAAAACCATTTTCCAAAAGAAAGCATGCTAGGGTCTCATACCATGCTCTAGGAGCTTGCTTGAGACCATATAATGCTTTATTTAATCTAAAAACAAAATCAGGATGAGTTGGAGAGATAAAACCTGGAGGTTGTCTGACATAGACTTCCTCTTTGATGTCTCCATTTAAGAAGGCACTCTTGACATCCATCTGATAAACCTTGAAGCCTTTGTGAGCTGCATAAGCTAGAAAAATCCTGATGGCTTCCAATCTTGCAACAGGTGCAAAGGTCTGGTCGTAGTCAATTCCTTCTTCTTGAGAGTATCCTTGGGCAACTAGCCTTGCCTTGTTCCTTATTATTACTCCTTGATCATCCAGTTTGTTTCTGAATACCCATTTTGTTCCAACAATGGAATGATCCTTAGGCTTGGGCACTAGTTCCCATACTTTGTTTCTCTCAAATTGATGCAACTCCTCTTGCATGGCAATGATCCAGTGTGGATCTTGCTCTGCATCTTGAATGGACTGAGGTTCAATTTGAGAAAGAAAGCAGGTGTGCAACAGGTTTTGATTGACCTGATTTCTGGTTTGCACACCAGCTGAGATTTCTCCAATTATTTGGGTAATTGGATGGTCTCTTGATGTTACTAAATCAACAGGGGGTGTTGATTGTTCACCAACCTGTGTTGTTGTTTCCTCTTGTGGTACAACAACTGGCTCTTCAGGTTGTGCTTCAATATGTTGAGCATTGCTTTCATCTTCACTGCTTTCATCCTCTTGAGCAACCTGTAGCTTGTTCATATCTTCAACTAGAGAGTGTTCCTGCAAAGGTTCTATGGTAGAAGAGATCTTCTCCTTGAAAGACATGTTAGTTTCATCAAAAGAAACATGAACAGATTCCTCAATTTTTAATGATGATTTATTATATACCCTATAGGCCTTGCTGATCATGGAGTATCCCAGAAACACTCCTTCATCAGCTTTGGCTTGAAATTTTGCTAGATGTTTCTTATCATTATTGTGAATATAACAAATGCAACCAAAAATTTTGAAATAGTCAACTTTAGGTTTCTTCCCTTTGAGTAATTCATAGGGAGTCTTTCCCTTCAGTTTATGTATCAGGCTTCTGTTCAGCACATAGTTGGAGGTGTTCACTGCCTCTGCCCAGAAGGATAGAGGTAGATGAGCATCTGACAACAATGTAGTGGCAGATTCAATAAGGGTTCTATTTTTCCTTTCAGCTACCCCATTTTGTTGAGGAGTTCTAGGAGCTGAGAAAGTATGTCTGATCCCTTCACTCTGACAGAACTCTTGCATAAGAAGAGAATCAAACTCTGTCCCATGATCACTTCTGATCAGGGCAATGTGAGTATTGAACTCAATCTTTATACATTTGAGAAACTCTGTCAGACACTTAAAGTTATCAGACTTCTTCCTTAGAAAGAACACCCAAGTGAATCTAGAGAAGTCATCTACAACAACTAAAGTGTAGGATTTCCCTCCTAGGCTTTGTACTGTGATGGGTCCAAATAGATCCATGTGTAACAGATACAATATCCTAGGTGAATCACTCTTATTAAGTGACTTAAAACTGTTTTTAGTTTGCTTGCCTAATTGACAAGCCTTGCAGAGTCCTTCCTTCTTGTAGGGGCCAGAAGGTAGTCCTCTAACAAGATTGTCCTTGGATAGCCTAGCAATAGTTCTAAGGTTTAGGTGTCCTAGTCTCTTATGCCATAAAACATTTGGTCTACAAACTGAATTGAATAAACAGATATCTATAGAAGTTGAAAGAAAATCTACAAGGTAGATGTTACCTTTCCTTTTACCTGTCAACACAGTGGTGTTGTCCTCTGACTTGATTTTGCATAAGGTTTTGCTGAAGGTCACCTGGTAGCCTTCATCACATAGCTGACTGATGCTGATTAGGTTGTGCTTCAGTCCTTCCACATATGCTACCTTCTTGAAGGTTACAGAACCAATCTGGACTTCTCCATATCCTTTAGTTTGTCCAAAGTTGGAGTCACCAAAGATAACTTTGGGTCCAAGCTTGGCTCTAAAGGAATTTAGGTTGTCCTTGTTCCCTGTCATGTGCTTTGAGCATCCACTATCCAAATACCATTGCTGGTTAGATGTTGGATAGGTCTTCACCTGCACATAAAGCAATTCACTTGTTTTTGACCCAGTTTACCTTGGGCCTAGGTTGATAACCTTTAAATTCAGAAATGAAAGACATCCCTGGCTGACTCTTATATCCTTCAGGATGATATCTCCTTGGAGGTAAAATCCATTCAGTATAAGGGTTAAATGTTTGGGATGAAGAACCCTCAGGATTCAATTTTGACTTGCCATTGAAAAAATTTCCAGAGCTCTGACCTCTGTTCGACGATCGTGGAGCTGCGTTCGACGATCGTGGGTCCGATCGTCGAGCTCCGTTCGACGGTCGACTATGGCTGAGGTCAGGTATATGGGATCGTCGACCAGCGTTCGACGATCTTGGCTTAGATCGTCGATCAGCGTTCGACGATTTGTCCTGAGATCGTCGAGCTGCGTTTGGCGATCGTCGATCTTCATTCGGCGATCGTCGATCTCCGTTCGACGATTTGTACTGGACTTTGGTTTTCTGAGGCAGATCAGAATTTTTCCTGGCAACCTCTACAACTCCCTTTCCCTTGTCAGAAATGAATTTGATAGGGGTTGTTAGAACAATAGGTTGGCTGGATGAGGCACCCAAGCCCAGTGTACTGTTGAATCTTGAGTTCACTGTGCTTGTGATGTCCATCAGCTTGATGCTTCTCCCATTGAGAGATTCTTCAAGCTTCTTGGCCTCAGAGAGTTCACTCTTCAGTGAAGCTATCTGTTCCCTATGGTTCTCCAACTCCTGAGAGAGCTTGAGATTTTCTGATTTTAAACCACTTTGTTCAGATAATTGATTTCTGAGAGAGATGATCTCTTTCTCAGACTTTAGCAGGTCTAAACATAGTGCTTTAAATTCAAGTTTGAAATCTTCTGAAGTGAAATCAAAAGAGCTGATTACCTGATCTTCTTCAGGTTGTGTCTCTGAGTCTGACTCTGACTCCTCTTCCTCTGAGTTGTGTTGTGAGGCATTGATTGCCATCATGCAGAATTCTTTTTCCTCTGCATCATCCTCATCATCACTTGAGCTGGAAGAGGCCTGTGACTCCTCTTCAGTCTCACTCCAGGATTCAGCAACAAATCCTTTCCTTGTGTGCTTATTTCTGCTGGAGGAAGGTTTGCTATTTCCATTCCTTTTGGAGTCCTTCTCCTTTCTTCTTTCTTTTCTGTCCCTTCTGTCCTTGTTCTTGTTTTCTGGACAGTCAGGAACCATATGCCCTGGTTTCCTGCAACCAAAGCAAATAATGTCTTTGCTATTGCCAATGGACTTGTCATACCTTGGCTTATCTTGCTCCTTGTATGATCTTCTTCTGAAGTCCTTTCTGGCCATCTTGTAGAATCTTTTGGCCAACAGGCTGAGAAGTTCATCATTGCCTGTACCTTTTTCTTCAGGCAGATCCTCAGCTGCCTTAAATGCTATAGTCTTCTCCCTTTTTGTGGCTGGAGAAGCAGCCTTCTGTTCTTCTTCTCTGTTCTTGATGAGTAGCTCATAAGATTTGAGCTTACCCAGCAAGGCTTCAGTCGTGATCTCATTCAGACTTCTGGCATCTTTAATTGGCCAGATTCTTGAATCCCAAGTGCTGGGGAAGCACATTAGGATCTTATCATTCAGTTCTGTCAGTGAGATCTCTTTGTCTATATTCCTCAGTTCACTGACAATTAGACTCAATCTGTTGTACATTTCTCCCACTGACTCTGTTTCTCCCTTCTTGAAGTTCTCATATTGGGAGATGAGATGAGATCTTCTGTCCTTTCTCTCATCAGCTGATCCTGAAACTATTTCTGAGAGCTTGTCCCAGATCTCCTTGGCTGAGTTGCATTCAGCTACTTTTTGAAAAATGTCATCTGACATTGTCTGAGCTAGAATGTTCATTACCTTGGCATCAGCTACTTTCCACTTTTTAATGTCAGCATCTGTTCCTGATGGAGGTGGAACAGCATTTGTGCTTGTACTTTCTGGAGGTCTTGGACACACTGTCAAAACAGAGTTGAAAATGTCCTCGTCAATAGAATTCATGTAGAGTTTAATCCTTGCTTTCCAAAGTGCAAACTTTGAAAGATTGCACACTGCAGGTCTGGTGCTAGCATAATCTTTGTTCTGGGCCATGATTTGTGCAAGCTAAATCTAATAATGAAATATAAAAGAAGGATCTAGTTTGGGATCTTTGGGGTTCAGGTGTTAGCCTGTACAACCAAACAGATATGGTATGTTTAACCAACCTCGCTCTAATACCAATTGAAAGAGGAAACTAGATCTGATATACTCTAAAGGGGGGGTGAATAGAGTATATGGTGCTTTTTAAAATTCAAAGAAAAACTTTTGCAAAGCTTTACAACAGTTGTTGTAATGAGTGTAAGCAGGGAAGCAGAAATAATACTAAGCTATGCAGATATTAAGCACAAGAAAATCTAGGCCAGAAACAAACAGAAAACATGCAAAACCAGATGACACAAGGAAATATAGTGGTTCCCCAACTTGGGGACATCCACTCTTCTACCACCCTAGGTAGGAATCCACTGCAGGATGAGTTGATCAGGTGTCCTGGGCACCAATGAGCTTTTGATAAGGTGCTCAAAAACCAAATCAGATTTTTTGATCAGGTGTCTTGCCACCAATGAGCTTTTGACAAGGTGCTCAAAAACCAGATTCAAACTTTTGAAGGGAGTTTGAAAAACCCTTTACAGAATGGGGGTGAGAGAGTGATGGCAGTCTTCTCTTTCTCAAGCAACTGAGAAGACTATGTGGATTCAGTGATGTTTGTCAAAGCTCCCCCTGAGTCCTTGAAATCTTCAGGAAGATGAGCTTTGCTGAGGGTGATAGGCCTTCAAAGATAGATCTCCAGCAAGAGATGATTTCAGCAAGCTGAAATGTTGAGTGTCTGGAGTCTTGAGATGATGTTGGCCTTGAACACTTGAGAGCTGAAGAGATCTGAAGAATGTTTGAAAGCTTGATCTCTTCTTGATGAGTGTTCTTCAGAATTCTTGTTGACAGAAGATTGAGAGAGTCTCTGTGTATTGAGTTGTGTCCTCTACTTGTCAATCTCTATTCTCTTGTTCTTGTCTATCTTCTTTTTTGATTCAAAAAACATTCTATCTTTTATTCTCTGAGTCTGAATAGAAAATTGCTCTGTCAAAGATAGCCGTTGGTCTGAATTAATTACAGTCTTAATTGCATAAAATGTTCTGAAGGAAAGTCCACTGAATTATTCCTTGAAAAATCCCTTGAAACTTGCTCCAGAAGTAAATGAAAATGGCTGGCAGATCTTCTGAATTAAATGCAGAATAACTTCTATCTGATTTGAATTTGAATCTGAAAGATAACTGAAATCGTCGAACTGAGCTCTGCTATCGTCGAGCTGAGCTCAGCGAACTGGAAAATGCAAGCAGCAAATAAATCGTCGATCTGAGCTCAAAGATCGTCGAACTGTGCTCAGAGATAAGGATCCAGTGCAGAGTCAAAATCGTCGACCTGAGCTCAGCGATCGTCGAATGGAGTTCGACGATATTGAGAAGTTGAGCTCAGCGATCGTCGAATGGAGCTCGACGATCTGCAGAAGTTGAGCTAGACGATCGTCGACCGGAGTTCGACGAAACGTCGTGCTGAGCTCGACGATTTGGACTTAGTTTCCAGAAAAACTTGGGTCTTCAGGGCAGCTTCCAAACCTAGACTCCTGATCCCTTAGACTCAATTCTAATTGACCTATTATCTATACAGAAGGTCAAAGCATAAATTCCTAGAGACATAGTGATCCTGACCCAAATTAGTAATAGAGTGTTCCAACAGAATATAAAGTGTTGTTGCAAGCTTACAAGAAAAGCAAGTCCCTAGCCAAAAGTCAGGCAAAGGAAATTGCTGATCTTAAAGCTGCAGCAACAGATTTTGAGAAGTCTTTTGATCAAAAACTGAATAAGATAGCCAGGTTGAAGCACATAATAGTGATTCAAATGGGTAATATATCATTTAAAAATGATCAAATCAAGAGTCTGGAGATCAATCTTCAGAAAGAGAGAGAGCTTGTTGCTAGGTTTTCTAAACCTAAGTCAGTGTTACCTTTAATTGATGAATTTGTTCATCATAAAGGCAAGGCTGGACTGGGCTTTATTAGACCTGCAAGGACTGAGCAGTCCAAGCCCAAGTCCAAGGGCAAAGCCCCAACATTTAACAAGTCTGCTGTAGATAAGATAGCAAAGACAGTACCTAAGCAAAGGTACAATAAGTTTGAATGCTGGTGCTGTGGCAAAGTTAGCCATTTTGCAGTGGACTGTTGGCACAATGCTAGTGCCAAAGTGAGTACCAAACTACCTGTTGGAAAGCCAGTAGGTAGCTTTATCAGATTGCAAACTAACAAGTACCAAGGACCCAAGAATTCTTTGGGTTCTAAGGTTCATTAATCTGTTTTGCAGGTAAGTCCAAGTGGCCATACCCCAACATGGTACTTGGACAGTGGATGTTCCAGACATATGACTGGAACTAGAGGATTACTAAAGGACTACATACCAATAAAAGATGATCCAAAAGTCACCTTTGGTGGTTCTGAAAAAGGAATCATCAAACGATTTGGTAACATTTCTAGCAACTTGGTTACCATTACTCAAGTGGCTTATGTTAAAGGGTTGAAACACAACCTAATAAGTATAAGTCAATTAAGTGATGTAGGGTATGACATCTCATTTGTTAAAAATGGTTGTCATATCAAGAGGTCAAGTGATCAAGAGATCATCTTGACAGGTTATAGGAAGAGGAATGTCTACTGCCTAGACATTATGGTTGAGAACAATGGTTCTCCAGTTTGTATTGTAGCTGATGAGACAGTCACTCATTGTGTCAAATGGCACAAGAGGCTAGCCCATCTTAAGTACAAGACTATTAGCAAACTCTTTAGCAAAGAGTTAGTGAGGAATGGTCCTCAAGTTAAGTGTGTTAAAGATGGTATTTGCTCAGCTTGTCAAAAGGGCAAGCAGACTAAATCCACCTTTAGAAGCATAGAGAACAAAGATGCTGTAAGGTGTTTATACCTCTTGCACTTGGATCTCTTTGGTCCAATGCCAGTTCACAGCTTAGGTAGGAAGGTCTATACCCTTGTACTTGTAGATGACTACTCAAGGTTTTCCTGGGTGTTCTTCTTAAGACAGAAATCTGAAACACCTAGTGTCTTCCATAACTTTGTCAAGCAAATTCAGAATGAACTAAACAGTACAATGGTCAAGATTAGAAGTGACCATGGTACTGAATTTCAGTCTGATAGTGTTGAACTTGGTGATCGGGCGGTCTGGCGGTTTGTCTTGGCGGGTTGAAGACCGCGCGGTCTGGCGGTTTGTCTCAGTCGGCTTGGAGACCGGGCGGTCTACCCTGGCAGTCTCTCTTCCTCTCTGGTGGTAGCCGTGCGGTTAGCCCTGCTGTCTAACCGCGTGGCTTGTCGGTTTGTTTTGTATAGTCTGCTTGTCCTGTAAATTATAGTCTCACATCTCTTATTTGTATTCTCTCATCTCTCCTCCATTCTATATAAAGGAGGGCATACCTTTGTAATAGATATCTTTTTTGAATAATAAAATTTCAATTATTCAAAAGTTTATTCGCTTGTTCTCTACTTTTCGCTTCTTGTCTCTACTTTCTAACATGGTATCAGAGGACACGGTCATTTCCTCCTGATTCTGTGCGCCCTCTATTGTTCGCGACCTGTTTTCCGCATTCTGCGACTTGATTCGCGGCTTGCCCTCTCTTCTATCCGCGCGGCTTGTTTCTATCCGCGCGGCTTGTTTCTGTCCGCCGCCCTGTTCGCGCGGCTTGCTTCTTCTTGGTTCTCTTCTCCTAGTACTCTTTGTCACAGCGACCTGTTTCGTTGTCGCCGCGCTCCTTGTTCTTTCTTGCCTCTCCGACTTCCTAGTCGTTGCGGTCTGTCTCTGTCCGCGTGTCTTGTCTCTATACGCGCGGTTTGCTGCTGTGATCTGCCTGACCGTGCGGGTTGTTCCTTTTTCACCCGCATCTTGGTCGCGGTCACCTGCTCTTCTCTTCTCTTCTGTTCGCTCGGCCTTCTCAGTCCGCGCGACCTCTTCCCCGCTGGACCTTTGCCTGCTTTTTCGCCGCTTTCTTCTTGTTGCCTTCTGCCCGCTCCTGCTTGCTAGTCGCCTCGGCCTCATCTTTGGCCGTGCGACTTGTTCTCCTCTGTTCGCCCGACTTTTTCAGGTCGTGCGACTTCTTTCCCTCTGCTTTGCTCGGCTTCTTGTAAGCGGCCTTTCTAGCCGCCCGACCTATTTTCTGGTCTCCCGGCTTGGTGCTCTATTCTCTTCTCGCGGCTTGTTCTTCTCGTCGCGGTTTGCTACTCTCTTGCTTCCATGGCTCTCCTCTCCTCCAGCCTGTCCGCCTCCGTGGTCACCTCTTCTGGTAGTGCTCATGTTGTGACTCGCGGAAGATGGCTCATCGACTCTGGTGCAACAAGTCATATGACAGGCAACCCTCAATGTTTCTCTCTTCTTGACACACAGGCTCAGTTGCCCCCGGTCATTGTCGCTGATGGATCTCCCTCCCCGGTCCATGGGACGGGCATGGTTCAAGTCACTCCATCTCTCTGCTTGGCTGATACCCTCTATGTGCCCAAGTTTCCGTGCAATTTATTATCGGTTACTTCTTTATGCAAGCAACTACGGTGTTCTGTCACATTCACCCCTACCTCTTGTGCTTTTCAGGATCCGGACTCCCAACGGACGATTGCTACCGGGACTGAGAGTGGTGGCCTCTACTTCCTCGACAACGTTTCTGCTCTATCCGTCTTCTCCTCCTCCTCTACAGATCTTCTCCAATGGCATCTTCGCCTTGGACATGCTCCTCCCCGCATTCTACGACAGCTCCTGCCGCACCTCCCTCCTCATCATCCTCCTCTAAACTGTGATGCATGTCAACTTGGCAAACATCACCGCTCCTCCTTCCCACCAACGCAAAGTCGGGGCTCTTCCCATCCGTTCGACCTCGTTCACTCTGACATATGGGGTCCCGCTCCTACCCTCACCATCGGTCGGGGCAGTTCCTATTTTGTCACCTTCATTGATGATTTCTCTCGGTCTACGTGGGTCTATCTTCTTAAAGATCGCTCCGATTTGTTCTCTGTTTGGACCTCCTTTTATTCGATGGTTACAACTCAGTTTGCTACGTCTATTAAAATCCTTCGTTCTGACAATGCTAAGGAGTATCTTAGCCACGACTTCTCCTCCTTTTGCACTCACCATGGTGTTATTCGTCAAACCAGCTGTGTCTACACTTCCCAATAAAATGGGGTGGCAGAACGCAAAAACCGTCACCTCCTTGATGTCGCTCGCACTATGATGAATCAAATGCATGTTCCTCGCTCCTATTGGGGCTATGCTGTCCTTCTCTCCTGCTATCTCATCAATCGCCTTCCCTCCACCGTTCTCCACGGTGCTACCCCCTTCTCCATTCTTTATCCGGACAAGGATCCCTTTCCTCTTCCTCTACACATCTTTGGGTGCACCGCTTTTGTGCACTCTCCCGCTGCCACCCGTGATAAACTCTCACCCTGTGCCACCAAATGTGTCTTTCTGGGCTACTCTCCCACTCAGAAAGGCTATTGTTGCTTTGACCCTGTTACCCGCAAGCAATTTGTCTCTGCGGATGTCACCTTCTTTGCCAATGCATCTTACTTCTCTCCCGCTTCCTCTTCTCCTCCTCCTGCTCCTCCTTCTCATACCAACCCATCCCTTCCCTCTGCTCCCACTGAGGTTCCGTCCTCTCCACCCACTCCACCGCCTTCCCCATCCTCCTCATCTCCACCCTCTACTCCGCTTTCTCCCTCCACTCCGCTGCCATCTCTCTCTAATCCCGGGCCAGCTCTCTCCACCACGGATACTCTGGATACTGAGGCTCCTGCGGACCTGGATCTCCCGATTGCTCTTCGCAAAGGGGTTCGGGCTTGTACCCACCATCCTCTTGCTGCGGTTGTTTCCTACGATCGCCTTACCCCTGCTCGCCGAGCCTTTGCCCTGGCTATCTCGGCCACTACCACCCCCCGTTCCTACCAGGAGGCCCTTACTATTCCTCACTGGAAAGTTGCCATGGATGAGGAGATTGCTACTCTCACTGAATGAGGTACCTGGACCCTTGTTCCGCCTCCTTTCGGCACCGATGTTGTTGGTTGTCGCTGGGTCTTCGTGGTGAAGTTTCTCCCGGATGGCAGTGTGGATCGTTATAAGGCTCTCCTGGTTGCCAAGGGTTTTACCCAAACTTATGGGGTTGATTACTTTGACACTTTCTCGCCCGTGGCTCGCCTCAGCACTATTCGAGTTCTTCTCTCTGTAGCTGTCAACAGGGATTGGCCCATCTCGCAGCTAGATGTTAAGAATGCCTTCCTCTATGGAGATCTGCAGGAAGCTGTTTACATGGAGCAACCTCCTGGGTATGTTGCTCAGGGGGAGACACGGGTATGCCGGCTAAAGAAGGCTATCTATGGCCTCAAGCAGAGTCCTCGTGCCTGGTTTGACAAGTTCAGTGGCATTGTTGCGGTCATTGGTTTTACACGAAGCTCAGCAGATCACTCCTTGTTTGTTCGGAAAACCGCCTCTAGTCTTGTTGTTCTTGCGGTTTATGTTGATGACATTCTTCTTACTGGCGATGACCAGGATGGGATACTGATGACCAAGAAACACCTTCGTCAACATCTGGTTACAAAGGATATGGGCTCCCCGAAATACTTTCTGGGGATTGAAATCTCTAGAAAGCCCAACTCCATGGTCCTTTCACAACGGAAGTATGCTCTTGATCTTTTAAAGGATGCAGGACTCACTGGTGCTAAACCTGCACGTTGTCCTATGGCTGCTGGAGAAGACAAAACTTGGACAGATGACTCACCTCTTCTCTCTGATCTTACGAGATACCGGCGTCTGGTGGGCAAGCTCATATATCTCACGGTAACCAGACCCGACATCTCCTATGTTGTTGGCAAGGTGAGCCAGTTCATGCAAGCTCCGAGGGAGTGTCATCTACAATCTGCTCTGAGGATATTAGAGTATATTAAAGCTGCTCCAGGGAAAGGACTCCTATTTCAGAAGAATGGTCACCTAAGGGTTGAAGCTTACTCTGATTCAAGCTATGCGGATGACAAAGGGGACCGCAAATCGACTTCAGGTTTCTGCACATTTGTTGGAGGCAATCTTGTGAGTTGGAAGAGCAAGAAACAGTCTGTCGTTTCCAGGTCTAGTGCAGAGGCTGAATATCGTAGCATGGCATCGACTACATGTGAGTTGAAGTGGTTGCGGGCTCTCATGCTTGACTTAGGAGAGGTTTACAACTATCCTCTTCCTATGTTCTGTGACAATAAGGCCGCGATACACATTTCCAAAAATCCGGTCTTTCATGAGAGAACAAAACACATAGAAGTCGACTGTCATTTTATTCGAGAAGAAATATTGAAGAAACAGATTTGCACTCCATTTGTCACGTCCGACAACGAGTTGGAAAACGTCTTCACCAAGCCAGTGTCCGCTTCCTTTTTCCACATCTGTGACAAGCTGGGCATGATCGATATATATGCTCCAGCTTGAGGGGGAGTGTTGAAGTTGGTGACCGGGCGGTCTGGCGGTTTGTCTCAGTCGGCTTGGAGACCGGGCGGTCTAGCGGTCTATCCTGGCAGTCTCTCTTCCTCTCTGGTGGTAGCCGTGCGGTTAGCCTTGCTGTCTAACCGCGCGGCTTGTCGGTTTGTTTTGTATAGTCCGCTTGTCCTGTAAATTATAGTCCCACATCTCTTATTTGTATTCTCTCATCTCTCCTCCATTCTATATAAAGGAGGGCATACCTTTGTAATAGATATCTTTTTTGGATAATAAAATTTCAATTATTCAAAAGTTTATTCGCTTGTTCTCTACTTTTCGCTTCTTGTCTCTACTTTCTAACAGATAGCATGACAAAACTATGTGAAGAATTTGGGATATTTCAAGAATTCTCTTCACCTAGAACACCTCAGCAAAATGGCATTGCTGAGAGGAAAAATAGAACCTTGATAGAGGCTGGTAGGACCCTACTAAGTGATACATCACTGCCAGAGTATTTCTGGGCTGAAGCAGTCAACACTGCATGCCATGTTATAAATAGGGCTACCATCACTAAAAGGATTAACAAGACCCCCTATGAAGTTGTGAAAGGTAGGAAACCAAACCTATCCTACTTCAGGATCTTTGGCTGCAAATGCTTCATACTTAACAATGAGAAGTCTTACTTGACTAAGTTTGCTGCCAAGTCCCAAGAGGGAATTTTTGTTGGGTACAGCAATAATAGTAAGGCTTATAGTGTCTACAACTTGTCTACACAAGTTGTAGAAGAATCTGTGCATGTAGTTTTTGATGAGACTAAACTTATTAACAATGAGTCGTCTAGTACTGTATGCAGCCCCACAGGTTTAACAAAGAAAATGGACAAGCTTACTATAGAAGAAGTACCTGCTGCAAGACAGCAAGGAGAGGAGAATAGTTGTTGTCCAGGGGGAGAACTACATGTACCAATTGCTGATAAAGTACAAGGAATACAGCATGATGGAGATGCTGAAGAGGTTCAACCAGAAATTAGGATGCCTCCAGCCAACAGGCATCTGAGAGATCATCCAATAGAGCAGATTATTGGAGATCCAAGACAAGGAGTACAAACCAGGAGCAGAAACCTAAATGCAGCAATCTACTCCAGCTTTCTGTCTCAAGTTGAATCTAAGAAGTTTGAAGAAGCAATACAAGATCCACAATGGACTGAAACAATGCAAGAAGAGCTTAATCAGTTCAAGAGGTGCAAGGTCTGGGAACTTGTTCCTAAACCTAAAGACCACAATATAATAGGAACTAAGTGGATCTACAGGAATAAGATGGATGAACAAGGGGTCATCATTAAGAATAAAGCTAGACTGGTTGCTAAAGGATATAGGCAAGAAGAAGGTATTGATTTTGATCAAACCTTTGCTCCAGTAGCTAGACTGGAAGCCATAAGGATGTTCTTGGCCTATGCAACCTATCAAGGATTCAAGGTTTACCAAATGGATGTCAAGTCAGCATTCCTAAATGGTAATCTTAAGGAAGAAGTCTATGTGGAATAGCCTTCAGGTTTTGTTGATCCAACTCTACCTCATCATGTCTATAGACTTAGGAAAGCTTTATATGGGTTAAAGCAAGCCCCTAGGGCTTGGTATGAAACCCTATCTAGTTTCCTTTTTGAGAACAAGTTCTCAAGGGGGAAAATAGATAAGACTCTATTCCTTAGGTAATCTAGAGGCAAAGTCATACTAGTCCAAATATATATAGATGACATTATATTTGGGTCTACTGAAAGCAGCCTTTGCAAAAAGTTTGCAAAACTTATGCAAGGTCAGTTTGAGATGAGTAGTATGGGAGAGCTGAAGTTTTTCTTGGGTCTCCAAGTTAAACAGACTGAGAGTGGTTTATCCATATGTCAGTCCAAGTTCACCCTAGAACTCATAAGGAAGTATGGTATGGATTCATCCAGCACCATGAAGACTCCTATGGGGTCAAGTATGAATCTCAGCAAGGATGATGCAGGGAAACCTGTAGATGAAACCTTGTATAGAGGGATAGTTGGCTCCCTATTATACTTGACTGCTAGTAGACCTGACATCATGTATGCTACATGTGTTTGTGCAAGGTATCAAGCCTGCCCTAAAGAGTCTCATTTGACAGCAGTCAAAAGAATATTGAGATATCTAAAGGGCACTCCCTATCTAGGCCTCTGGTACCCTAGGAATGGGGATTTTGAACTAACAGGTTATTCAGATGCAGACTTTGCAGGATGCAAAGAAGATAGAAAAAGCACTACTGGAACCTGTCAATTCCTAGGTGGGAGGCTAATTTCATGGAGTAGCAAGAAGCAAAGCAGTGTGGCTATCTCCACAGCAGAGTCAGAGTATGTGGCTGCAGGAAGTTGCTGTGCTCAACTTCTGTGGATACAACATCAGCTAGAGAAATATGGATTTCAGGTAAGTAGAACTCCACTTTTCTGTGATTCTACTAGTGCTATTTCAATAGCTAATAACCCTGTATCTCATAGTAGGACAAAACATATTGAAATTAAATATCATTTTCTTAGGGAGCATGTAGAAAGAGAAGATATTTCATTAGAATATGTTAAAACTGATAATCAAGTAGCTGATATGTATACTAAGCCACTAGAAGAAGCTAAGTTCAATAGATTCAAAATTGAACTAGGAATGATAAACTTAGAGTAAGTTTACAGAATTGAAAATGCCTAAGTAAAAAGGTGTTTACACATAGACAAGTCTATGTCGACAGAATAGTGGTGTCGACACTTCAGGAAAAAGGTGTCGACACATCTAGGAAGTTGGTGTCGACACTTCAGAATGTTAGTGTCGACACATGTCAAGTAGGTGTCGACACATCCAAAGTGGTGTCGACACTTAAGTTTTACTCAGAATTTTCTAAGTAAAGTCTCGACAATGTGTCGAGTTATGTTGTGTCGACACATAACCACGTGTCGACACATAAAATCTGTTGACTAAACTTGTGTCGACACATGTGTGTCGAGACATTATAAGTCAGTGTCGACACTTACTGCCAGTGTCGACACATTTTAAGTTATCTGTCCCGCCTGTTCATCTTCAAAATCAGAAAGGTATAAATAGGGTTCTGTCTTTGTTTGTCGACATGCTTTCAAAGTTTCGAGACCAAAACTACTGTGTCGACACCTCTCTTCTCTCAAGACAAATTCTACAAACCCTAATGGCGCCTAAGCTTGAGGAGAACGTCAACGAAGGATATGAGCTAGTGCGCGGCGCTTTCGACGATGCAGATCAAGAAATCAAGTCGGTCATAACCCTAGTCGCCGATTCTGGACTAGAATACTTAGTTTCAGAACCTACTAAGATATGGAAGAAGGAGGTTCTTGAATTCCTCAATGGAGCCAAGGTGGATGAATCTGGATACAAAATCAAATCCAGAGTTCATGGTGCAAGGGTTAAGGTATCTTCTAAAAGTCTGAGGAAGATTCTCCAGCTATCAAGAACTCAAGAAGAAGATGAGGTTACAGCTTCAAAGACTAGGGAAGCTCTAACCTGGTGTGGACTTGATTCCAAGATGAAGATAGGTTCTGTTTTCACCAGGAAGGGAATGAACAATCAAGGAAAGTTTCTTTCTGAGATAGTTGGAAAAGTGTTACTCAGCAAGCCAGGAGGGCATGACAGAGTGTCTGCCTATATGTTTGGAATAATGACAAGGATAATCTTCACTCTGAAAACAGACTGGTCAATAGTAGTCTATGAGAAAATCAAGGAAAGTTTGAAGAAGCCCAATCTGGGCAGAATCTTAAGTCTCTACCTAGCTGGTACCATACCAGAGGTAACGAATATTGCTGCTGGAAGCAAGATAAATCACATGAGGAAGATGGATCTAAGGATCTTTTCTAGATGGGACAGGGTGTTATCAAAGGAAATGCCAACCCCTGAGAAACTAGTTCCTGAGAAAGAAATTCCACCTAAGAAGAAAAGAAAAACTGCTCCAGTGGCACAAGAGTTCACCAGTAGTTCTGACAGTGAAGAACATGTTGTCTTCACTCCTGATGACCATGAGGAAGAGCCTGCAGTAAAGACTCCTGCTCCTCAAGTTGGTGCTGAGATCCAGGGGGAGCTACCACAAGCTAGCCCCATCCACAGGGATCAAAGCAAGGGGGAGCTTACAGGTGTAGAAGAACCCTCTACACTGAAAAGTGAACAAGCCACCACCATCATACTAGAGGTACTCACTGACCTAAATACTTTAGAATTTCTTATAGAAGATGTTGATTTGTCTGATGTTCATCAACAAACTCAGCTGAATACTCAAGAACCAGATGCTGTTGGAGATGACACATCTGCTGTACAAGAAGTAATTCCTGATCCAGAGGTTGAAGAACCAAGAACTTCTCCTGCACAGTATCCACAAGAATACACAGTGGAAGACTTGTTCCTAAATCTGGATCAAGCAGATTTTGAAAAGGAAACTGATGATGATGTTGTTGGGGGAGAGAAGGTACAAGTTCTGGAAGAGCCTATAAGGCAAGAAACTGAGATAGCTCCAGCTGTGCAAGCTGAAAAGCCTTCAAGCCCTAAGGAAAGGGTTGACATAGCCAGCTCCTCAAAGTCTGAAGATGAGGAGGCTACTAGGGCAAAGAAAAAGAAACTTTATGTCTTCAGGAGAAGAAGCCAGAGTTACAAGAAGGCTCTCCAAACAGTTGCACCACAGCCTATAATTCAACAAGCCCCAGCCATTGATTATAGTGCACTGATGGTGGTAATGCAAATCAAGTTGGATGAGCAAAGGCATGTCATAGAGAAATATGTAGATGAAGGGCAAAAATCACTCCAATTTGATCTGGCCCAAGATATAAAATCTATAAGGTTTGAAATGAACCAAAACAAGAAGGAGATGATAGACTGCTTCCACAAGGGTGGCAATGCAGTGGTGTACTTGGCAACACACCAGGAAAAGATCAAGGCACAGGTGGATGACATAGCATTGAAGCAAGGATATGTTCTTGAAAATCAGTTAAGAATGAATGACAACTTGACTGCTTCTCATAATGCTATTGCCACTGAATTGAAGAACAAGGCTGCTGAACCCTCTACTTCTACTGCTGCTAAAGCTGAATTTGATAAAGTCTTTCAAGAAGAAATCTCTGTTGTTCAAACTGCTATCCAAGCATCCCAGAAAGCCATATCTGACCAACTTCAAAAGCTCAAACCTTACTTTAAAGATGGAATCAGATACTTGGATAGTCAAATCAGATTTCAAAAGGATGATGTCAGAGATCATATGGCTAGAGAAGTCATACAGGGGGAGAGAGTTTTAGTCAAAGCTCGCTCTGATCATGCCAAATAGATATCTAATTCCATCAGAGCTACACTGGGCTATCCTCCACTTTGTGATGATGACAATGTTGCTGAATCTGGAATTCAACCTGCATATCTTGGAGGTGAGCAACCAGAAGTAGCTCAGGTCATTTATCCACCTCCAGATTTTGAGATGATTCATGCTGAGGTACAGACCATGTACAGCCCGTCTGGGGGCAAGGACAATGTCCATATTAAAAAGGTTGTTCAGCCTATATCAGAAGCTATGCAAGAGGCATTACAGAAAGAGGAAGAGACAAGGTTGTCTAAGAAGAGGTCTAGGGAACAAGCAGAACAAAGGCCAGACTTTGAACAGTGGAGCCCTACCTCTAGAAACATAATATTAACTGCCTGGAAAGCTGCCAAGGATAACACTCATGATAAGAACAAATGGTTTTCTGAAGCTGAATGGAGAAAACATGAGATCAGGCAGGAGGCAATAGTTCAGTATAGAAGGAAGGCAAAGATGGGAAAGCTACCTCCTACTGCAGTGGAGCCTAGCAAGTGCTTTCCAAAGCCATATCACTATTTTGAGAGGCAGAAGATCAAAGCTGAAGAGCTCAAAAAGAAAGATCTGAAAGGCAAGAAGTCTACTGATGCTGAAACTGTTGATGCCCCTGTCAAAGCTCAAGTTCAAGCTGGCAAGGAATAGTTATCAAGGAACCTGAACAAAAATAGATTTAGAATTTTCTTGAAGTCTATTTTGTAATCTTTTGAATGTAAAATATTTAGTGAACTTCTGAAAATGTATAAGACAAATGTTAGAACAATATATGATTAATATATTGCATGTTTGTTCTGTGAATATGTCTATTTCTTATTTGTTCTGTAATGATGAATTTGTATACATGTGAAATTGATACATGTTTATGATTACCCTGCTGAACATTGTCCTGTTTTACATCATTTTGTAATTTTAATTATGAATGGTGTATATCATTGACTAAGGGTTATGACTTCTCCAAATAGGGGGAGATTGTTGGGTACATTGGTTAAATGTACCTGATTTGAAGAAGCCTCACCCAACTCAATGATATACATCATAATGTATTTGATGTATGTTGAGTTTACTTGTGCAGGTTAAGTAATTACTGGACTGAAGCAAAAAGTTTCTAAGTCCATGTGTCGACACCCAGAGGGAAAGTGTCGACACTTAAGAAGACTTGTGTCGACACCCAGACAAGCAGTGTCGACACTTGGAGTCATTGTGTCGACACCTGGGATGTAGAGTCGACACCAGACACAAAGTGTCGACACAAGGAGCTGTGTCGACACTCAGTGAAGAAAAGTGCAGAGAAGCTGTGTCGACACAAGGAGCTGTGTCGACACCCAGTGAAGCTGTGTCTACACCAGAAAGTGTCGACACTTGGAGCTGTGTCGACACTCAGCAAAAGTCAGCAGAGACTAAGTTAAAGTGTCGACACCAAGAACAATGTGTCGACACTCAATAGAAGAGTCAACACATAAAGTAAGTGTCGACACCTAGAACAATGTGTCGACACTCAGCTGAAGACTCTACACTTGAAGAAAGTGTCGACACATGGAGCTGTGTCGACACTTAGCAAAGAACAACAAGATCGTCAAATTATTCTAAGTACAAGTGTCGACACTAAGGGAATGTGTCGACACTCAGCTGAAGTCTCAACAGAAGAATCAAGTGTCGACACAAGGAGCTGTGTCGACACTCAGCAAGTATCAACATAGAAGACTATGTGTCGACACCAAGAAGCAGTGTCGACACTTAACAGATTCAACACAAGAAGTTGTGTCGACACAAAAGAGATGTGTCGACACTTAGAAGAATTCAGCAAGTTACAGAAGATCAAGTACTTGTGTCGGCACTCAATTTCGGTGTCGACACATGCAGAAGAAATTGTGTCGAGACATACAAGGAGTTGTGTCGACACCTTGTAGACTAGTGTCGACACTTACAAAACTGGTGTCGACACTTGGTCTATAAGTGTCGACACTCAAAGACAGAAAGTCTTGACACTTTCAGACAGTTAGAGATTTTCAAGAACTGACTGGATGACTTGACAGCTGCCGTTCCAGCCGGTCTACAGCACCTGTCAGAGATGTCAGAATTCAGTTATGGACCGGACCAGCCGGTTACCATGGAGAAGGCCTATAAATAGGCTCATACAGTTTATAGAAACTGTTGTTCAGATTATTGTTCAATAGTTATTGAAGTGGGACACATAGTATCAAATCAAGAAGATCTAGCTGTTCAAGTGCAGATCTAAGAAGTTGGAGAGAGAGGGCTCTATCCAAGAAATCAGCCTTTGGAACTAGGCTGAGAAGAAGGGTTCAGAGATTTTCTGGATCTTAAGAAGCAGAGATCAAGGATCAACTGCAGGAGGATTCATTCTTATTCAGTTCTACTCAAGAAGCTTTGAAGAAAGCTAAGTCGGATTGAATCCAGCTGAGTTCTTCCAAGAACTCATCAAGAAACTCTCAACTCCCCTCTCTTTTTTCTGAGTTGTAGAGTTAATATTTGTAAAATCATTTTAACTTGTAGGATCCTTTGGATCTGAGTGAATTGTAAGCCTGTATTTATAAAGGCTGAGGGTAGGGCTTGAGAGCCTGAGTGTAGGAGATTGAAATCTCTGAGTGTAGGCCTTGTTGGCTGAGTGTAGGCCTTGTTGGCTGAGTGTAGGCCTTATTGGCTGAGTGTAGGCCTTTGTGGCTGAGTGTAGGCTTTGTTGAAAAGCTGAGTTGTAAGGCTTTGGGCCTGAGGTGTAGGAACCAGTTTGGGTTCTGAGACAGTGGTGAAGTTTGACTGAATCTAGTACACTGCTAGATAGGCGAAGGGGGAAAGTGGATGTACCCAAAGCTTGGGGAACCACTATAAAAACTCTGTGTCTGCTGTGCTGTGATTGTGCTTTGCTAATTTGCTGTATTTGCTGTGTTAAAATAGTTAGAATTCTGTGAACTTAACTGATTGCTGCCATTAAAGTTTAAAAAGAAGTAGGTCACCTATTCACCCCCCCTCTAGGTGTTTAGGTACCATATCTTTCACTATATCTAGGTTTAATGGTTGTGCAGCTTTGTAGTGGGTCAGCCGGAGGCTGCGGGCTCGCCGTCCACCGACAATCCTGGGTTCATCGCTGCCGTACTACAAAGGTGTGTTGAAAATTTTAAATTAATATGCAGCGCGACGGCTGGTGGCTGCGGGATCGCCGACCGCAGGCCTCCCAGGACTTGTCAGCGTCAAGCCAGTGGCTGGCAAGCCCATAACCAACAGCCGATGAGATCGGATGGGCAGTGTATAGCCCTAATTTAGCAACCCCACTGCAGACTACGCCCAATCAGGGCAGAGTGAGCCCATCAGGAGAAACTAGGTAAGGTGAGGAGACCTTGACGACCACAAGATGGACTCCCCAGCCAAATGTCAGCTCGCTGAATGAGTCCCTGAAGCAAGGGCGGCCGCGCGCCAAGACGCACACAGGCGATGTGATACTGCCTTCTTTGTGATCCCGCCTCAGCGAGGAGAGCAGGCCCGCTCTTCCGTCTTCTCGTATTTCAGCCTTATCTTCCCATATCCATCTTAACCAGCGGGATTCCACTGTCCGCGGACCAATCATGGTTGCCAATAGCAAAATCAAAAGGCGTAGGCCGCTATCTGCATGCATAAAGAAGATTTTTCCCATGGTTTGGCGTTTGCCTATAAATAGACCCTCAAAACACCTTGGAGAGGCGGACCCAGCCTCCCAAAGCTCCTGAATTTGGGAGAGTTCATGCTTTGTGTCATCCAAGATGCTGAGCTCAGCCTTTAGTTTGGTGGAAAGATACGATATGGGCTTCCAGGTGAGCGGTGGGACCTCCGTGCTGTAGCTCACTAGTCCTGGGGAACTCGCACCCTGCTGGCGAGTTCGTGACGCAGGGTCCGTTCGCCGAACTCGTCGGGATGATGACGTCCATGGAGAAGACGGTGCAAGGTCTACTCGCACAATGCGTCGAGGCAAAGACTCTAACTCATGATGATGCCTTGTAGGGTGAGGCGAGTCGAGGCCAACGACCTGTCAAGGAGGTGTTCTTAGTTAGAGACGATCAGATAATACGATTGCGGGTCCTCTTTGAGAGCCCCAGCGACTCGCGGCTCGAAGGAGGAGCATGGGCGAGCTCGTCTAGGTCAACAGCGAGTTCGTTCTGCGAGTTGGTGCTGATGGCGTCAGTTTTGGCCGGGTTTGTGGAGTTGCCCATAGATTTTTACATCAAAAGAGATGACCCCCTGCAACACCTGCTGTTGTTTGAAGACATGGTATCAATTCGGCCGATGTCCGACCCTTTCAATTGCCGATTGTTTGTCATTAACTTCAGAGAGAATGCGAGGGATTGGTTTCATCAGCTGTCAGTGAGCTCAATTTAAAGTTTTGAAAACCTCGATCGGGGATTTCTCCTTTGTTTTTCTACATCGAAGAAGAGGAAGAAGGAGGTAGAGGCAATCTTCCTCATTAAGTAGGGACCGCAGGAGCCATTGGGGTCATACGTGGACCGCTTCTCGGAGGAAATCCTCCACGTCTGAAGTGCATGTACACACTCTGATGATTTCCTTCACCTTGTGCCTACAGGGCAGGCTATTCAAGATGGAGCTCAAGCGGGTTTCCCCGATGACATTTGATGACCTGATCAACTGGGCAACGTGGTACATCGAAGGAGAATCTTCAAACAAGGGCTTTGTGGTCAAGCTGGCGAAGCTGACGGGGGAAGATATGGACTTGGAGGAAGGAGGAAGAGGAGCTAAGTAAAAGGAAGAGCCAAGGAAGCGAGATGAACGGAGGACGCATGAAGAAAGAAAGTGGGGGAACCAAGAGATAAGATTTCAAGGGCCGCCTACCGGGCCACCATGGAGGATGGCCAAGGGAGTATACCACAGGCATTTTAGGTGGAGGTTCTCGCCCGAGAGACAGGGGCGATGATACTCACTTAAGAGACGATCCTCTATTGCGACTTTCATCAGTCTGAGGGCCATGCCACCGCGACTTGCCCGAAGTTCCTGGAGTTGAGGAGGGGAGCAGAGGAAGGAGTAGGGGAGGGGCGACGAGAGCCAGTAGCAGGAGAGGCGGGAAGGAATGAGGGGGTCAGAGGAAGGGCCCAGAGGGGTTGCGAGGATCAAATTGACCAGGGAGCCCGTGGCGGGATCGGGGCAATCCACGAAGGGGTAGGAATAGAAGCAACCCAAAAAGGGAGCCTGCATGCGGTCTATTGATAGAGCGTGGCATCCACCTTGCAGGCCCCACCTACGATTGGGGAAATTACGTTCTCTATGGAGGACATGTTCGAAAATGCAAATCTCTTCCGCGATGCCATAGTGATCCAAGCATCGGTGGAGAATTTCACGGTCTCTTGTATCCTTGTTGATAACGGGTACTCCGTCAATATTGTGTTCAAGAAGGCATTCAAAGCCATAACAATGGAAGAGAAGAGGGTTAATTCACTGACGGCCCACTTTTAGGTTTTATAGGAGAAAGGAAGGAGGTCGAAGGAGGGACGGAGCACATCGTCACCGTAGGAGGCACAACAAAGGTGTGTCGTTTCATGATCGTGGATGCGTTTAGTAGCTACAACGCCATCTTCGGAAGGCCCCTCGTCAATGTTTTCCAGTGTGCACCCTCATCGCTCCACCAATGCATAAAATACAACATCGTAGGATTACAGATCTGTATCAGGAGCGATCCAAAGGTGGCAAGGGAATGCTACCTCAACGTCGTAAACACGATTAGCTGGGAAAAGGAAGCCGAGAGGGTCGAGAAGGTGATGGAGGAAATCGTAAGGCTAGAAACTTCGAAGGAAGTTGAAGAGAAGGAGATTGAAGCTGAGAGCGGGAGGCCCGGGAAGGTGAAGATCAGTGGTGAGCTGACGGAGGAAGATAAGAAGAGGATTCTGGTGTGCATCCAAGAGAACGTGGATATGTTCGCCTGGACTGCAGAGGAAATGCCACGAGTCGATACATACATCATCTTCCACCACCTCAACTTGAATCAGGGGACCCTCCCCATTTGCCAAAAGAAGTGGAAGATGGCCATTGTCCTGGCTGAGCCCATCTGAGCGAAGGTGCAGAAGTTATGTGATGCAAGGTTTGTTGAAAAGATACATTATACATGTTGAGTCTCTAATGTTGTAATGGTGAAGAATGAGGGAGTGGAGGATGTTTTTCGAGTTTTCAATGCTTAATAAACTTTGTCCAAAGGATTGTTACTCTCTGCCTAGAATCGATACACTCGTAGATTCAACCGTCAGATTTCCTATTATGAGTTTTTTAGATGCTTTTTCTAGTTTTCATCAAATCCGCATGCACCCACCCGACGTGAAACATGTTTCTTTTATCATGAATGATGGGTGTTACTGTTATAAATGATGTCGTTTGGGTTTAAAAACGTAGGGGCAACCTACCAGCGTATGATGGACAGGGTGTTCAAAGAACAAAAGGGGCAAATCTTGAGGTGTACATGGACGATCTCTTGGTAAAAAGTAAGAGTGTGGAAGAACACCTTAAAGACTTGGTGGAGACCTTCGTCGTGCTCCGAAAATACAAGATGAGGCTCAACCCATCCAAATGTGTTTTCGGAGCAAGGAAGGGAGAGTTTTTGGGGCACGTTCTGACCCTAGAAGGGGTGGAGCCAAACCCGAATAAGGTAAAAGCAATCATGGAGATGGAGGTCCCGTGGAATGTGAAGGAGGTTGTTGCAGTATGGAGGTCGGGCGGTCTGTTGCTGTTCGGAGACCGGGCGGTCTGGCAGTTTATCCTAGCCGGTCTGTCTACCGAGCTGTTGTTGTTTGGTATCCCAGCAGTCTGGCGGTTTGTCTCATACGACTTGGAGACCGGGCGGTCTAGCGGTCTCAGGTGGCGGCTTGCTATCTGTGGCGATTGTTCTCTCCTCCTATTGGTTGTCGGGCGATTAGCCGCCTTGTCTAACCGCAGGATCTGTCCGGTTTGTCTTTTTGTAAAGCCGCTTGTACTTGTAAATTTTTAGTCCCACATTGCTTAATTGTAATCTCTCTCATCTCCTCCATTCTATAAAATGGAGGCTATACCATTGTAATTGATACTTTTTTTAGATAATAAAATTTGCATTACTCCAAATTTTCGGTCTGTTTTTTCTTGTTCCCACATGGTATCAGAGCACTCGGTCCTTTCCTCCTAACTGAGCTCTATCTGCTCGTGCGGTTTGTTTCTTCTTCTGCGACCTGTTTTCACGGCTTGATTCCTTTTCCTGACCATTGCCCTGTTCGCACGGCTTGATTTCTCTTCTGAATGTTACCCTGTTCGCGCGGCTTGCCTCTCCCTGTTGGCGGCTTCTTCTGACCATTTGTGTTTGCGGCCTCTTGCTTCATCTTTTTTTAGCTGCTCCTTTCTTTGTGGCCGCGACCTTTCCTTAAGTCGCCACGACCTGTTCCAGCCACTCTCCTATTCTTTGTCGCCAATCCCGGGTCATTAAGACTAAAATCTCCGGCCGCACGCCATGAAGTAAATGCTCAATTGTTTTACCGTTGGGTTGCGACCCTGATATGATGGTGGGCAACTGGTTCGCCGGTACACCAAGAATGTGCCCTGAGTGCACGGATCGTCGTGTCGCGTGGCTGACGGTTGTGATGGAATGTATGTGCGTGATAGCATAATGGATGATATGTATATATCTGCCTGTAAAATGCTATGCCTGCAGGGAAGGAATACCACTGCCCCGGGAAAGGGGTAGGGTCGTTATAAAATTGGTCAGCTGAATGATGACTGTTGCCTTGTTTGCCACCATTGGGTGGAATGCCCTTGTACAGGTGCTGGAGAGCCGAGTGGGATATATAAAGGCTGAAGTCCCTGATGTTGTTGTTACTGCTGCTGCTAGCCCTTGAAGGCTAAGCTTAAAATGCTATGTTTTGTTCATATGTGGCCGGCCTGCGTGCCAATCTTTAAAGCCACTGTTGTATAAGGACTTGTAAGGCCATAAGGCCAACTGATTTGTATTTGGTGAACATTCCTGATATATATAAATATGGATCTTTATATGGTGGACATTCATGTTTGGAGTTCAGCTTCGTGTTATTGGCTTCCGCGAGAATGCAATGAGTTAGGATGAGCAACTCTGGTATCCCTATGTGACTTCGCCGCCTGTTTTGTGGTATATGTTGTGGGGCTCCGGCCGGACCTTCTAGTATATACTATATGAACGGATGGAGTCGTTATATTTTTGATATCAGCTGTCTCGGTCTTTCCCTTTCGAATTCGTGGTCGAACGCTTTTGTGGGGTGGCGAGCACGTGTCTGTGCGAACCTTGTTAACACTCATGAACTCTTGAATGTCCACTTAGGAATGCAAATATATGTGTTTGAGGAACCTGTGCGTTCCTATTTTGTGGTGATTGCTTGTGTTAGGTCGCTAGTGTGTGTGTCTTGTTCACCTATAGGTGACGCGGAGTGGTGCTGTGTAATCGGAGCCCCAGCGTTCTGATGAAAGTATGGCACCAGCTGAGGTACCTACACCTCCGCCTTCTGTGGAAAATGTACGATTAGTTGCTGAGGCCTTGTTTTCCATGTTTCAAGCACATCCTCTTGGTCAGGCGCAAGGGCAAGCACAGCCGGCATTGAGGCCAGAACAGGTGGCGGCGTGGCCAGAACCTGTTGAGGCTGTGGATCCTCGAGTAGCTACAAGGTAGTTGAAGCAGTTCATGAGCTTCAATCCGCCTAAGTTTGCGGGAGCGGGATCTCCTACGCAGGCAGAGGATTGGTTGTCGCGCGTCAAGCGGATAATGACGGAGATCAGGACGGAGGAAGATCAGAAGGTCACTTTATCCACCTTCTTATTGGAAGGAGAGGCGCGTTTATAGTGGGACAAGATGGAACTACACCCCTTAGCTGGGAGGCTGTTAACACAAGTGTCGATTGAGTAATTCTCCCGACTCTTCCTGGCAAAGCATCTCCCGGTGGCACAACGCATTGCCATGGAAAATGAGTTCCAAAGGCTGATGCATGGAGAAGGCAGTGTTGACACTTACCTGCATGAGTTCACGAGGTTGGGACGGTATGCGGGTTCAATCTTCGCCGATGAGCAGCGGAAAACAAACAGGTTCTATGAAGGATTGCGGGACGAGTTGCGATTCCTGCTTTCAAGTTCAGTGAACCAAGGATTCCAGGCGTTGGTTGACACTGCGTGAGCGCTGGAAAAGGGCATGAAGAGGGTGCAAGGGAAGAGGGCCTTGGCTGTGACACAGCCGGAGTTCAAAGTGCCCCGACCTGGGAAGTCATATTACAAAAAGAAATGAGGCAAGAGGTCCAAGTTGGTTGGACAAGCTCCTTCTACGGTTGCCTCGGGTGCAACGTCGAGGGCCACATCAAGGCTGGAGACTCGTACATGCTTTATATGTGGAAAAGTGGGGCATATAGCCCGTTAGTGTCGGAGTGGTCCACCAAAGGGTGAGAAGAAGGCGGGGGCGTCCTATGCTGAGAAGGGAAAGGCAGTGGTGGAGTCCTCTGCATCCCAGGCGCAGCCTCGAGTCTACAACCTTAGCCTGCAGGAGACCATTAAGCAGGGTGACATCGTCACAGGTACGAGTTAAGTTATTGCATTGTTTTGCTTATTGCATGCTTTGATTATTGTATGCTTTGTATGTGGCTTGTGTGTGATATAATTGCCACAGGCTTTGTGATGATTCGGAACACGCTAGCGCGAGCACTGTTTGATATAGGTGCTTCGCATTCTTTTCTGTCTAAAAACTTCATAGCTCGACTTGGGATACCTAGTCGTGTGAAGACAGATAGCGTCAGGGTGGTGTTATCAAATGGTTGTATGATGCTTGCTGATAAGGCTTGCGATGTGGCGGTGCAAATAAGAAGTCGGGATTTCTATTTGACTGCATTTGTATTGTCGATATCGGAATTCGACGTGATCTTGGGTATGGATTGGCTCGTGGAGCAGCATGCCTTGATTGATTGTAATGCCAAAGAGATCACATTTGGCCAGAATACCGAGCATGAGACTAAGTTCGCGGGTATGCGAGGAGTGGGCGGGACGTTGATGTCTGCACTCCAAGTCATCAAGGCTGTTCTGAAGGGCACAGAGGTATACTTCACGCTGATTCTGGCTGTTGAGCCTAAGGCCAGTGTGAGCGATGTTCCGGTTGTATCAGAATTTGCAGATGTGCTTCCCAAGGATCTCCTTGGGCTACCACCCCAGAGAGAGATTGACTTCACGATCAAGTTGGTGCCATGTGTGAAACTTGTGGCCCGCTCGCCATATCGCGTCGCTCCAAAGGAAATGACGGAGTTGAAAATCCAACTGCAAGAGTTGTTGGAGCAGAGTTATATACGCCCAAGCATGTCACCTTGGAGCGCGCCTATTATGTTTGTGAAAAAGAAAGACGGTGGTTTGCGGTTATGTATTGACTACCGTAAACTGAACAAACTGACCGAGAAGAATAAGTATCTGATTCCCCGGATTGATGAGTTGTTGATAACTCCTAAAAAGAAGTTATCTAATCCATTATTTCTGATGTATTACGCGGCTATTCCGACACAAATAAGTCTAAAGGTTATAAAAATGAAAGTAAAAGTTTATGTATTCAATTCAAGGCTAATTGGGTCTCTTTCTATTTTATTCTTGCTAGATACGCAAGAGGAATTTGCTTGGGAATGGAAATCTGCCAAAATATCAAAATCTGGAAAAAAAAAGTTGCAACACTTAGAAAAAAAGGTTGCAACGTCTCCTGGACGGTTTTCAGCATTTAAATTTCGAATTTTTGCGGCCTTTTCAAAATAAAAGGTGGCATCTTTTGGAGAGTGATCAGACGTTTTTAAGGGGAAAAGGAACAGAGAAAAGGGGCGAATTTGATGGATCCTAAAGGGAGAAAAAGGAGACTTGTCTTGGAGAAGAAGAACTAGGGCACGCCGGATCTTGGAGACAAACTGGTTCTACACACATCGGAGAGCAAATTCCTGCTTTGTTTTGCATTTCTCCCACCATGTGCTGTAAGATATTTCTTGTTTGGTGGTGTGTTCTCTCCATCATGATGAACTAACTTGTTTTAATCTTGTATTGTGAGAGTACTATGTCTCTTGTGATGACAAATTCTTAATTTTCCTTAGTTATGAATGTTTGGTGATTGTTTGTATCGAATATATGATCTTTAATTCGAAGTCCTTGGCCAAGTCTTCATCTTTTACTACGCTTCATAAATCGAGAGAGGAGTTGCGTAAGTATATTGTAGAGTCGGTATAGCATTTGAAGGAAGAAAGAGATTTCCCCTTCGTGTTAGCAATTTTGGTTTTCGATCTTTATGCGGTTCTTGTTTCACCTACGGGGTAACAGAGAACTAGGGACTTCCGATATCGAGAGGTACGAATTTCTTCTCTAAAATCGTTGTCAGACGTTTCACCACTCATCATCACAAAACTATTTCCATGGGTTGTCACATTAGACTTAGGAAATCATGATACAAGATTATCTTTTGATAACTTGTAACCAAGTATTTATCTCCCAGATCTGTAGTTTCTTTTTAGCAATTAGAAGTTTATTTTAAGATTCTAGTATTCTGACACCATCATCTTATTCCTCTTGAATTTAAAGAAAAGGCACAACTAGTAATTGCAAGCACTGAATTCACCATCTCCTCGAGGGAACGATCCTTACTTACTATTTATTACTTGACATGGCACATACAGTTGCGGTTAATTGCATATACCGTTTTGGGTGTATCAAGTTTTTGGCGTCGTTGCCGGGGAACGATCTTTATTCACACTTTATTACTTGAACAGACACGTGCACTTGCGTGTAATACACACACCTGTTTCGGGCGTATCAGTTGTTCGATCAACTGGTGGGATCAACTGCCTACTCCAAGTTGGATTTGAAGTCTCGTTATTACCAGCTGAGAATTCGGGAAGGTGAAATTCTCAAGACCGCATTTGGAACACGTTACAGGCATTATGAGTTCACTGTAATGTCATTTGGGCTCTACAATGCGCCATCAGTATTTAAGGACCTGATGCACTGAACGTTCCGTGAGTACCTGGACTTGTTCGTGATTGTGTTCATTGATGATATCTTGGTGTATTCGAAATCGGAAGCCGATCACGAAAACCACTTGCGGTTGGTGTTGTAGACGTTAAGGGAGAATAAGCTTTATGTCAAGTTCTCTAAGTGCGAGTTTTGGCTATCGTCGGTGGCTTTTCTTGGCCATGTGGTAAGCGGAGAGGGCATAACAGTGGACCCTGCAAAGATACGGGTCATACAGGAGTGGCCAGTATGTCTTCGGTGGCCGAAGTCAGGAGCTTCCTTGTACTGGCGGGCTACTATAGACGGTTTGTGGAAAACTTCTCGCGGATTGCTTTGCCTCTGACCACACTGACGAGAAAGAATCAGAAGTTCGTTTGGACGTCGGAGTGCGCTCGAGCTTTTGAAGAGCTAAAGTGTCAGTTGACCACGACACCGGTGTTGATATTGCCATGTGGTACCGACGGATTCACGATCTATAGTGATGCTTCAGGAAGCGGCTTAGGCTGCGTTCTTCCGCAAAATGGAAAACTGATTGCTTATGGATCTTTCTAGTTGAAGGTGCATGAGCGAAATTATCCCGTCCACGACTTAGAGTTGGCGGCGGTGATCTTTGTACTGAAGTTATGGCGGCATTATCTGTATGGCGTGAAAGTGGATATCTTCACGGACCATAAGAACCCAAAGTACTTATTGGAGCAGAAGGATCTGAATATGTGACAACGAAGGTCGTTGGAGTTCCTTGGGGACTACACCTTTGAGATTCATTATACTCCCGGGAAGGGAAATGTGGTCGCTGATGCCTTGAGTTGGCAGGCTCCAACAAGGGAAAATTGGTTGCAGAAGCACGATGAACGTCTAATGCATGAGTTGGAAGCGTTAGAGATTTCTTGTGTTGACAAGAATTCTACAGCCGATGCATGTTTGAACTAGACGGAGGTGCAATATGACCTTGAGGACAGGATTCGACGAGCAACGGAGCTGGATGAGTCTCCAACGCTATGCCAAGGACGGGCCAGAGGGCAAATTCTCCTGGGATGATGGCCTTTTGCGTAAAGAGGGCCGTTTGTGCGTCCGAATTTGGGTAAGTTGAGGGAAGAGTTGATGTACGAAGCTCACTATACAAAGTACTCAATTCACCCTATGAGCACGAAGATGTTCAGAGACCTGAAGAAGCTGTTCTGGTGGCCAGGACTGAAGACTGATGTCGCTCATTATGTGGCCAAATGCCAAACTTGTGCTTTGGTAATGGCGGAATGCCAGAAGTCTGGCGGTTTCTTGAAGTCATTGCCGATTCCGGAATGGAAGTTCGATGATATTTCCATTGATTTTGTGCACGGATTACCAAGATCTCAACGCGGGAATGATTCGATATGGGTGATTGTAGATCGGTTGACGAAAGTGGCACACTTCCTTCCGAATAAACAGGATGATTCCATGGAAAGTTTGGCGAAGCTGTATGTTGAATAGATTATACGGCTATACGGTGTTCCTCGGAGCATCGTAAGCGATCGGGATGGGCGCTTTACTTCGAATGATTGGAGGCTGGTTCATCAGCTATTGGGAACGAAATTGATGTTCAGTACGGCTTCATCCCCAAACAGATGGCCAAACTGAGAGAACCAGTAGAACAATGGAAGATATGCTCCACATGTGTACCCTAGACTTTGGGAAGAGATGGGAAGATCATCTCTATCTGGTGGAGTCTGCCTACAACAACAACTACCAAGCGAGCATCGGTATGGCACCGTTTGAAGCTCTGTATGGTCGGAAGTGTCGTACATCGTTGGCTTGGGCAGAAGCAGGCGAATCCACAGTGTATAGACATAACGAAGTCGAGGAAGCGAACTCGACGATATGCACTATCCAAGAAAGGCTACTGATAGCCCAGGATCGACAGGCAAAATACTACAATGCCAAGCACCAGAATGTGGAGTTCACGGTGGGCGATTGGGTATACTTGAAGATCAAACCCTTCAAAGGCGTATCCCGAATTCAGCGTCTGAAAAAGTTGAGTCTGAGATATCTTGGTCCGTTTGAAGTGGTAGAGCGAATAGGGGAAGCTGCATATCGGCTAGCTCTTTCGGCATACTTGGGTGGCTTACATGATTTGTTTCACATCTCGGTACTTCGGAAAGCCGTCAAAGATCCAGCCCAAAAGTAATCGAGAATGATCGTGTGCCGGTGGAGTATGGGCTAACGACGAAGGTTAGGCCCATTTGGATCGAGGATCGTGCCGATAAACAGTTGCGAAGAAATACAATCGGGATGGTCAAAGTCCGGTGGGACAATTGCGGCCGTGAGGATCTGACATGTGAGCGAGAGCAGACCATGCGAGCTGAATTTCCCGAGCTATTTGTGTAACTGTTATGCAGTACGTGTCAAGTTATATTAAATGATTATAGAATTGAATATCTTGTGTTTGACTTCCTTACTGTGTGCAAATTTCGGGGACGAAATTTTTGTAAGGAGGGGAGAGTTGTAACACCCCAAATCCCAGGATTTGGAAAAAGTTGGGTGACATAGCCTGGGACACGGGCGTGTCGCAGGGCGTGTCCTGCTCGGGTGAGCAGCCGGCGAGAGTTCGACGAATATCCATTATAGGAGAAAATGAGGGAACACGCCCTCTGACACGGGCGTGTCAGAGGCCGTGTCCTCCTCTGGTCGACGAAGTTGAGCTGGGGCGTGTCTGCTGCCGTCTAAGGGCACACGGCCGGTGACACGGGCGTGTCACTGGCCGTGTCCTTTGCTGGATGCGCCCAAGGCATTGAGGCCTAGTGTACAAGGGCAGGGCATGGGTGTGTCTTAGGGTACACGGCCTGTGACACGGGCGTGTCACTGGCCGTGTCTCGATCGGGTTGAAGTTGGTTTTGTGTAGCCTGACGTACACGGCCACAGACACGGGAGTATCTGAAGGCATGTCAAGTGACATGGCCCATGATACGGGCGTGTCACATGGGCGTGTACTGGTCTGAATAAGTCGGTTTTGTACCTCTTAAGGTACACGGCCTGTGACATGGGCGTGTTACAGGCCGTGTCAGGCAAAATTTAGCCTTTTGTGGCAAAATCGTGGCCGTCAATTTTCTCAGCTGGGATCTAATGGCTCTGGCTCCTCCCTGTGTCCTTAAGGCCGAGAATGAGAGAGATATTCTCATTTTAGTCTTGGCCATCATCTTTCTACCATCCTAGAGAGAGAGAAAGAAGGAGGAGGAGGAGGAGAGGCGGCCACCGGTGGAGCTGCGGAGTTCCATTTTGAGATCCGAAGCTAGCGTTGTGGAGGCAAAGCCGCTACAGTCCTTTCCAGCCGGCTAAAAGTCCATGGCTCCGAAGCGATCTTCAAGGGTAACGACATTTCTTCCTAGCCATGTGAATGCTTTCTTTTTGGCATGTGCATATGATTTCGCCACCAGAGGGTGGCTTGTTATGGGAGTCTCTTGGGTTAATTCATGGAATCCCCACTCATTTGGCATATAGATCCAGAAATGGAGTACGGAATAGGCATACTGTGTGAAGCCCATCTGTACAGGTTGGTCTGGTTTGGTGATGTTGTATATACGCACCAGAGAAAACTATGTGATGAAACGTGTAGTTTAGGAGTCGATGGGTTAAACCTGTGATGGGCAATAACAAGAAGTACTGGAGTGGTAGACCAGGAAAATACCCGTATAATGCTTGTGTTGAATGGGTTGTACCTGTGAAGGGTAGTAATAGGAAGTACTATATTGGAAGTCTAGAAAATACCCTTGTAATGCTTGATGTTCATGGGTGGAAAATACTCTTGATGCTTATGCTGCTTGCTGGGTTGTGCCTGTGAAGGGTAGTAGCAGGAAGTACTAGTAGGAAAGCCCAGGAAAATATCCGCAAATGGTTAGAGCTAGGGATGAAAAATGAGTTCTGTCGCTACCGTTGAGCGTGGCACCTAGCTAACTTGTGATTGTGAAACCTGTCCTGTGAGGACACTGTGGCTATTTGCTGAACGGACAAGGGGATGCCGACCTGCGTTAGTCTGGTTATAGAACTAACGATTTGAGCAACGAGCAAAGGCTGAACTGTATCTGCGTTATGGTTGTCTACCATGGGTGTCGGGATGAATTGGCATTTGGCAGAAACGGATAGCGAGATTCGTAGGCCTGCGCGCCACGACACCATGGGGGGCTACGGTCCAATCCCGGGTCATTAAGACTAAAATCTCCGGTTGCACGCCATGGAGTAAATGCTCAATTGTTTTACCATTGGGTTACAACCCTGATACGGTGGTGGGCAACTGGTTTCCCGGTACACCAAGAATGTGCCCTGAGTGCACGGATCGTCGGGTCGTGTGGCTGACGGTTGTGATGGAATGTATGTGCGTGAGAGCGCAATGGATAATATGTATATATCTTCCTGTGAAATGCTATGCATGCAGGGAAGGAATACTACTGCCCCGGGAAAGGGGTAGGGTCGTTATAAAATTGGCCAGCTGAGTGCTGACCGTTGCCTTGTTTGCTACCATTTGGTGGAATGTCCTTGTACAGGTGCTGGACAGCCGAGTGGGACATATAAAGGCTGAAGTCCCTGCTGTTGTTACTGCTGCTGCCGCTAGCCCTTGAAGGCTAAGCTTAAAATTCTATGTTTTGTTTATATGTGGCCGGCATGCGCGCTAATGTTTAAAGCCACTGTTGTATAAGGACTTGTAAGGCCATAAGGCCAACTGATTTGTATTTGGTGAACATTCCTGATATATTTAAATGTGGATCTTTATATGGTGGACATTCATGTTTGGAGTTCAGCTTCGTGTTATAGGCTTCCGCGAGAATGCAATGAGTTAGGATGCACAACTCTGCTATCCCTCTGTGACTTCGCCGCCTGTTTTGTGGTATATGTTGTGGGGCCCCGACCAGACCTTCTAGTATATACTATATGAACGGATGGAGTCGTTACAGCACCTCTCTTGGAATTTGCAAGGCGGAGCCGCGAGCAATTGCGAGCACAACCTTGACTTTGGCAAGTTCGCGTGGTGTCTAGCATGATCCTTGTCTCCCCCAGCTTAGCCTTTATCTGGGAAAGTTCCTGAATGGTGGCGTCTAGCATGGTCAATGTTTCCCCTAGCTTGCGGCCCGTACTGAGAACGTGCCTTGCCGTCTGATGGAACGGATCAGCGGCACGCATGACAGCGTGGCTCCCACGATTCTCCAACTCGCAAATGGAGGTTTCTGCCAGCACTGTCGCGGCCCCCTACCGTAGAGGCCGAATAGGACGTTGAACACGTCATCATCAGCGTTCTCGTCCTCCATTTAGGATGGAAGTCGCGAGCTCAGACTGACGTTGTGCTCTCCCTCATACCACTCCAGGAGGGAGGCGCCCTCCAAATCCCTGGCGCGCATCCCCAACCCAAAGTTAGCGTGGATTTCGAGGGGAATCCTCTAGCGTCTTACCTTTGGTCATAGTCTTCGGGTCTTCCTTGCGACGCGGATTGGGAGCATTAGTTGGTCGCTTCTTGGTAGGGGTGGATCCCTCCTCGATAATCTTGAGCCTCTTAGTCTTAGTCTCGACAGAGGGGGCATCAGTTACGATGCCTTGACCTTGTCTCTCGAAGCCGCCGAGGTGATGATGGGCGACGTTGGGGTCATCTCGACACCCAGCATGGCAAGCTCTTGGCCGGGTAGCTTCTTATCGGTCGTGCATTGCAAGTTAATAGAAAGAGTTTGCAAACTTGGGAAAAGCATGTCAAAAAAATGAGACGAGCTCACACAGCAGAGTGTAGGCAGTGACATACTTGTCCCGGGCTTGAAGTAGGCGAGTTGGTTCTGGCGGCGCCTCAGGTACAGAACGTCTAAGTCTTCGCCCTTTAGCATCTCGTAGAGTGCGAGAGCATCTCCTGCCACCTTAGGAGGTTTGCACGCTTTCTCGCTTCGCTGAACGGGAGCCATTGGCAGCAATTCGAACGCGCCTCATATGAATACGAACTTATTGGTCCAATGATGAACCTTGTTTAGCTTCTCTACCAATCTGACGCAGGAACTAGAGAAGAAGACGATGTCGTTACCGGTCTCCTTCAGGTTGAGGATCTTCCGGAAAGATGTGAGGTCGAACTCCATTCCCTCCTCGCGCATGTAGCACGCGAAGCCGACGAGGGCACTAATGTCATTGGACTTTACATGTGCGGGAACCAACACGAAGTACTTGAAAACCTAAACCACCTCAATCCATAGGGGAAGTCGCAATCCCACCTCGACGTGGGTGAGGGGGAAAGCGAGCTTGTCTTCGAAGAAGCAGTTGATGCCCACATTCAGTAGAGGTCGCCTCGCCGTGAAGCTCATGGGGAGGTACTTCACTTTGAAGGCCTCGAGCTCATCTCAGGTCATTTTAGGCTTGGGAAAGTAATGTTCAGCAAAGTTGGCGACGCAATGCGGCTGACTCTCAGCGCCTTTCACGTGAACCATGTCTAGAAGCTAGGATAGTAGGGGCTCTAAGAAAGTGGTAAAGTTGGGGAGCTGGAAGGGAAATAAATGTATCGCCAGCCTTGCCCCTGTAGCCCCCCCCCCCCACCAACCTAATCCCAGGTCAGGATGGAGGGGACCTTACTTGCCCAAGACGTCCACCCAGCGCTCCTTAAGTGATATCAAACCATACTACTAACCGCTAGTTGGCCGTCTTGCTCGGCTTGAATCACAACATTAACATCTCATCATAGAATATTGTGGAAGCATTAACAGGAAGCCACAACTAATATATCTATAATATATATCCAAAAGACTATGTAAAGGCCGCAACCACTACTTATACATGAAACCCGTAGGCTACAAAATTACTACTACTCCTCGCACTCTCAATCCTGCTCGTTAGTTCTCACGTCTTGAAACTACGGAGATTACGGGGGTGCCTCTGCTCGGGCAGTCTTATCTGCTGGCGTAACGTCTTGAAGAAGCTATTCGTCATGGTGCTTCGTCTCCTATGATTCGTTATAAACATAACCGTTAGTCACAGAGCTAAGTGGAAACATGTCTCCTCCCCGGATCCATATCCTGGGGACGAACTCACGCACCCAACAACAGTAAATAGTCGAAGCATGAGAGGGTTAGAACAACATTTCATACATAAGTTAGAAGCAAGTATCGAAATATCATGCATCATAGTATAATAGGAATAATAGCAACATTATACGTTAGTTATAACAAAAGCTCAACTAGCCATCAGCGCATCAGGTATTCACAACCTGTAATCATACCGCAGGTATTCAAACCTGCCAACACGCCACGAACATTCAAAGTCGCGCACACACCCTATGTCGACATAGTACAAACTGCTTCATTTCAAGCAGGTTAGCGAACCCCGCAGGCCTCACCGATGTGGTCATCGGTAACAGTGGCCAGTCCTGTCACTTCCGGGGGTGGTCGTACCGCACAGCCCATGCCCTAACGTATGACCCCGTTTACTCTTGGATGTCAGCGAAATCCGATGATTCAACATTTTGGCCAACCAGCAGAGGAAACTCAACGAGAAAAACATAACAGTCGGTCACCCGTGGTACTCATCTCCCTATCGCCTTGAGTCGTCGAACTTCCCGCACTGATACGAACGGTCTGCGGAAGTGACTGACCCGCCAAAATTTACTACAAGCAATCAAATTTATCAAATTATGCTGGCAGACATCGGGTCTGCGGCGGCCTGCCAAATAATTTGGGCAAGCGACTCTCGGCTCAACTTCCAACATGGAGCATGGGGACTCATTATTTGGGGCTAAACTTGGAGGAATACATCAACTCCCGTTATCCCCAACTAAGGCTCAACCTAACAGAAGACTGCTCGTCAGAGCAGTACCCGTGCTTAAAATAGGAAATTGCAGATATGAAAGTGCGGTGATAAAAGCTGCTGAGAATATAAGCTGTGGAATTGAAATGCTGTAGAGAGATAGGACCAGTACGAAACTGGAGTAGTTTTGAACGGAAAGAACTGAAGTAAGTACTGAAAGGAATTTGACCAGTACGAAACTGGAATAATACTTAAAAGAAATGAACTGAACTGAAATTAAATAAGCATCACCAGTATAAGACTGAAGTAAGCAAGTACTGAATCGAAATAAATAGAGTAATCGGATCAGTGTAAAACTGGAATAAATCATAAAGAAAATGGTTAGTAGTGCAATTACTCAGTTTAGAAATTTACAGTCTCATGTCCGTTCTCAGGAGGCGTGTTAAGTTCCATTTAAATTTTTAGAAGACTTCTTTGAGTTTCACCCATTATTAAGATCCGATAATAATTCAGTTGTGAGTTTTTAATTACGACTTAATCAGATCAGGGGACTTATTATGTGTTGCATTTTATGACAACTCTTATGCCCGTATTTTTATCATCCGAGACCACCCAAAATGCTCGAGAGTAATATTGAAAACGAGACGTTTGGCATTATGCAAAGCCTTGAAGCACATGAAGCTGGGAATTTTGCCTCGACGACTCTTATTGGTTAATTAATTGAGCTTAATATGCTATTTAAAAGGGTGATCGCACGTTCTGATTTTCAATTCTGAAGAAATTGAGTGCGTTAATTTTTGAGCGCGACCTTAGGTTTAAGGAATCGGAAAAACTTCGATTTTTATCCCGAGATTTCTAAATTTTAATACAACCTTTAAGAGGGTCTAGAATAGGCCAGGTAATTTTTCCAAAATTTTCCGAGAAATTTGGGCATTTAATTTGGGCAAATAAATTTTATTTTGGTTTTTAAAAATATCAAATCAACTCCAAAAATTTTTAAAATTTTTGTGGAGGAAGCCCTCATCAAATAAAACAACTTTCATGTTCACAACTTTTTCCTTAGAAGTTCATATTTTTCTAAAACACAATCACCAAAATATAAGTTAAATTTTGGGCTGCAAATAGACAGATCAAGTCTGATCATGCATCTGAGATTGAGCTGGACGGCAAATAGCCAATTTTTCCCCATAGTGGATCAGTCATGGATCCGCTATGGGGGGCACTGATGTTGAGGCATGGGCGGCAATCCAGAATATCTGGACCGCCCGATCTCGTCATGGAGATCGGGCGGTGGTTGCTTCATCCTGGTGGTGCAGTGGGTGGCGGCCTCCACCACCACCGGCCGATAGTAGCCAGTCTCTAGCTCCACTCCCGGTTGACTCGTCGGGGGCCGGTGATCTTCTGGGTGGTGGTCCGGTGGCCTGTCGGCGCAGGCTACCACCGGAAATCCTAACCCGAGAGCGGTGGTGGCGCGACACTATGTTTCTGGCAATGTCGCTCCACTCCGCCTCTCTAGTGGCTGTCCAGGCACAGCACCACCCCCCGCCGATGCACCGGGGGTTGGGCCCTTCTCCGGTGATGGTCCAGCGGCCTGTCGCCGCCGCCCGCCGTCGTAGAGGAGCAGAACAGAGCCTTAGCTCTTTTTTGGGTGCCGCCAGAGCGATGATTGTCTGTGGCAAATCGGCCTTCCGCCAATGGGGAAGACTATCCCCAGTGGTGTAGCACTTCCCCAGTGCCACCATTGGCATTGGTCTAGGCTTACCACCATCGGCCACCACCCGACCTGGAGCTTGGCTCGGGTGGCGTCGATGGCTCTCCGACTACCGGGAGGCCCATACAAGTCGTCAAAAAGATGGGGAAGGGGAAGGGGAAGAGGTTCCCCCTGAGGTAGTGCAGCTCAGGAGGTGTTGAACTGAGATGCCATTGGAGGTGGCGGTGGATCTCGGGTGGTGGAAAATTTTCAGCGAGCTGAAGCTCCAACAGAGGGGCTCTAGGCTCGTTTTGGGTTGTGAGGAGGAGAGGAGGATGGATCAACTTATAGGAGGAGGCGGGGCCATCCCATGGTTTTTTTATCGATGTGGGATTAGTCCCAATAGGAAGAGGAGTTCATATCCTCTCCCCCACTTGTCTGAACACATGACAAGCATCATGAGGGCCAAGTACAGCTACTTGTCATGATCTGGATGAGGGGGAGAATTGGGCTTGAGATGGTCATGGGAAAATAGAAGGGGAGGGGAGGAAGTTGGGCCTCTTGGCTTGGCCCGAGGCCTCTTTCTCTTGTATTCTGATACCATAAAAATCAGAGCCCATAAGGGGCCTATGATGGCTTGGAGTGGTGACTCAATAGGATGTGTGGTGGAGAGGTTTATATAACAGAAAATTTGTGTTTTTAAGAGGTTTGAATAAATTCAACCATGGGGTGGGTCCCGCTTGCTGGTTAAAGAAAAAATAGGTCCATGTCATCGGGAGTCGGGTCAAAGTTGGGGTTTCGGGTCATAATTGTTGTGTGCACACTTTTCAGTGCACGGCTGGACTTGATTTGACCATGAATTGACCACTCGCCCACGAAATTGACCAGGAGGAACTCTATTGGCTTCATATTAACCATACGAATCCAATGCTACTAACTGGGGTCGAATCAGAGTTCATTTACTAAATATTCAAAATCTGCATGCCGCGGTGCGGTAAAACGGTCAAAACGATCATATTCATCGTTAGACTTCGAATTGTGGCACAATGAGTTCTGATGCATTCATATTGACTATACGAAGTCATAGGAACTGACAAAACTCAGTTTGGAGTTCTCTAGCTCTATATTCAAAAATCTCGTTTTCGCGACGTTCTACGAGGAACGACCATAATAACCATATGACCTTGTAATTCAACGGAACGAGTTCCAACGAACTTGTATTGATAATACGAGGCCACATGAATTGACAGAACTCAAACCAGAGTTTTATAGCACCATATCCCCTTTTAAGGTTACCTCATACCTTGGTATGGGCTACGGGTAGAGGTTCAGGTCACTTTTATTGGGCCAATTAGGGTTCCTGTGGCCTAATAAAAGTCAGGAGGTTACTGCCCCCCTCTATTTGTAAGTTTTTATAGTCGAACAAGCCAGCGCCCTGGGATCGTGAGCTCTCCGCATCCCTCGCATGTCACAAACTCACCAATATCGAAATCACATCGCGCCCTACAACAAGATAAACATGTACAAAAAATAAAAGATCACGCCAACAAAACGAATTTATATTATACTCGTCATGTAAAAAACATTCTTTACTCGGCAATCCTACGCGAGCACAAAAGTCTAGGCGCTACAAAAATAATAATTAGTACATCTCCATGCGAGTACAAAAATGGCAAGACAAACATTGCCCCTATGGGCGAATTGGCACACCTCGGCCCCTCACGCGCTAACGGGTGGGATGGTGCGTCGTATATGTAATACCTCAAGCTTCATGGAAGTGCTCTTGGGCTCATTAAAAATGATCTGCCCCCTACGCATATGCTCCTCCAACCCGTTCGCTTCGCCATTTATGCATGCAACCTAGCCGAATTTGTACAAATGATCCTACGAGGAGTTCTGACAAGTCACCAGCTCGTATATCCTCTATTCTGCATCCAACATCCGCAGGAAAAGACAGCCATTTCCTTCCAGCCGTGTGTTGTAATTCTCTAGCGATTCTACGTGGCCTCGGAGCTCACCGAGCACCTGCTTAACCTCCTGATGAGCCATGGTGGCGAGGGTCGGGTCATGTGCTGCGAGCAACCTAAGCAAGCAAGCGCTGAAGTCGCCGCTGTCCCCCCGCGGGTCTGCCATAATTTGCGAAGCAGGTTGGATACACGGGGTGGAGTCGGATCGAGAGGAATGCCCAGCGATGAAGGCTTGCGAGAAAAGGGCGAGTCGGTACCTGCAAAGAGAAAAATGAGAAGGAATCCGAAAATGAAACAGAGATATTTAGGAGTTACCGTGAGGTGAGACGACGTTGCCCTCATCGAGGCGGGGCGGCTTCATCAACAAAGATTTTCCACCAGTATTGGGCCGACTCGACTCGCCCGCATCCAGGTGGAGAGGCGAGGCTTGGCTATGACTTCGGTGACGGTCAATAAGGGCGGTGTCATCTGACTGCCAGGATATGCATGGTCGTCATGACGCTCCGCGGTGGTGTCACCGACCAAACCTCTGAGCGAGTGCTTCATTGAAGAAGGGAGGTTGCTTGTGGGCTCCCCTTGAAATCGGGAAGGAGAAAGATCGTCGTCTAGCGTGGGCGGGCGAGACCGCTTCTTCGCTTTGGATAATTTTATCTTTTTCCCTACACCATCACCTCCTTCGAGGTCGTTAGGGCCACAACAACGGCGATGTTGTCATAGACCTATGGAATCCTAGGAAGGTATAATCAAAGAAAGAATTAACGTGATAAGGGGCAATGGATTCACGTACCATGATAGTGGAGGACCGACTATCTAGAGGAAGCTGATCTGCATCGCCAGCCGGCACCACCGCTCCAGGGATGACACGTGTCGCAGTGTGGGCCGCAGAAAAGGTCAAGTCGATTGGGGTCATCAGTTTTGCACTGGCTTAATGAACTCGAGCTCACCCAGGGTGATCAACAAGTGGACCTCGTTGAGTCCCAAGGGGTCCTCCGATCAAGCAGAACAGGGGAGCTGCCACGACATCGTCCAGGTCAAACGAATTCATGAGGATCAAGGGGGAAGCAGGTCGTCCCGAAAAGCGTATTAAGGATAGACCTACCCTGACTACCTTATTTATAGAGTCAGGAAAGGAAGGCAATGCAGCTTAGTAGGCAACATCTCGTGATCGCCAAATCGGGGTTGGATGATTTCTTTGTGGCCTCTGGCGAGCTCGCAAAGAAGCGTATATTGTGTACAACCCTAATTTAGTGACCCCAGTCCAGACTGCACCCAACTAGCGCAGGGTGAGCCCATCAAGAGAACAAAATAAATAGAAGTCGACTATCATTTTATTCTGGAAGAGATTTTGAAGAAACAGATTTGTACTTTGTTCGTCACTTCTGACAACGAGTTGACAGATATCTTCACCAAGCCGGTGTTCGCTTCCTTTTTTCACATTTGTGACAAGCTGAGAATGATTATTATTTATGCTCCAGCTTGAGGGGGAGTGTTGCGGTATGGAGGCCAGGCGACTTGTTGCTGTTTGGAGGTCAGGGGGTCTGGCGGTTTATCTCAGCGGCTTGTCTGCCAGGCTGTTGTTGTTTGGTATCCGAGCGGTCTGACGGTTTGTCTCTGGCGACTTGGAGACCGGCGGTCTAGCATTTTCCTATGGTCTCTTGTTCTCTGTGGCAGCTTGTTCTCTCCTTCTGATGGTTGTCGAGTGGTTAGCCTACTCGTCTAACTGCGTGACTTGTTCGGTTTGTTTATTTGTAAAGCTGCATATACTTTTAATTATTTAGTCCCACATTGCTTATTTGTAATCTCTCTCATCTCCTCCATTCTATAAAAGGGAGGCTATACCTTTGTAATACACACTTTTTTTGGATAATAAAATTTGTTACTCCAAATTTTCGGCCTGTTTGTTTTATGTTCGTACAATGCACTTAACCGAATGAGGAGAGAGTTTGTCAAGACCAGAAGAAGGAGAGTGGACAAACGCTGTATATTCAAAGACATGAGGAGGTAAAGGAAACGAAGTAGCATCAGGATACGGGATAAAAAACAGTGTCTTCCCCCTGAGAACCAAAGATGGAACGCGATTAATGAGAAAACAAGAAAGAAGAACAGCATAACCCCAATAAGACTTGGGAACATACATATGAGTGAGAAGACTACGAGCCATATCCAAAAGTTGGTGATTCTTACGTTCAACAATAACATTCTGTTGAGACGTGTAAGGACAAGTAGTTTGATGGATAATACCATGATGCATACAAAATGATGTAAATTGATGACTAAGATACTCCTTAGCATTATCAGTTCAAAAAATTTTAATATGGGTATCAAACTGTGTATGAATTTTACTATAAAATGCAATAAAAATGGAAAAAATTTCAGAGCGTTCATGGAACAAATATTATCACGTACATCGAGAAAAGTCATCAATAAATGTAGCAAAATACAAACTACTCCGACCAACAATCTGAATAGGAGCAGGACCCCAAATATGAGAATAAACAAGTTCAAAAGGATGAGAAGAACTACGTTCATGCTCAGCAGGAAAAGTAGACCGGTGATGTTTGCCAAATTGACAAGCCTCACAATGAAGAGAAGAGTCTCCTCGAGGTAAATCTGGTAGAAGCTGATAAAGAATCTGAGGAGTAGTATGTCCAAGCCGAAGATGTCACTGAAGTAAAGAACAAGAGGCAGAAAAAGCAGAAGAATTATCAAGGTAGAACAAGCCGCTGCTTTCAGTCCTTGTAGCAATCATATCCATGGAGATAAGAACCTAAAAAACACAAGTAGAGGCAGTAAAAATAGCCTCATAATTCAACTGTTTGCAAAGAGCAGTGACAGAAAGAAGAATGCATGGAAAATTCGGGACATAAAGAGTGTCCTGAAGCAGAAGAGAATCAGTAACATGCATTTTTCTAGACCCATGAACCGAAGACGGAGAACCATCAACAATAAGAATCGGAGGTAACCAATTACTCTTGTCAAGAGAAGAGAAAAGATAAGAATTCTTTGTCATATGATTAGTATCACTAGAATCAATGAGCCACCTACCCGTAGTAGCCAACTAAGCAGCACCAGAAGTAGCAAGAGAAGAAGTAGACTTCTTGGCAGAATCAGCTGAAGTAGGACGAAGGTGAGGATGTTTGGTCCAGCAACGATCAACCAAGTGTCCAACTCTGCCACAATGAGAGCAAAGAAACTTAGAATAACCAAGGTCACCTCAACCACCAGAGTTGTCACGACGAGATAGATGAGCAACAATATCACTAAAAGGAGAGGGAAGCAACGGACGTTGAAGAAGAGTTGTAATAGCGGAAATGCGAGCATCGGTAGCATCCAGAGTCGGATTATCTACATCTCCAAGGATTTGTTGTCGAAGCATATCATACGAGTCAGGTAGACGAGGTAAGTAGTAAACCACAAGAAGCTCCTGAAAGTGTTTATGTTGCTCATCGAGATCAGCAGAAAAAGGTCAATGCTGAAGAAGTTCAACACCAAGAGTTTTAACCTCCTGATAAGCAGCAGCAGGAGTCATGACTGGTCGAGCAAAAAGATCCGCATATAAAGTATAAATGTGTGAAGTTTGTGCTCCCTTGGAGTACAAAGCAGCAAGATGTCTCCAGGCAGTCTTGACCATCTGATCATGTCTAATGACAGGAAGAAACTCATCAGACAAACTATTGGCCAACCAAGTACATAACAACGCATCAGTAGTATACCAATCATCAAAAGAAGTAGAGCCAAAAGGAGGGTAATCATCGGTCAAATGATGACACTTACGATGAGAGCGCAACAAGAAAATAAAAGACACACTCCAATTAGGGTAATTTGGACCTGTAAGCTTAGAAGCAGTACCTAAATTACCGGAAGTAAAAGTAGAAGAAAGAGAGAGAGATAGTAGCGGACAAAGTGGAAGAAGAAGATGGAGTGTTCATAGTGTACAACCGCATATTCGCGAAAAGGGGTCCACAAACAAAGCGTCGGACTTGGTGCGCTTTTTAAAGCTTTTTGGGAGCTTTACACTCCTGGAGGCCAATTTTGGTGGATCTGCAGGATATACTAGTAAGGGGAGGAAAATTCTGCCTCCCCCTTGGTCCTTTTTACAGCGCTGGTGCTGCGAGTTGTCCGGCAACCGCCCCGGCTTGCTAGATGTGGGGTAGGCGCAGTGGGACCGGCTGGAGGCCTAGGTCTCACCCCCTACACCCCCTTGTGGGGCGAGACCGGCCGGAGGCCGCGGTCTCGCCCCTGTACCCCGGCATGGCGGGGCGAGACCGGCCGGAGGCCGCGGTCTCGCCCCTGCACCCCAGCCTAGTAGGGCGAGACCGGCCGGAGGCTGCGGTATCTCCCCCCTGCACCCCCTTGCGGGGCTAGGCCGGCCGGAGGCCGCAGTCTCTCCCCCTGCACCATGGCCTGGCGGGGCGAGACCGGCCAGAGGCCGCGGTCTCTCCCCTACACCCCGGCCTGGCGGGGCGAGACCAGCCGAAGGCCGCGGTCTCGCCCCCTGCACCCTAGCCTCATGGGGCGAGACCGGCCGGAGGCCAGGGTCTCACCCCCAACTCCCGGTTCTACGGGACTCGCTAGTTCGCCTGGCCCCAAGGTGAAGGAGTGGAGTGGTTTAACCCCCACTCACCTCAGGTGTCCAGGGAAAGGTGAAGGGAATGGTTTAGCCTCTTTTCACCCCCGGACCTCTTTTGGCCAGGTTTTTATTGTTGTGCCCCCGTGGGTGGAATTACCTCTTTCTCCCCGGGTGTGGATGTTTTCTACTGGCCCAGGACCTATTTGTCGTAGGGGTATTTCTGACCTTTTGTCCCTAGATTTGGAAAAACTGTAAATAGACCCTTAGGGGTGCCTTGGATGGCATCACTTCTTGATCCTTTTTCTTCATCCTCCAAGTCACCTAGCTCAGCATTGGCTAGGGAGGGGGAGATCACCGAGGTCTTTTGGGTGTGATGAGGAACCTCCACGCTAGAGCCGAGGGTCTGTTCCTAGTTTCCTGAGTCTTTGGTCCGTGATATTCACCTGAGTGCAGTAAGTGTGAGGTCACCCCTTTTTAGGGACCCGAACTCCACAGAGACCGATTTCTCGGTTTCAACATCTTGGTGCGGTGAGCTTGGAGGGTGACCCGCATAGAAGATCCCAGGAGAGTGTCATGGCTGGAGATCAGGGAGGTAGTGATGACTCCCATAAGACCCCCAATCCAACACCCTATGTAGGGAGGGAAGAGTTCATGGCATCCATCCAAGGCATCATGGAGATGCTACAAAGTATTGCTCCTCGGGGTGGCAGCTTCACTACAACCCCCAAGGAGCTAGATCCCCCATCTCCATGAGTCGACTCCCAGGGGTCTAGGTGAGATGATCCCAGGGGGTGGAGGGAAGCGTACCAAAAAGAAGGCTAGGGAAGGAGAGGATGGGAAATGGGGTCGAGCGAGACTCCACCGGCCGGGAGTTGTTCTCCAGCCCTGCGAGTGTCAGCCTCCTAGGCGAGCAGGTCGCGCTAGTGGAGCACGCGAGACCACCATGCATGGGATCACCTTTCAGCGAGCTGATTGTCTCAGCCCTAGTTCCCGAGGGGTTCAGGGGGCCTGACATGACTTACTATACTGGGAAAGATGACCCTCTCCAGCACCTGCAGTAGTTCGAGGATACGGTCTCTATCAGGTCGATGACAGATGCATTCAAGTGTCACCTCTTCGCGATCACCTTGAAAGACAAAGCTAGGGACTGGTTCCATTAACTCCCAAGGGGATATATCTATGGGTTCAAAGACTTGAGCTGGAGCTTTCAGCTTCACTTCTCTACCTCCAAGAAGAGAAAGAAGAGTCCCAAGTACATCTTCCTGATAAGACAGAGGGCGTAGGAGTCGTTTGCCCAATATATGGACAGGTTTCAAGAGGAAATCCAGGACATCCAGGAAATGTTGGGGTATGCCATCCAGATGGCATTTATAGTGGGGTTGCGTGAGGGGTTCTTAAAGATGAGCCTGACCTGAAAGGCCCCCTTATCCTTCGAGAAGCTGATGGAAAGGGCAGCAGAGGAGATAGCAACTGAGGCGGCAACCTGACATTTGTCAAGAAGTTGGAAGGGTTACCAGAGGCAGAGCCGAAGGAGCAAGGTGGCTGGAGGCATCAAGAGGGGAGAAGGAGAGAGGAGCAGAGAGCCTAGGGGCTCAAGGGACCTCAAGAAGGTCCGTAGCCAGGTTGGAGGCAACAGGGAGGACCTGTTCAGGGTCCAGGAAGAGGTCTCATCCAAGGTGTGGGGATTTTCATGGAGGTCAAGGGAGGTTCAACTTCCAAAGGCAAGCCCGTAGGTAGCTCCTACCCCCACCATAGCAAGAGATAGTGATTGGTCGAAGGGAGAGGAGGAACCGCGCTGAAGAAGAAGAGTCAAAGTAGAGTTACCCTACTGTGAGTTCCACCAGGAGGAGGGCCATGGAACAGCTATTTGCCCTGAATTCCTGGAGATGAGAAGGACAAGAGCTCCGACACCACAACCTCAACAATCGCAAGATCTAGTGCAGATTGAAGAAGTCCAACCCGAGGCGACAGGGGAGAGATGTGAGGACAGGGTTGATGTGGGCACCCGGGGAGGGATCCAATATTGTACGAAGGAAGAGGGAGGTAGGGAAGACTTGGATCATCTCTTGTAATTAACTTTGCTTGCATTATATCAACTATGATTGATGAGAGGGACTGCCGGAAAACATTTATGATTCATGAAAAACCCCAAGATGATTCCGATGACCATGCTCCCACTAGCTGGCAGGGCGGGTTGATCTCTTGGAAGTGTTAGTAGACCTTACCCCAAGATGATTCCGCTGACCAGGCTCCCACTAGCTGGCGGGGCAGATTGATCTCTCGGGGGAGGGGGGGTAACTAGACCTTACCTCGAGATGATTCCGCTGGCCAGGCTCCTACTAGCTGGCAGGGCAGGTTGATCTCTTAGAGGGGTGAGTAAATATTACCCCAAGATGATTCTGTTGACCAGGCTCCCACTAGCTGGCAGGGCAGGTTGATCAATCGGAGGGGTGATTAGACCTTACCCCGAGATGATTCCGCTGACCAGGCTCCCACTAACTAGTAGGGCAGGTTGATCTCTCGGGGGGGGGGGGGGGTAAGTAGACCTTACCCCGAGATGATTCAGCTGACCAGGCTCCCACTAGCTGGCAGGGCAGGTTAATCTCTTGGAGGTGTGAGTATACCTTACCCCGAGAAGATTCTGCTGACCAGGCTCCCACTAGCTGGCAATGCATGTTGATCTCTCAGGGGGGGGGGGGTAAGTAGACCTTACCCCGAGATGATTCCGCTGACCAGGATCCAACTAGCTGACAGGGCAGGTTGATCTCTCGAGGGGGTAAGTAGACCTTACCCGAGATGATTCCGCTGATCAAGCTCCCACTAGCTGGCAGGGCAGGTTGTTCTCTCGAGGGGGTAAGTAGACCTTACCCCAAGATGATTCTGCTGACCAGGATCCCACTAGCTGGCAGGGCAGGTTGATCACCCGGGGGGAGGGGGGTAAGTAGAACTTACCCCAAGATGATTCTGCTGACCATGCTCCCACTATCTAGCAGGGCAGGTTGATCTCTCGAGGGGGTAAGTAGACCTTATACCGAGATGATTCCGGTGACCAGGCTCCCACTAGCTGGCAGGGAAGGTTGATCTCTCAGAGGGGTGAGTATACCTTACCACGAGATGAATCCGCTGACCGGGCTCCCACTAGCTGGCAGGGCAGGTTGATCTCATGAGGGGGTAAGTAGACCTTACCCAGAGATGATTCCGCTAACCAGGCTCCCACTAGCTGGCAGGGCAGGTTGATCTCTCGGGAGGGGGGAGGTAAGTGGACCTTACCCCTAGATGATTCTGCTGACCAGGCTCCCACAGGCTGGCAGGGCAGGTTGATATCTCGGAGAGGCCATGTTTTCTACCCTGAGGCCGTCTCGTCACCCAGGCTCCAATTAGCTGGCATGACAGGTTGACTGTTGGGTACATTGGAATATATATACCTGATTTGAAGAAGCCTCACCCTACTCAATGATGTACATCAAGGTGTATTTGATGTGCTTTGAGTTTATGTGTGCAGGTTAAGTAACTGCGGGATTGCAGGAAAAGTTTCTAAGTACATGTGTCGACACCTAGAAGAAAAATATCGACACTTAAGAAGGCTTGTGTCGACACCCAGAGAAGCTGTGTCGACACCCAGAGAAGCTGTGCCGACACTTGGAGTAATTGTGTCGACATCAGGAAGGCAGAGTCGACACTAGAAGAAAAGTGTTGACACATACAATCTGTGTCGACACTCAGTGAAGAATTGTCTACATTATCTGTGTCGACACTTAGAGGTAGTGTCGACACCCAGAGAAACTTTGTCAACATCAAAAGTGTCGACACCAGGAGGCTGTGTCGACACTCAGCAAACTTCAACAAAGTTAAAGTACATGTGTCGACATAAAGGAGATGTGTCGACACTCAGCAAAGTTTCAACACATGAAGGCATGTGTCGACACAAAGGAGATGTGTCGACACTCAGCAAAGTTTCAACACATGAAGGCATGTGTTGACATAAAGAAGATGTGTTGACACTTAGCAAATTTAAACACAAGAAGTTGTGTCGACACAAAGGAGTTGTGTCAACACACAGCAGAAATCAACTAAGTATTGAAGAAGAAGTATTTGTGTCGACACACTCAATCAGTGTCGACACATTCAACAGAAGGCTTGTGTCGACACACAAGATCAGTGTCGACACATTCTGAAGAAGCAGTGTCGAGAAACTGTTACAACAACACAAGGAGTTGTGTCGACACCATGAAGGCTAGTGTCGACACTCAGTCTACTTGTGTCGACACTTAGTCTATTTGTGTCGACACATAAAGACTATCTGTCTCGACACTTTCAGACAGTGACAGAGATTTCAAGAAGTAACTGGATGACTTGACAGCTGCCATTTCAACCGGTCAACTGCAACTGTCAGAGCTGTCAGAAAGTTGTTAGAAACCGAATCAGCTGGTTACCTTGGTGGAAGATTATTTAAAGACCTTTCTCCTTCAAATGATGGGGTGATCAATGAATTGAAAAACAACACAACAAAGAAGAAGACCTTCAAGAGAAGATCTAAGAAGTTGGAGAGAGAGAGCTCCTTCTAAGAAGAACAGCTGTTGAACCAGGCTGAGAATTAAGTTTTAGATTGAGATCTGATTCTCAAGACAGAAGTTGATAGAAGATCATCTTCAGAGGAGACTCAACCCTACTGTGTTCTAATTCAAGAAGCTTTGAAGAAAGCCAAGGGAGGTTGATCTCTGCAAAGTTCTTTCAAGAACTCATCAAGAAGCCAGTCAACTCTTCTCTCTCTTTCAGAGTTGTGGTTAAACACTTTGTAAACTTTATTTTCTGTAGGATCCTAAGGGATCTGAGTTGTAAGCTTAAACTACAAAGGCTGAGGTAGGGCTTTTGTGCCTGAGTGTAGGAGATTCTATTCTCTGAGTGTAGGTCTTGATTGAAGGCTGAGGTAGGGCTGTTTAGCCTGAGTGTAGGTCTTGGTGAAGACTGAGTGGTAAGGCTTTGTGCCTGAGTTGTAGGAGTGGGAACACTCTGAGTTGTAGGAACCTGTTTGGGGTTCTTAGTTATAAGATCTGAGGATCTGAGAAGAAGTGGGGAAGTTAGGCCGAATCTAGTACACTACTAGATAGGCGAAGGGGGAAAGTGGATGTACCCAGACCTTGGGGAACCACTATAAATCATGTGTGCACTCTGTGTATGTTTGATTGTGTGGTTGCTGTGTGCTGATAATTGTAGAATTGTATTTACTGTATAGTATTTCTGCCTTTAAAGTTAAAAAGATAAAGGACACCTATTCAACCCCCCCCCCCCCCCCCTCCCTCTAGGTAATTAGGCACTAGTTCTTTTAAGTGGTATCAGAGGGAGGTTGCTCCAAAACGACATAACAGTCTGAGTAAGATCCTGTAGGCAGAATCAGATTAAACAAGAATCAAGAAAATGGGTTCTAGTGAGAATCACAAAGAGCTGGGGTCTATGAAATTGCCAATCTGTAGAAAAGAGATTTTTGGCATATGGAAAGAGAGGGTTAGACTTTTTATGGAAGCCTCTGACCCAAGAATATACATTACAGTCAAAGAAGGGTCATATGTGTCAATGAAAGTATCTATTCTGGATGCAAATCAGAGAACTCCCAAAGACTATTCAGAAATGACTAAAGATGAAATTATTCAGAAATAGACAAGGACATGTAGTGGCTGACTGCCCTGAAAAGAGGAAGGAGTCAACTAACAGAAAGAAGACAGTTTAAGGGCAAAAAGGAAAAGTCCTTTGTTGTCAAGAAAGACAAAAGTTTGACTGATCAGTCATCTTCAGAAACAGATTCAGAAGTTGAAGCCTATATTGGATTGTTTGCTGAAGAGGAAGAAGATGAGTTCATGCAGCTAATGAACTCAATTTATGAGCATGAGGACATTCAGTGCAAGGGACTGATGGCCTTATCTGAAGGAGACAAAATCCAGTATCAGCCTGGACTAAGTAAGGTACAAAGTTGTTCTTCCAGTTTAATTTCTAGTATTGAGTCAGAATCAGATACATCTGCATCAAGTGATGTGGGTGGGTCTGAATCTGAAGGAGATATTCATCAATTAATTGATGAATATAGGGACTTGTTGCAGGCCTTGAAGAAAAGCAAAACCTTAGCCAAAACTCAGGCAAAGGAGATTGCTAGTCTTAAATTGGCTGCTGCTGATTCAGACATGTTATTTGATCAGAAACTGAATGAAATAGCCAGGTTGAAGAATATTAATGTTATTCAGATGGGTACTATTACATTTAAGAATGATCAAATTAGAAATCTGGAGGCTAGACTTTAGAAGGAGAGAGAGATTGTAGCAAGTTTTTCTAAACCAAAATCTATTTTAACTTTGATAGATGAGTTTGTACCTCATAAGGATAAAACTGGATTGGGGTTTACAAAACCTGCCTGGACAGTAAAGTCCAAATCTAAGGGCAAAGCCCCAGCACTAAACAAGAAGGCTTCAGTAGAAAATTCAGCCAGTGTTGTACATAAACAAAGGTACAACAGGTTTGAGTGATGGTGTTGTGGCAAGATAGACCACTTTGCCATAGATTGTTGGCACAATTCTAGTGTCAAGAAGAGTAACAAACTACCTGCTAGAAGAGCTACAGGTAGTTTTGTTAAAAGTCAAACTAACCTGCACCAAGGACCCAAGAATTATTTGGGTTCTAAGGTTAAGTAATCTGTTTTGCAGGTAATTCTAAGTGGCCATGCCCCTATATGGTACTTGGACAGTGGATGTTCCAGGCACATGACTGGAACTAGGGGATTGCTGAAGACTATACACCAATCTGGGATGGCCCTAAAGTTACCTTTGGTGGTTCAAAAAAAGGAATCATCAAAGGCTTTGGTAACATTTCTAGTAACCAAATTATAATTACTCAAGTGGCTTATGTAAAGGGTTTGAAACATAACCTCATTAGCATAAGTCAGCTGAGTGATTTAGGATATGACATCTCATTTGTCAAGGATGGTTGTCATATCAAAAGGTCAAGTGATCAAAAGATCATTCTGACAGGATATAGGAAGAGAAATGTCTATTGTCTAAACATTATGTGTGAGAACATTGTTTTTCCTATTTGTCTTGCAGATGATGATAAAGTCTCACATTGTGTTAAATGGCACAAGAGGCTAGCTCATCTTAACTATAAGACAATTGGTCAACTCTTTAGCAAAGAGTTAGTGAGGAATGGTCCTCAGGTTAAGTGTATAAAGGATGGGATATGCTCAGCTTGTCAAAAAGGCAAGCAGACCAAATCCACCTTTCATAGCCTTGAAAACAAAGATGCTGTGAGGTGTCTATACCTCTTGCATATGGATCTTTTTGGTCCTATGCCAGTTCACAGCCTAGGTAGGAAGGTCTACACATTTGTGGTTGTAGATGACTATTCAAGGTTTTCCTGGGTGTTCTTCCTTAGACAAAAATCTGAAACCCCAAGTATCTTATATAGTTTTGTTAAACAAATTCAGAATGAATTGGACAGGACAGTGGTCAAAATTAAAAGTAACCATGGTACTGAATTTCAGTCTGACAGTATGACAAAACTGTGTGAAGAATTTGGAATTTTTCAGGAATTTTCCTCTCCAAGAACACCTCAGCAAAATGGAATTGCTGAAAAGAAAAATAGAACCTTGATAGAGGCTGGTAGAACTCTATTGAGTGACGCATCTCTCTCAGAATATTTCTGGTCTGAGGCAGTTAACACTGCTTGTCATGTGATCAATAGGGCTACTATCACCAAGAGCCGCAAGAAGACCCCCTATGAGATTGTGAAGGGCAGAAAACCAAATTTATCTTATTTCAGGATCTTTGGTTGCAAGTGCTATATCCTTAACAATGGTAAGTCTTATCTAACCAAGTTTGCTGTCAAATCCCAAGAGGGGATCTTTGTTGGGTACAACAATAATAGTAAGGCTTATAGGGTCTACAACTTGATTACTCAAGTTATAGAAGAGTCTGTTCATGTAGTTTTTGATGAAACTAGACTCATTAACAATGAATTGCCAAGAAGTGTTTGCAGCTCTACAGGTATAACTGAGAAGATGGACAAGCTTACCTTAACAGAAGGTTCTTCTGCAAGTCAGCAAGTGGAAGATGGTGGTTGTTGTCCAGGGGGAGTACAAGATACTCCTGATGCTGAAGAAGACCAAGAGGTGCAGCTAAATGAAGAAATTGAAGGTATACAACCTGAAGACATGCTACCTCCAGCAAATAGGCATTTAAAGGATCATCCAACAAATCAAATAATTGGAGATCTTAGACAAGGTGTGCAAACAAGGAGCAGGAATCTAAGTACAGTTCTTTACTCCAATTTTATATCCCAAGTAGAGCCAAAGAAGTTTGAAGAATCAATCCTAGACCCTCATTGGATTGAGGCCATGCAAGAGGAGCTGAATCAATTCAAAAGATGCAAGGTCTGGGAGCTAGTTCCTAAACCCAAGGACCACAACATTATTGGAACTAAGTGGATCTTTAGGAACAAGTTGGATGAAAATGGAATAATCATAAAGAATAAAGCTAGGCTGGTAGCAAAGGGATATAAGCAGGAAGAAGGTATTGATTTTGATCAAACTTTTGCTCCAGTAGCAAGACTGGAAGCAATAAGGATGTTCCTTGCCTATGCAACATATCAAGGATTTAAGGTATATCAAATGGATGTTAAGTCAGCTTTTTTGAATGGAAATCTGAAGGAAGAAGTCTATGTAGAGCAGCCATCAGGTTTTGTTGATTCTCTTAAACCTGATTATGTATATAGACTTAGGAAGGCTTTGTATGGGTTAAAACAAGCCCCAAGGGCTTGGTATGAAACCCTGTCTAGTTTCCTCATTGAGAATAAATTCTCAAGGGGGAAAATAGACAAGACTCTATTCCTTAGGGAATCCAGAGGCAAGATTATCTTAGTCCAAATATATGTAGATGACATAATATTTGGGTCTACAGAAAGTAGTCTTTGCAGAAAGTTTGCAAAACTCATGCAAGGACAATTTGAAATGAGTAGTATGGGGGAACTTAAGTTCTTCTTGGGTCTCCAAGTTAGACAGACTGAAGATGGATTATCCATATGTCAGTCTAAGTTCACCCTAGAATTGATAAAGAAGTATGGTATGGAATCTTCTACTACCATGAAAACTCCTATGAGGTCTAGCATGTCTCTAAGCAAAGATGATGCAGGGAAACCTGTAAATGAAACTTTGTATAGAGGGATTGTTGGCTCCCTACTGTATTTGACTGCTATTAGACCAGATATCATGTATGCTACATGTGTCTGTGCTAGGTACCAAGCTTGCCCTAAAGAATCTCATTTGACAGCAGTCAAAAGAATTTTGAGATATCTTAAGGGCACACCTTATCTAGGCCTTTGGTACGCTAGGAATGGAGATTTTGAACTGACAGGCTATTCAGATGCAGATTTTGCAGGCTACAAGGAAGATAGGAAGAGTACCATAGGAACCTGTCAATTTCTAGGTGGAAGGCTGGTGTCATGGAGTAGAAAGAAGCAGACCAGTGTGGTCATCTCCACAGCTGAGTCAGAGTATGTTGCTGCAGGAAGCTGCTGTGCACAACTTCTATGGATACAACACCAGCTAGAAGATTATGGTATTCAAGTAAGTAGAACACCTTTATTTTGTGATTCTACTAGTGTCATTTCTATTGCAAATAATCCTGTCTCACATAGTACGACTAAGCACATAGAAATAAAATACCATTTTCTAAGAGAACATGTAGAACAAGAAGACATTTCACTAGAGTATGTTAAGACAGATAATCAGTTAACTGATATGTTTACTAAGCCCTTAGATGAAACCAAATTCAATAAATTTAAAATTGAATTAGGAATGATAAACTTAGAATAGTTTACAAAAATTGGCTAAGTAAAATAGTGTTGACACACAGAGTTGTCTGTGTCAACACATAGAAGTGGTGTCGACATTTCAGAGAAATGGTGTCGACACATCTAGGAAGTCTGTGTCGACACTTCAGAGAATTAGTGTCGACACATGCAGTGTAGGTGTCGACACATCCAGGGTGGTGTCGACACTTAGGATTTACACAGAAGTCGTCGAGTTGAGTCTCGACTAAGTGTCGAGCTGAGATATATAAGTGTCGACACATATATTCTGTCGACTATATTTGTGTCGACACATAGTTGTCGAGACATTAGAAGTAAGTGTCGACACATTTCAAGTATTTTGACGCGCCTTTTCACCTTCAATTTTAGAAAGCTATAAATAGGTCTTCACCATTGTTTGTCGACACGCTCACCTTAGTTTCGAGACCAAACTTGTGTGTCGATATTTCTCTTCTCTAAATTCAAAATTTCTTCAAACCCTAATGGCGCCCAAGCTAGAAGAGAATATTAATGAAGAATATGAGCTCGTGCGATATGCCTTTGATAATGCGGAACCAGAAATCAAAGGTGTGGTAACCCTAATTGCAGAAACTGGATTAGAGTATCTTGTATCAGAACCTATCAAGATCTGGAAGAAGGAAGTCCTCGAATTCTTGAGTGCAGCAACTCTTGATGAATCTGGACTCAAGATTAAGTCCAAAGTTCATGGGGCAAAGGTGAAGGTCACTAATAAGACTCTAAGAAAAGTTCTACATCTCCCTAAAACTAAAGAAGAGGAAGATGTATCTACTTCAAAGACAAGAGAGGCACTGGCATGGTGTGGACTTGATTCTAGCCTGAAAATAGGATCAGTTTTCAACAGGAAAGACATGAACATGCAGGGCAAGATTTTATCTGAGATAGTTGGCAAGGTAATACTGAGCAAGCCTGGTGGGCATGATAGAATTTTAGCTCACATGTTCAATTTGATAACAAGGATAATATTCAAACTTAATACTGATTGGTCTGCAGTCATGTTTGATAAGATCAAAGAGAGCCTGAAGAAACCCAATCTGGGTAGAATTCTGAGTTTATACTTAGCTGGCAGTATCCCTGATATGATGAACCAAGCTGCTGGTTCTAAGATAAATCATATGAGGAGAATGGATGTAAGAATTATTTCAAGATGGGATAGAGTGTTGTCAAAGGAACTGCCAACTCCAGAAAATGAAACACCACAGAAAAAGAAGAAGAAGACAGCCATTGTGGCTCAAGAATCCTCAAGTAGCTCAGAGGAGCAAGTGGTTTTTAGTTCTGATGATGGAGGAGATGACAATGCTGGACAGTCACCAGTAAGACAAGAAGATGCTCAGAGGCAGGGGGAGCTACCATCAGCTAGCACTATTCACCTGGCTCCACTCCAGGGGGAGCCTCTACATGTGGATGAGCCAACTCAATTAGAGAGTGAAAGGGCTACCCAAACCATTCTGGAGGTAATCACTGAAGTCCATCAATTAAATTTCAATATTGAGGATGAAGTTCTGACTGAATCATTACTTGATGTTAATCAGCAAACACAGATACATAGTCAACCCCAGGATGTGGTCATGGAGGACACATCAGTTACTGATAAAGAGGTTTTAGATGCTCCTGAGCACAGAGATTCACCAGTCCATCCTCAATAGGAGTATACACTAGAAGAGATGTTCCCTGATCTTTTACAGACTGACTTTGAGGGAGAAAAAGCAGCTATTGAGGGGGAGAAGGTCACTCTTGAGGGGGAGCATGTAGAGGAGACTGCTAGACAAGAGACTGAGGAGCAAAGGCATGCTGAGGAACTACCAAGGACTGAGAAGGAGTTACCTCCTAGTCCTAAGGACAGAGTAGACATTACCAGTACTTCTGCATCAGAAGATGAAGAGGCTGCTAGAGCCAAGAAAAGGAAGTTCCAAGTCTTCAAGAGAAGAAGCCAGACCTACAAGAAAGCACTACAGACAATTGCTCCACAGCCTGCCCCAACTACTGATTATAGTTCTTTGTTGGTGGCTTTGCAAATCAAGATGGATGAGCAAAGGAAAGCTTTAGAAAAATATATGGATGAAGGGCATAAATCCCTGCAATTTGATCTGGCACAAGACATCAAATCTATCAGATTTGAAGTGAATCAAAATAAGAAATAAATGACTGATTGTTTCCATAAAGGATGCAATGCAGTGGTCTATCTGGCTACTCACCAAGAGAATATCAAGAAACAGGTTGATGACATGGCAGTCAAATAAGGATATGTCCTGGAAAATCAGCTTAGAATGAATGATAATCTGACTGCTTCTCATAATGTCATTGTCACTGAAATGAAAAATATAGCTACTGCCCAGACTGCTGTAATTGCTACTGCCAAAGAAGCCTTTGATAAGCAACTACAAGAGAGCCTCACTGCTGTTACGACTACCATTGAAGATTCTCAAAAGGCTATCACTGAAAAGCTCCAAAGGTTAAAACCTTTTTATAAAGATGGAGTTAACTATTTGAATGCTCAGATAAGATTCCAAAAGGATGATCTTAGGGATCATATAGAAAGAGAAGTCATAAAGGGGGAGAGGGTATTAGTCAAAGCAGGTTCTAATCATGCCAAATGGATTTCAAACTCCATCAGAGCCACCCTTGGATATCCACCTTTATGTGATGATGATAATGTAGCAGAGTCTGACATAAATCTTGCATATTTTGGAGGAGAACAAGCTGAAGTAGCTCAAGTGATATATCCTCCTGCAGACTTTGACATGATACATCAGGAGATACAATCTATGTATAGTCCTCCTGAGGGTAATTAGAATGTTATTCTTGAAAAAGTTGTACAGCCTGTGCCAGAGGAAGTCCTAAAAGAACAAGAGGCCCAATTATCTGAGAAAAAGGTTCAGAGAGCAAGCTGAATTAAGGCCAGATTTTGAGCAATAGAGCCCAACCTCTAGGAATATCATATTAACTGCTTGGAAGGCTGCTAAGGATAATTTCCTGGAGAGGGGTAAATGGTATTCTGACCAGGAATGGAAAAAGCATGAAGCTAGGCAAGAGGTCATAGTTCAATATAGAAGAAAGGCTAAATTAGGGAAGCTACCTCCTAATGCACAGGAGCCTAGCAAGTATTTTCCTAAGCCTTATCACTATTTTGAAAGACAGAAGATAAGGGCTGAAGAATAGAAAAAGAAAAATCTTAAGGAAAAGAAGCCTGCTGATGACAATGAAGCTCCTGTTCAAGCAAAGATTCAATCTGGAAAGGGCATTGTTATCAAGAAACCTGAGCAGCCATAGGATAGAATTTTCTTGAGTTTACAATTTGTAATCATATGCATTAAACTCTATGTAAACTTTTGATTAATGAAAATGTTGGAATTTGTAAAAACAATGTTTCATGATTCAATCTATTACATTGTTATTATGAGATAATTGATTATACATGTTTTGTTTATACATGTTTAGTATTTTCCCTGTCATTTAATATTGTTATACATCATATTGAGTATTTGTTATGTATGGTGTATATCATTAACTTAGGGTTATGACTTCTCCAAATAGGGGGAGATTGTTGGGTACATTGGAATATATGTACCTGATTTGAAGAAGCCTCACCCTATGATATACATCAAAGTGTATTTGATGTGCTTTGAGTTTATGTGTGCAGGTTAAGTAACTGTAAGATTGCAGGAAAAGTTTCTAAGTCCATGTGTCGACACCTAGAAGAAAAATGTCGACACTTAAGAAGGCTTGTGTTGACACCCAGAGAAGCTGTGTCGACACTTGGAGTAATTGTGTCGACATCAGGAAGGCAGAGTCGACACCAGAAGAAAAGTGTCGACACATACAATCTGTGTCGACACTCAGTGAATAATTGTCTACATTATCTGTGTCGACACTTATAGGCAGTGTCGACACCCAGAGAAACTTTGTCAACATCAAAAGTGTCGACACCAGGAGGCTGTTTCGACACTCAGCAAACTTCAACAAAGTTAAAGTACATGTGTCGACACAAAGGAGATGTGTTGACACTCAGCAAAGTTTCAACACATGAAGGCATGTGTCGACACAAAGGAGATGTGTCGACACTCAGCAAAGTTTCAACACATGAAGGCATGTGTTGACATAAAGAAGATGTGTCGACACTTAGCAAATTTAAACACAAGAAGTTGTGTCGACACAAAGGAGTTTTGACACAGCAGAAATCAACTAAGTATTGAAGAAGAAGTATTTGTGTCGACACACTCAATCATTGTCGACACATTCAACAGAAGGCTTGTGTCGACACACAAGATCAGTGTCGACACATTCTGAAGAAGCAGTGTCGAGAAACTGTTAAAACAACACAAGGAGTTGTGTCGACACCATGAAGGCTAGTGTCGACACTCAGTCTACTTGTGTCGACACTTAGTCTATTTGTGTCGACACATAAAGACTATCTGTCTCGACACTTTCAGACAGTGACAGATATTTCAAGAAGTAACTGGATGACTTGACAGCTGCCATTTCAACCGGTCAACTGCAACTGTCAGAGCTGTCAGAAAGTTGTTAGAAACCGAATCAGCTGGTTACCTTGGAGGAAGATTATTTAAAGACCTTTCTCCTTCAAATGATGGGGTGATCAATGAATTGAAAAACAACACAACAAAGAAGAAGACCTTCAAGTGAAGATCTAAGAAGTTGGAGAGAGAGAGCTCCTTCTAAGAAGAACAGCTGTTGAACCAGGCTGAGAAGTAAGTTTCAGATTGAGATCTGATTCTCAAGACAGAAGTTGATAGAAGATCATCTTCAGAGGAGACTCAACCCTACTGTGTTCTAATTCAAGAAGCTTTGAAGAAAGCCAAGGGAGGTTGATCTCTGCAAAGTTCTTTCAAGAACTCATCAAGAAGCCAGTCAACTCTTCTCTCTCTTTCAGAGTTGTGGTTAAACACTTTGTAAACTTTATTTTCTGTAGGATCCTAAGAGATCTGAGTTGTAAGCCTAAACTATAAAGGCTGAGGTAGGGCTTTTGTGCCTGAGTGTAGGAGATTCTATTCTCTGAGTGTAGGCCTTGATTGAAGGCTGAGGTAGGGCTGTTTAGCCTGAGTGTAGGTCTTGGTGAAGACTGAGTGGTAAGGCTTTGTGCCTAAGTTGTAGGAGTGGGAACACTCTGAGTTGTAGGAACCTGTTTGGGGTTCTGAGTTGTAAGATCTGAGGATCTGAGAAGAAGTGGAGAAGTTAGGCCGAATCTAGTACACTACTAGATATGCGAAGGGGGAAAGTGGATGTAACCAGACCTTGGGGAACCACTATAAATCATGTGTGCACTCTATGTATGTTTGATTCTGTGGTTGCTGTGTGCTGATAATTGTAGAATTGCATTTACTGTATAGTATTTCTGCCTTTAAAGTTAAAAAGATAAAGGACACCTATTCACCCCCCCCCCCCTTTAGGTGATTAGGCACTAGTTCTTTTATTGACCCCTTGGGGAGGCCAAGTGCTTTCTACCTCGAGGCCATCTCATTACCCAAACTCCCATTAGCTGGCATGACAGGTTGACCCCTCGGGGAGGCCAAGTGTTTTCTACCCCCGACGTCGTATCGTCACCCAGGCTCCGATTAGCTGGCATGATATGTTGATCCCTCGGGGAGGCCAAGTGTTTTCTACCCCGAGGCTGTCTCGTCACCCAGGCTCCCATTACCTGGCATGACAGGTTGACCCCTCGGGGAGGCCAAGTGTTTTCTACCCCGGGGCCATCTCATCACCCAGGCTCCCATTAGCTGGCATCACAAATTGACCCCTCGGGGAGGCCAAGTGTTTTCTACCACGAGGCCATTTCGTCACCCAGGCTCCCATTAGCTGGCATGACAGGTTCACCCCTCAGGGAGGCCAACTTTTTTCTACCCCAAGGTCGTCTCGTCACCCAGGCTCCCATTAGCTGGCATGACAGGTTGACCCCTCGGGGAGGCCATGTGTTTTTTACCCCGAGGCTGTCTCGTCACCCAGGCTCCCATTAGCTGGCATGACAGGTTGACCCCTCGGGGAGGCCATGTTTTCTACCCCGAGGCTGTCTCTTCACCTAGGCTCCCATTAGCTGGCACAGGTTGACCCCTCGGGGAGGCCAAGTGTTTTATATCTCGGTCACCCAGGCTCCCATTAGCTGGCATGACAGGTTGACCCCTCAGGGAGGCCAAGTGTTTACTATCCTGAGGCTGTGTCGTCACCCAGGCTCCCATTAGCTGGCATTACAGGATGGCCCCTCGAGGAGGCCAAGTGTTTTCTACCCCGAGGTCGTCTCGTCAGCCAGGCTCCCATTAGCTGGCATGACAGGTTGACCCCTCTGGGAGGCCAAGTATTTTATACCTCGAGACCGTCTCGTCACTCAGGCTCCCATTAGCTGGCATGACAGGTTGACCCCTCGGGGAGGCCGTGTTTTCTACCCCAAGGCTGTCTCGTCAACTAGGCTCCCATTAGCTGGCATAATAAGTTAACCCCTTTGGGAGGCCAAGTGTTTTCTACCCCGAGTCCATCTCGTCACCCAGGCTCCCATTAGCTGGAATGACAGATTGATCCCCACGGGAGGCCAAGTGTTTTCGGCTCCAAGAAGGCTACACAGCGAATACGTTGGGTTGGATGTTTCTTTGCGAGCGTGGAACTCGCTCGAAAAGAGAGGGAATTGTGTACAACCCCGTATTCGCGAAATGGGGCCTCCAAATAAGATGTGGGACTTGGTGCGCATTTTTAAGCTTTTTGGGAGTTTTGCACTCATTGAGGCCAATTTTGGTGGATCTGTAGGATATACTAGTAGGGCGAGGAAAAATTTGCCTCCCCCTTGGTCCCTTTTACAGGGCGGGTGTGGTGTAACATTCCATTTCCAATTATACCCCTCTACTTAGGTTGGGTTAGGACATGTGGTGGGGGCATGGGTTTAGGCTAGGTTTGAACCATGAAGTTAGAGTGTAGTCACATGGGACCCACTATAGGGCTCAAGATAATCTAGGTCAAACCAGCCCAAATTGGGGTCCTAACCACATATTGATTCCACCACTGCACCCCTAACCCTAATACCAACCTAAGGGAACCATAAGCCATATCACTAAGTCACTTATTGACTCGGGTTGACCCAAGTCAACCCTTAACCTTAAATTGGTCAAACTCACACCTAAGGGCCCAATTAGTCCAATTGGGCACCACCATGGCCCAACCCAAGTTGGGAGGTACTTTTGGGTCCATGACCATCAAGTGGGGTCAACTCACTCATTAAGTTGACCAAGTCAACCCTAGAAGTCAACTTGGTCAACCTTAGGCCTAAAATGGGAAAAGAATGAACTAAGCCACTCCTCATGGGCTAAGCCCATGAGCCAAGGCCCATGACCAGCCTAAAGGTTTAATGACAACCCCTACCCTCCTGAAATTGGAGAGAGAATGCATGCATGGGGGCAATTTGGACTTTTTGGTGGAAAAGAGGAGAGAGAAAGGAGGAATAAAGGAAATGGAGGCCATGTGGCCCTCTTTCTCTCTGCTCAAGCTGCTGGCTGAGCTCCTCAGGTTTATTCCTGCAAGGTGGAGGAATTGGGGGACACTTGGTGGCCGGGAAGAAACTCCAAAGCATGGTCGGCCACCCCCCTTAACTCCAACTTCTCCCACAACCACCCCCAGCCAAATCTGTGCCCACCATCAGCTTCAGGAGGAGGAAATGAGTAGAATTCGACTACTAGAGCGAGGCTTTTTCTGGAGAAACAAGGAATTGGGCTAGTTTGCCAGAGCAAGCATCGGCCATGGAGCACTGCCACCGCACGCGCCGCCAAGCCCGGCTGCAGGTCCGTTTCACCTCACCTCACCCCGTGCTAGCTTTCTAGCTCAATTAGGCAAGACATCAGGCTCAATCAAGCCCGATACCATGGGAGAAAGTGTGAAATTTACCGAGCTTTTCTTCTTGCTCGGGATCACCGGAGGAGCCGCCTCCGACAGCCTCACCGCCGGGAAACGCTAGTCACCACCTCAACGAAGGTGGTGGCAATAATCGCCGGCAGTGGCGCCGGCTCAGGTGGACGGAATTAGCCAACAAACATGGCTCAGGAAAAGGCAATCTCAGCCGTTGGCTATTTTGGGACGATGAACAAATGCCGTTCATTTTTATCCTGAATTAATTATTAACAATGATTTTAATGAATATTGTTACTTTTGCAACACATTTACAGTGACCTTGCATGCTACAAATAGTCCTCTTATATGTAATTTCAGAACAGACATCAACATGAAATTTGTAGGTCTAGGTCTTACCTTTAGTTTGACACCCTAAACTTGAAGTTTGGATCTGTAGGGCTCCCTGTAGGTCTAATCGACCAAGACTGGTCCTAAGGTAGGGTAAATTTTAAAATAAATTCCCAAGCCAAACCATAAGTCACCATGACTTTAAATTTAGGCCAGACTTGAGTTAGGTATAGAACTAATGTTTGACTAAAAATGAGAATTTTTGGTCAGAATATTTCTGTAGTATTTGATGAAATACTGAAAATTAAATTAAGTGTATTTCTGGAGATATGTTAGTCCAAACACCTGCAAATTTGGGTGGGATGTTCACTGTGTTAAGATAAATCAGTGATAAAAATTTCAGGTCATTTGGGCCTCTGCATGTATGGGAAATCCCACATGCATGAGTTTGGTATATTCAAATTTGGGGTGCCATTATTAAAAATGGGAAAATGTGAATTTAACCCAATTGGTTCATTGCAAGTCCATGAAACTCTGGACAGAGGCTCATAGGAGTGGATTACACCTCCCATGAATTATTTGGGATTTTTGGGATCAAAAATCTCATTATTTGAAATTATTGGAAAATATATCTAGTTGAGAAATAAATTGAAAAATAGGGTAATTAAATTCATTAAATTATGTATTTTTGACACAAGCTTTGATAGGGCAAGGTACACTCATAGAAAAATTTATGGCACTGTTTATTAATGTTTCCTTGGGTTTCAAGTAAAATTTACCATTTTCCCTTTTGGAAATTAATTGAAAATATGGGAAATTTTTTATTAAAAATTATGAACATTTTTACAACGGCTTATTATTGTGTTTTGGTTCCACATAAATTATTTTAAAATTTTTGAATGTACTTATATATTAAAAACTCTAATAATGGCATTTTGGTAATATTACTTAAATGGGCATAAGATAGATCAGATCATGGTTTAAGAATTTGAGATTCTGTAATTAGCCTTATTTTATCAATATGATCACCCACTAATTTTATTAAAAGTTTGGTGTGAGTGGTTGAGGTACTTTATTTGAAAAATGGTTGGATTGAAATTTATTTAATAAATAGGAAATAAATATAAATTTGCATGAAAATATCATGAGATTTCATAGGCAGTAATATTTAACCTTATTAAACACCTAGTGAAAACCTTAGGCAGGTTGAACTAATAATTGTAGTACTTCATGTTCAAGGTGACCCGGTCGCACAATTAAAGAGATTAATTTAGGCCCCTTAATGCATGGGAAAATAACGAAACACAGTTCAATCATCATCATGCGTCATAACAATCATAATATGTAATTAGGAATATTTGACCCAAGAGTTTGCATGACACATCATATGGGTCAACATTAGGTCATGGGTGCGCTTAGCAAAATATAACTCGTGTCACTGGGACCCACAGGGGATATGATAGAGAGATAAGTTGGTGACTAGATTGGGAAGTCAAACCATGATTGTTGTCTAGTAGGTCTTTATATTTTCGAGCGATAGAGTGCAAGACCTCAAGGACAGTGGCTAGAACGGAGACCGGCGAAAGACCGCCGATTCCCCGATAATAACTAAATTCATTAGGTTCGTTCCAGAGTAACAACGAGAGCTGAGTATGTATCATGGGTACACACCAAATAAAATAAATATTCTTGCGAAAGGGAGCTTTGGGATTTCAACCCATCATAGCTCCTAGTGCCCTCGAGAGCCCTTTACCGGGCATGTCTTGGGCAGTCCTGGGATTAACCCTAAACTGCTAGGTGTAACGAACACTAGACAAGAGTAGTCTAATAGGCTAAGACATTGTGGTTCATTCTCACCCGTGATGGGTTTGAGGGATTCTGAATAAAGGCACTAATGTGCAATCTCACCCGTGATGGGTTGAGGGATTCTGAATAAAGGCACTAACGTGCAATCTCACCCGTGATGGGTTGGAGGGATTTTGAATAAAGGCACTAATGTGCAATCTCACCTGCGATGGGTTGGAGGGATTCAGGACGGGTTGGTCCTACGAGCTGGAGGCTATGGTTGGAATATCTTGCATGCACATAAACTTGTGGCGGGTCATGCGGTACTGGGCTAGTTGTCACACCGATGGCAGTACGGTGACTCTGGCGAGGTGTGATGGTTCGAGGGGCCAGTGGGTTGTTTTACGCTGCGGTCTGGAGGACGATCCCCGAAAACGCACACTCGACTAAAAAGACTGGTGGGTAGCTAGCAAATAGTATGCAGAGACTCTAGAGTGCACCTAGGACGTGTACAGAGGCGTATGAGAGGTCTAGGCCTGGTAGTGTGTATACCGGCCTAGGAGTGGAGACGTCTGCTCCACTGCTGCCATAGCCACAACGGTGGTACCAGAGAGTGATGCTAGCTCCGAAAAGTGGGAAATAAGGTCTATGATCACAGAGTCATGTGTGTGAGTTACACTTGCATGAACCATAAAACGCATGTATATCATACATTCATAACTAGGTCATACGCACCATAGATCCTTATCATATAAATTAGTATGGGCTCTTTTATATGATAAGTTATATTTCTGGAAACCTTAACTTATAAGTTTGTATGGGCATTCATATAAGTTAAGGTACTTCGGTGATGATTATAATAGCTTATTTTACTTGTTGTCTTTACTCAGCTTACTTTCAGTACTTGTGTACTTACTGCACTTACTTGTTTTATTATACTATTTTTAGTTCTTTCTCTCTTTTGGCTGCATAGGTTGTATGATCGTACAAGCCGGCAGAATCGGCGTGTTGCGGTGTCGACTAACCCGTGTGTTAGTGTCACCGTAAGACAGCGGTTCTGGGCATAAGACTGGGTATCTCCTTGGTAAGGGGGAGGGGTCTTACATGTGGCGAGTTGGCCGGCACCCGCCCCGGCTTGCTAGATATGGGATAGGTGCAGCGGGACCTGCTGGAGATCGGGGTCTCACCCCCTGCACCCCCTTACGGGGCGAGGCCGGTCGGAGGCCGCGGTCTCGCCCCCTGCACCCCCTTGCGGGGCGAGACCGGTCGGAGGCCACGGTCTCGCCCTTGCACCCCAGCATGGCGGGGAAAGACCGGCCGGAGGCCGCGGTCTTTCCCCTGCACCCCAGCCTCGTAGGGCGAGACCGGTCGGAGGTCTCGCCCCCTGCACCCCATTGCGGGGCGAGACCGATCGGAGGCCGCGGTCTCGCCCCCTGCACCCCGGCCTAGTGGGGTAAGACTGGCTTGAGGCCGCGGTCTCGCCCCTACACCCCAACCTGGCGGGCCGAGACCGGTCCGGAGGACGCAGTCTCGCCCCCTGCACCCCGGCCTGGTGGGGCGAGACCGACCGGAGGCCGCAGTCTCGCCCCCTGCACCCCAGCCTCGCAGGGCGTGACTGTCCGGAGACCGCGGTCTCGCCCCCTGCACCCCAGCCTCATGGGGCGAGACCGGCTGGAGGCCAGGGTCTCACCCCCAGCTCCCGGTTCTACGAGACTCGCCAGCCCTCCCGGCCCCAAGGTGAAGGAGTGGAGTGGTTTTACCCCCACTCGCCTCAGGTGTCCAGGGAAAGGTGAAGGACATGGTTTAGCTTCTTTTCACCCCCGAACCTGTTTTGCCCAGGTTTTTATCATCGTGCCCCCGGGGATTGAATTACCTCTTTCCCCCCGGGTGTGGATGTTTTCTATTGGCCAAGGACCTATTTATCTTAGGGGTATTTCTGACCTTTTGGTCCCTAGGTTTGGAAAAACAATAAATAGACCCTCAGGGGTGCCTTGGAGGGCATCACTTCTTGATCCCCTTTCTTCATCCTCCAAGGCAACTAGCTCAGCATTGGCTAGGGAGGGGGAGATCACCAAGGTCTTCCGGGTGTGAGGAGGGACCTCCATGCTAGAGCCGAGGGTCTGTTCCTAGTTTCCTGAGCCTTTGGTCCGTGACATTCACCTGAGTGCAGTAAGTGTGAGGTCATCCCTTTTTAGGGACCCCAAACTCCATAGGGACCGATTTCTCGATTTCAACACATAGAGAACAACAACAAGCCGCACGGTTTAACCAAACAAACCGCGCAGACAAGAAAAAAGAAGGAGACTGCGTGAGCAGAGAAAGCAAATCACGCGGGAAGAAACACCAACCCGCAGAAGAAAGCAAAGGAAGAAGTTGCATGAAAAGCGACAAGCAAGGGAGGGCAGTTCGGGAAGAAGAAAGCGCGGTTAGAAAAACAAACTGCGAGAAACAAAGAGCAAAGGACCGGTTAGCTCTGATATCATGTAAAAAAGAGCTAAATAAATGCAAATTTTATTTCTCCAAAAGATAATTATTACATAGGTATGCCCCTTATTTATTGAAAAGTGGGAGATGAGAGAATACAGTAAGCGATGTGGGACTAAATACAAGCCGCGCGGGCTGGGCGGTTTGACCCTGTAAAATCGCCAGACTATACAACAAATACAATCTCCTGGGAAGCCTCTAAACACCTGTTTCGGCTAACCGCCAGACCTCTGTTGCGGCTAACGACCAGACAGCTGCTGCGGCTAACCTCCAGACCATTGCTGCGACAAACCTCCGGACCGCTATTGCGGCTAACCTCCAGACCACTGCAGCGGCTAACCTTCAGACCGTTGTTGCGGCTAACCTCCAGACCACTCTTGCGGCAAACCACCAGACCACACATGCGGCTAACCTCCAGGCTGATACTGCGGAATCTTACCAAGCCGCTGGATAGGCTACCAGACAAGCCGCTGGTCCAAACCGCTAGACCGCTGACCAGACAAGCCGCTGCGACTAGAAAGGCAAATGCCCGACCTCAAGTTCCAACACAAATTTCCTCCTCTTGAGGAGGACCGGTTCAATGATGAGGAGAAGAAGTAGTCCAAGGCATTGAAGGTCACCTGCAATCTTAACAATGTTGAGTGCAAGCTGAAATGATCGGTCTTTATCAAAGACCGATTTTTTCTGGTCTTTAATCGGTCCCGGTCTCGGACCGGTCTTTGATGGAAAAAAGGGGACCTCTTGCGCCCCCTGAGATCGGTCCAGGATCGAACCAGTCCTAACCGGGACCGGTCTCTAGCCGGTCCTAACTGGGCAAGTCCCAACCAGACCGATTAGAACTGATTTTTTTATGCACGCCTATACACGTATACATATTCTACTTATTTCATAACTTAAAAGTGAACTTTGAAGTTTCCTTTACATATAATATAGTTCCTTCATTTTATGAATTGTCTTAGCGCTCAAGTGCTTCTGTCCTTATTTTTTTGTTGAGGAGGTCTGCTATTCCATTCTTGGGCTTGGACAATGTTGGGCGAATTAGCTTAATTAGTGAATAAGCAATTATTTAAGATAGCTGCAAATAGCGAATTTGTGGGACATTAATAATTATTTTTTTAAAGGGGCCGTGGAACTTAAGTCCCACATCTCAGGGTTGAGTGCTAGATTCAAGTATAAAACATCTCAATGTGTTGTAATTGTTTCGTACGTGTAGCGTTCCCTCTTCTGGGAGCGGGTGAGATCCAAGCCGTCCAGCCTTAAATCCAATGTTTGTGATTTACAATAATAAAAAAATCAAAAAAAACACAAACAGAACCGTTCTTTAAAGCACATCGGACGGCTTCTGCGCTACCCGTGCTCCTTCCTCTGGGAACGGGTAGCGCAGGAAATTTTTTTTTCTCAATGTGGGAGTAATATAGAGCGATTTAGGGATCAACGAACGAGTGGTTATTTCAGATGGCTAAGAATCTGTTGATCCGGGATTTTAATGCTAAAAGCCTAAAATTGTAATTTTATGTTTTAGGGTAGGAGTCTTATTAAAATTAAGGCGTTGATATTTGCAGATCTATAATCGATATTTGCGGCACATTTTTAAAAAAAAAATTTCCTCTCCTAATTGATAAATTTAAGAAAACTGAAAGATATGGTACCTAAACACCTAGAGGGGGATGAATAGGTGACCTAATCCTTTTCTAACTTTGTTGGCAGCCAAACAGTTATATCACAGATTTCTAACTATTTTTGCACAGCAAACAACAATAACAAAACATACACAGCTAATCCACAGCACAATCACAGCACAGCACACAGTGTTTTATAGTGGTTCCCCAAGATATGGGTACATCCACTTTCCCCCTTCGCCTATCTAGCAGTGTACTAGATTCGGCCAAACTTCTCCACTGTCTCAGAACCCAAATTGGTTCCTACCTCAGGCCCAAAGCCTTACAACTCAGCTTTATCCCAAAGCCTACACTCAGCCAATCAAGGCCTACACTCAGCCAACCAAGGCCTACACTCAGCCAACAAGGCCTACACTCAGAGATCTCTATCTCCTACACTCAGGCTAACAAGCCCTACCCTCAGCCTTTATAAATACAGGCTTACAAATCACTCAGATCCAAAGGATCCTACAAGTTAAAATGTAATACAAATAATAACTCTACAACTCAGAATTAAAGGAGGGGAGTTGAGAGATTCTTGATGAGTTCTTGAAAGAACTCAGCTGGATTCACCCTGACTTAGCTTTCTTCAAAGCTTCTTGAGTAGAACTGAATAAGACTGAATCCTCCTGCAGTAGTTCCTTGACCTCTGCTACTTAAGATCCAGAATTAAATCTGAATCCTTCTTCTCAGCCTAGTTCCAGAGGCTGATTTCTTGGATGGAGCCCTCTCTCTCCAACTTCTTAGATCTGCACTTGAACTGCTAGATCTTCTTGTGTTGATACTCTTTGTACCACTTTAATAATTACTTCAACAAGGTGATCAACAACTTCAACAACAACTTCTGTAAACTGTGGGTGCCTATTTATAGGCCTTCTTCATGGTAACCGGCTGGTTCGGTTCATAACTGACTTCTGACATCTCTGACAGTTGCTGTAGACCGGCTGGAACGGCAGCTGTCAAGTCATCCAGTCACTTCTTGAAAATCTCTAACTGTCTGTAAGTGTCGAGACTTTCTGTCTTTAAGTGTCGACACTTATAGCCCAAGTGTCGACACATGTTGTGTAAGTGTCGACACAAGTCTACAAGGTGTCGACACATTTCCTTGTATGTCTCGACACAGATTCTTCTGCATGTGTCGACACTGAAATTGAGTGTCGACACAAGTACTTGTTCTTCTAACTTTTGCTGAATTCTTCTAAGTGTCGACACATCTCCTTTGTGTCGACACATCTTCATGTGTTGTAACTGTCAAGTGTCGACACTGCTTCTTGGTGTCGACACATAGTCTTCTATGTTGAATCTTGCTGAGTGTCGACACAGCTCCTTGTGTCGACACACCTTCTTCTTGTTGAGACTTCAGCTGAGTGTCGACACATTCCCATAGTGTCGACACTTGTACTTAGAATAATTTGTTATTCTTTCTGTTCTTTGCTAAGTGTCAACACAGCTCCTTGTGTCGACACTTTCTTCAAGTGTTGAGTCTTCAGCTGTGTGTCGACACATTGTTCTGGGTGTCGACACATACTTCAAATGCTGACTCTTCTATTGAGTGTCGACACATTGTGCTGGGTGTCGACACTTACTTCAAGTGCTGACTCTTCTGCATAGTGTCGACACATTGTGTTGAGTGTCGACACTTGTACTTAGACTCTGCAGACTTTTGCTGAGTGTCGACACAGCTCCAAGTGTCGACACTTTCTGGTGTAGACACAGCTTCACTGGGTGTCGACACAGCTCCTTGTGTCGACACTTTCTGTCTGCACTTTTCTTCACTGAGTGTCGACACAGCTCCAAGTGTCGACACTTTCTGTCTGGTGTCGACTCTGCATCCCAGGTGTCGACACAATGACTCCAAGTGTCGACACTGCTTGTCTGGGTGTCGACACAAGCTTTCTTGAGTGTCGACACTTTCCCTCTGGGTGTCGACACATGGACTTAGAAACTTTTTGCTTCAGTCCAGTACTTTCTTAACCTGCACAAGTAACTCAAACATACATCAAATACATTATGATGTATATCATTGAGTTGGGTGAGGCTTCTTCAAATCAGGTACATTTGACCAATGTACCCAACAATCTCCCCCTATTTGGAGAAGTCATAACCCTTAGTCAATGATATACACCATTCATAATTAAAAATTATAGAATGATGTAAAGCAGATTATAAACAGCAGGGTAAACATAAACATGTAATATTTCACACATGTATACACATTCAACATTGCAGAACAAATAAGAAATAGACATATTCTTAGAACAATCATGAAATATATTTATCATATATTGTTCTAACATTTTTCTAATACATCTTCAATGGTTTACAAAAATGTTTTTCATTCAAAAGATTACAACAATCTTCAAGTCAATTCCTAATCTATTTCTGATCTGGTTCTTTGATAACAATGCCTTTGCCAGATTGGACTTGAGCTTTGACAGTGGCTTCAGCAGTTTCAGCAACAACAGGCTTTTTGCCTTTTAAGTCCTTCTTCTTCAGCTCTTCTGCTTTGATTTTCTGCCTCTCACAGTAGTGATATGGCTTGGGGAAGTACTTGGTAGGCTCCACTGCAGTAGGAGGTAGCTTTCCCATCTTTGCCTTTCTTCTATATTGAACAATGACCTCCTATCTTATTTCATGTTTCCTCCATTCTGCTTCAGAGAACCACTTGTTCCTTTCATGAGCATTGTCCTTGGCAGCTTTCCAGGCAGTTAAAATTATATTTCTAGAGGTAGGGCTCCACTGTTCAAAGTCTAGCCTTTGTTCTGCTTGTTCCCTAAACCTCTTCTTTGGCAACCTTGTCTCTTCTTCTTTCTCTAATGCCTCTTGCATAGCTGCAGAAATAGGTTGAACAACCTTTTCAATGTGGACATTGTCCTTGCCCTCAAGTGGGCTATACATTGTGCTTACATCTGCTTGAACCATGTCAAAATCTGGAGGTGGATAAATCACTTGAGCTACCTCTGGTTGCTCACCTCCAAGATATGCAGTTTGAATCCCTGATTCAGCAACATTATCATCATCACAGAGTGGATGATAGCCCAGTGTAGCTCTGATGGAGTTAGATATCCATTTGGCATGGTCAGAGCTAGCTTTGACTAATACTCTCTCCCCCTTTATGACTTCTCTAGCCATATGGTCTCTGACATCATCCTTTTGAAATCTTATTTGACTATCCAAATACCTGATTCCCTCTTTAAAGTAAGGTTTGAGCTTAGTGAGCTGTTCAGAGATGGCCTTCTGGGAATCTTGAATTGCAGTCTTGACAGCAGTAATCTCAGCTTGAAATACTTTATCAAAGTCAGCCTTAACTGCAGCAGCAGATGTAGAAGGTTCAGCAGTCTTATTCTTCAATTCAGTGACTATAGCATTGTGAGATTGTGTGAGATTGTCATTCATTCTGAGTTGGTTTTCCAGCACATATCCTTGCTTCAATGCTATATCATCTACTTGTACTTTTATCTTCTCTTGGTGTGTTGCCAGATACACCACTGCATAGCCACCCTTGTGGAAGCAGTCTGTCATCTCTTTCTTGTTAAGGTTCATTTCAAACCTTATAGACTTTATATCTTGTGCCAGATCAAATTGTAAAGCTTTGTGCCCTTCATCTACATAAGCCTCTATTGCTTTTCTTTGTTCATCCATTTTAATCTGTAGTGCAGTCAGTAAGGCACTATAATCAACTGTTGGAGCATGTTGAATTATAGGCTGTGGGGCTATAGATTGCAAAGCCTTCTTATAACTCTGGCTTCTCCTCTTGAAGACATAGAGTTTCTTCTTCTTGGCCCTAGCACTCTCCTCATCTTCAGAGGCAGAAGTGCTGGCAATATCAACCCTGTCCTTAGGGCTTTGAGGCTTCTCAGTTTGCACATCAGGTGCTTGCTCAGTTTCCAGCCTAATAGGCTCTTCCAGATCTTGTACTTGCTCCCCCTCAGCAGCAGCAGTCTCTTCTTCAGCAGCATCAATTTCTTTGTCAAAATCTGCTTGATCCAGATTTAGGAACAAGTCTTCAATTGTGAATTCTTGTGATGAAGGAGCTGGAGAAGTTCTTGGTTCTTCAACCACTGGAACAATAGATGTGTCTTTGATAACAACATCTGGTTCATGACTAGGCAGCTGAGTTTGCTGAGGAACATCAGACAAATCACCATCTTCTATAAGATATTCTAAAGTTTTTAGGTCAGTGAGTACCTCTTGGATAATGATGGTGGCTTGCTCACTGTCCAGTGTAGATGGTTCCTCTACAACTGGTAGCTCCCCCTGGCTGTGATCCCTATGGATGGGGCTAGCTTGAGGCAGCTCCCCCTGGATCTCAGCAATATCTTCAGCAGTAGGGGTCTTCTCTGCAGCCACTTCCTCTTGGTCATCAGGAGTGAAAACAACTTGTTCTTCACTCCCTGAACTGCTGGAGGACTCCTGTGCCACATGAGCTGTCTTCCTTTTCTTCCTTGGAGGACAATCTTTCTTAGTAACTGTCTTCTCTGGGGTAGGCATTTCCTTGGACAACACCCTGTCCCATCTGGAAAATATCTTTTGATCCATCTTCCTCATGTGGTTGATCTTACTTCCTGCAGCTGTATTCATTACCTCTGGTATGGTACCAGCTAGGTAGAGACTAAGTATTCTGCCCAGGTTGGGCTTCTTCAGACTCTCCTTGATCTTGTCAAACACTATCATTGACCAATCAGTTTTAATAGTGAAGATGATTCTTGTCATGATTTCAAACATATAGGCAGACACTCTGTCATGCCCTCCAGTCTTGCTGAGTAAGACTTTTCCTACAATCTCAGACATGAACTTTCCTTGGTTATTCATGCCTTTCCTGTTGAATACAGATCCTATCTTCATCTTAGGATCAAGACCACACCAGGTTAAAGCTTCCCTTGTCTTTGAAGCAGTAACCTCTTCTTCATCTTGAATTTTGGGTAGCTGGAGCACCTTCCTCAGATTCTTTGGTGAAACCTTGACCTTAGTCCCATGAACTCGGGATTTGATTCTGAATCCAGATTCATCGACTGCAGCTCCATTAAGGAATTCAAGCACTTCCTTCTTCCAAATCCTTGTAGGTTTAGACAAGAGAAATTCTAGACCAGAATCGGCGACTAGGGTTACTACCGCCAGAATTTCTGCATCTGCATCGTCGAATGCGCCACGCACTAGCTCATAGCCCTCGTTAACGTTCTCCTCAAGCTTAGGAGCCATTAGGGTTTGGAGAATTTGTCTTTAGAAAAGAGAAGTGTCGACACAATAGTTTTGGTCTCGAAACTTTGAAAGCGTGTCGACAAACAAAGACAGAACCCTATTTATACCTGTCTACTTTTGAAGATGAACAGGCGGGAGAGCTATCTTAGGATGTGTCGACACTGGAAATAAGTGTCGACACTGACTTATAATGTCTCGACACACATGTGTCGACACAAGTTTAGTCAACAGATATTATGTGTCGACACTTGGTTATGTGTCGACACAACATAACTCGACACATTGTCGAGACTTTACTTAGAAAATTCTGAGTAAAACATAAGTGTCGACACCACATAGGATGTGTCGACACCTACTGGACATGTGTCGACACTAACATTCTGAAGTGTCGACACCAACATCCTATATGTGTCAACACCTTTCTCCTGAAGTGTCGACACCACTATTATGTGTCGACATAGACTTGTCTATGTGTCGACACCTTTTTACTTAGCCAATTTTCTATTCTGTAAACTTAGTCTAAGTTTATCATTCCTAGTTCAATTTTGAATCTATTGAACTTAGCTTCTTCTAGGGGCTTAGTAAACATGTCAGCTATCTGATTATCAGTTTTAACATATTCAAGTGAAATATCTTCTCTTTCAACATGTTCTCTAAGAAAGTGATATTTAATCTCAATATGTTTTGTTCTACTATGAGATACAGGGTTATTAGCTATTGAAATAGCACTTGTAGAATCACAGTAAAGTGAAGTTCTACTTACCTGAAATCCATAGTCCTCTAGCTGATGTTGTATCCACAGAAGTTGAGCACAGCAACTTCCTGCAGCCACATACTCTGACTCAGCTGTGGAGATAGCCACACTGGTTTGCTTCTTGCTACTCCATGAAATTAGTCTCCCACCTAGGAATTGACAGGTTCCAGTAGTGCTCTTTCTATCCTCTTTGCATCCTGCAAAGTCTGCATCTGAATAACTTATTAGATCAAAATCTCCATTCCTAGGGTACCAGAGGCCTAGATAGGGAGTGCCCTTTAGATATCTCAATATTCTTTTGACTGCAGTCAAATGAGACTCTTTAGGGCAGGCTTGATACCTTGCACAAACACATGTAGCATACATGATGTCTGGTCTACTAGCAGTCAAGTATAATAGGGAGTCAACTATCCCTCTATACAAGGTTTCATCTACAGGTTTTCCTGCATCATCCTTGCTAAGAGACATACTTGACCCCATAGGAGTCTTCATGGTGCTAGATGAATCCATACCATACTTCCTTATGAGTTCTAGGGTGAACTTGGACTGACATATGGATAAACCATTTTCAGTCTGTTTAACTTGGAGACCCAAGAAAAACTTCAACTCTCCCATACTACTCATTTCAAACTGACCTTGCATAAGTTTTGCAAACTTTTTGCAAAGACTGCTTTCAGTAGACCCAAATATAATGTCATCTAAATATATTTGGACTAGTATGACTTTGCCTCTAGATTCCCTAAGGAATAGAGTCTTATCTATTTTCCCCCTTGAGAATTTGTTCTCAATGAGGAAACTAGATAGGGTTTCATACCAAGCCCTAGGGGCTTGCTTTAACCCATATAAAGCTTTCCTAAGTCTATAGACATAATGAGGTAGAGTTGGATCAACAAAACCTGAAGGCTGCTCCACATAGACTTCTTCTTTCAAATTACCATTTAGGAATGCTGACTTGACATCCATTTGGTATACCTTGAATCCTTGATAGGTTGCATAGGCCAAGAACATCCTTATAGCTTCCAGTCTGGCTACTGGAGCAAAGGTTTGATCAAAGTCAATACCTTCTTCTTGCCTATATCCTTTAGCAACCAGTCTAGCTTTATTCTTAATGATGACACCTTGTTCATCCATCTTATTCCTGTAGATCCACTTAACTCCTATTACATTGTGGTCTTTAGGTTTAGGAACAAGTTCCCAAACCTTGCACCTCTTGAACTGATTAAGCTCTTCTTGCATTGCTTCAGTCCGTTGTGGATCTTGTATTGCTTCTTCAAATCTTTTAGGTTCAACTTGAGACAAAAAGCTGGAGTAGATTGCTGCATTCATGTATCTGCTCCTAGTTTGAACTCCTTGTCTTGGATCTCCAATAATCTGCTCTACTGGATGATCTCTAAGATGTCTATTGGCTGGAGGCATCCTAACTTCTGGTTGAACCTCTTCAGCATCTCCATCATGCTGTATACCTTGTATTTTTTCAGCAACTGGCACATGTAGTTCTCCCCCTGGACAACAGCTACTCTCTTCTCCTTGCTGTCTTGCAGCAGACACTTCTTCTATAGTAAGCTTGTCCATTTTCTTTGATAAACCTGTGGGGCTGCATACACTGCTAGACAACTCATTATTAATAAGTTTAGTCTCATCAAAAACTACATGCACAGATTCTTCTACAACTTGTGTAGTCAAGTTGTAGACTCTATAAGCCTTACTATTGTTGCTGTACCCAACAAAAATTCCCTCTTGGGACTTGGCAGCAAATTTAGTTAAGTAAGACTTCCCATTGTTAAGTATGAAGCATTTGCAACCAAAGATCCTGAAGTAGGATAGGTTTGTTTTCCTGCCTTTCACAACTTCATAGGGGGTCTTGTTTAGCCTTTTAGTGATGGTAGCCCTATTTATAACATGGCATGCAGTGTTAACTACTTCAGCCCAGAAATACTCTGGCAGAGATGTATCACTAAGTAGGGTCCTACCAGCCTCTATCAAGGTTCTATTCTTCCTCTCAGCAATGCCATTTTGCTGATGTGTTCTAGGTGAAGAGAATTCTTGAAATATCCCAAAGTCTTCACACAGTTTTGTCATGCTATCAGACTGAAATTCAGTACCATGGTCACTTCTAATTTTGACCACTGTACTATTTAGTTCATTCTGAATTTGCTTGACAAAGCTATAAAAGACACTAGGTGTTTCAGATTTCTGTCTTAAGAAGAACACCCAGGAAAACCTTGAGTAGTCATCTACAACTACAAAGGTATAGACCTTCCTTCCTAAGCTGTGAACTGGCATTGGACCAAAGAGATCCATATGCAAGAGGTATAAACACCTCACAGCATCTTTGTTTTCAATGCTTCTAAAGGTGGATTTAGTCTGCTTCCCCTTTTGACAAGCTGAGCAAATACCATCTTTAACACACTTAACTTGAGGACCATTCCTCACCAACTCTTTGCTAAAGAGTTTGCTAATTGTCTTGTAGTTAAGATGGGCTAGCCTCTTGTGCCATTTGACACAATGAGAAACTGTCTCATCAGCTACAAGACACACTGGAGAACCATTGTTCTCAATCATAATGTCTAGGTAGTAGACATTCCTCTTCCTATATCCTGTCAAAATGATCTCTTGATCACTTGACCTCTTGATATGACAACCATTTTTAACAAATGAGATGTCATACCCTACATCACTTAATTGACTTATACTTATTAGGTTGTGTTTCAACCCTTTAACATAAGCCACTTGAGTAATGGTAACTAAGTTTGAAGAAATGTTACCAAACCCTTTGATGATTCCTTTTTCAGAACCACCAAAGGTCACTTTAGGACCATTTTTGATTGGAATGTAGTCCTTCAGTAGTCCCCTAGTTCCAGTCATATGTCTGGAACATCCACTGTCCAAGTACCATGTAGGGGTATGACCACTTGGACTCACCTGCAAAACAAATTAATGAACCTTAGAACCCAAAGTATTCTTGGGTCCTTGGTGATTGTTAGTTTGCAATTTGACAAACCTACCTACTGGCTTTCCAACAGGAAGTTTGGAACTCACTTTGGGACTCACATTGTGCCAACAGTCTACTGCAAAATGGCCAACTTTGCCACAGCACCAACATTCAAATTTATTGTACCTTTGCTTAGGTACTGCCTTGGCTGTCTTGACTACAGCAGGCTTGTTGAATGTTGGGGCTTTGCCCTTGGACTTAGACTTGGACTGCTCAGTCCCTGCAGGTCTAACAAAACCCAGACCAGCTTTACCCTTGTGATGAACAAATTCATCAATTATGGGTAACACTGACTTAGGTTTAGAAAACCTAGCAACCAAGTCCTTCTCCTTCTGAAGATTGTTCTCCAGACACTTAATTTGATCATTCTTAAAAGTGATAGTTCCCATCTGAATCACTGTTATGTGTTTCAGCCTGGCTATCTCATTCAGTTTTTGATCAAATTGCTTCTCAAAATCTGTTGCAGCAGCTTTAAGATCAGCAATTTCCTTTGCCTGACTTTTGGCAAGGGACTTGCTTTTCTTGTAAGCTTGCAACAGCACTCTATATTCATCTATAAGTTGATGAATATCATCCTCAGACTCAGATACATTCTCATCACTTGATGAAAAAGAATCTGAATCTGAACTATAACAAGAAACTGAATTTAAACTTGAACTTTGTACCTGACTGGGTCCTGGCTGCTCCAGGATTTTGGCACTTTCTGTCAAAGCCATTAGCCCTTGTCAATGACTGTCTTCTTGTTCATAAATTGACTCCAAGATCTGCATGAATTCTTCCTCTTCTTCTTCAGCAAACAGCCTTATGTAGGCTTCAGCCTCAGACTCAGTTTCTGAAGAAGAGATATCTGATAGAGTCTTCTCCTTCTTAGCAACAAAAGACTTTTCTTTCTTCCCTTTGAAGTGAGTCTTTTTCCTGTCACCAGATTCCTTTCTCTTCTCTGGACAATCTGCAATAATATGGCCCTGTCTATTGCAGCAATAGCAAACAATCTTTGAACCAGTTGCCTTGCTTGATTTTGTCCTTTTCTTGTCATTCTTTGAAGACCTCTTTTTCTGATAAGAGTCTTCCTTTCCTTGTGATGTAGAAGGCCTTGACCTCCACTGTTTCTTTTTCAAAAACTTCTGAAAGTGTCTAGTGAAAGCAGCAAAGTCTTCATCACTTTCACTGCTCTTAGACTTTGTGCTGACAGACTCATCAGACTCTGATTTAACTACCTCTGGAGGTGGAGTTAAAGACTTATTCCTGCACTTTCTGGGAACTTCTGTCTTGAAAGCAACAGTTCTTTCTTTGTGCTCAGTCCTTTGTTAGAAAGTAGAGAAAAGAAGCGAAAAGTAGAAGACAAGCGAATAAACTTTTGAATAATTGAAATTTTATTATCCAAAAAAGATATCATTTACAAAGGTATGGCCTCCCTTATATAGAATGGAGGAGATAAGAAAGAGAGTATACAAACAATGTGGGACTAAACATTTACAGTACAGGGCGGCTAGAATAATGGAGACCGCATAGGCCGCGCGGTTAGACAGATGGGCTAACTGCTCGGCAACTCCAGCAGGATAGAACAGGCCGCAGAGGTAGACCGATAGACCGCCCGGTCTCCAGGCACCAAATAGACCGCCAGACCGCTCGGTTAACAAACCGCTGGATCAGACCGCTAAGCCGCCCGGTCTAATACTTCAACACTCCCCCTCAAGCTGGAGCATAGATATCAATCATGCCCAGCTTGTCACAAATGCGGAAGAAGGAAGTAGAAACCGGCTTGGTGAAGATATCTGCCAACTCCTTGTCAGAGGTGACAAAAGGAGTACAAATCTGTTTCTTCAGAATCTCCTCCCGAATGAAGTGACGGTCAACCTCTATATGCTTCGTTCTCTCATGAAAGACCGGATTCCTGGATATGTGTATAGCGGCCTTGTTGTCACAGAACATAGGGAGAGGACAATCATATACCTCGCCCAGGTCAAGCATGAGAGCCCGCAACCACTTTAACTCACACGTAGTTGACGCCATACTCCGGTATTCTGCTTCGGCACTGGATCTGGAAACAACAGACTGTTTCTTGCTCTTCCAACTTACGAGATTACCTCCAACAAAGGTACAAAAGCCTGACGTGGATTTACGATCGCCTTTGTCATCTGCGTAACTGGAATCTGAGTAGGCCTCAACCCTCAGATGGCCATTCTTCTGGAAGAGTAACCCTCTGCCCGGTGCTGCTTTGATATACTCTAAAATCTTCAGGGCGGACTGAAGATGACACTCCCTGGGAGCTTGCATAAACTGACTGACCTTTCCTACAGCGTAGGCGATGTCGGGTCTAGTCACCGTGAGATAGATGAGTTTGCCTACCAAACGTCTGTACCGTGTGACATCAGATAGAGGAGGCGATTCATCCGTCCACGTTTTGTCCTCTCCAACAGCCATGGGAAGATGAGCTGGTTTGGCACCTGTCAAGCCTGCTTCTTGAAGAAGATCAAGGGCATACTTCCGTTGAGAGAGAACCAAGGAGTCAGGCTTCCGAGAGATTTCTATCCCCAAAAAGTATTTTGGAGAGCCCATATCCTTCGTGACCAAGTGCTGACGGAGGTGCTTCTTCGTCAAGTCCACCCCATCTTGGTCATCACCAGTAAGGAGAATATCATCCACATATACGGCTAAAACCACCAGTCCCGAGGCCGTTTTGCGAATGAACAAGGAGTGATCGGCCGAACTCCTTTGAAAGCCGATGGTTGCCACAATATCACTGAATTTTTCGAACCATGCCCGAGGGCTCTGCTTTAGGCCATAAATGGCCTTCTTCAAATGACAGACACGTGTCTCCCCCTGAGCAACATACCCAGGAGGTTGCTCCATATAGACGTCCTCCTGAAGATCGCCATAGAGAAAGGCATTCTTCACATCAAGCTGGGAAATAGCCCAAGCCCGGTTAACGGCCATAGAAAAGAGAACCCGGATTGTGCTGAGGCGAGCAACCGGAGAGAAGGTATCAAAGTAATCAACGCCATAAGTCTGAGTAAAGCCCTTGGCCACCAGCCGGGCTTTGTAGCGATCCACAGTGCCATCGGGGCGAAACTTCACAACAAAGACCCAGCGACAACCAACCACATCAGTGCCCACGGGAGGAGGAACCAGAGTCCAGGTACCCCGTTCAGTAAGAGTAGCCATCTCCTCATCCATGGCAGACTTCCAATGAGGGAGAGCGAGAGCCTCCTGGTAGGTACGGGGAGTAGAAGTAGCAGAGATAGCCAAGGCAAACGACCTGCGAGAAGGAGAAAGCTGATCATAAGAAACAACAGCCGTGAGCGGGTGTTGAGTACACGCCCGCACCCCTTTGCGAAGGGCAATGGGAACATCCAGATCATCGGGAGCGTCGGCGACAGGAGCGTCAGCGACCGGAGCGTCCGTGGCGGAGAAGGCTGGCCCGGGACTAGAGAGAGACGGCAGCGGAGAGGAGGGTGGAGGGGTGGGTGGGGAGACGGACTGGGAAGGAGTGGGTGGAGGAGGAGACGAAGGTGGGAAAACGTGAAGAGGTGTGGAAGAAACGGAGATATCAGAAGGAAGAGAAGGAAGAGAAGAGGAAGGAGAGAAATAGGAAGCATTTTCGAAAAAAGTCACATCGGCGGAGACAAACTGCTTGCGGAGAAGGGGGTCAAAGAAGCAATAGCCTTTTTGAGTGGTAGAGTACCCCAAAAAGACACACTTGGTGGAACGGGGGGAAAGCTTGTCGCGGGTAGCGGAGGGAGCGTGAACAAAGGCCGTACAGCCAAAGACACGGAGAGGAAGAGGAAAAGGTTCCTGGTGGGGGTAGAGAAGGGAGAAGGGAGTCCGGCCGTGGAGGACCGTGGAGGGAATGCGATTGATGAGATAGCAAGCGAGAAGCACAGCGTAGCCCCAGTAGGAGCGAGGGACGTGCATCTGCGTCATGAGAGTACGCGCAACATCAAGCAGGTGACGGTTTTTACGCTCCGCCACCCCATTCTGTTGGGAGGTGTAAACACAAGTCGTTTGATGAATGAGGCCGTGTTGGTGAAAGAACGCGGAGAACTCATGAGACAGATATTCCTTGGCATTATCAGAACGTAAGACCTTAATAGAAATAGCAAATTGAGTCTTAATCATAAAGTAAAAAGATTGCCAAACAGAAAATAGCTCAGAGCGATCCTTTAATAGATACACCCAGGTACATCGAGTAAAATCATCGATAAAAGTGACAAAATAGGAACTGCCCCGACCAACTGTGAGGGTAGGAGCAGGACCCCATACATCAGAATGAATAAGATCAAAAATGCGAGAGGAGCCACGGCCTTGCTTCGGTGGGAAGGAGGAGCGATGATGTTTGCCAAGCTGACAGGCATCACAGTTGAGCGGAGAACTGGTGGGAGGTAAGTGGGGCAGAAGCTGACGAATGAGCCGAGGAGGAGGATGTCCAAGACGAAGATGCCACTGAAGGAGATCGGTGGAGGAGGAGTAGGCAGAAAGAGCTGAAACATCATCGAGGAAGTAGAGGCCGCCGCTCTCAGTCCCAGTAGCAATCGTCCGCTGGGTCCTCGGGTCCTGAAAAGAACAAGTAGTGGGAGTGAATAAAACGGAGCACTGAAGTTGCCGGCATAAAGTAGTAACTGATAACAAATTGCACGGGAACTTCGGGACATAGAGGGTATCCTCCAAGCAAAGCGAAGGAGTGAGTTGAACCATGCCCGTCCCATGAACCGGAGACGGGGAACCATCCGCCACACGAACTGGGGGTAAGCGGTCATGGGTCTCAAGACGGGAGAAGCAATGAGGGTTGCCCGTCATATGATTGGTGGCACCGGAGTCAATCAGCCATTTACCTTGGGTAACGATGTGGGCACTACCTGACGTCGTGGCCACAGAGGCAGACGGCCTAGAAGAGGCGGAGGCCGAAGAAGGAGCATCACCGGAAGGGCGAAGATGAGGATGTTTCTGCCAGCAGCGGTCAACAGTATGGCCAGTACGACCACAGTGAGAGCAGAAGAACCGGGAGGAACCCCGTCCGCCAGAGGAGCCACGGCCACTAGGGCCCCCCCGCTGAGCTTGGTGAGCAAAGTAGTCCTGGGAAGGGGGGGAGGCCAACAGAGGCCGCTGGAGGAGCGAAGTAACGGCGACAATGCGAGCTGCAGTGGCATCCAAAGTAGGAGATTCCGCCTCACCCAAGATCTGCTGGCGGATCATATCATAAGAGTCGGGAAGACGAAGAAGATAACAAACAACCAGGAGTTCCTGGAAGTGTTTGTGCTGGTCGGCCAAGTCCGCGGAGAAGGGGCGATTCTGGAGGATTTCAGCCCCAAGAGCCTGAACCTGCTGATAAGCCGCAGCTGGGGACATGGAAGGGCGGGCGAAGAGGTCCGCATAGAGAGTATAAATGCGGGATGTCTGGCCCCCCTTAGAGTAGAGAGCAGCGAGGTGAAGCCATGCGGCCTTGACCGTCTCATCATGGCGAATGACGGGAAGGCACTCATCAGAAAGGCTGTTGGCCAGCCAGGTGCGAACAAGAGCATCACTCGCATCCCAGTCATCAAACTCAGGAGAGGTGCGAGGAGGAGGGTCATCGGTGAGGTGATGACGCTTGCGTTGAGAACGAAGGAGAAAGGTGAAAGAAACACTCCAATCGGGATAGTTGGAGCCAACAAGCTTGGACAGAGTGCCAAGGTTGCCCGAAGGAGGAGGAGGAGAAGGAGCTGCAGGAGTAGTGGTGAGACCGGAGGTAGTCATAGAACCCGGCAAGCAGAAGAAGCCGCGCAAACTGAAGCGGTTAGAAAACAGACGAAGCCACGCGAACAGTAGCGGCTTGAAACAGGCAAAGGCACAGGGGGAAGAGGTCGCGCGGACTGAAAAGGCCGAGCGAATAGCAGATAGGAGAAGAGCAGGTGACCGCGACCAAGATGCGGGTAAGAAAGTAATAACCCGCACGGTCAGGCAGATCACAGCAGCGGCGAGAAGGCGGTCAAAGGCACAGCGGGGAAGAGGTCGCGCGGACTAAAAAGGCCGAGCGAACAGAAGAGAGGAGAAGAGCTGATGACCGCGACCAAGATGCGGGTGAGAAAGGAACAACCCTCACGGTCAGGCAGATCACAGCAGCAAGCCGCGAGTAGAGAGACAACACACGCGGATAGGGACAGACCGCAACGACTAGGAAGTCGGAGCGGGAGGAAAGAACAAGGAGCGCGGCGACAAGGAAACAGGTCGCTGCGACAAAGAGCAGTAGGAGAAGAGAAGAAGCAAGCCGCGCGAACAGGGCAGCGGACAGAAACAAGCCGTGCGGATAGAAACAAGTCGTGCGGACAGAGAGAAGCCAAGTCGCGAAGCAAGTCGCAGAATGCGGAAAACAAGCCGCGAACAACAGAGAGCGCACAGAATCAGAGGGAAACGACCGTGTCCTCTGATACCATGTTAGAAAGTAGAGAAAAGAAGCGAAAAGTAGAAGACAAGCGAATAAACTTTTGAATAATTGAAATTTTATTATCCAAAAAAGATATCATTTACAAAGGTATGGCCTCCCTTATATAGAATGGAGGAGATAAGAAAGAGAGTATACAAACAATGTGGGACTAAACATTTACAGTACAGTGCGACTAGAATAATGGAGACCGCATAGGCCGCGCGGTTAGACAGATGGGCTAACCGCTCGGCAACTCCAGCAGGATAGAACAGGCCGCAGAGGTAGACCGATAGACCGCCCGGTCTCCAGGCACCAGATAGACCGCCAGACCGCTCGGTTAACAAACCGCTGGATCAGACTGCTAAGCCGCCCGGTCTAATACTTCAACATCCTTGTTGATTTCTCCTCCTCTTTTCTCACTGTTAACTGCATTTCATAAGACAATAGCTTGCCAAACAGTGTGGGAGGAGGAATTTCCCCCAACTTAGCCATTTCTCTTATGGCACAGATCTTGGTGTCCCAATCTTTGGTTAGGGACCTTAAGAACTTGTCATTTAGTTCATAGTTACTGAACTCTCTTCCATAAGACATGAGTTCATTAACTATTCTGTAAAATTTCTTATAGCACTCAGTGATGCTATCACCCTTTCCTTGCCTAAAGCTTTCATACTCCTGATTTTGCAAGGACTTCCTATCTTGCCTAACTTCTTCAGAACCTTCCATATAGACAATGAGAGTATCCCACATCTCTTTTGCTGTTTTACAGTGAATTAAGTTCTGAAAAGTTGCATCATCAATGGCACTCACTATTATGTTCTGTGCCCTTTTGTCCATGGTGGCCAGGACAATTTCATCCTTAGTCATCTCAGAGAAATCCTTTGGAGTTCTCTGATTTGCATCTAGAACTGAAATCTTCATAGGCACATAAAGCCCTTCCTTTACTGTGATGTAGATTCTAGGGTCTGAGGCCTCCATACTTCTTCTTGTTGAGACTTCAGCTGAGTGTCGACACATTCCCATAGTGTCGACACTTGTACTTAGAATAATTTGTTGTTCTTTCTGTTCTTTGCTAAGTGTCGACACAGCTCCTTGTGTCAACACTTTCTTCAAGTGTTGAGTCTTCAGCTGTGTGTCGACACATTGTTCTGGGTGTCGACACATACTTCAAATGCTGACTCTTCTATTGAGTGTCGACACATTGTGCTGGGTGTCGACACTTACTTCAAGTGCTGACTCTTCTGCATAGTGTCGACACATTGTGTTGAGTGTCGACACTTGTACTTAGACTCTGCAGACTTTTGCTGAGTGTCGACACAGCTTCAAGTGTCGACACTTTCTGGTGTAGACACAGCTTCACTGGGTGTCGACACAGCTCCTTGTGTCGACACTTTCTGTCTGCACTTTTCTTCACTGAGTGTCGACACAGCTCCAAGTGTCGACACTTTTTGTCTAGTGTCGACTCTGCATCCCAGGTGTCGACACAATGACTCCAAGTGTCGACACTGCTTGTCTGGGTGTCGACACAAGCTTTCTTGAGTGTCGACACTTTCCCTCTGGGTGTCGACACATGCACTTAGAAACTTTTTGCTTCAGTCCAGTACTTTCTTAACCTGCACAAGTAACTCAAACATACATCAAATACATTATGATGTATATCATTGAGTTGGGTGAGGCTTCTTCAAATCAGGTACATTTGACCAATGTACCCAACAAAAACCCAAAACTACATGTATATCATTCAAAACAAAATATAAATTTTTTCAACATAACAAAACCAAAATGACAAAAGCAATATTTTTTTCATTTAGCTCCGCTATAGCAATGAACACATATCGTTCAACCTGAATTCTTCTTCCCCAAAATGAACACTAGCCTGCACGAAATGAAAATAAGCGTGAATTAAACAAATGCATACCTTTCATATATTCCGAATACGAGTTATGTAAGGAATTTCTCATTCTTCCGCTATGTCTTGCCAATACCTCGACTATACCGAAAAATAGTCGTGATAGCGGACAATCTTCATGGATTTTCAAAAGAACAAAATGGTCACTACTAGAAAAATGACTTTTAGCCACGGTTTTTTTTGCCACGGCAAAAAACCGTGGCTAATAATAAGTATTAGCCACGGCACTTGAACCGTGGCAAATACGTCAGTATTAGCCGCGGATGACTGAACCGTGACAAAAAAACACTTTTTATCACGGTTTGCCTATTCCGTGGCTAATAAGCTAGTATTAGCCACGGAAGCCTGAACCATGGCAAAAAACGTGACATTTTTAGTCCCACACCGCCAATTTCAATAAAAATTTCGGGTTTATATAGCACATTCCGCAATGAATGTTTGAATTATCTGGGCTTGCGGGTGGCGGGCGGCGGCGGCCGGCGGCGGGCGGCCGGCGGCGGCGCGGCGGCCGGCGGGCGGCGGCGGCGGCGGAATCTTTGTCGTTTGTTACAACCCCTTTAGCCACAGAAATTCAACTGTGGCAAATAAGGAGCTTTAGCCACGGCAATGCGACTGTGGCTAATAATCGCTGAAAAGAGACTCTTTAGCCACGATTCTAAACCGTGGCTAAAATTCGTGGCTAAAACTCTTTTTGCCACAGATTTAGCGTGGCTAATACTGTTAGCCACACTCGCATTGCCCACGCCCATTTGTCGTGGGTAAGCCGTGGTTAAAAAGTATTAGCCATAGTTTTTGACTTTTAGCCACGGCAATCTGCCGTGGCTAAAAGTCTGTTTTTTAGTAGTGGGTTGTCATTAACAAAAGCAATATTGTTAACCATTCTAATTATCGGTGACGTTGAATGCAAAGGAATAGAGACGAATGATAGTTCTCTTGAGTAATGAACAAATTGGGTGTCGTAACATGATGTCACTACTAGACCCATATCTTGCATGAACATCCATTTATCCACTGGTGCAGGAGTAATATAACAATCTAGTGAGTTTAGTAACTCCAATCTGCCTGTCACTCTCATTATCATGTTATACAACTCTTCATGTTCACATAATTCTTGGCATAAAGCACGACGCACTTGAACCCAATTTTCCTTCATATTCATAGCAATACTTATCGCTCTATATCCGCAGTGACTAGCCCATCACGCCGGTGACATCAATAATATGTGTTGACATGAATGATGAAATTTGTGATCTGATACACACAAGCAAGGTATTTCTTGTGTGGATAACCCTTCTTGCAGCTTTCTTCATGTTCATAAGTCAACAATTCTACAACAAGCACTTGTTCCCCCCACATCTACATGTGGTTGTTGAGGAACATCTCCATAAGTCAACAATTTTAGAACTCAATTGTACATTTCTGAAAGTCTTTGAATTCAAGGATAGCTACTCACCTAGAGGGGGGAGGGAGGGGTGTGAATATGTTATTAAGGTCTATTTGATTCTCTTTAGATTCTCTATGCCTTTAACTGAGTCAGGTCTTGTTGTGAATGATTAGTTTAGCTTTCAAGAAATTCACACACAACACACAAAATATTTATAGTGATTTTCTAGTGTATGAGTACATCCACTATCCCTCCCGCCTTTCTAATAGAATGTTAGACAAGAAACTTCTCCAATAACTTGGCTACTCAGTGATTGCAACACGATCCCACTAGATCACACAGTCTCCACAGAGACCTACAACACAGGCACTCAGCCTAACCACACAGTAATCACCTGATCACCTACCACAGCCCTATCACACAGGCTGGAAACACAGCCCCACAACACAGGCTGGAAACACAGCCCTATCACACAGATCCAAGACTGCATCCTACCACTTAGATCTATACCAGATCCTACACTCAGCCTTTATAACTTAGGCTTACAATACAGATCTCACCAGATCTAATTCTCAACTTTTATAAACTAGACTTACAACACAGATCTTGAACAGATCCTACAAAACTTGAATAAAAATATTGATTTGACTCAACGGAAATTAATCTGTGAGTCAATTGCTTCCTGAGCTGAGTGAATCTCAGCCCTATCTTCTTCACAACAACAAGGTTGATGTTCTTCAAGAATCTGTTGTTTGTGCTGGTCTCAGAATCTTGATTCTGATTCTACTGATGAATGAGAGAGAGGAGAGATCTTCTATCAGCTAACCTGTTTTGTAGAACACATATTGCTCTACCTCTTCTTCACAGATCCGGAGATTGATCTTCAATTTTCACTCGACTTGGATCTTAAAGCAACATCAGTTAAGGATTGTCTTAACTGATTCTTCTTACTCAAAGAAATCCTCTAATTCTGCTGTTGCAAATGTTGATTGCAGCAGCTAACTCAGAGACCCTTCAGATTTGTTAAATTGAAGCTTTTGTCTCTACAACAATGACGGGGGAAGAAAATGAAGTCCAGCTCTTCTATTTTGTAATGAATTGATCTCTCAGAAACTTGTTTCGTTCCAGATCTCCTTCTCTATTTATAATCCTGGCATCCAGCGAGATGATCGACACGTGTCATTGCTTTAACGAGTGATTATATCCTTAGTTTTACAAAATGAGACTGACGGCGACATTAGTGATGAGTTGTAGTTCTTCCATGATCATTTTGGAATTTTGTTGACTTTTATTGACTTTGCAGACGTCAGTCATTCTGTACTTAGAAAATTTCAGACAAGTACCAGGCGTTGAGTGCGTTGAGTGAACAAGCTTTACTCAACGAATCTGGGCTTAGAAAATTTCTTGTTCTGCTAGGCGTTGAGTGAGTAAGCTCCACTTAAAGCTTTTTAACTTGGTCAATTCCTCAGCTTGTCCAGGCGTTGAGGGCGTTGAGTGTATAAACTTCACTCAACGTTTTTTTGCCTTAGCTTGATCTTCAACCCTTTCTGTATTCTTGGCGTTGAGAGTGTTGAGTGTATCAGCTTCACTCAACGCTTTTTGCCTTAGCTTGATCTTCAGCCCTTTCTGCAATTATGGCGTTGAGAGCATTGAGTGAACTATCTTCACTCAATGATTCTGGACTTAAAAAAAATTATGCACTGCATGAAGGCTTTGAGTGTGTTGACTACACTCAATGATTCTGGACATAGAAAAATTTTGCTCTGTATGAAGGTGTTGAGTGTGTTGACTACACTCAACGCTTTCTGTCACAACCCGCATTTCCTCAACGAGTACCTCGTATCAGAGCAAGAGGAACTACGGGTTATGATGCCACGTCGTGCCGGGGATAACTGCACACGCTCAGGCAACCCTTGACGCTTACTGTATGAGTTGAAATTCAACAGTAAAATGCAAGAAAACCTTTGGATTTAATGGTCGTATCCCTCGGCCTTAGGTATCAAAAACTGTATTTGTACGCGGCGGAAATACTTTGTTTATTTATGACGATCTCCTATATGCAGTCTATAGTGATATTACTATAAGAAATCATCTTTGTTACGTGATTTGGAAAATACAGGTACGGTGACCAAAACATGTTATGCATGGATACAATACTAGTTATGTTTAGCTTCAAAATACCTAATGCAACCTACCATAAATTCTTCCCAAGAGCAAGAAGACATCATCTCATCCAAATGAGTCACATTAGCAGTCTATTATTCATATATCACAAGTAAAGTAAGCCACCAATGAGCGCCAACAAGCTGACACGAACCCATTGGGGCACATGTATGTCTGTACAACAAAGAAAAGAACTACCTCGCTCAGTAAGCTCGGCTAGCTCCCAAGAAACTCTATCCAAGCACTAGCCGCTCAACCGGCTACAACCTGCACCTGAGGCATTCAAGAAAGAACACCTCAGCAATCATCAAAGCTACACAATATAGTAGGAAGGTCAGAAAATATGACGAAGGGGGACGACCCCGTAGCAATGTTTCATGTAAGACAAGTGGAAAACGCACCAAAACACATGCCAAACGCACCAAGTGCGTACAAGTTTCATCAAGTCCTGCTCAACCCGCAGGAGCAAAAGGGCAAAACACATGCCCATTCTATCATCCTTAGTACAAGAAACAACTATAGGAGTGAAACATAAGCAGCGGTTAAATGCGATTCAGCAAGGGTCTTTTGGTGGCAGCCCTAAAGTGGAACGCACCAATAAAAGCCAGCCCAAATCGGGGCCAAAATGGTGCTCTACACCACAAATCCAAACCCGGTGGCCACAAAGGCTTAAACCACACCACCCCTTACTGAATCCTCACACAAACGCTTATGCAATGGTTCTACGACACAAAAAACCTATGACGGGTCGGCAAATCCAAATTTTCGGCCCTGTCATGCCCTGTGTCACGCCCGTGATGCAGGGCGTGTACCTTAAGCGGCGCAGAAAGTCGGCAAATCCAAATTTATTCACACGGTACACGGCCGGGTACATGCCCGTGACGGGTCGGTCACGCCCGTGACCTAGGGCGTGTAGCCCGTGTCTCGACACCTCGTCGACCAAAAGTGTCGACACTCGACACAGCTTGACACGCCCTGTGACACGCCCGTGTCACAGGCCGTGTCCCCTCTCTCGACACCCGACACTCGACACTCGACACTCGACACTCGACACTGCGGGACACGGCCCGTGACACGCCCGTGTCACAGGGCGTGTACCCCATTCGTCGAGCTCAACTCGACACAAGAAAAATTCGTCGAGTCAAGGAGGTCACGCCCAGGTCACGCCCTGGGTCACGCCCCGACACGCCCGTGTCGGGGGGCGTGTCACGCACAAAAACGACTATTTTTCCCTGTTTTGAAAAATGTTTCTGTGTCGTCCTAGACTATTTTTGCCTTAAGAACTTTTTACCCTTTTTTTGTAGCAACCCGTTTTGAGCAACATTACCCGGGCGCGAAAAAGTGCAAACATTCCCTAAGAGGCCTCACCGAGTCCCCAATTTGGACTCCGGTTTGCTGGGGAATCGTGCAACTCGGCTACCAAAACAGCCACTCGCAAGCCCGCGGGAAAAACCATGCTCGAACAACGGTCAAAGCCAACGTAACGCCCATCAAGCGTCCGCACTCAAAAAATCCGGGGTGTTACACTTTCTCCCTAAGGCGTTGACACTGCAATATGACTCAACGCTTTCTCTATTTGGCGTTGAGTGAGTTGACTTCACTCAACGCTATTGTACTTAGATAGAATTTTTTATCTTTCTTCTAAGTCTTTGAATGAATCAGCATGGCGTTGAGTGATCAAGGTTCACTCAACGCTTCTGGACTTAACCAATTTTTTATGACAGATTTGTTTTGGCTTTGACAGAACTAGCATGATGTTGAGTGACAGAACTAGCATCACTCAATATTTCTGGACTTAACTAATTTTCTGTAATAGATTTACTTTGGCTTTGACAGAAATAGCATGACTCAACGCTTTTGGCTATTTGGCATTGAGTAGTTGACTTCACTCAACGTCTGTGGACTTAGCCACTTTTCTGCCTTGCCAACACTTAAACCTTTGACTGCCAGCCTTCTCTCAGCGCTATTAGCTGTATGGCGTTGAGTGAACTGGCTTCACTCAACGCATGTGGTCTTAGACATTTTTCTTCACTATCACTGGCTTTTGGTTCATCTAACGTTGAGTGAGCTTGTTTCACTCAACGCTTGTGGACTTAGGCAATTTCCTGCCTTTCTAGTCAGCTACTTTGAGTCCACCTGTCAATGTCACTTGGACTACCTGTCCAATCAATATGCCATAAACTAACCTGCATGCATAAACTTAAACATACATCAAATACAACTGTGTGTATACTATTGACTTGTTTGACTTCATACAAATCTGGGACATTGGGATCAATGGACCCAATAATTTCATTCTAGAATTGATGAACCCACATAAAACAATTAATGCTAACTATCCAAAAAAATCACAAGCTAAAATTTATGAGCACTATTATCTCATAACTGGGAGATATTATTGGAGATGAAGGTTCCGACATCTTCAACTAATTTTGGGGGTTGACAGAGAAGCCCACAATTTGAATCCAAAAATCCATATAAAAAATCCTTAAATTGTTTAACTAATGAGTAATGTACGGGTTTTCTGATGCAATGGCATAACCCTCATTATATAACTATTGGCAGGTATGTAGACCGATAATGCATGATAAACACTTTCTTGATGGAGCCGTAACCAGGTACAAGGGTTTTCTTCGTCTGATTAAAAGGTGCAGCGAGACGACGATGGATGATGACACAGATTCTGATAGGTCCAAAGGGAAAAAACTAGATACTGGATTCTCCGTAACTACTAAAATGTGGGATTACGCATATGGCTTGAGATACTGGAGAGTCGGGGCAATGAACAAGGGTGTTGTTCCAGCTTTATTATAGTCCACTCCTCGGTTATTCTTATATAACCAGACACAATTACTTGGTTTTCACAGGCCGGGGACATCCCTTCCTCTTAAAGGAACATTGGTTGTGGAGGTAAACATTGGCCAGTAAATCAAAATAGTTGGTTGTTATTAAACTGTACTAATCACAACATGAATCCCAAGCTAAGCACTAACAATCATAGCACCACATCTATTGGAGGAGTTACCTGTGCCTGAAACAATGACCTCTTCGGCCAAGGAGAGTAACGAAGGAGAGCACATGCAGTGTTGTTTATGTTGACAAACACTTCAGATGGCGGCGGTCTGACAGACTTCGGTAACAACGAGGAGGGAATCACAAAACTAGGGTTGGGCGAAGAGTTCTCCAGGTGGCGGCGCCGACAGCAAAGAGGCTTCAGAGTGACACCGGAGGCGTTGGCGAGCACTTCAGACGGTGGCGGAGGTTGGTCCGGACGTGCAGAGGTCGGCGATGAGTTCTCCGGGCGGCGGTAGAGGAAATCAGGAAATTAAGGTTGGCGATGGGGGCGGCAATTAGAAGCTTTTATTAGGGAGAAGAAATTGATTCTCTTTTTTCAAAAATGGGCCTACAAATATCAATTATAGGCCTGGAAATATCAGCGCCCTAAAATTATAGGTTTAGGACCCCCTACGTGTAGGAGCCCTATGAAATTTTAGACAGATGGTCCAAATTGATTGGGTGGTGTGTCAGTGATCGAACGGCTGAGATGTTATGATCTAGAAGGATCAGACGGTCCAAATTGATTGTGTGGTAGCCAGAGATACATAGTATAACATGGAACATTTTCTTTATATATAATAGAGATGATAGAGAATTTTTGCGAATTTGTGAGATATTTTTTCAAACATAGAAGGGCAAAATTGTAATTTTACGTTGTAGGGTAGGAGTCCTATTAAAATTATAGGTGTATGAGCCCTATAAAAATTTAGATGGACGGTCCAAATTGATTGGATGGTGTCTCAGTGATCAAACGGCTGAAATGTACGTTATGATTTAGAAGGATCAGACGGTCCAAATTGATTGTGGTAGCCAGAGTTAAACAGTATATCATGAAACATTTTCTTTATATATAGTAGAGATATATATTTATAAACGAGTGACAGTGCACGGGGCTCCACGTGCCCCCACGCGATAGTTCTCGGGCCGCAGCGACGGGCTTCGCCCGCCCCCGACGGTGCTTGATATTTACATATTTTTAATCATATAATTTTTATTATTATTTAAAACTTAAAAATATTATATTTATATATTATTATTATATAGTTTTTAGTTATTTATATATCTTTTCAAATATAATTTATTTTTTTAATTATTGAAAATTATTATATTATCTTTTTTGTTGTAGTTTCTTAGACGAAATTTAAAAAAAAATAACTGTGTGGGGCGCTTGATTAAGGTCGTCGCATGTTGTGTAACCACTGACAACCTGCTCGGAGCCTACCAGAGGGTTTGCCAGTCCCCGGCAAACCCGTCGGGGGTTGTTCGGCAGGGCCACCGCCGGCGGTGTTGTGCCCCCTTGTTGTCGGGGTTGTTCGGGGACGTCATTGCGAGGGGGCAGCCCCATCGCCGGACAGCCCTCGGCGGGTTCATCAGTGTCAGGCGAACCCGTCAGTGGGTTCCTTGAATTTTGGTCATAGCCTATTTATGAAGCTTTAAAATAGAGTTACAGAAAGTTAGCATCATGCGCCAAAAGCTGCGCCAAAGGCGTGGTTAGAGGCATACCTCTAACCCATTCAAAATCCAAAGTACAAGCATTCTTAGCTAGGTGATCCGCTACGGAGTTGGCCTTGCGGTTTATAAGGGCGACAGCTAATTTCGGGAAAACAATAAGCAGGCGGGCTGTGGATGCTTCACCGTCCTCAATGAAGCCTCCAGCAAGAACTCTATTGAGTCTTGAACAAACATCGGATGAGTCCCCCTCCAGGATTGCTCCAATGTATTGAGCGGCAAGGTGGGAAGCAAGATTGAGCGCAGCCTGTGCAGCGCAAAATTTTGTCATGCTCACCGATCTGCATCTTTGTCTGACCCCCACGACAGCTATTAGGCATCCTTCGTGATCACGGATAGTCGTCGGTGGGTTCCGGGCATGCCGTCAGCGTTGGAACCTACCCCATGAGCGCCCATGTAAGATCGGGTTTTGCAATGGGACTTTTGAGAAAGTTTTGCTATTGACAGACCACCCCCTCCAGCCCTCCTTAATCTAACGATTGAATTATCTTTAAGAAATCTCAAGTTTTACACTGCACAATCACAACAATTCCTCGTAAATCTTAATATATATAAAACATTTTGGGACAAAATATCGCAGAAAAAATATTTTGCCCTTATAATATAACACTATGTTTAATCTTATTTCATTACAATAATACCATTAGTTGCACAATTATTCGGGGCTCACATAACTAACGAGCTCCACCATAATCTGATTATTATATATTCACCGCCCGAAAAGTTAATTAATTAGTTCAATTGCGCTATTGCTTGCCAAGCTCTCATCATCTATTGGACTTACTTAATGAAACAAGACTTAGCACTAAACCTAGTTGTTAGAATACTTATCTTATTCTTAATTAAATACTAATTAGTTCTTCTAGAACTTTCTAATCACCGGCAAAACTAGCACAGTTTATACTATTGGTCTGTTTGGCATGACATTTGCGATCACAAAGTCGTTTGTGAACACTAGAGCTTAATAAATAAGGAACTCCATTCACTTTTGTGTACAAAGCTATTTTTGATGGCTGTCATAACTATTGTGATGTTAAACATATATTTTATATCTGTAATATTTTTATTCAAATTTATCGGAGCGAAAATGCCGCACCAAACAAAGCTTGTTTCATGGTTTCCAGAACATTCTAAAGCATTTGGTCAAACACACATTATTATAAGAAGGCGAATTGAATTCTTTCATGAATTTGCATTAAAGAAAGTTCTCATAGGATCAAAAGTTGACTGTGATGGAGTTTTTAATTAATTAATAGAAAAGATGAGTTTTCATGATGCTTTAAGTGTAATTAATATTCAAATTATGTTTTTAATTACTTAGATTAAGAAGTTTCAGAAAGATGAAGATCAAGCAAGTGCGCCGGAGATTCATGGTCCATGTTCTTATCTTTTGGTTCACTGCTTGAAATATTACGATTTTATAATCGAAGGGCGAATTTATCATCAATATTTGTTCTAATCTCGTATTTCATCTCAAAGCGCTAGGAATGCAATTGTAAATAGTCTTACAACTATAATTCAATTCTTAGAAGGTTTGCACATAGTCACTCTTATCAAGCTCAATTGCCACTATATGTCATACATGATACTAAAATTTTATTATTTAGAAATCATTTGAGAAGTCGGTCCGACCGATCGTCATGCGTTTATCTGCACTCAAAATTTGGTTCGAGGCCAAAATATTTAAATCATCGCACGTGTTCTCAATAGAGTGAAGACTATAACAGCCTTTTAAGGTCAATTTGATTTTACATTTGTGACAACTAAGGCTGCGTTTGGCACGGCTTAACGCGACTTATTTGTTTCAGTGAGGTTGGACAAAATTGTCATTGTCATATCAGAATCTTATGCTTCAAACTAATTTTTTTTGTAACATTTGTGAAACCAAACAAACATTCTATGACAATGATATTTTTGTTTAACCTCACCAGAACAAATAAACTGTGATAAGTCGCACCAAACGCAGCCTAAGAGACTTTGTGAATTGTGTGTGACATAATATTGCTTTCCGGATGTTGCAACTTTGTGACTTCACTCTAAGCGACTGATAACTTTGTCATGGCCATAATAAATTTTTTAAAATAGCAATATTGGTGGTGTTTTTTTTAAAAATGTCATAAATATTCATGGCTAATATCTAAAAAAGAGTTGGTCTGATCGGACTTTTTGAACACGACTAATGTACACAAGCAACCACAATGCTCTATCTAAAGCACCACAATAATCTACCAGGACGAGTGTTCTCCAAAAGGCCCAGTGTAGCCCGACAAAAGACTAGGTTATGCATGGGTTTGACCGGGCCTTGGAGGGCTAATTAGGCTCATATGTTGGCCAGAAAATTGCCCTGGTGTTCCAATTTAAATAAAAAAAAGAACTGACCACAAATTCTAGCACATTCTTCATGTGTGTGTACTTTCGAATCATATCTAACCAAGAACTAAATGTAATTCTAACATATTCTACAACATTATCCTATTATTTAGAGACTACGACCCCTTTTGAGAGGGCTTTTTTTTCTTCTCTTTTTTGTTTTCTAGAAAACACCACCGTTCATAATATTATGTTTTTTTAAGAACGTGTGATTTTTTAAAAAGACAAAATATTTCTTTTTGGATGAGCTGTGTCTTCCACTGATAGATAAAACAAACATAATATTATGAAAGATGACGTTTTCTAGAAAATGAAATGAAGGAAAAAGCTCTTCCAAACGGGGTTGTATGCATCTTTGATCAATCCATTATGATACTTTTTCATGGTGCATGATTGATTAAGAACTTGATGTAAGTATTAATATTGCATTGAATAGTTTAGTCTTGAATTTGTTTGCATTTTATTATTGGATATATGTTCCATGTTCTATTATTAAGTCATGTGTGTACTAATGTAGACATACTTGAGTTAATATGGTGAAGTGAGTGAGTTAATGAAATGTCATACATTGGTTTACATTATTTATTGAATAACTAACCACTAAAGAATTCAATATATTTTCAGTTATTATTATTAGGTTGCTCGAAGCATCTCGGTGGTGGTCAAAGTTAAAATACCTTCTTGTTGCCCTCAGCTTGGGCTTTATAGGCAAACACTAGGCTCAATACGGGTATCAGATAACCCAATATCTTAATCAATTAAGCCACTGAACTCATTATATATTCAAATAGACATTAACAATCTCCTTTTATATTTGTGATATATAATGTTTAAATTTTGGAGTGCAGAAAGATAGAAAGTACCAAGTTTCAAACTTTACACATTATGCAGAGAAGAAAGCACAATTAAAATATAATAGGAGCTTTGCATAAATAGAAACAAACATCCAAACATAAAAGTATAACTCATGAATAAAAGTCTGATAGCATAGAAACAACAGATCAAACACATAATAATTCTACTCAAAGAATAGATCATCATCTTCCATGTTCCAATCTTCTTTCTCTCCTCCATCTTCACCAGTTCCTACAAGGAATTTCATGAGTTTGGACTCTATGAATTCATCAACATATGCAGTGACGTTTAAAGTAAACTAGCTCTACCTAAATGAGCTTAGTACTTGTAGTAGTAGTGAAGTAACACTGTCAGCATCGTTATCCAATCCAACTAGGACCAGTGAAGTTTTGATTTTAATAAATCAAACACTATTATCTTACTCATTAATGATTAGTATGTACCTCGTCATCAAGTGTGGAATGATTTGACACAACATCATTTGCAACATTATCAAGTGTGTGATAATGTATTATGGTTATTAATGTTAGATTAATCTTTACACTTTCAATTCCCAGATGAATAATCTTCGAATGAATTTACAATGAGAAAGATGTTAAGTCATCAAATGTGAAATGACTAGCATTTCAGCATCTTGGATTTTCATCAATAGATTATTTGGGATTTCCAATCTGTTATTATATGCTTGAATGTTTGTAGTTATATGTTTTTAAAATCAAAACATAAATATAGGAGGAAATTTTTTATCTTTCTATTAATTTTAATCGCATCTTCCTCGATGTTTTTATTGTATGAACTCTATTTATGTCTTTCTCAGAGCGTCTGCAATATTGTCCTTTGACCTCACATCAATTAGGGTCATAATCCCTTAATTTGTGATTGAGGTCAACTAGACTTGTTTCATCCTTGGTTGTCTTCTTTTGCAATTGAACAAAGTGTTTGTGATAATTGTTTTTATAGCCTGATTGTCGCAGTAAACTACAACACAGCTCTTTTTTAGGCTCGTCAATGGAATACACATAACCAAATATCTTATCCACTCTGCTTCTTCTTCTGCTGAAGCTAGAGCATAAAGTTCTGATTCCATAGAAGAGAGAGTAATGCATGATTGCCCCTTGGACTTCCAGGTTACATCTTCTCCTCCTAATGTGATTATGAAACCACTAGCGGACTTGTTGTCGTAGCACCATGCTGCATCAGAATATTCTTTCAGAGTTGAAGGATGATCATTGTAACATAAAATATTCTTTTCTGTGTGTTTTAAGTATCTCATCAGCTTATCAAGGGTATTATAATAGTCTTGGCCGGGATTACTAGTGAATCTGCTCAACATGCCTGCCGTGAAGGTAATGTCAGGTTTGGTGCAGACCATTGCATACATGAGACTACCAATCATTTTAGAATAATCTAACTATCTAACCGTAGCTCCTTCATTAGGCCTTAAGCGGTTAACGTAATCATATGGTGTCTCTACTACTCTACTTTAACTGTCTTCCCATGTATCCAATATGGATTTTATGTAGTAGTTCTGTGAAAGTATTTAGTTTCAAGGGCGACTAAACACCTAGAGGGGGGGTGAATAGGTTTTTATTCTCTTTATTATTTTTTTATTTAAGTGTGTTGTGAGTTAGTAGTTTTCTGCTTTCAAGATACACCACAAAAAGCACACTCAAAATTTATAGTGGTTCTCTAGATTATGGGTACATCCGTTTTCCCTCTCACCTTTCTAACATTGTGTTAGACAAGGCTCTTCTCCAAAACTCGGCTCCTAAGGACTTACAACATAGATCTCGTAGGATCTCTCAATCTCCTCCAAGACCTACAGCTCAGGCACAGAGCCCTACCTCAGAGCAAGCTTGCTCCTACAACTCAGTGATCCAAAGATCACCTACCTTACACTAAATTAATAGTCCTACAGCTCAGGCTAGGAGGTTATCCCTACAACTCAGAGAGAATGACTATCTTACACCTCAGACACAAAGGTCCTACCTCAGATCTACAGTAGGATCCTACAACTCAGGCATAAAAGGTCCTACCACTTAGAGAGAATGACTATTCAATCTCAGGCAAACTGCCTTACCTTAGGCACACAAGACCTACCTCAGATCAACAAATGATCCTACTCTTAACCTTTATAAAATAGGCCTATAACTCAGATCCAAAGGATCCTACAGAAAAGAAAGAGTTGTTGTTGATTTGACACCAGAGAAATATTCTACGAGTATTCTACTTCCTAAGCTAAGAGAATCTCAACCATAACTTCTTCTCAGCAACAAGAAATATGATCTTCAGGAAACTACTACTTGTGCTGGAAGTAACTCAGAAACAAAAGTTTTTGATCTTGATATTGAAGACAAAGGAGTAGACAGTTTTTTTTATTCTTCAAACAACTAACCTTGACTGCAGATATTAGAATGCTCTGCTTCTTCTTCTTATTTATCAGAAATCACTTCTGAACTTGTTGTAGCAAGTGAAGATCGCTACAGCTAACTATGTGAACTTTTAGATCACCACTGTAAACTTTGTTCTTCAGGCTCTGTAACTTTGGCAAGAGGAAGAAGATGAAGTTGTGTATCTTTGCATAAAAATAAAACCCTAAAAGTTGATTTGCTTCCGCCGATCTTATTCTTTTATCTTCCACCATCCAACGGCTCTTTGACGCGTGGGCCCACGTGGATTTGTAAGCTGTAATCATGCTTTTGCATTAAATGCAACAAGGAAGGCAAGTGGTGCCATTGTCGCGTACTGCAGCTTTCCTGCAATAATTTGAAACTTTGCTGACTCATGCTAACGTCAAAATCTGTGAACTTATCCAAATTCTCAATTTCATCCCAGACATTGAGTGCGTTGAGTGAATGACCTTCACTCAGCGCAAAAACACTTAGTCAGATAATCTGCACTTCCAGGCATTTAGTGCGTTTAGTGAGCTTTCATCACTCAACGCTAACTTGACTTAGCCAATACTTCTGCGCCAGTGTGTTGAGTGTACCTTCATCACTCAATGCCCCTGGACTTAGCTGCTTCTCTGAATGCCTGCCAACTTGGTGAGGCGTTGAGTGAACTGGCTTCACTTAACACTTCTGTACTTAGTCAATCTTCTTGATGAGCTTGCGTTGAGTGAGTTGTCACCACTCAACTCCTTTGGACTTAGATGGATTTTTCTATCTATCTTCTTAAGCTTTTACTGAACACTGTCCTGTCGATGCTTTCTTCTTTGGGCGTTGAGTGAGCTATCCACATTCAATGCTTCTGTACTTAACCAGAATTCTTGACATATCTTCAACTACTTTGGCTGCTTTTGCATTAAATGCTTGGATCGGTTTGCCCCATCTCGAGGGGTGCGTCACGCGCTCCAGGGTGTTAGTCTCGGCCAATTGGAGGGGGGGTGGGCGACGGTATCTTCCTCCACCGGAGGCTGAGACCCTGACGCGGGTGCGGTTGATACGGTAATAACCCTCCCGGGAGAGAGGGGAAGACCGATTGTCGGGTTGATGGGATCTTTGGGCGCGAAAGTTTTGAGGCTCTGGTGGATGAGCCTTGAGCTATCGAGGGCGAGAGCTGTGAAAAGACGAGTCAACGAAATGGAAGCAAGCCATGTAATATGAATGACAGCAGGAGAAGTTACCGGGATTGGTCATGGGCTGGACTTGGGTAATTGGGGGGGGGGCAGCCTCCGAGACCAGCAGCAGGTTTTCGCCGAAGGGGCGAACCGACTCGGTATCCGCCGGAGGGTTATCAGTAGCAGTTTCTGAAACTGTCGACGAGAAGGGAAATGTGTCAAACGCAGCAAAGCGGGTTTACACCAAAAGGTGAAGTAAGAAGAATACCTCCGGCAGGGAAGGAGGGTTCTTGGTGCGGTTGGGGGTCGGGGTGGGCGAGGCCAGATCCTTCTTCTAGCGGTCTCGCCTAACCGATTTGAACTTCTTCTTCGGTCGGGAGGGCGAGCTGGCTGGCCTCTTGCCCATTAGCCAAGGGGCAACCCCAACGCAGTCAACACGGGCTCTCTCCTGAGTCGCGACGAGACGGTCTTGGAGTTCTTACGAGAGTGGCCTCTCGTTGCGCTTGGCATACATCTTAACAGCCTTGCAGGAGCTTAAGCGAAAGGTGGCAGCAACAGCGGTGGCCCGAGGGATGGCCCGACGACATATATAAACAGGATCGGGGTAGGGACCACTCAAGATTCCCTTCCAGATCAGCAAGTGCTCAACGAATATTAGGGGTTGGACGTGTCTTTCCGAGCACAAGGCTAGCTCGCAAAGAGCGGAGATTGTGTACAACCTCATATTAGCTGGGTGGGACCTAGATGATCGAAGGTCCATGGTTGGCCTAGCCATGGGCTAGCTTTAGGGTAGAAGCCAGATCAGACAGGTAGATAACCGAGAGGGTTCCCGCCTGGGGAACGCGAGAAGGCTTGCGCCTTCATTTTATTATGCTTTTCTGCTAGATAATAATGCACATTTGAAACATGTTTTTGGTCAGATAGCACTACTAGATATAATTATTCTTTATTTGGCGACTTATTATCATTTGATACAACCTACAGTACAAATAAATATTCTATGATTTTTGCATCATTTACTAGAATTAATAAAGGATCTCGCCAAAAAAACACCTTTGCCCGCCTGATCGACCTGATTAACTCTCATCTGCTATCGACTTGGACCTAGAATGCCACAAGAGGGAAGAGGCACTGCACAACGACGAGCTCGGACCATGGCAATAAGAGGGCTCGCCTCTTAATCCTTCGGTCAAACCGCCACCGTGAGCGGGCAAGCCTTACTCCCAGTCGAGGTCGTGTTCGAGGGCGCTCGTCAAGTCGAGGTCGAACTCAGTGAACGGGGAATCACTGAGTGTCAGTCGAACATCTCATGAATGATCGACTCCACGATAAGAGGCTCTCCTTCTTCGACCAAATTCCCCATCCTCCTCAGACGGGCGAGTTGTTAGTGTTACCATTGTGATCTATAAGTCGTCAAACATGTAATCTCACTGCCAACGCAATATGAGTCTATGGGGTCACATAAGAGTATTGGAGAAGTTGAAAAAGTTTATATTGGCATTGCTCATATGTGATATGAGTGAAAGGCCAAGCGTATGACAATATGGATTTGGAGGTTTTTCAGCCCGGGAGATGACCAGGTGAGTTGTCGGGAAACTCAAGGGTAATTCGTCGAAAGGTATCTTGATGTTTCGAGGAATCCATCTGAATTCGTCGAGTATACTATTGACATCACGACGAATTGGATTTGGATTCGTCGAGTATACTCTTGACATCTCGACGAATTGGACTTAGATTCGTCGAGTATACTCTTGACATCTCGACGAATTGGACTTAGATTCGTCGAGTATTCTCTTAATATTCTGAGGAAGAGCGAAGGAGACTTTTAATTACCATTGTATGG